>OY997272.1:105099075-106299075 GCA_963921465.1 Triticum timopheevii | reverse complement strand
GGCGCAACTTCGACATGTTGAACACTTTTCGAGATTCCAAACGGTTTAAGAGCAGTTTTGAAAATAGTGCGGCGGATGACGAGTGGCAGCGAGCGTTTTTTCGCGTTTTTTTCTAAACCTCTTGTCGGAATGAAGCAAATGATACGCCGTTGGATAGATATCGTCGAGGCGCATCTTTTTCATATATAAATCTTTCTCTAATTCATTACGGTTTAAGAGCAGTTTCAAATTTACTAAATCGCGGAATTCTGTTTTTCAAAAAAATTCAAATTTTCGGTACTGTTTTCGCTCTAGTTTTTGAACCGTTTGTCGAAACGAGGCGTGTAATACGTCGTTGGAAAGCTATGAACAAGGCGCAACTATCATATGTAGGAATGGTTTTGAGATTGCTTACGGTTTTAAGTTAATTTTGAAAATCGTGCGGCGGAGGACGAGTGGCAGCGGCCGTTTTTTTTGAAATTTTTACAAACCGGTTGTCTAAATGATTCAAATGATATGCCGTTGGAAAGATATCGACAAGACGCAACTTTTGCATGTAGAACACACTCTCTAATTCCTTGCGGTTTAAGAGCAGTTTTAAAATTAGCAAAAAGCGGACACTCTGTTTTTTCGCGACACCAAAATCGTCGTTAGACAGAAGAACACACTGCTTCAAACTGAAAACCGCACTGCAACAGACAACCAAGTGCACTGCATCATTTCTTTTTGTCGGACGTAAACTTTCTTGCACAAGTTTTTGTTGTCTTTTTTCAACTTTTTTTTTGAACGAGTGGACCGCAATACTCCTGAAAGTGAACCTCAACACTATCAAAAGGGAACCTCATTACTCTGTTTTTGCTTCCCTAACATTTTTGCACTTCACATAGAGCACAAGCGAATCTCAACACTCTTCAAAGTGAACCTCACTACTTTGTTTTTGCTTCCCTATCATTTTTTCACTTCACACAGAGCACAAGCGAACCTCAACACTCTTCAAAGTGAACCTCACTACTTTGTTTTTGCTTCCCTAACATTTTTGCACTTCACATAGAGCACAAGCGAACCTCAACAGTCTTCAAAGTGGACCTCATTACTCCGTTTTTGCTTCCCTAACATTTTTGCATTTCACACAGAGCACAAGCAAACCTCAACACTCTTCAAAGTGAACCTCATTACTTTTGTTGTTTTCCGACAAAAAAGTGAACCCCAGAGAACCACAACATTCTCTATATTGTTTTTGCAGTTTTGACACATGGATGAATACAAAAGAACTGAAGTGTTTTACACAGGCAAATTCTACAAATTTTTTCACAACGAACGCACGCCGGTTTTTGGAGGTCTACTGCACCATCGCCCATATGCACTGCAAAAGGGCACCCGTGTGCACTGCAAAAGGGAAAGAGAGTGCTGTCGTGTGCATCTCTGCAAGTTGGAGACCAGCTGACCGGCAAGCAGACAAAGCAGGTGGAGAAGGGGGGTCGGCCAGTTCAAAGGTATAGGAGGTTGGAGGCCGCGACCGTTGGCGGAGAAGCTGCTCCTTTCGCGTCTCCGACAGACGGGAGGAGCATGGTGCGGCGAGTCCCGGAACGGCCCCCATGCCTGAGGTGTGCTGCTGGCGACACTGCACGCCATCATTGGCCGTACTGCAAGTCGTCGTTGGCCGCACCGCACACCGTCATTGGCCAAGTCGATGCCTGCATATAGAAGAGAAGAAACACCTGTTACTGTTGCACCAAACACCAAAAACACTATATATATTGACTCGTTGTATACTACTCGTACTTGCATATACATAGAGGATTTCAGAGGATTAAAAAATGAACTAAAAAATGAATCAATGTGAAGCACCAAGCATCTAATTCGAATTCCAGAGCGATAGCACACCAAATTGGCTAACTAAGAGGTTGAGATGCTATATGTAGCCTCTCTACAGGAAGTGAGGTGAAATTGGGGGAAAGAAATTACCTGGGAGAATGGAGAGGATCATGCCGTGGTTGGGCTAGACCACGCACACACGAACTGCATGCCGGCGACACGTGGACTGAAAACCGCTCCTCCTTCATTTGGCCAACAGAAGGCAGCCAACGCCGACGTGTAGTAGTTGAGCTAGCTGGAGAACATAGTGAACTGCAGATACACGAAGGGATGATTATCACACACGTGCCAAGATGAACAGTTGAACACAGTGACCTGCACACAAGACGAGCCTCAACACTTTGTTTTTGAAAAGAGAGAAAAGGAAGTGAATTGCGTCGTCGCGCCCGGCGAACTACTTGTCGCGCCTGTGCACACCATGATCACACGCACCCTCGCCCGAACTGTAGCTGCACTCCCATGACGATGAATTTCCATCCACACGCAAAAAACGCCCAATTTGCAAGCCCGCGAGCAGTGAACCACATCACAAGTGCCTCCGAGCTACACTGCCATGGTCGTTGAGCTGCATGACTTTTTATTGGACGAAGCGCGATGGGGTTTGGCGAGGAGCACCCCCATCGGGATCGCCTAGGTGGGTGGGGGCTGGAAATCCCGATCTCTGCTGCTGAGGTACTCCGGCCCTGCCGCCGAGTAGGAGATGGACGGAACCAGATGAGGAGGTTCTTCAGCTCCCTCCCAAGTAGCTATCATCATCTGAGGCATCCACAACCGAACCGCACAGAGGTCTGGTGCTCTACTGCACTGCATGCCTTCGATTTTTGACTGCACGCACGCGCACCGCACTACACCTCGGGGGGCCATGCCCTGCACATCCACACCCCCACCCATGCCTGGATCGGCCCCGGGTGATGCCGGCTGGCAGAAGATCAAGGGTGAAGAGCGGACGCTCGAGCCCGGTGGCTACGGCGCCGTGGCCGACGACGATGGGAGGGCACCGCTGGTTGAGGACGCGGCCATGGAGGTAGAGGTGAGGGGGCCCGTGGTGGCCGCGAACTGCACGGCCATGCGCCGACGAACCGTATCGCGCGACCCGACACACTTCAAGTCTGTGGTGGCCAAGTTGCACGCGGTGGAAGGCCGAACTGCATGCAGGAGATCTCACCGGAGGGGAGGGGAAGTAGGACAGCTCGCCGGGGTGATGGGGATCCTGTGCCATGGAGAAGACAGGGCGGTGGCGCGTCGTGGAGCTCACCATTTGATGAGCGCCGGGCTGATGCCGCACTGCCCGTCGGAGAAGATATGATGGTGGATCCCACCGGATCCGTGTTGGGCGCGCCCCGGGGCAGCTAGGGCCTCACGGATCTGACGCAGGGGGCGGCTGGGGCCTCATGGATCTGACGTAGGGGGCGGCGCCTCAAACTGGAAGGCAGCGGCGCTTTGCGGTGGAAGGTGATTGCGGGCGGTGGTGGCGGAAGGAGGAGGAGATGCCTGGAGCGTGGGTCGAATGGAGGCGGCCGTGTTTGCCGGCGATGAAGGAAGGCTGGGGCCGCGAGGCATCGAAAGGAGGAGCGGGGCGACAGGCGGGCCACAGCCACTTGGGATCCAGCGCCTGCCGGGAAATTCGAGGCGTGTTCTGACCGGGGACGCCTGGGTCCGCCACCGGAGCACCGTGCTCATGGGGGTGGGACTTGCGAGTGGTTCCGCTGGGCTCGGGGGCCTGGGTTTGTGGTGGGGTTGGGGCGTCGGTGAGAAGTGGGTGGGGTTTGACCGGGGAAGAAGGTGGGTTGGGGTGGGGTGTGGCGTGGTGTTGGAGGTTTTTTTGTTTTGGTTTTTGCAGTTCGGTGGGTTCTAGCACGCGCGGGTGCGGAGTGTTTGGATTAGATGTTAGCAGAATAAGGTTTGGGTGTGCAGAATAAGGTCTTAATGGGTGTTATCGTAATAGACCCACTATATATATATATATATATATATATATATATATATATATATATATATATATATATATATATATATATATATGGCTTCTGCGCAACATCTCCATCATCATTATCAGTACATCCTACGCAAGTGAGTTAGGATGCACTTGATGCCAGGAAGGTATCTACTATCCTTCAAACCAGATGAGTGCTTCAAACTAACAACAGTACATAATATCCAACAAAAGAGGGTCATGCTACAGCAGCAGAATACATGGCTCAGTCTAGATATCAGCACGAATCAAGTTGTGCATATTTGCTGTTGGCATGAACCACATCGCCGCATGTCAGGTTTGCAAAAGCCATCCATCGCATGGAAGCTTGATGCCTTTCACACACTGAAGATTATCTGGCAACAAGCTGTGTTGACGAATCTCTGGATATGGTGATTAATGAAACCCATGGTATGATGTTTAAACACAGTCCCCCCTCGCGAATGGAAGTTGCATAGCACGGTAATTGTCGGTGTCAAAACCGGCGAATCTCGGGTAGGGGGTCCCGAACTGTGCGTCTAGGCGGATGGTAACAGGAGACAAGGGACACAATGTTTTTACCCAGGTTCGGGCCCTCTCGATGGAGGTAAAACCCTACTCCTGCTTGATTAATATTGATGATATGGGTAGTACAAGAGTAGATCTACCACGAGATTAAGGAGGCTAAACCCTAGAAGCTAGCCCATGGTATGATTGTTGTTCGTCCTACGGACTAAAACCCCTCCGGTTTATATAGACACCGGAGAGGGTTAGGGTTACACAGAGTCGGTTACAATGGTAGGAGATCTACATATCCGTATCGCCAAGCTTGTCTTCCACGCCAAGGAAAGTCCCATCCGGACACGGGACGAAGTCTTCAATCTTGTATCTTCATAGTCTAGGAGTCCGACCAACGGTGATAGTTCGGCTATCCGGACACCCCCTAATCTAGGACACCTCAGTAGCCCCTGAACCAGGCTTCAATGACGACGAGTCCGGCGCGCATATTGTCTTCGACATTGCAAGGCGGGTTCCTCCTCCGAATACTTCATAGAAGATTTTGAACACAAGGATAGTGTCCGGCTCTGCAAAATAAGTTCCACATACCACCATAGAGAGAATAAATTTACACAAATTCAATCTGCTGATGTATTCTGTGGCGTGACGTCACACCATGGCCAAACCTTTATTGGAATCGTTTTTACTGTCTCACCTCAGCGCGTTTAGCGAGGCGGTTTCCTTGGCACGTCTTGTCAAAGCAGAGATCGTGTCCCCTTATTCCGGGATTCTCATCAATATGGGCGTGGGTAACCCAACCGCGCCATTGATTACGGCGCTTGGGAGATAAGCGAGTTTTATCAGGCCCGTGGGGACGCATAGTTTCGTCCGTCCATATAAGGGGATAAGGATCCACATTTTTACCTACGCCTTCTTCCTCCTTTGCTTATCCATTTACGCGCACTCAAGCTCCAGCGCCCAAGTCCGCACATCTCGCCTCAACCTTCCCCAGCCGTGTCCGAAGCGGGAGGCAAGTGGATGGTCTCCTCCGTAACGGAGGAGGTCAAAAAGCTGCGGAAGGCCGGATACTTATCCAGCGACGTCGCGCATCAGCTCCCCGACAAGGGGCAGCTCCTTCCTACCCCCAGGCCCCATGAGAGGGTGGTGTTCCTTACCCACTTCCTCCGCGGAATAGGTTTTCCAATTCACCCATTTGTCCGAGGGCTCATGTTCTACTATGGCCTAGATTTCCATGATCTGGCCCCGAACTTCATCCTCAACATCTCGGCGTTCATCGTCGTGTGCGAGGCCTTCCTCTGCATCCAGCCCCACTTCGGCTTATGGCTGAAGATTTTTAATGTCAAGCCAAAGGTAGTGGGTGGCCGCCAAGCGGAGTGCGGAGGTGCCATGGCGGGCCGGATGGCCAACGTCCTATGGCTCGAGGGCTCCTTTGTGGAGACAATAAAGGGGTGGCAATCGGGGTGGTTCTACATCACCGAGCCGCGCAACCCGAAATGGGCGGCGGCCCCCGAATTCCGATCTGGTTTCCCCACACGGCTCACCTCCTGGAAAGAGATGGGCCTAACGTGGGGAGATTCGGAAGAGCTGACCGGACTTCAAGCCTGCGTCCAAAAGCTGGTGAACAAGAATCTCAAGCTTATCAACGTAGTCTAGGTCATGCTCATACGCCGGATCCTCCCGTGCCAACAACGGGCCTTCAAATTGTGGGAGTTTGATCCGGCACAACACCAAACCTTGAGCAGGCTCTTCGACACTACGTACGAAGACGCCTGGAAGGTGCTGTTCAAGGGCACCGAGGCTCCTGCATCCGCTACCGAAGATTGCGGATTCAGCTCGCAGCGTCAAGCCGGCGAGGTAAGATATTTTACCCTTTACAGGACACTATTTCATAGTTTGACTCTATGCGGGATCTAAACTCCCTTACCTTTGACAAGACTGGCTGAAGAAGTCCGAGCAGGTTAACTATCCGACTCCTTTGCCAGAAGACCCAGCGGACGCCTGCTTAACGAGGCTGCTGGTTCCGGCACCTCACGTGGTGCCTGAGAAGAAGGCCAAGAAGAAGGCCACGGGAACTCGAAAGAGTTCCCGGCGTCAGGTGTTGTCTGACTCTTCGTTCGATGACTCCGAGGTAGACTCCTCCCGCGAAGACGAGGAGGAGAAAAAAGAGGCTTCTCCCCCCAATGGGGGGAGAGAAGAAAAGGAAGGCCTCCCCAACTGGGGAGGCCGGAGGGTCCAAGAAGGGAAGGACCCTTCCTCCGGACTACTCCACCAATGCCGACGACGGCGAAGAGGGGTGGCCCTCGAGGGCCAAGCCCCTGGCGAGATCGTAAGTGTACGGATTCCAGAATAACTCATGATTTTTTATTTGTCGCATAGTGTCTTCTAACGCCAAATACAACCATGTAGCTCGCCCAAGGATGAGCTCCCCGCTTCGTCGAGCGGCTCCCTGGGTTCGTTGGATGTGAATAGCACTTCACTTCCGACGGCCTCCTCCCCTCGCGACGCAGAAGACACCGCGGTGGAGTCCCAGAAGGGGCCCAACCAGGAGAAGGTGGTCCTGGAGGCGCCGCAAGGCGACCTCCCGGACTCCGGGCACAAAGGGCGGCAACACCCCAGAGGGCTCTAAGTCCGGCCCTGTGCCGGACTCCGTACCGGAACCTTCAATGGTTCCGGAGTCCTGCAGGCAGCCCCTTCGTAAGAAGGGCAAGACTGCAACGCCGGTGGCCTCCGTCCAACCGGAGGCACCGGATAGCTTGCTGGAGGCGCTTAACGGCGCCTCCATCGACGAGGCGCACCGCACTACCATGAGTGCGGTGATCCAGAAAGTTCAGTCCGCCAAGAGCGGGCTGACTGAAGCCTGTACCAGCCTTCTAACAGGCTTTGAGGTAAGTTTTTAAGATATGTAAGAATATTACCACATAGATAGTAGCCCCTGATGCTTAGTTTGGTGTTCGGAAAGAAAAGCCGAGCTGAGGATCCAAAAAGATATACGCAGGAGTCTAACATAAATATGTCAATATGGGAATGCAGGCTGTGCTGCTGACCTCTGCCGCACTGACTGCGGAGGTCAATGCATTGAAGCAGAGCCTCGAGCGGTCCGAGAATGAGCTCGGCCTTGCCAAGAAGCAGCTCGAGGACAAGGAAGGTAAGTAATACCTTATTAAAGTAATACCTTATAGAAAGGATTTGGTTGCAAAAAATGACAGGAATAACATGGGTATTGCAGGGGCCACGAATGAGGTGGCGACCCTGAAGAAAGAGGTGTCCAAGGACGAAAACAGTGCGGCCTTGGAGCGCACCGAGCGAGAGAAGCAGGAGGCGCGGGTGGCGGAGGTGCGGCAAGAGCTCCAGGCTCTCGTGGAAAAGCACGAGAGTTTGGAGCGTGACTCGAAGACTCGAGAGTCCGAGCTTGCCTTGGCTCTTGAGAGTGCCAAAGCCGCTCAGGTTGAAGCCCAGAAGGCCCTCCAGGAGATCGAGGCGATAAAGAAGATAGTGGTGGGTATGGCATTCTTTATGCAAAGCAAGCATGTGAAAGTGAATTATCTGTTACTTACCCGAATCCGGAGCTCTCCAGGGGCATTCGCCGATCTGCCCCGTAGTGTGTCTGATGCTGCTGCATTCTACCGAGCCGAGGAGGGGAGCTCGACGGAAAAGGTGTTCTGGTCTCAATATGCTGAGGCTGGACATCCGGTGCCCCTGAGCGACCAGCTGAAGCAGCTGGTCGAGCTCCACAAGGTGTCCAAACAGGCCATGAAGGGCCTCATAGTTCGGCTGTGGCCTAAGGAAGCTGTGCCTAGGAGCTACTTCGGTCCGGTGCAGTGGCTGATGGATGCCTGTCCATGGATTGAAGTCATCAAGCACTCCGCCTGCATTGAAGGTGCCCGTCGGGCCCTTGCCTGTGCTAAAGTGCACTGGGGCAAGATGGACGCTGAGAAGCTTGTGACGGACGCGCCACCGCCGGGCAAGGAGTATCGCAAGCCCGAGATGTAATATAAGGGCGTCCTGAAGGGTGCCCTCATTATAGCGGGTGAATGCTCCAAAGATGTAATTTTTGAGTAGACTCGCATTTGTTATCCTGTACGCTGAAAAATTTGTTCATATGCGCTAAGCAACGCTTGTTAATTTGAAATATTACCTTCTGTGCGGCCGTTTATCAAATTTGAGAGATGGCGAGTCGTTGGGTTCAGCCCCCATGCCACGAGTACTAGGGTGTTCGGGATAAACTTGAGCGCTCTTGTTCCCATTCTTGGGTACTTTCGAGGGAGGCATTCAACACAACGAACGAGGCAACCAGACTATAATGCTTGAACACTCTCACTTAGCCATAGAATTCTATAATTTTAAATTTCGGCGAAGCCCCTAGTATTCGGAAGACTGAGTTTGGGGTGCTATCCACGCCTTGGCCGGACAATGTCGACTCCTCGCTCTAAGCGGCATGAGTCTTTAGGGACCCAAAAAACCTCTCGAACAGCGACCGGCTCTCGCCCTATCATGACGGTCAGTTTTAGCTTTCTCCACTGTGGTGCTCAACCCAGCTCAACCGGGGCACAATCGCAGTGGTTCTCCCAGCGCTACCTTAGCCGATATAACGGAACGTAAGGTACCAAAACATGGGAGCCGGGCAAACCCAACTATTGACCCAAGACATGATTCGGAGCCGATGCATATAATGCTATAAGTTCGGGGTGCCGCACTTGTGAAAGTGTTCGGACATATCACACCATGTTTTGGGGTACTTAAGCCCCTGGTGTATTGACCGTACCAAGTTGTATGGGTGCAACATGTCATAAATGAACATTTATAAAGAAGGAAATGCAATAATAAGCAGAAGCTATGTATTGTTTATTCAAAAGATGCTGCAATGAAAGCAGAACGATACAAATAGTGCGATAAGCAAGGGATGGGACTATTTAACATGTCCCCCTTCAGGGGTAGGCTACGGGATAGTATGTAAAACAGGCATACTGCTCGTAATAGAGACCACCTGGACACTCGACGTAGCTTTTCTGCTTCCCTAGTTGTTGCATCGTGAGTTCGGCGATTCTACTGCCAGACAGGGCTTCTGGAAAACGGAGTCCTGAGAATAAGAAAAAAGAAAAAAAGAATGACACAATTAGGAGCCCCTTGTGTGGTTGAGCCGCACTCTGGGCATGCCGTGGTCGTGCCCCTCCCCCTATGCCCATGGTATCTTCAGAGCATAGTTATGTACGCGTGGCACTGGTCTCGCGATTTCGCGAGGGCTGGGGTTGGGGCCGCATTGCTATGCGTGCTCGGAACGCGCCAGGCGGTCTTGTTGTAGGTTACTTCGGGCGCGCTTGACTGTGTCCAGACATTTAGTAGTCGGACTCGAGAATTGCCTTAAGAGGCTGCTTTGTACTTCCGCCGTGAGGGCCGCCGTATGCTCCTGCGTTCGAAGAGAGCGTTCGGTGGTTCCATTGACCGTGATTACTCCTCGAGGGCCTGGCATCTTGAGCTTAAGGTATGCATAGTGCGGCACCACACTGAACTTTGCAAATGTGGTTCGTCCGAGCAGTGCGTGATAGCCGCTGCGGAACGGGACGATGTTGAAGATTAACTCCTCGCTTCGGAAGTTATCCGGGGATCCGAAGACCACTTCAAGTGTAATTGAGCCTGTAAAGTTGGCCTCTACACCTGGTATGACGCCTTTAAAGGTCGTTTTTGTGGGTTTAATCCTTGAGGGGTCTATGCCCATTTTGCACACTGTATCCTGGTAAAGCAGGTTCAGGCTGCTGCCGCCGTCCATCAGGACTCTAGTGAGGTGAAATCCGTCAATGATTGGGTCAAGAACCAATGCGGCGAATCCGCCGTGGCGGATGCTAGTGGGGTGGTCCCTTCGATCAAAAGTGATCGGGCAGGAGGACCACGGGTTGAACTTTGGGGCGACTGGCTCCATCGCATATATGTCCCTTAGTGCACGCTTCCGCTCCCTTTTGGGTATGTGGGTTGCGTATATCATGTTCACTGTCTGCACTTGTGGGGGAAAGTGTCACGCCCAATATGCGACCCTATCCAAAAGGAGCTCGAAGGTCCCACCAAGGATAGACCCGCATATTGAAACGCTTTTGCAAGGTGGATATCATTACATCAACATTACATAATAGATGGGGATACATACATAAGGCATACAAGCCACATGAATACAACATCACAATACATAAAAGCATCATCCGACTATGGATGAAACACAAACAGAAACTCGAACGACATCCACCCTGCTAGCCCAGGCTGCCGACCTGGAACCTATCCCCTGATCGAAGAAGCAGAAGAAGAACTCAACGCAAGCAAGCATCGCTCTCGCGTCATGATCATCGCATAACCTGTACCTGCAACTGTTGTTGTAGTAATCTGTGAGCCACGAGGACTCAGCAATCCCATTACCATGGGTATCAAGACTAGCAAAGCTTAACAAGAAAGTGGTGAGGCTGCAGCAGCGACTAAGCATGATATGGTGGCTAACATACGTAAATGAGAGCGAGAAGAGAAGCAAAGGAACGGTCGTGAAACTAGCAATGATCAAGAGGTGATCCTGAACACCTACTTACGTCAAACATAACCCAGAAACCGTGTTCACTTCCCGGACTTCGCCAAAAAGAGACCATCATGGCTACACACACGATTGATGCGTTTTAAATCGGATCTGGTGTCAAGTTATCTACAATCGGACATTAACAAATTCCCATCTGCCAATAACCACAGGCACAGCTTTCGAAAGATTATACCCTGCAGGGGTGTCCCAACTTAGCCCATGGTAAGCTCTCGCGATCAACGAAGGATAAACCTTCTCCCAGGAAGACCCGATTAGAGTCGGAATCCCGGTTTACAAGACATTTCGACAATGGTAAAACAAGACCAGCAAAGCCGCCCAATGCGCCGACAATCCCGATAGGAGCTGCACATATCTCGTTCTCAGGGCAACATCGGATAGGTCAGCCTACGAGTAAAACCAACCCTCGAGTTGCCCCGAGGTGGCCCCGCAGTCTGCCCGGTTCGGACCAACACTTAGACAAGCACTGGCCCGGGGGGGCTAAAATAAAGATGACCCTCGGGTTGGCCGACCCAAGGGAAAGGTATAGGTGGTGGTGAGGCAAATGGTAAAACCAAGGTTGGGCCTTGCTGGAGGAGTTTTATTCAAAGCGAACTGTCAAGGGGGTCCCATAAATCACCCGACCGCATAAGGAACGCAAAATCCGGGAACATAACACCGGTATGACAGAAACTAGGGCGGCAAGAGTGGAACAAAGCACCAGGCAAAAGGCCGAGTCTTCCACCCTTTACCAAGTATATAGATGCATTAATAATATAAGAGATATTGTGATATCCCAACCAAAATCCTGTCCACCATGGAGAAATCTTCAACTTCACCTGCAACTAGCAACGATATAAGAGGGGCTGAGCAAGAGCGATAACATAGCCAAACAACGGTTTGCGTAGGAAAGGTCTCAAAGGTTAGATGTTCATGGCAATTTGGGATGGCTTGATAAACAGGTGATAGGTAGCGCAGCATAGCGATAGAACAAAACAACTAGCATAGCAATGATAGTAGTGAGATCCAGGGTAGCGGTCATCTTGCCTGAAATCCCGCTAGGAAGAAGAACAAGTCCATGAAGAAGACGAACGGATGAAGCCGAACCAAGCGTAGACGAACGAATCCTCACGATCGCAACGAAATAGGAACTAACAAGAAGAAGCACACAACATGATAAACACACCACACATGAACAAGGCATGATGCACAACAAGCATGATGCAAGACAAGACTACATGAAGCTACTCATGGCAAGAGATGATGCAAACAAGAGCAACACATCAAGACAAGTTTAAATGAGGCCGGGAACAACATATAACAATTCCGGTAAGTCCTCATATGCATATTTCAAAATTGGTCCAGATCTGAATAAACCTTATGTTCAAGTTGTTAAACAGCAAGTTAAGATGCACCAAGATGATCTACATGAGATTCTAGTCAAGTTACATATAAAGATCATTTAGTTCGGAGCTATGGTCTAGAAGATATGAGCAAAACAAGTTAAACATGGCATTGGTGCAAAATGCACCCAAACATCAAGCAAACACACCGAAACAAGGATGCAACATGATAATATGAAACTATATGCAAAAACAAACAAGTTTCATATAGAGCACACTCAAAACGGAGCAACGGTCCAACACACACACACTACAAGTCATAGCAACAATCTGTCCAAAACAGCAAGTAGGCATATTGCAAGCATCAAAACAACATGCTACAGCATCTCAACGTAATAACAAAAGGCATGGGAATGATGTACAGGTAAAGCATAACAAAACATGAACACTGATCTATCTCCAGAAATCACTAGAACATGCTCAAACACACATGGAAAGATTGCAAATATTAACAGTTTCAGACTTTAGCAGAAATAACATCAGGTTGCAATGTTTAGAGCTATCAAACAACATGTTACAGGAACTTAACATGGCAAACAAAGGCAAGTCATGAATCTACTAAATGCATAGATCAAAAGTCCCTTACTGACCATGAGCCAAAAAGGATCAGAAAATATGATGGCACCCATGTAAACATGGCAAGTTATATGACAGATTCGAACATGGCAGGAACAACAATAAGTAGGCATGTTGGTGAGCTTGTACCACTCACCACAGAGCAATACATGGCATGGCAAGGCAACCAACAGTAAGAATACATGTTTATGAAGCTATACATGGCAAGATCAAGTTCATAGGGTGCATGGATCACTAACAATAAGCATGGAAGCAACTGAACTTAATGTTAACAGGCTGACAGCAACATTATTTAGCAACTTTGGAGCAAGATATGAACAATCTACAGCAAGCTATAAATGCAACCAAGGGCATGAATGGATAGAGCATAACCATATGTTCAAAACACCCTTACTGAAGTATCTCAAAATATGCATGGATCACTCTGTAGCATCAAGTTTACATGGCATAAAAATAACAGCAGAACAGGGACTGAAATCAGCAACAGCAAGTACCCTACTTAGCAAGCTCGATGCACTCAGCACACAAATCACAAAAATACATGTCATACACCCCTGGAAAGATGGCATGGCATAGATCAAAACACATGTAGACATCAACCTCATAGGATGCACACATCAATCATGGCAAAAATGACAAATGAGCATGTTATAACCGTTTCAGCAGATTAACATCAACATGCACTCTTATAACAAAGACTTAGGCATCAAGATGAGCTCAAATGAAAATGATGCAATGGAATGAAATGATGTACTCGTTGAGACGAACAATTTGACATATTACACGCACAAAACGGAGCTACGGATGCAGAGATATGATGGCATGAACATGGCATGAAAATGACAGAAATCTGGGACTTCGTGAAAACGGGGGCAACCTCGGATTCGCATGGAAGTCGATGCAGGACGGATCTCGCCGGAGGAACTCGCCGGAGAGTGGCCGGAGGCGAGGATGAGGCCGGAGGAGGACGGGGAGAGGGCCGAGGAGGCGCGGCGGAGGCGGATCCGGCCCTCTGGCCACCGGATCTGGCCGGAGCGAGATCGGACGGCGGCGAGGGCGCGCCGGCGCGGCGGCGAGCTTGGACGGCGCCGGCGGGCGGAGGGGAGCGGGGCGCACGGGGGCGGCGAGCGGGGCGCTCGGGGCCGGCGGCAGGAGCCGGGCGGCGGGGCCAGGGCGTCGGGAGGCGACGCGCGGCGACGCCGGGACGGAGCGGCGGCGGCGCACCGGCGGGCGGGGACGCGGCGATCGTCGGCAGGAGGCGGGAGGCGGCGGGGGCGCGGACTGGCGGCGGCGGCAGCCGGGCCGGGCGACGGCGGCGCGAGGGCCCACGCGGGCCCGCGATGGGCTCTGCGGGCCGGCGGCGGAGGGTGGCGGCGGCGCGCCACGTGGCGAGCTCGGATTGGACGCGGGCGGCGGGGCCGACGTGTCCGGTCCCGTCCGGACACGTCCGGCGGCGGAGAGGGAACAGCTAGGGTTTCGGGGGGGGGGGGGGAAATGATCCGAAAATGGAGAGGGGAAGACGTTTTTATAGGTAGAGGGAGCTAGGAGAGTCCAAATGAGGAGCGGTTTTCGGCCACGCGATCGTGATCGAACGACCGAGATCATGGAGGGGAGTTAGATGGGTTTTGGGTCACTTTGGAGGGGGTGTTGGGCTGCAAAGAGAAAGGGGGGTTTCGGGCTACGCGGATAACCGTTGGAGTATCAAACGAACTCCAAATGGCACGAAACTTGACAGGCGGTCTACCGGTGGTATACCAAGGCCACTTGGCAAGCCTTGGTGCATTCCGAGAACGTTTAACACCCACTCACGAAAAGAGAGAAGAGGGAGACGCCGGAGGACATAGGAGCGCCGGATTGCAAAACGGACAACGGGGAAAATGCTCGGATGCATGAGATGAACACGTATGCAAAATGAAATGCACATGATGACATGATAAAATGCATATGATGACATGGCAAAGTGCAACATGAAAGCAAATGACATGGCAATGAAGACGAATAACTGGCAGACACCTGGCGCATCGAATCCTGGGCGTTACAGAAAGCCCTTCTGTCCTCTATTGTTCGGCGGCCGGGGCTCCTCCTCGTCATCGCTATGCAGCCCCTTGTCGTTGTTTTCGGCACTTGACTTGCCTGCCTGCTTGAATACCCAACAATCCCTGTAGGTGTGGTTGGCTGGTTTTTCGGGGGTGCCATGTATCTGGCACAAGCGATCGAGTATGCGATCCAAATTGGACGGGCCCCGAGTATTTCTTTTGAACGGCTTTTTCTGCTGACCGGGTTTAGAGCCTCTGAATCCGGCATTGACTACCGTATCTTCAGTATTATCACCGTTAATGCGGCGCTTATGCTTGTTGCGATGCGACCTGCCATTGTTGTCCTTGGTATCTGAACTACCAGGGTTTTTGGTTAGGTTGTTACTGCGAGCTAGCCAGCTGTCCTCTCCTGTGCAGAAGCGGGTCATGAGTGATGTGAGGGCTGCCATGGATTTCGGCTTTTCCTGTCCTAGGTGCCGGGCAAGCCACTCGTCGCGGATGTTATGTTTGAAGGCTGCAAGGGCCTCTGCATCCAAACAGTCGACGATTTGATTTTTCTTGGTTAAGAACCGTGTCCAGAATTGTCTGGCCGATTCATCTGGCTGCTGAATTATGTGGCTTCGGTCATTAGCGTCTGATGGTCGCACATATGTGCCCTGGAAGTTATCAAGGAATGCGGCCTCCAGGTCCTCCCAACAACCAATTGATTCTGCTGGCAAGCTATTGAGCCAATGCCGAGCCGGTCCTTTAAGCTTGAGTGGGAGGTATTTGATGGCGTGTAGATCATCACCGCGGGCCATGTGGATGTGAAGGAGATAGTCCTCGATCCAAACCGCAGGATCTGTTGTGCTGGCGTATGATTCAATGTTTACGGGTTTGAAACCCTCGGGGATTTGATGATCCATTACTTCGTCTGTGAAGCATAGTGGGTGTGCGGCGCCTCTATATTGGGCTATATCACGACGTAGCTCAAATGAGCTTTGTCTATTGTGTTCGGCCCGGCCGAATTACCGTATCCGGCGTGACGGTTGTCATCACGTATCGTGGGGCTCCCACGCGATCCGTAGATCAATCTTAGTTGCCTTGCCTTGTCGTCCAATATGTCTTGCAAGTCTGGCGCATTTCCCTATGGCTTTGTACTTTTCGAGCGACGTCGGGGTGCGGCTTTAGTGGAGGGCCTAGAGGCCTCTCTGTCGCGTCCACGAGGTGGCCGGTCGGCCGTGTCATGCGCTGGTGATGTAGGTTTGGGTGCTTCCTCCTCTAATTGGGGTAACAGCCTGCGTTTTGGGTAGATCTTGGAGGGGCGATCGAGCGTGTACTCTTCGGCTACAAGGACTTCGGTCCATCTGTCTGTTAGCAAGTCTTGGTCAGCTCTAAGCTGCTGCTGCTTTTTCTTGAGGCTGCTTGTCGTGGCCATAAGCCTGCGTTTGAAACGCTCTTGTTCGACGGGGTCCTCGGGCACGACAAATTCGTCATCGTCGAGGCTTGCTTCTTCTTCGGAGGGAGGCATATAATTATCGTCCTCGACCTCTCTGTCTGCCGCTCTATCATGAGGGATGGCTTCTCCCTCCTCCTGTGCTGAATCCTGCTGGAGGGGGTTGTCTTCGGCACTGTCCGGGGTGTTATTATCTCCCGTGCCGTAATCACCGTTTTTGCTGTGGCGGGATTTAGAGCGGCGCCGCTGACGCCGGCGCTTGGGCTGTTTCTTGGAGGGGTCATCCTCCGTTGTTCCATTGCCATTCCCGTCTTTTAGGGTGTCCACCATGTATATGTCGTATGACGAGGTGGCCTTCCAGTGCCCTGTAGGCGCTGGTTCTTGGTTGTCTCCTGCATCGTCATCCATACCGTTGATGTCTTCGGAGTCGAAGTCGAGCATGTCGGTTAAATCATCGATAGTGGCTACAAAGTGGGTGGTGGGTGGGCGTTGAATTTCTTCGTCGTCCGCATCCCAACCTTCCTGACCATAGTCCGGCCAGGGCTCTCCTAATAAAGAGAGAGACTTTACTAAATTCAGGATGTCGCCAAAGGGCGAGTGATGAAAGATGTCCGCGGCAGTGAACTCCATAACCGGCGCCCAATCGGATTTGATTGGCAGAGGCGCGGGAGGTTCGGAGTCTGGAGAGGAGTCCGGCACCTTGGAGTCACGGGCTCTGCAAAGGATAGGGATGGTGTTCGGCTCCATCGTCGTAGAGATCGTAGCCCCCGAGGTGGTGTCCAACCACTCGTCCTCGATCGGCAAAGTCGGCTCCGAGCTAAGGGTCGGGGCGGACGCTGGTGCGGCCTCCAGGGCACTGTTCGGCGGCAGAGCTAGATCATACCCATCGAGACAGTGCGGCGCGCTTGGTTGTGGCTCGAATCCGTCGAAGATCAAGTCTCCGCGGATGTCAGCCGTGTAGTTTAAACTCCCAAATTTGACCTGATGGCCAGGGGCGTAGCTTTCGATCTACTCCAGATGGCCGAGTGAATTGGCCCGCAGTGCAAAGCCACCAAATACGAAGATCTGTCCGGGGAGAAAAGTCTCGCCCTGGACCACGTCGTTGTTGATGATCGAAGGAGCCATCGGGCCTACAGGTGACGACACAGAGGAACTCTCAATGAAAGAACCAATGTCGGTGTCAAAACTGGCGGATCTTGGGTAGGGGGTCCCGAACTATGCGTCTAGGCGGATGGTAACAGGAGACAGGGGACACGATGTTTTTACCCAGGTTCGGGCCCTCTCGATGGAGGTAAAACCCTACTCCTGCTTGATTAATATTGATGATATGGGTAGTACAAGAGTAGATCTACCACAAGATCAAGGAGGCTAAACCCTAGAAGCTAGCCTATGGTATGATTGTTGTTCGTCCTACGGACTAAAACCCTCCGGTTTATATAGACACCGGAGAGGGTTAGGGTTACACAGAGTCGGTTACAATGGTAGGAGATCTACATATCCGTATCACCAAGCTTGTCTTCCACGCCAAGGAAAGTCCCGTATGGACACGGGACGAAGTCTTCAATCTTGTATCTTCATAGTCTAGGAGTCCAGCCAACGGTGATAGTTCGGCTATTCGGACACCCCCTAATCCAGGGCTCCCTCAGTAATCATCGCCGGTGATATGATTGATGATTGGTTGGATGATCGGATAATTGAGTCCGAGGAACAAGGAGTGGTTGCCGAGGTTGTAAACCCACCTCCAGTTGAATACGCCTGGCCCAACGGAGCTGGGATCTTTCTCGAACACGAAGCAGCCATAGCCATCAATGTCACGAACGCCCCACGCATTGTACTGCATGTGGTTTGATGTAATGGTTTGGTCAATTTGGTACGTGCGAATGAGCATCAAATGACCACCGTCAGCTGAACAAGCGATAAACCACCACCCATCGGCTGGTACGATTCCAGGTCTTGGAATCATGAAGGCCAGCGCATTTGTGTCTGCTGCAACAATTCAAATTGGAGACCAAAAGGACAAAAATAAACAATCATGTTCAGAGTATGTGTGGAATTAAGATTATTATAACAGTGACACATATCATAGATAGAGAATTGCAATGTCGTGGTCATAATCATACCCCAAGTTAAAAAATAAGCCAATGGCTTTCATATTCTAGCAATATGTCATGGTTCAAACATCATGTAACAATGAGAGGAAAACAGCTATGACAACGCCTACTCATATTCTACCATAGCACTTACTACTACTGTTCTCATATCAACTCTAAGCAATAACATGCGTTGTTATAAAAGTCTTGTAAACGAGAGTAACATATAGCAATCGTGATGTTATGCTCATAATATGTATTCTAACAATCATTAGATGCCAATTGTTCTCATATCAACTCTAACAATAACATGTGTGGTCATAAAAATCTAGGAAATGAGAGGAACATATAGCAATGATGTGGTTATAGACATGTTATGTATTCTAAATTTGTAACAAATGAACAGGCAGTCGTATTCATAAGGTAAAAATGAGATGAGATGGAACAATTACACGACGATAGATTCCACCAATATAGGAAGCCAATCTGTGCATCGACCGCGTAAACAATGCCATTGTGCACTATACCATGTGACAGAAATGTTGCCTCAACAAGATTGATGATGAGCCATAACCATGTATGGCGACCGGATTCCAGATAGACTAATCCCATGTTGAACAAGGCAATGAGCTTGTAATTCATGTAGTCTTCTGATGGTGTGGGCACTTCGCAGATTACAACTTTCTGCAAACAGAGGTCGAGCCAAAAGCTTGACGCGTCTCGCGCGTAGTAGGCAGGAGTGTCCGGTGGGCCGCAAGGCTCAATGGCGGCGGTATCCAATGATGGAAGGGTGATCTCTCGCTGGGTGTAGATATCCACAAGACACCACGGACTACCGGAGTGGTGGATGAGGACGATCCAGTTGGCCTTCATGCCCGCCCAGTAGTGTCCGCGCATGAAGGACAGGTGGACGGGTAGTGGTAGCATGTCAAGGGGCACCATGGCAACCTCCGTAGGATCATCAAGTCGGTGTCTGGGCCACCTGCGAGGATCAGGCATCAGCAAGCAGGGTGTCTTGAAAAGAGCCGGTCGGTTGCAGACGAGTAGACGGTACAAAGACACCGAGCATGCGGCCAGACGGATGTTGCTGAGTAGGTCCATACGACTACAGATCTGCTCCAAGAGAACATCGGGGAGGGAATTCCAATCACGGCTCTGCGTGTCAGTCGGTTCTGCCATTGGGGTTTTTGGTGTCTGCGAGCCAGTGGGGAAGTGGATTCGGGTGGGCGAGCGAAGAAGCTTCTCCTCGTGTGGCCGAGCAGTGAGCGGGGGCATATGGTACGCGCGAGCTACCAAGGAAGATGGCGCGTGCGGGCGAGTAGTGAGCGGGGGTAAATGGTGTGCGGCCGACGATGGGGAAGAGAGGAGGAAGAAGAAGAGAGGAGGAAGAAGAGTGGAAGACGGGGAAGAAAGTGCATTAAATCTCAATTCTACTAGTACTACTACCAGGATATACCGTCCTTCAGAGTGTAAATAGTTACAACGATGACATGTGGGTCTACCACAAGAGGGCCCATATGTCAGTTAATGGAGGACACAGGTGCGTAGGCGTATTTGTGGAAGCATGCTCTACTGGCAAACATGATGGCAGTACTGGGTAAGGCTAATTTAGTAACACCAACACGCTAGTTCAGCTTATTAATTATGTGTCCCATCTGTTGCAGTGTGTATTGTCACTTCACTGTGAAGACTAGTTGAATAGTTCTCTCTGACCGAGATGGGGAATAATGGATCGCGAGGACTTCCTTTCTACAGTATCCCTATGCCTCGACGCTCACTTCACTCATTTTGCTCCGTACCTAGTCACTTGTTGAAATCTGTAGAAAGACAAATACTCCGTATTTGGGAATAGAGGGAGGCTTTTACTCCGTATTTGGGAACAGAGGGAGTATCACCATATGGAGGGAACAGAGGAAGCTTGAAATATGAACATGTCAATGGGAGGGAGTAAGCCCCATGCATGCATGCATGCATGCAACATGCAACACTCACACGTACACATGGACAGACGCAACACTCACACACCCATGCGGCACACAGCACACGACGCAACACACACGCTCACGCTCAAGTGCTCAACCTACTCCCTACGTCCGTGAAAGACTGTACATTTAGAGATTTACACATTGACCAGGGCATAATTAACTCCCAAAAGTATCAGACTTATGTGTGCATGCGACCATTGAGAGAAGAAGATTAAATGAAGGTCATTGCATGCTGTAATTAAGGATAGACATGTAGCCTATATCTACAGCACAAGTTGGTGCATTAGTCAATAAATATCGATTTAGATTACAGGCTAAATGCATTGGAAGTGTAGATGTACATCATGTACTACACTCTTTGTTTTAGGCTGGCCATAGTGGGGGTAACATAACTAGTATCATGTACTTGGGACTCGCAAACATGCTTATGTGGCAAACAATTAAAGAAGAGAGAGAGGGTAGTAGTAACATAGGTAGATACCATAACACAATAAATGTTATGCTACTACTCCCTCCTTTTCGGTTTATACGGCTCAATTCAAAAATCTCACCAATAAAGGTAGATGGTGAGTGGTGGAATACTTTTTGTAGTTTTGCAAAAGCACCTAATTAATGCTCTTGTTTTCCTCAAAAAATTATGGTGGTGTTTGGTTCTCTAGTCCTAGGACTTTTCCTAGTCCCTAGGACTTTTTGAAAAATACTCTCAAGGAGGTGCTTCTAAGGACTTTTAGCAAAAAGTCTCAAAAAAGTCCCACCCTGTTTGGTTTGCTAGGGACTTTTTCAACCAAACACCCCCTATGTTTATCAATGCATTAATTGCAATGCATGCATGCATAAAGTATATGCATTGGTCAATTTTCTCTTAATACTTGCATGCAATGATTTAATGCACCTTGGAATCTGAACATGTGATGGAAAACAACCAAATTGAGCCTTATAAAATGGAAAAACTAAAATTTTGAGATAAGCCCTATAAACCGGAAAGGAGGGAGTATGTGTCATGCATGGAAATAAATGAGACCATATATGATACTACTTTATGATACTATGCACCATAAATGTAGTATCATACACTAGTATCATATGAATGATACTAGTATGTTACTCTCCACTAGTGACTAGCCTTATAGCCGATGTACACTCTTTGTTGGAAGACCAAGGGAGTACACGTGCATGCACTCAAATACACAGCCAGGGTGGTTCGCGCGCAACGGTTGGACTCGTGTCGTGCCTACGTAAAGTTTTGTTTAACTGATTTCTTTGCTCTGCCAACTGACAGGTGGGACCCAAAAACCAGGTGACAATTTAACCAGTCAACAAAGTGCCACGTCGACTATGTGGCCGATCAGTAGGGTGCAATACGGTGCTCTACGATGAGCTAGTGATCGTATAATCACCGCAAAACTATATGTATCGACCGTAAAGAGCGTATTGTTACATACGTTGACCGCCAATGTATTTTTCTTGTTTCAAATTAAGCCATATTAATCGGAAAGGACGCAGTATGGACTACTACTGGTACTAGTATTGCTTTGATGTGTCCCGTCAACTCGTCGAACAAGGAGAAGCTTCCTTACTACGCCTCTCCCTCGCCCACACGCGCGGTGGTTCACAGGACGAGGAGAGGGTTTTGACTACAGCGCCCTCTCCCTCTCCCTCGCCCTCGCCCTCACGGTGGATGTGTAGCAGTTCAATCGGTGTCAGATTGTCAGAAGCATATTGTACTATAGTATCATCATTGTTGGACCTTCCGAAGAGGCGAAGAGCCAAGTGCAAGGTTCACACGAGTACGAACTGTTGAACCTCCCAAAGAGGCAAAGAGCCAAGCGCAAGGTTTTATAGGAGTTGTCGTCCTAGTAGGAGTGTACTATAACTATAGCGAACGATGCTACTATATGATGCCGCCACGTCACGTATATCCAAAGTTGTGCCACCTTTTTTTCTCAAAGAGTGTGTTGGAGCCCGTGCAACAACCACACAAGCTACACGTACACATAAAACATTTACTAGTAGGAAATTCTAAAGGACAAATGCCAGTATGCCACACAAGTTCATCTCCAATTCATGTGATAATTTTGTGCGTGACTAGTCCACATATATTCACAGCGCTACCGTTCACAATTACCGTACTCCACTTACACGTTATAGATGGGCTACATGCCCTCCTCCAGGTTCTAGTCCCAGGTGTTCTTCATGGATGGCACGATCCATAGCGGTGGGCAACGGGAATCATTGTCGCAGCTTTCCAGTCCGGTTCCACACGATGGAGACTCATCCAAGCTGAAGCGGCATAAATCAGGGATAGCGTGTCCCAGCATGTCGTTCATCCGGCGGTGCACAATGAAGACACAACCATGCTTCATGAACGGCAGGCCTTCCATGTCGTGCACGGAAGGTGGCATCCGCTTCACAATGGGGTAGCTGTCCCCGATGAAAAGCGGGTACTCTCCAAGAGTGTTCCTCGGCACCCACGTAGCATCACGGGGGTCGAACTTGGCGCCGTTCATCTGGTACACGCGGCATCCCAGATCTGGACACATGGTGACGTACATAGTCAAGGTCCATGCATAATAATGTTGTGCTCAAATATGGCGGTCAGTAATACTGTGTAGCAAATAGTACTACTCCGGTATAGAGGAAGTAAAACAACCGGCTTATTATATATAGCCACACTCTTGGCTACATGGATGAGATAGTAAGACATGGAAAAAAAATGGTGGCAGCTAGTGGGTTCAAGTCTTCAAGGCCTAGCTAGCTATACGCATCCTCCAAGGTAAAAAGTACTCCTACTAGTACTACTAATTATACTACTAGTACAACAATGAAAGAGAAGGCGAGAGGGTTAAAAAATGGAATACCTGGGTAGATGGTGACGGTCCGATTGTGGTAGATTGTGTGACCATGTTGCACATCAGTGGTACCATGGGTAACGACTGCTAAGCTAGTTGATCCCAATATGCCAAAGTCATCTACAAGGTTCTAGGTTAGACCGAATAGCGGATGCAAATGCACATCCAGGATCGGCGATCTTATTTTGACCGGGGAATGACTGGTCCCTGCAAAATAATGGAGTACTGTTAGGGATGCAAATGATGGTTTGTGCATTCCGTTTGTAATCTCTCGTACCATAGGATGGCAACCAGATGAAACAAGTCCCCTGGCTTGTCACCGTGAAGATGCGGCCTAGATGGCGCACGGCGTCTTCGAACGTGTAGGGGTACAAATCTGACGCCGCCAACATGCGCCAGCCTCTGTGTTACTGCCTCTTGCATTGATGGCAATCCTTATGTCGAATACCGCGATGAGATAGTAATCGTTGTAGCCGCTTCACTTTGTCGGCGGGTCCGCAATTGCTATCTTCTTCAATCTCATGTAGGCATCATCATACGTATACAAGCCCAGCCAGTCCGGAAGGCCGATCCCAATGGTGGAGAAGGGGTCTACCTGAACGGCCGCACTGTTGTGGATGTTGTGCAAAATGATGGTGGCATCCAGTTGGAGGTATGCAAGCCAATCTTCGTTGGCACCGACCCAGACCTGTATATAAGACGGTGGGCAGCGGAGAAATTATGGGATGGAAATGGAATAACTAAGTACTACATGATCAAACTCCATTACTGACCTGCTCATCGGACAAAATCCGACTACCTCTCAACGTCGGCAACTCTAGCGGAGTCAACGTGCAACCATGGCCAGGGAGCGGTGGACTGTTCAAAGGATTGTCCCATAGAAGAACCTTCTCCTCAAGGACGCATGGAAGACCAACAAGCATGGCCTTTTCCCAAGCCTGTTTAAGCAGCGTCTTGAAAAAGTTGGTGCAGGAAGCACCGAGTCTTGCGGCGGTGAGGACGTCGGAGCGGCGTGCGATTTCTCCCAGAGGATCATCGTCCAAGGTTTCCCAGCCCCGACAAGGAGGAGAACCTCCTCGCGAATCCATGGGAGCAGCGATGAACTGCCTTCTCTTCGGGGGGAAGGGAACTGGCGAGGAGGAGATAAGAGCGTAGTAACCGCAGGGCCTCGTCCCTTCCAACTG
Organism: Triticum timopheevii; assembly: GCA_963921465.1. Taxonomy (NCBI): domain Eukaryota; kingdom Viridiplantae; phylum Streptophyta; class Magnoliopsida; order Poales; family Poaceae; genus Triticum; species Triticum timopheevii. The sequence goes on along the minus strand of OY997272.1, from coordinate 106,274,649 downwards.
TAGATCGTTCCTCAGCGAAGGGGTGAGGCTATTATTTACTACTAGTACTAGCATTATGGAACGTTATGGGATTGCATTATACTATAAATAACAACACTAGTAAGAAATTTTCGGCAGTAGGTATTAGTTTTTGGCATGGATTAAGAAATTTTAGGTATGTTTTTTTCCATTTTTTGTACACACCAACTAGTGTCAAAAAATGTCTTACATTATGTGACGGAGGAGTATGTACTCGTACTGTAGCAGTACTAGTACTACTTCTCTCAACTAGTAGTGCGATATATTGTACTTCTTGTCTAGTTTCTAGTATAGTGCACCAGTTTTGAACTCTTGAATCTCATGGTCCAAGGAGCTACAGTTGGAAGTGGAGGGTACTACTATTCTCTAGAACCATCGTTGTACTATCAATGCAGGGAAAGTACACCTGCGTAGTGGCCTAGTGGGTACTCTCGGTGCTCTATTCAGCCGCTCCTCTCACGTAGCTGGCCTACTCAGCCGCTCCTCTCATGCACACACTAGCAGCCTGTTTATCAGCGAGGTTACTGCGGGGGCAGAACATTTGAGTTATTTGATACAGCGAGACTAGGCTTTTCGCTTCCATTTGTGGAGGTGTAATGGATCTCGTCGAACTTTGTTAGCAGTTTCTTCTTTATGAAGAGATGAAGCAAAGCTTTTGCCTCTGTTTAAAAAAAACACGTCAATAGGAATTTCTTTTATAGTAGAGCCGATAATGGAGTGAAGTCCATGCATGCAATGCCACAAGCTACATAGTAGTAGTAGAGCACTTTACGTGCAGAGCCATATTGCACAGTTCCCAATGCCCCGCTAGGCTTTTCTGGCTCCTCGTGCTTAATTGGGAGGCGCTAGTTTAAATATGCTACTAGCCGATGAGGAAGCTGCAAGCGAGGTGCGGCTAGGGCGAGCACGCGAGCCACGAGATGCTGGGAAGGAAAACCCGTTCACGTGGCTAGGCTATCCAGTGCACCCAGATTGTGGGGCCGCACGTCCGTTTGACTACAAAACTCAAACTACCCGTGTAAAATATTGGCTCGCAGCAAAGTGTAGTATAGTACTATTTAAAAAAGGCCGACGTGCGTTCGGCCGGGATCAAACCCACAAAACAAGGTATACACTCCCGCGACCACTAGTAGTACTCGTTGGAGTACAACGCAACCTAGAATCTCCTTTTGTTGCTAGTAGTACGTACATTATTCCTTACAAGAAACCCCTATAATGCAAGAAACCACTAAAATGCCAAGAAACTACTACCACTTGCATACGTGGCAAACTTAAGATAAGACTACCTTATCAACCATTGTACATGCTCTTACCAACAAAAATCCTCGAGTGACCTCCTACCTTCGGCCCGTCCACCTAGTCATCCTCGGCCATGGGATGCAGCTACCGCCACCGGCAGAAGGCAAGGTAAAAACCGCCGGTGGTGCGGAGCCCATGTTACGGCAGCCCGGATGCCAGCTTCGTCTGGCGCTCGCGGCCGCTAGCTAGCCAAGATAGCTCTGTCCAGCTGCTTGTCTGCAAGGTTTGCTAGCTAGATTGGCACGGCAGCGCGGCGGCTTGCTTGCGCGCGCTGTGATAAGGCCAGCCATCTGGCTCGAGCGAAGGCTAGTGCGGCGGCTTGCTCGCTCGTGAGTCACGCTCGGGCTAGCCTGCCAACCCGTGCGGAGGCCATCGCAGCGTCCGGCCCGTCCGGCGGAGCGGCGGCCAACTCGCTCATCACCGGCGCCACCGACGAACATGCATCAGTACTGTTTGAAGTAATGTTCAAGAAAAATAATGATTTGAGGGGGAATAACAGGATAGAAGGACAGATGTGGGTCCCTTGTGTCAACGGTCAAACAAAATGTGTTGGTTTAAGCTGCCTCATCAGCAGGGACGTGTGGGCCAACCCTGTCATAAAGGGGTTTAAACGAACCTAATTGGTAGGAGTACTAGGTAGTAGTTTTTGGCGTGGATTAAGAAATTTTGGGTATGTTTTTGCTATTTTTTGTACAACAGATTCTTCCTAGGGCTGGTTGAAAGTGGTAGTTTTTTTGTTAAATATTCTACATATTGTAAGCAGGAGTGAAAGTTAAGCTTTGGAAGCCAATAAGCAAGGCTAGTTACATAGCACATATGTGTGCATGATTGAAAGTAAATATCAACCATGAGTGACTAATATCTTGATGGAAAACTCGAAACTATGGAATACTAGGAAAAAATGCATGGTTGGAAATACTAGCAATGTTCATGTCCGTTGCAACGAATCATAATTAGAATAATACTTATTCACAAACTTGGTACAAAACACTCTAATTTTGATATACGTATGTCACTAGAGATATATTATGTTTCAATTAGAATATATTCCTTGGGCTGTTTTGGTGAGGTCAGGGAGGGAAGTGGTTGGTTTTACGATACTAATTATGGGGTTTTTTGCAAATTGGTAGACAAGTGGGACGTTGGTGAGAAAAGGAAACAACTTACCTCACAACCGTTAGATGTAGATCTAATGGTCAGAAACGACGGATGGCAGACACACCGGCATCACCAACTTAGTCTTGTTTAGGAGTACTAGCAAGATCCGTGCATTGCACGGAACATCAAGATGCATTTTTTTATAAAACACTTGTTGTGATTGACCCTTGCGGGAGTAATCCCATGTGTAAAAACTAATGATATCTCGAGAAATATGAGATAAGGTGAAGAGGAGTGGGGTGTGGTGGTGGTTGGTGGGGGACTGAGCGGAGGCATGGGGATTGACGACGGCGGCAGCGGCCACCAGGCCAGTTTGTTCCAGAGGCTTCCTTTCTTAATTGCTCAACAATGAGGTTTGTTGGAGATAAGGATGAATGAGGGAAGGCCTTGTCTGCAAATGTGGAGAGGGGTGCGGGTATCTTTTAGTTTAATTTCCATCCGTCAGATATAGATCGGATGGTCTATATTGCAAGATGGCACACGTACCATCATCACCAACTCGGTTTTTTATAAGAGAAGAAATATAAGTATGGAGATACAAACATATTATCGATACTTGCTTCCGTAAACTAGCATCTACATTCTATTCAACGCCTCGACTTGTGGGGCCTTAGCACAATGACTTCTCGACTGTGTAAAACAAAGATTTTCTCGTCGCCGACAAGGAGGGGGTGACGGCGGCGCGCTTTTTGGCTTGGTCTAGTCCTAGTAGTCATACTAGGTGGTCTAAGCACGTGTAGATTTATTCTTTTTCACGTCTTGTGTTCGCTGTACTGCCACGACTGTTGATGAATAGACGGTAAGTTATTCACGGGGAAATCCTTGTTGAGCGTGTTTGCGAGAGAGAGAGAGAGAGAGAGAGAGAGAGAGAGAGAGAGACAGTGTGCGTGTGTGATATGTTAGAGACTGAGGCAATGATAACAGATTCTTTGTGTCTATGTGTGTGGAGGATAGAGAAAGACATGTACATGGGGGCTTTGTGTTGTGTAACATGGAGACACATATACATAATTAGAGAGTGAGTGTGTGAGATACACATGCAGACATGGGGAGAGATGAGGATCCAGATAAATGGGTGTTTGTGCGTGTCTGTGTGTGTTTGTGCACGCATTTGTGTGTGAGAGGGAGAGAGTGTATGTGGAGTAGAGAGACCACTGATGATGTAAACCTAGTATAAGGGAAGGGGGAATGGTGTGACATGTGTAGTAGCGGGATAGCACGGGTGCGGGCCGGGGGAGCAGACTATTTGGAAGAGACATCGAGTGTGTGTGTGGGAGAGGAGTATGAGAGCGAGAGAAAGAGAGAGCTAGCGACAAAGAGAGATGGAGAGGAAGAGAGGGGGCGAGAGGGGTCGTTTGTGTCCATAAATGGCGTATAGATAGGGAGACAATGTTGATGTTGTCTGAAATTGGCCTATGAACGGAGACGCAAGGGAAGCGAGTCATTGTGTGTGTGATAGGGACTTCATGAGAGATCTAGAATAGATGGTGTAGAGAACAATGTGCAAAATCCAGAACAATTATACATTAGGGAGCTATGCAAAGAGTCACGACATATATGTATACAGGGAAGGAGCTGGGGAGGGTCTGCATGTGGGAGAGATAGAAAGAGGAGAGTGGTGCACAAGGAGACAAAGTGTGCTTGTTTGCAGTGGGGGTGGTGTGTGAGGTGAGTGCGTGAGAACCACATAACTAGGGAGATAGACATTTGGGGGCGACATTTTGTGTGTATGGGAAATATACACTCTACATAGTGCATGTTCTTGGGTAAGAGAGATAGCGGGAGACCTAGAGAGTGAGGGAAGAGATGTGTGCATGCCCGAGAGACAAAGTGATAGAGACCTATGTTGGGGTCCGGACTTTAGAAGAGAGAGGGGTGTTAATGTGCTCGTGTGTTGGTGTTTGGGGGAGAGAACGACTTCTCTATGTGTGTATGTGTGTGTGGTGGTGGGGGGGGGGGTTGACTTCACATAAAGATTGAGGTGTCTATATTTGAGGGACTTTAGCGTAATTGAGATATTGTGCACACATGGTTGATCATTTTGTTTCACAGTTTGTACTATGAGATAACAATACTTTTGAACATGCGTGATATACCTTGATGTACCAGAATTACAAACCTAAGATTGGAATTTTGGAATTCGACTCCATCATTAGCTTTTGTAATTCATTTAAACGGAGGTACATTTTTTAAGCCGGGATTTCGTGATTTCAAATTCATATATCAAACCTAGAGATATACACATACGGGCATGTTCAAACTTTATAATCATCCACTTTATTCATACACATACACATTTTTGCTTTTGTCATCATATTTAGGATAAACACATTTGGAATTTCATTTGAATTGGACCGTATGATGGTATTTTCTTGTAGTAGCTCAATGATCCATATTTGAATTGAATGGACAATCTAAGTTTCGAGTTGGAGACAATGATTTTCAAAACTTGCACATTTTTTTGCGTGCAAAACAAACAAATTGTCGGCCATGATATCATAATCAGCCGTACGAGAGCAGAATACTTATAATTTTAGGCGCCAAAAGCTTTCAAACTTCCCGCTCACATCACGCGCCCGAAAGTTTAGCCCTGCGATATTCCTGTTTTACCCCTGCCACATGAATGGAAAAGGGTTGCTTTGGTAACTCCATTGTTTTCCCCTCTTTGCCCCCAAAATTCTTCCCCAGAGCCCCTCCCCTTCCCCTCCCCGACCCCCCAACCACGGCAAGCCGCCGAATCTAGTCCTCCGCCGCAACGGTGGACCTCACACCCCGCCGGATCTACCTTCCGCACCTTGGAACCCCCAACTGCCAACTCACCACTTCACCGGAGCCGCTTCAGCGACTAGCTTGTCCACCGCTCCAGATCTCCTTGACCGCCATCATGGTCCACCGCACCGGATCTGCTTAACCGGCGCCCTCGTCCACCACATCGTAGGCCCTTCACTGACTCCCTCGTCCGCCCCTTCGCTGGCCCTTCATACAAGCCCTCGTCCGCCGCAACAGACCCGCCTCACCAAAAGCACTGTGCAACGCGCCCACCAAAGCCTTCGTCCACTGTCCTGACCCACTCCACGGACGCCATATTCAACTCCACCGGCCCTGCTTTACCGACGCCGCAGCCTCATTAGGTTATCTCTATTTGTATTCCTTTGTTTTTTCTCTTTATCATGCAACTGTTCACTTACCACAGATGAGCTTTCTTGTATGTCGACTGGTGCCGCAACCGTAGCACCGGAGCCGCTTCAGCGACAGCGACAGCCGGCCCAAACTCAACCGCAACACGAGCACCATCTACGATCCTTAGCTATCAAGTATGACAACGATACCCATACGCCATCGAGAATCAGGTACTATTATCCAACGATTGGCGCCTACGTTCACTTTCCTAGCATAAGCACCACACCTTTGAATTTCTTTAGGGCATCATTCAGTTTTTCATGAGACACATTATTCTGCTTGCACCTGTAGGGCCATACTTCTGGCAGTGAACATGTTACATGTGCTAAATTACATACCAGTGCACATATAGTTAATATGATTTAGTTTTGTTCTGATGCCACCTGTTGGTTCCATCAGACTGCTTAATGTTCTCTATGCTTAATCACACATCAGCAAACTAGCATGTGGTTCCGCTGCTTTTTGTTCATTTTACCCTACATTTTCTGATGCTAGCTATTACATCACTGCTCCGAGCCTCTGTTCATTACTTGTTTGTGTGTTCTTGATCTTCCCAAGTTGCATGACTAATTTGATGCTTCTATTAATTATGGAGCTGCCAACCCCATCAAGAAAGATATCCGTTCTTTTGGGGCTGGCACCTCGAACAAGCATAAAAATAGAGGGAAGTAGATATATTGTCGTGTATGCACACACCCTTCTTTCATTAGTTTAGATGAACCATTGATGATCAATTCGGACCAGTGCATGCGATTAAATTTAATTTTACCTAAATAGAGGGTGGAGAATAAACTACAACAACTAGATTTGCAACCACGGGATGCTGACGATATCTTCAAAAAACATTGCAACAGCAGCGAGGCTTCACAGCAATATATGGCAAGCCAATGTGTTTTAGTACATATGAAATGTAATGCGAGTGGGCTGCTTTCTTGGCTTGTGCCCTCAACCTGTAATCCTACCGAATTACAAATAGTTCAGTTGTCTGCTTTGCTGTATTGCTTGACTCGAATGCTTATTTGTTGTTACGCCAATATGTTAGCAGTGCCTGTTGTACTATCATAAATAAATGCATGCCTATTTCATTTGAGTCCTTAACTTTTCCTCTCAACTTCATCACAAGACTGTCTTCGTAGTTTATATGAGGCCACATTGTTAAGTGCTTTCTCAGATTATTTCAACTGCTTAGATGCCTTGGCAACTTAAATATAGTGGTGGTACACTCCCTTCAACTAGGGATGTCAACTGGGTCCCGTTTAATCCTGATTAAAGTCCACTAGTGGTATGATAGTTCAAAAGAGTTTTTGTTTTTTGAGGAAAATGAACTAGGGAGGTAGCAAAAACTAACTAGATGGGACTGGTGGATGTCGTTTATTTGCCACTTACATCCCTAGTTTCATCTTACCATTTTAATTTCTTTTCGAATGATGCTGCTTTGAACCATTTAAATATAGTTTTCCATGCTCGGCAATAATTCATCCGTCATTTACCATGTAAGCTTACTGCCTGGATCATACGATAACTATCTCTTACTTATGTCCAGCGGAAACCTTTCAGGATGCCGTTCACACTAGGACACAATGTACAACCCCAGAATCTATTTGTGGAAGCAGTGCACCATCCATGTTACCAGATGGTAGCAGTTCAGAGGCAACACCGCCGGAGAGCAGTCTGAGCACAGATATTATAGTGCTTGAGGCTCTACTAGAGGCAGAAGGAGATGGTGTGGCTGCCATGAATGAGGTAATCTTTATCTTGAGGCTGGAAATTACGGAATTAGCAGCCCGCATTATGCAAGCAACCCAAGAATTGTAGGAATTAAGAATGTTGCATTTGAAGATGGAGGAGGTTCTGCTGTTTCTGCTATCTGAAGCCCAAGGTAATCCCGGTTCTTCTTTAGATACCAGTTGAAATTGTCATTAGATTATTGTACTTGCATGTTGTGTCATGTCTCTGAATGGATTATGCTGCAAGACCCCCTATGTTGTCCATGTGTTGTAATGATCCGGATTTTTTAGGCGAGGTAATCCTTAGTACTTGTATGATTGACATAAGGTGAACTATTTTTCGTGTGAGCATATTGTATTGGATGAAATAACCGTTTGACTCAGAGTGTATCCAACCTACTGAATTCGAAGATCACGACATTTATAAATCATAATCATATATAAAGGTGGAATAAATCTTTGTTGTGGTTTTGAAGAAATAAATAACAAAACGTATAATTATCTATGGATATTCGTAATCGAATACAAATTGGATTTGAATTTAGTTTGCCAGGGCCCAGGGGAAAATGTGAATGCTAATTCTCCTAAGTTTTGAACGAAGCGGCTAAACACCCACTATAATTTGTGGGCTGCCTGAAGCAAGTGTTTGCAAGATGGAAATTACTGTCTACCCCTGACACTTGACATCCTTATCGACCGGATTTACACTGCTGTCAATAGGGGTAGACTAGTAACTTCAATCAGACATGACACGACAGCCTCTAAGCCCATTCAGACACGGTGGGCGCCAAACGTGGGCGGCAAAACACATTTGATTCAAGCTCGTTCGAAAGACATGTGTCTCTTCCTCCATTTCCCCATTCATACACAGTGGGCGGCAAAACAAACTCTCCTCGTCTGAAATTGATGTAGGCTAATATTTTAAATAGGGGCAAATGTGTAACTAACATCAGACGTGACACAACCGCCCTACCTGTCAGCCCCATTCATACACCGTGGGCGCCAACCGTGGGCGGCAAAACACCCTCTCCTCGCCCAAAATAGTTACCGGCAAATATTTGGGAGATGCAAGATTACCGTCCTATCCCCAACTGACGCGATGTCCGAAATTTTAAACGGGGGATAAGTTCGTAACTTTCCCCCATTTTAGAGAAGCGCGTCCCAAAGTTTGAGATCCCCCCTCCACCCCATTTCCCCATTCATACACCGTCGGCGGCACGACAACCTCTGCACTGCGGCCAGCCTCCTCCATCCGCCACCCCATCCTCCACCTTGCCGGAGCCACTACCCCTACCATGTCGTCCACTGCAAGAGATGGACGTCTCTCATCCACGACGCTGGACCAGGATCCTTTCATCGCCTCCTCTCACTTCATCGGCGCCATCGTCCACCTTGCCGTTGCCGCTCCTACGACTGCCTCATCCACGGCAACAGGATATATCCCCCGACCCGACCGTCTGTCGTCTAAAGTCTTCTTCCCTGTCGCCGACAGCCATCGCACCCGCAACACCCTCAACATATCAGCATAGGCCTACACGGCGTCGCAAGAGAGGTGGTACTCTTCCATATGTGCTTAAGTTATTGATCTCACCCGCAAAATAGATCGTAATTTGTTTATTGTACTTTTCTTGTCTGTACCAAATCGTAGTGGCTAGTTCAAAGCAAACATTGGTTGCGAAGTAGCTTTGTCCGGTTTGCACCTTCAGATCCGCCATGGCATAGGAACTATACTCGTAAAGCTTATGGTTTCCCCCCTTTATATTCACTACCATCATCGTAGGTGCTTCGTGTCGTGCTAGCACTGCTCCTCAAGACCTCAACCCAAAGCTTACGTGTTGAAATACGAATCTGATATGATGCTCATATCACTAAAACAGAGAACGTTTAATTGGTCGCCTAATGTTCCTATATTCATTTCGAAAAGCATGTGCGCCACTCACTGGTCCAGTTAGTTCCACTTTCCTGATTTTTCTCTTGATGCTTAGGGTTTTCCCCTTTCATCTACTATACTATGATCTGTGTAGGTGCTTTCTGTCGTACTAGCTTTACTCCACCCTTCAAGCTAAACAACACGCACTCAGAATTCGAAAGCTTAATTGTTCAAATATGATTGTGATATGATACTGATATTAGTTAACCGACACATTTAATTGGTTAGCTAAAGGTCCCACTTGCGTTTCCAAATGCATGTCGCGACATATAGAGAGACAGCATAATTACATTTCTTTGTCACTTGTTGGCCGTACTTTCTTGTCCATACCAAATCTTAGTTGTTATTTCAAAGCAAACATTGGTTGCTAACTACCCTTTGCACGGTTTGCAGCTTCAGATCTACCATCCCACTGCCATGGTCAACACTATACTCATCATGCTTATGTTTTCCCCATTTTATGATGACCACAATCAGCCTACGTGGTTCGTGTCATAATAGCACTGCTCCACCCATCGAGCTAAACAAGCTTAGTTGTACAAATTCATATATGATATTATTGCTAATATTAGTAAAACTGTGAGATGTTTAATTGGTTAGCTAAATGTTCCTACTTTAGTTTTGAAATGCATGTGAGCCACATATGGAGAGACCGAAAAGAATAGTATTTCTCTATGCGCTCTGGTTCATCATGGGTGGCCAACCGACATTGTATTGAAAGACTTGTAATATCTTCAATCTGCTTGCTCTTCTGCTCTTCTGCTCTTCTTTAAGATGATACTCTTCTCTTGCGGTCGACTGGTCAGGTCGAGTTGTTCTCCCTTAGTATATTTTGAATCTGTCAGGTCAGGTCGACTTGTTCTTCTTTACTATATGTTGAAGTTGTCATCTGCGAAGTGTCATCACTTCTGGAGCTCTCATATTTTGAGTAGTAGGCCACATTAATTAATGCACAACAAATTACAGCATGCATGGCATCTTTTAAAAGAATTGCAGAGATAGCAGAAAGGGGTTTACAGGGAGGCAATATTGGATTAGAATCACTTCTGCATTACAAAGAAAATCTCACTTGTTTTTATGTTTTCATGCATGTCAGATATTGAACATTATCAAAATGAATATGAGAATGGGCGCACGAGAGGAATATTGCGGAACGATCCACTGGCTAACAAACTTGGCATGGTGGAGGATGGCCTATCTTATTCACCCATCAAGGTGCTTTCTCTAACTTTGCAAAGTTGTATTGGTCGCACATATTTTGCATCCGACCTCTTGCATTACTTCCACTCTGTTACACCATCTGCTTAGTTTAAGCATCATATATGAGTATATGCCATACCTATCCATTTTATGTACCTTTTCCATGTGTCGTCACACTATGTTTTCCCAGTCAAATGTTGTTCTTTCGTAATAGATGTCCAAAAGGAAGAGGGTGAGTGCAGATCCTCAAGGAATACAAACTAGGTATTTGGAGAAGGTAGTGATACCTGTTAAATCAGATAGATCAGAAGCCACAGAAAACACAGGCCCAACTGTACCACACTTTACCCCTACTCCAGTGGCCAAACCCCTATTAGAACTGCTGGGAGCCCAGCGTCAGGTACTGTCTATGATATCAATTCAAAATTTGAACTCCTAAATTTCTGCTTGTGCCTTACATTCTCTCTTGTATGAAAACTAATTTCATATGAATTTCCTTGCTCAAAGGATCATACGATCTCAAAACAATAATGGGCTCTGCGTTGCTCTTGTCAGTACCTCTCTCCCTTTTGCCTTGTAACACTGTACTTAATTAATTGCTATTTGATTATGTATCATTAGTCTGCACCTGAGCTTCATTATCCTCTGTTTCTTCCAATATTATTTGATCTATATTTACTCTTTGCAAAATGTAGAATAATATCAACGCTTATAAAGAATTTTCTTTGGGGAATTTATTGAATTATCCTTCCATCAACATGGAGAATGGCTTTGTCCAGCCCGTGTTAACATGTAATGTAAGTTCATCCTTCTCAAGCCTTCAAACTTTGTTCTAGTATAGATTTGGATAGGCATCATTTCCTCCACTGTTGTTTGCTTTGCTGTTTACATCTAGTTGGATGTTTGCAACAACTACCAGTTTCAAATTGTAGTTGTAAAAACATGTTCCTTATGCATAACAGATCCATTTATTTGCTTATATAATTGTGAAACCTGTTGCGTGTCTCCTTGTTTCTCTTTCAGAGTCGTATCTCTTACGCCAGGCAGAACTTTAGGGAAGATAGTGAGCCAAACCATCTTGAGGACAGCGAGATGACCCCAAGGTCCTGTCTTGATGAAGACAGTGAGTTGAAGCTACTCACCAGCAGGTGTGAGACAACCTCTATGCAGTCGCTGCCTAAATCAGTTCGACTTCTTCAATCTCAACTTAAAGCGGAAAGGCTTGCTTTAGCTCAGCTTCGACTTGAAGTCAAAGATGCAATGAAGATGTGAGAGGACTGTCGTGCGCACCATCATGCCTTAAATCTAGTGTTGATGCATCTATCGTTGACACAACTGAGGTCTACTCAGCTTCTTTAGCTGTTTCGTGGGCCCGACCTGGCCAGGCCTAGTGCCTTCTGAAGTGCTCTCAGTTTTGTACATTCTTTTGTCTGCGTGTTTATTTGCACTGGTGGCGAACTTTGATGCCCAGTGGATGTAATATGTGTGATAGCCGTGATAGCCTAGCGTAAGTTGCTTGCTTATTTATTTCCTTGTTGTCTTGTTTATTTGTTTGCTTGTAGTCATAGCAGTTCTTTTTCCGCGGTTTGCTAGTGGCTGCAATAACCTATTTTTTCAAAACTAGGCCACAATAACCATGGGCTAATATTTACTGTAGTGACACTGGCCTCCTATGGGCCGTAAAAATAGTGGGCCTTCTACAGGCCGTAGAAATAGTGGGCCTTCTACGGGCCGTAAAAACAATGGGCCTTCTACGGGCCGTATCATCAATGGGCCTTATACGGGCAGTATGATCGATTGGCCAAACATGGGCCAATAACAGGCCACAGTATGGCCGTAAACGGGCTCGAGTTGGAATCATCCGTTCATGGGCCGACCATAACGGGCCATCGTTAATAGGCCGTATTTGATGATGCTATGAAAACGGCCCAACGTATTAACAGACCACAAACAGGCCGACTGTAACCACAGGCTGAATTTGGCCCACAAGCAGAAAATGACAGTAACGGGCCGTAAGTAAACGAATGATAGAAATGAGCCCAAGAATAAATGGGCTCTGAGAAGGCCGAAAGATAACATGGGCTGGAAACGGCCTAATGGAATAACGGGTCGTTAATGGGTATAAAGTGATACACTGTTCATTACAGGCCAGTTTCACCACAGGTCGTTAATGGGTTTAAAGTGATACACTGTTCATTACGGGCCAGTTTCACCATGGGCCGTTAATAGGCCAAGAGTTACATAGGGCCTCATATGGGCCGAAAGACATCATGGGCCATACATGGGCCAGAAGTGAAAACGGGCTGGAATCATATTGGATGGCCTAGATGACGCTATTGGGCCTAGTTCGGATAGGGCGTAATGGGCCTTGGGTTAGCGGGCTGTAAATGGGCTATATGCGATCAGGCCGTTAACAGGCTTTACACGGGCCGGCCCGCCATCTTTTGACCAAGTCAAACGGGCCGGCCTTTTCATAGGAATCGGCCTCTATTGGGTCGTGCCACATGTCGATGTATCATAGGCGCCTTCTGTCCAATGAGTGGATGACACCTGTCCCAACGATGAGCCGACACGTGTTTCCTCCATCCAATGATGACTTTACACGTGGAAAATCCCCATTGGTCGGGGCTGTTAACGGGTTATCAGATCCAAAACCCGACCCGATAGCTTAACGGCGTTCCGTTACGGTGGATGCCATGTGTCGGTCACCCTTGACGAAAGCACTTCTGTGACGGCAATTTATCGTCATGGAAGTGGACACTTCCGTGATGATAATTTTGGTAATGTCATGGAACACTTCTACGACAGCACAGGTATGACTATCTTGATTCTGTCATAAATTTGTCATGGATGTACATGCATGACAAAAAACGCGACCTACTGTGACAAACACGTATCATCACAGAAGTGTATTTTGTTTGTAGTGAAGGTTTCATTTCGTTTGGACTCCATTTGATATTCCTTTTCTTCGAAACACTGAAATAGGCAAAAAAAACAGCAATTCGGGCTGGGCCTCTGGCTAGTAGGTTAGTCCCAAAAATGATGTAAAAGTTAGAGTAAAGCCCAAAACATCTAAAACAGGTAATATAATAGCATGGAACAATCAAAAATTATAGATACGTTGGAGACGTATCAAGGTGCCAGAGCATTAAATTGAGAGATAAAGCATTTTTGAGTGGCATACTTTTCGCACCAACGAAAATGACTTAGAGATCTCAACACTTTCCATGCTAGATACATCATAGGCGGTTCCCAAATAGAAAATAAAGTTTATTCCTTTTTCCACCATTACTTTCACTTTTCATGGCTAACCGTATCCACGGGTGCCCTCCATACCAACACTTTCCAAGGAATTTATTATTTGACAACATAAAGTAAAATCATTATTCATTTCGGTACTAGGCATCCCTAATACCTTTGTCGTACTCTCGTGCAATGATAAGTGAATAAACACTTATCGTGAGAATAACACATCTAGCATGGAAAATATTGGTCACCCTTCACCGCCTCGCGAGCAGTAAAGCACACAAAAGAGAAATTTCTTTTGAAAATTAGAGATGGCACATGCAAATTTGCTTAGAATGGCACGGTAATACCGCATATAGGTAGGTATAGTGGACTCATAAGGCAAAACTGGTTTAAAGGGTTTTGGATGCACAACTAGTGATCATACTTAGTGCAAAATGAAGGCTAGCAAAAAGATTGAGAAGCGACCAACCAAAAAGAGAAAAATCTCGTACCCAAGCATTAAGCAAAAGTAACACCGAATAATGCACCATAAGTAGGATATAAATTTCATTGCACAACTATTGACTTTCATGCTTGCATAGGGAATCACAAACCTTAACATCAATATTCTTACTAAAGCACAATTACTCATCAACATGACTCACATATCATATCGTCATATCTCAAAACCATTACTACGAATCAAGTTTATTTTGTCCAATGATCTTCATGAAAGTTTTTATTATATCCTCCTTGGATATCTATCACTTTGGGACTATTTTCATACGTTGCTTTTGATAAGTTCAAACAAATATAAGTGAAGATCATGAGCATAATATTTCTTTCTCTCAAATTAATTTAAGTGAAGCAAGAGAGAATTTCTTGAAATTTTTTACTAACTCTCAAATAAATCTAAGTGAATCAAGAGAGCATTTCTTCAAAAATAACAAAGCACACCGTGCTCAAAAAGATATAAGTGAAGCACTAGAGAAAACCCAAGGCTCTAAAAATTTAAGTGAAGCATAGGAGCAAGCATAGCATAATTTTTGGCTCTCTCAAAAGGGTGTGTTCAGAAAGGATTCAAAACTTAAAACACAAATTAAAACAAGCAAATACTCATATCATACAAGATTCTCCAAGCAAAACTCATATTATGTGACGAATAAAAATATAGCTTCAAGTAAAATACCGATGGTTGTTAGAAGAAAGCGGGGACGCCACTCGGGGGCATCCCCAAGCTTAGTTGCTTGCTACTTCTTTGAATATTATCTTGGGGTGCCTCGGGCATCCCCAAGCTTAGCCTTTTTCTAATCCTTATTCCTTCATCCATCGTGAGATCACCCAAAACTTGAAAACTTTAATCACACAAAACTCAAACAAAACCTTCGTGAGATCCGTTAGTATAAGGAAGCAAACCACTACTATAAGTACTGTAGAAAACATATTCTTATTTTGCTTTTGCATTATATCTACTGTATTCCAACTTTTCTATGGCAAAAACTCATCAAGAAAACCATAGAATCATCAAAATAAGCACACAACGCAAAGAAAACAGAATCTGTCAAAAACAGAACAGTCTGTAGCAATATGAATATTTAGAATACTTTTGTTACTCCAAATTTTTTTAAAATAGATTGGTGGACGTGAGGAATTTGTCTATTAATCTTATGCAAAAAGAATCAACTCAAAAGCACTCTTCTGTTAAAAATGAGAAATAATTGTGTGAGCGCAAAAGTTTCTGTTTTTCAGCAAGATCAAATCAACTTCCACCCAAGTCTTCCCAAAGGCCTTACTTGGCAAAAAAAACTAATTAAAATACAAAGAACACAATCATAACAGTAGCATAATTGTGCTAACACACTAGAACAGAGCAAAGGCAAAAATAAGTTTTATTCATTGGGTTGCCTCCCAACGAGCGCTATTGTTTTACGCCCCTAGCTAGGCATAATATTTCATTGATGCTCACATGAAAGATAATAATTGAAGCACAAAGGGAGCATCATGAAACATGTGAGAAACACATTTAAGTCTAACATGCTTCCTATGCATAGGCATTTTATAAGCAAGCAAATTATCAAGACAAGAAATTTCTAGCATATGCAAATAGGAAGAAGGAAACATTAATGGTTTCAACACAAAGAGAGGTAATTTAGTAACATGAAAAATTTTACAACCATATTTTACTCTCTCATAATAATTACATGTAGGATCATAATCAAATTCAACAATATAACTACCACATAAAATATTCTCTTCCTGATCCACATACATGCAAAGTTGACACTCTTCCAATATAGTGGGATTATCATCAAATAAAGTCATGATCTCTCGAAGCCCACTTTTATCAAAAAAAAATCATAAGATTGAACACTCTCCAAATATGTGGGATTATTTTTAGCTAAAGTTGACACTCTTCCAAACCAACTTTTAATATTATTGCAAGCATATTCATCATGAGATTTAAATAAATTTTCAAGATCATAAGAATCATCACCCCAATCATGATCATTGCAACAAGTAGTGGACATAGCAAAATTAGCATCCCCAAGCTTGGGGTTTTGCATATTAATTGCAAAATTGACATTAATAGAATTTATAGTAAAATCATTGCAATCATGCTTTTCATTCAAGGGGCTATCATGAATCACATCATAAATTTCTTCATCACAATTTTCAGATTCATGAATCTCAAGCAAAACTCCATAAAGATAATCTAGTGAACTAAACTCACTAGCAATTGTTTCATAATGATTGGATCTTTTAAAAAGATTAGCAAGTGGATGAGGATCCATGCCAAGAGATTTTTAGCAAGCGAAGATGCAAGCAAATAGAAGACACATGTCACACAAGCAAAGAAGAGATCTGACAAGAAAACGACGAACGAAAAAGAGGGTGAATAACATGGCAAATTTTTGTGAAGTGGGGGAGAGGAAAACAAGAGGCAAATGGAAAATAATGTAAATTGCGAGGAGATGAGATTTGTGATTAGAAACCTGGTTGATGTTGAAGATCCTCCCCGGCAACGGTGCCAGAAATTCCTTTTGATGTCTACTAGAACTACGTCGGTATTTCCCCAAAGAGGAAGGGATAATGCAGTATAGCGACGATAGGTATTTCCCTCAGTGATGAGACCAAGGTTATCGAACTAGTAGGAGAACCTCCTCACACCACGTAAACAACACCTACACACAGATAACAAATACTCGCAACCCGACGTGTTAAATGGTTTGTCAATCCCTTTCGGGTACGGTGCCTCAAGATAGGCAAATAACGTGAGGTAAAAGTGGTAGATAGGATAAATAGATCACGGAACAAATAAATTGCAGCAAGGTATTTTTGTATTTTTGGTTTAATAGATCTGAAAATAAATGCAAAGGAAATAGATCGCAAAGGCAAATATGATGAAAAGAGACCCGGGAGCCGTAGGTTTCACTAGTGGCTTCTCTCGAGAAAAATAGCAAACAGTGGGAAACAATTATTGTTGGGTAATTGATAGAACTTCAAATAATCATGACGATATCTAGGCAATGATCATTATATAGGCATCACGTCCAAGATTAGTAGACCTACTCCTGCCTGCATCTACTACTATTACTCCACACATCGACCGCTATCCAGCATGCTTCTAATGTATTAAGTTCATGGAAAAATGGAGTAATGCAATAAGAACGATGACATGATGTAGAAAAGATCCGTTTATCTATTGCATAGATATAGATCTCATCTTGTTATCCTTAGTAGCAACGATACATACGTGTCGGTTCCCCTTCTGTCATTGGGATCAAGCACCGTAAGATCGAACCCACTACAAAGCACCTCTTCCCATTGCAAGATAAATAGATCAAGTTGGCCAAACAAAACCCGAATATCGGAGAAGAAATATGAGGCTATAAGCAATAATGCATATAAGAGATCAAGGAAGACTCAAATAACTTTCATGGATAAAAACATAGATCTGATCATAAACTTAAAGTTCATCAGATCCCAACAAACACACCGCAAATGGACTTACATCATATGGATCTCCAAGAGACCATTGTATTGATAATCAAGAGAGAGAGAGAGAGAGAGAGAGAGAGAGAGAGAGGAGCCATCTAGCTACAAACTATGGACCCATAGGTCTACAAAGAACTACTCATGCATCATCGGAGAGGCACCAATGGAAGTGGTGAACCCCTCCATGATGGTGTCTAGGTTAGATCTGGTGGTTCTGGACTCTGCGGCGGCTGGAATTGATTTTCGTCGAATCCCCTAGGGTTTTTGGAATATTGTGGTATTTATAGAGCAAAGAGGCGGTTCGGGGGGCACCCGAGGTGGGCACAACCCACCAGGGCACGCCTGGGCCTCCTGGCGTGCCCTGGTGGGTGCTGCTCCCCTCGAGACACCCCACAGGTACTTTCTTGGCCCATTAGATGTCTTCTGGCCAAAAAACATCTCTGAGAAGTTTCGTTGCATTTGAACTCCGTTTGATATTGATTTCCTGCGATGTAAAAAACATGCAGAAAACAGCAACTGGCACTGGGCACTATGTCAATAGGTTAGTACCAAAAAATGATATAAAATGACTATAAAATGATTATAAAACATCCAAGAATGATAATATAATAGCATGGAACAATAAAAAATTATAGATACGTTGGAGACGTATCATATAGCCAGGAGCTCAAGGAGCATTTGGCAGCGGAGAAGCAAATCGCGGCCGCATGCACGGATGAGGTCACGATGGCTGCCATTCATGCTGACCAACAGATCTTGGAGGAGCACCTCGCCGTCGAGGCCACCGTCGACGCCTCGCACGCCGACGTTGCGATGATGTTGGGTGCTTTAAATGACAATTCATGGCATTTTCTCGAGGCCACCCTCGGTGCCTTCAACAAAGACTATGAGGTGTTTTCTCTGCGTGCACATGCTTACCTCAACTCGAGAGCTAGAAGGTTGGTGCCCGGAGCGGCTCAGGTAACTCACCACTACGACGAGGCTACCCACGATGCGGAGGCCTCGCCCTCTTCCATGTCCAAGGAGCCAATTGTCATCAATATCTCCGACAATGAGGAGTAGCTTGTCTTATTAGCTCACTATAAGGACCCATGTACAGTTTGCTAGCTACTGCCTTTCCTTAACAAATTCTATTAAATTGTGTTATCTACTTTTACCATGCAGTCTGTTGCTCTAGTGTATATGTTCTATATGTCGTGCAATATGGTGCTCACTTATTAATTGTTTGGTTAATTAGTTGTCGTGTTCAGTTAACTGTTTGGTTCAATTCTGCAAAAGTGATGTTCAATTCTTCAAGGTGCAATTTTGTATTGTATTCCATGTGAGAAATAAATCGAATTTTTCTTTACAAAATACATGAGAAACAAATCCAATTGCTATATTTCCAAGTTGTCAAGCATGCTTGGTTTGGTTAACTGTTTGATCTTTTAGTATGTTATACATTGTGCAATATGATGCTCAGTTAACGTTTGGTTCATTTGTTGTGTTGTTTACTTAACTGTTTGGTTCTATTCCGCAATGCGATGTTCAATTGTTGTGGGTGCATTCTGTTATTGTATACCATGTGAGAAATAAATCAAATTTGGCTGTACTAAATACATGAGAAACAAATACAATTGCTATATTTCCAAGTCGTTAAGCATGCTTGGTTTGGTTATGATGCGGAGCATCCTTCGGTCATCCTCATGGACCTTCCAGCACCTCACCAAGCACCAAGAGAACCCATGACTAGAGCATGAGCTAGAGCTCTCGAGACCGAGGTGACTTCTCTCCTTAGTGATATCTCATATGATCCTCTCAAGACATGGCTACTACCTCAATCCGGAATGTTGTGCATGATTAGGTACCAAGAGGACCCTCCCGAGGACGCACATGAAGGTGGACAAGACCCCAAGTTCATAGAAGAAGAGAACCAATGGAAGAAGGCAAGAACACCCTCCAGGCACCGAACATCCGGCCAAGACCCCGGACATCCAGCCCCTAGAGATCTACCCGGCCAGCCCCTATAGAAGAAAGCTACAGTGACCGGACATCCGGCGTCCAGCCCGGACATCCGACCCACCACCGGAAATCCGGCCTCCCACCCAGATATCCAGACAAGGCGTCCCGAATGCACAGAACCTGGCCCTGACAGCCTGGACATCCGGCCTCACCACCGGACATCCGGCCCCTCCGAAAGCACCGGACATCCGGCCCCTCCGAGTGGACATCCTGCGCCTCACGAGACACCGGACATCCGGCGCCCCCTGCCTGTGCGCAGCTCCTTTGGGCTGTGACCCATGTATCCCCTCGCCCCTTTGACTATATATACTCCCTCATCCCGTACGTTTTAGGGTTAGCATTGGTTTAGCTCATATTTGTGTGAGAGCCTTGCTCATCCACTTGGTTACTTCTCCTCGGAGTTCACGACCTCTTCGAAGAAGATCCCACAAGCGGATTCAAGACCCCTTCTAGGGAAGACTATCAAGACCTCCTTTAGGAGAAGAACGGTTCCTTTGTATCCTTACCTTTGTTGAATTTGGATCATGTGTTACCCTTTGCTTTCGGTGATCTAGCACTCGTGTGATTGATTCCATGTCAGTTTAGTGATTTCTCTCGTTTTCCCCGTGTTTCCCCTTTGTGTTTTCCGCGCGTTCCTCGTGTTCCCCCGTAGGATCCACTCCAAGTGTGAAAGATCATCCACATAGGGTTCCGCCCTACATCATCTTGGTATCATGAGCCACGTTGATCACGTTTTTGGAGCCCCTACCCCGTGTTTTCTAGCTTGATTTTGTTGTTTTCGTCCTAAATCCGAAAATCCCCACCAAAAATAGCCCCAATTTTTTTTTGTGATTTGTTCGTGAGTTGAGATTTTGTTGGATTTGATCCATGGATTTGCTTTGCATCGTGTGGATCTAGCTTTCCCCACCTTCCCCACCCTTTTCCATCCACCAATTCGTCTGAATTTTGCCCCGGAGTTGCGATTTTTCCCATGGAGTTCATCGCATTCGTCCCCGGTCCAGAAGCCCGGACATCCACCAGAATCCACCGGACATCCGGCGCCCCGGACATCCGGCAGTTGGCCTGGACATCCGGCTCCTGGCAATAGCAACTCCAACCTCCCGAGCCATTTCCGCATACTTTCGCCCAATTTTGCACCGGTGCCCACGCCTCCTTCCGCATACCCTCACCACTTTCCTCAAACACCACCACTGCTCACCGCTACCTTCTATGTCGATTTTGACACGTTTTGGTCTTTGAGATTTTGCATTGTGGTTCCTGTGTCCTATTGTGTTTCGGCTATATAGGTACGGTTTGACGTCACCATCGCCACCGCTCATCTCCATCGACTACTCATCATCGCTAAGGACGATAACCTCGACGACATCTTTGTCATACCTTGCAATTGCATTGATACCCCACATGTCCCTACTTTTGCATAGCTTACCCATCGAGACTAGCCATTGAGTATTGCAGGCAACATGACTTGTGCACATTAGTGATCATACTCCATAGCATACATACCATACCACCATGGTGCATATCCTGGAATCAACTTGTGTGTCACAAAGTTGTCATAGCATACACAATTGCTATCTTGGTTCATGAAGTTTTGCATGAGAAAAGAGCTCAAAAGTGAAAGAGCCACCAAAACTTTTAAGCAAAGAGGAAAGATAAGCAAAGAGCTTATGAGCAAGAACCATAGCATCATACTACATTAAGATTGTCATATAAGATCATCTTGGATCATAGCATCGAAATACCATACATATAGCATACTTGGGATAGAGATTGTTGCATTTTTGCTTAGTAGGTTGTGCACAAGCTCCGTATCCGCCTATTGTGCAATCGTGCTAGCATCTCTCTAGTATTGTGCAACAAGAGCATTTTCGTGGTTTCCACATTTTGACTCACTTTTGGATTGCACAATCCCACTTATCTATTTGCGTGTGTGTTTCCGTGTACCCTTACTTGCTTGGTATACTTGTTGCATTTGCAAATTTGTGAACCTTTTCCAACATTATTGAAGCTCACTTACAATTGCATCAAATTTTGTGCCACCATCCTAACCAAGCTCCACCATAAGCTTTTACGTGTGTAGGTGTGAGAACCGACAAGAATTGGTACCAACAGTGCTATTTCATTGTCCGCATTTGAGTGAACTTGATTCATCTTCAACTTTGGTCAAGGTACATTTGGTACATGTTCTTTTCCTTCTACCACTTACATTTTTGTTTGGAATGATGGATAGGCCAAGTTCTTCTACCAATCCACCACTCATCGAGAACGGCGACGACATGTCATCATTCGTCACAAAGAGCCACCTCTTTGGTGCTCAAAGGGCGTTACACCAAGAGCAACAAGCAATGAGCGACCGCATCGACAACCTTGCCACCGACTTGCGACTCTCCGAGCAACGTACAAGAGACTACTTCGATAACAAGTTCGACGCTCACAAGCAAGAAAATGATGCAAGAATGGACGAGATCCACGCCTTGATGAGGAACCGGCATCCTTCCACTTCTTCAACATCAAGATGGAGCCGCTCGAGGCGACACTCTGACGACACCTTCTCCGACTCAAGTACACCGTCATCAAACACTCTTCGACGAGCCGCGCGTCAAGACCGTCATGCACCTCGTAACCCGCTACATGACAAGCATTCACAAGAGCAAGTCGATGAGCAAGACCCTTGTCCTCAATCAAACCAAGTCGCTTTTCCTCAAGCTCAAGAACAGCAACGACTACGGCGCCAAGAGGAAGAACGAGCACGTCTACACCAAGAGGAACAAGACGCTGAGGCTCAACATCTTCAACAACAACAACGAGAAGCGCAAGCTCTTGAGGCGCAACGTGCCCTTCAAGAATCAAGTCGAGCTATCGCCAACCGCAATCGCGAACGGCGCAATGAAGAGGAAGCCCTCCGAGAAGAAATCCAAGAGAGGAACTACCAACCACGTGTGCAACGTTAAGCTCCACAAGCTCCTCCACAAGCTCGTCAAGCTCCACCTCAACCTCAAGTTCAACAAGATCAAGTTGATCATAGACTTCCTCCACGCCAAGAGAAACATGAGGATGATTACCCTCCATGTCAAGGGCGTCATCATCACCATCGCCAACAACACAATGAAGAGCAATGCTATGGAAAGCTCAAATTCACAATGCCCAAGTTCAATGGAAGCAATGACCCCGAAGAATACCTCTCATGGGCATTGAAGGTCGACAAAATCTTTCGTTTGCACAACTATGAGGAAGAGAAGAAGATCGCTATGGCATCACTTGAGTTCCAAGACTATGTGCTCATATGGTGGGAACAAGTCCTTGAGCGCCGTGAAACAAGAGGTGAACCACCTATCACCACTTGGGCTCAAATGAAGGAAGTCATGCGAGCACGTTTTGTGCCAACCTACTACAACCGCGATCTCTTCAAGAAGCTACAACTCCTCAAGCAAGGAACACAGAGTGTTGAAGAATACTACAAGGAGATTGCCATGATTCGAGCCAATGCCACGAAGGATTATGAGCAAACAATGGCACGATTCTTGAATGGAATCAATCATCCCATCAAGAAGATCGCCGACTTTCAACCCTACTCCAACCTCATTGAGCTCGTGCATCAAGCTACAAAGGCGGAACGCCAAGTGCAAGATGACTTCAAGTACGCTAAGTACTCATCCAAGACCTACGGCTTCTCCAACATCCAAGCTTCAATGACTCCTCCAACATCTACATCAACCAAGCCTTCTACAAGCAACGACGACAAGTCAAGTTACAAGAAAACTTCGGCAAGTTCAAGTCGTCTTCCTCATACTACAAGCAACTTCAAGCCGCGTGCTTCTTCATCTACTCCGACCATGAGACCATCAAGACAAGCTCCTTCAAGTGTTTCACTTGCAGCGGCCGAGGCCACAAGTCCTATGAATGCACAAACAAGCGCACCATCATCCTCAACAACGATGGCACATATGAGTGATGAGGAGATGGAAGCTCTTGAGAAAGTGGCCATGCACCGGCGCGTGAACGAGGATGAAGATGATCAAGTCTTTTGTGATGAAGATACGAGCCCCACTCTTGTTGTCTCCAAGGTCTTGACTCTTCAACATCAACAAGAAGAAGACCAACGATGCCATATCTTCCACACCAAGGCCGGCATCAATGGAAGGTCTGTCAAGGTCATCATCGATGGAGATAGTTGCCACAACTTGGCAAGTGAAGAACTATGCTCCAAGCTTCAATTAGTCAAGAAGAAGCACCCGCACCCCTACAAGGTTCAATGGCTAAGTGACTCCGGCACTATACGAGTCGAGCATAAGGTCCAAGTCTCCTTCAAAATTGGTGTATACGAGGACACTTTGGAGTGTGATGTGGTCCCAATGACCGTTTGCCACCTCCTTCTTGGTCGACCATGGCAATTCGACCGTGGTGTCATGCATAATGGGCGCACCAATCAATATAGCTTCAAGATGAAAGGGAAGGAATATGTGCTACGACCTATGTCTCCTAGTCAAGTGATAGCCGACAAGCAAGCCACCCATCATGGAGAGAAAAATGAGAAAGTGATCCACCCAAAAGTGAGTGAGAGCCACAAGCCAAACTTGAGCGCCTCTTTGCCTAGAGAGAAAAACCTCATCCTATTTGCCACCAAAAGTGAGATGAGAGAAGTTTGTGAGAACCCATCGAGTGTGATGCACTTTGTCCTTGTGTGCAAGGATGGAGAGCCAACAACTAACACCTCTCACGAGCTACCTTCAGTGTTTCAATCTCTTTTGCAGGAATTCCAAGATGTTTTCCCCGATGAGCTACCTCCGGGTCTACCTCCTCTTCGAGGCATTGAGCATCGAATTGACCTCATCCCCGGAGCGCCTCTCCCAAACAAAGCTCCATACCGAGTCAATCCCGAAGAAACCAAGGAGATTCAACGGCAAGTACAACAACTCATCGACAACGGTCATGTACGTGAAAGCCTAAGCCCTTGTGCCGTTCCCATTATACTTGTGCCTAAACCCGATGGAAGTTTCCGCTTGTGTTCCAATTGTAGACCTATAAATGCTATTACCGTTCGCTATAGGCATCCCATTCCTCGCTTAGATGATATGCTTGATGAACTTAGTGGAGCCAACTTTTTCTCAAAAATTGATCTTAAAAGTGGCTATTATCAAATACGCATTCAAGAGGGTGATGAATGGAAAACTGCTTTCAAAACAAAATTTGGCTTATATGAGTGGTTAGTGATGCCTATGGGTTTATCGGAGACACCCGATACTTTCGTGCGTCTTATGCATTATGTGCTTCGCCCTTATATTGGAGTCTTTGTTGTGGTTTACTTCGATGATATTCTTGTCTTTAGCAAAACCATGAAAGAGCATAGTAATCGTGTTAGGGCTGTTTTGCAAACCCTTTGCAAGGAACGTCTTTATGCAAATTTGAAAAAATGCACGTTTGGTGTTGACAAAGTGGTTTTCTTGGGTTTTGTTGTCTCTTCCAAGGGTGTCCATGTTGATGAATCCAAGATTAAGGCAATTAGAACTTGGCCCCAACCCACCAATTTGCAACAAGTGCGTAGTTTTCTTGGTCTTGCAGGATTTTATCGACGCTTTGTGAAAGACTTTAGCACCATTGCCTCTCCTTTGCATGCTTTGAGTAAGAAGAATGGTCCTTTTGTTTGGGGATCTTTGCAATCCACCGCTTTTGATGAGCTCAAATCTTTGCTTACTCATGCTCCGATTCTTGCTTTGCCCAACTTTGAGAAAACTTTTGAGGTTCATTGTGATGCAAGTGGTACCGGAATAGGCAGAGTTTTGATGCAAGAAAAACGAGCCATTGCTTATTTTAGTGAAAAACTCTCCGGTGCTCAACTTAATTATCCCATCTATGACAAAGAATTGTATGCTTTAGTACGTGTGCTACATGTTTGGGAACATTACCTTAGACCTCATGAGTTTGTCATCCATACCGATCATGAAACGCTTAAGTACTTAAAAGGCCAAACTAAGTTGAACAAGCGCCATGCCAAATGGAGTGAATTTATTGAATCTTTCCCATATGTGATCAAGTACATAAAGGGTAAGGAAAATGTAGTTGCGGATGCACTTTCACGCATATGCACGCTTTTCACTAAACTTAAGTTGAATGTTATTGGTTTTGAGCACATCAAAGACTTGTATGCTAATGATCCATCTTTTGCTATTCCTTATGCTAAGTGTTTGACGCATACTTCTTGGGAACAATATTATATCAAGGATGCATATCTTATGAGAGCTAACAAACTATGCATTCCCGAGTCTTCTCTTCGTTTGCTCCTTTTGCAAGAGGCTCATGGAGGAGGACTCATGGGACACTTTGGACGCGACAAGACTTTCGCCACGCTCTCCAAGAACTACTTTTGGGCCAAGATGTTCCGCGACGTCTCACGCTTCAGCAACCGTTGCTCAACATGTCGCAAAGCTAAGTCTAAAGCTCAATCCCATGGTCTTTACATGCCTCTTCCTATTCCTTATCAACCTTGGGAAGACATTAGCATGGATTTTATACTTGGTTTGCCTAGAACTCAAAATAGAAAGGATTCCGTGTTTGTTGTCGTGGATAGATTTTCTAAGATGGCACATTTCATTCCTTGCAACAAGATAGACGATGCTTCACACATTGCAAATCTCTTTTGTAGGGAAATCTTGCATCTCCATGGAGTACCAAAGACAATCGTCTCCGACCGCGACGTCAAGTTCTTGAGTTACTTTTGGAAGACCCTATGTGCCAAGCTCGGAATCAAGCTATTGTTCTCTTCGGCATACCATCCTCAAACCGACGGCCAAACGGAGGTGACGAACCGTACACTCTCCACTCTACTTCGTGTGTTGATCAAGAAGAACATCAAGGAGTGGGAGGAATGTCTACCCATCGCCGAGTACGCCTACAACCGTGCAAGACATTCTACAACTGGCAAGTCCCCCTTCGAGGTTGTCTACGGCTTCAACCCCTTGTCGCCATTAGACATTCTACCTCTTCCTCTACAAGAGCGCACCAACCTCGACGCAAGTGCCCGTGCAAGCTACATCAAGAAGATGCATGAAGATACAAGGCACACCATCGAACGCCAAGTACAACGACTCGCGACCAAGCTCAACGTCAACAAGCCTCCCATGATATTCAACATTGGAGACCTCATATGGCTACACCTTCGCAAGGACCGCTTCCCCAACGAACGCAAGTCCAAACTTCTCCCTCGAGCCGATGGACTCTTCAAGGTGCTAGCGCGCTACAACAACAACGCTTACAAGATCGACCTCCCGCGCGACAAGTACAACGTGAGCGACATCTTCAACGTCTCCGATCTCTCCCCGTACCATGGTGATGAGGATTTTGATCCGAGGTCAGATCTTTCCCAAGGGGGGGGGGGATGATGCGGAGCATCCTTCGGTCATCCACATGGACCTTCCAACGCCTCACCAAGCACCAAGAGGACCCATGACTAGAGCACGAGCTAGAGCTCTCGAGACCGAGGTGACTTCTCTCCTTAATGATATCTTATATGATACTCTCGAGACATGGCTACTACCTCAATTCGGAATGTTGTGCATGATTAGGTACCAAGAGGACCCTCCCGAGGACGCACATGAAGGTGGCCAAGACCCCAAGTTCATGGAAGAAGAGAACCAATGGAAGAAGGCAAGAACACCCTCCAGGCACCGGACATCCGGCCAAGACCCCGGACATCCGGCCCCTGGAGATCTACCGGCCAGCCCCTGCAGAAGAAAGCTACAGCGACCGAACATCCGGTGTCCAGCCCGGACATCCGGCCCACCATCGGAAATCCGGCCTCCCGCCAGGATATCCGGACAAGGCGTCCCGAATGCACAGAACCTGGCCCTGACAGCCCGGACATCCGGCCCCTCCGAGCGGACATCCGGCGCCTCACGAGACACCGGACATCCGGCCCGTCGCCCGGACATCCAGCGCCCCCTGCCTGCGCACAGCTCCTTTGGGCCGTGACCCTGTATCCCCTCACCCCTTTGACTATATATACTCCCTCATCCCGTATGTTTTAGGGTTAGCATTGGTTTAGCTCATATTTGTGTGAGAGCCTTGCTCATCCACTTGGTTACTTCTCCTCGGAGTTCACGACCTCTTCGGAGAAGATCCCCCAAGCGGATTCAAGACCCCTTCTAGGGAAGACAATCAAGACCTCCTTTAGGAGAAGAACGGTTCCTTTGTATCCTTACCTTTGTTGAATTTGGATCATGTGTTACCCTTTGCTTTCGGTGATCTAGCACTCGTGTGATTGATTCCATGTCGGTTTAGTGATTTCTCTCGTTTTCCCCATGTTTCCCCTTTGTGTTTTCCGCACGTTCCTCGTGTTCCCCCGTAGGATCCACTCCAAATGTGAAAGATCGCCCACATAGGGTTCCGCCCTACATCAAGTTAACTATCTGATCTTCTATTAGGAGTAGGTTATATTGTGCAAGGTGGTGCTCAGTTAATGTTTGGTTCATTTATTGTGGTGTTTAGTTAACTGCTTGGTTCAATTCTGCAATGCAATGTCCAATTGTCGTGGGTAGAATTTTGTATTGTTGTGCATGTGAGGAATAATTGAATTTGGCTGCACTTAATACATGGGAAACATATAGAATTGCTATATTTCCTAGTTTTTAATGATGTTTGGTTTGGATAAATGGGTTTTCCATGTGGCTTGAATTAATCTGATGAATCTGCAATGTGCTTATTTTTCATCAACATATTTTACTAATAGCATGCGAACCCTCACTTAACCTGATCACTAACTACCTTATATGCATGGAAGCAATGGGAAGCACTAAGGTTTACAATTGAGGTTTGCACATGCATGGTCCTTTGTCTAATATCACATTATTGTGCAATTGCAGGAACCATTCTAATACTTAGGTTTTAAACAATTTGGTCTTGCACATGTAGGTCCTGTTGTCAGAGGTTTGACCCATTGTTCGACCCTTTTTGCATATGGGGAAATGAGTTGTCCGTGAATATCAGTCAAGTCAAGAAACTCAGAAAGATTGTTAGGATAAAGAAATTAGCGATAAAAAACAACAAGATCTTTGTCTGCACAATGAAGAAGACACCAGTTCACTACAGGATGGTACTAACTATTATACCTTGCCTTTTTTATTCCTTTGCCCCATTTTCAATATAGGGAAGATATTTATGCATATCCTTGTTTTCAGGACTTTCCAAAGCAGTTCACTGATGATTACCTCTCAAACCACTTGTATGATCAGGAGGCGAGGAAGGTATTCATACAACACCCACGGTTCAATATTGAAGTGTTCCTGAAGAGGACGAAGGATCGACGGTCAATCATCCATAGGCACTGGCCTAAAGTTGCAAAGACCTTCAACATCAATGAAGGCTCAATATTCGCCTTCCGCTTCAGTAGTTTTCCATATGAGATGCATCTGTCTATGTACCGTCTATGATGCTAATTTCGAAAGGTTCTAGATGTTGCATGTGAAACTTAGTGCTGGTGCAGTTGTGTACTGTGGTAGCTGAGTGCTGAAGCTATATCATATTGTAGTCTGATGTATTTCAATTATGAAATCCTGCTTCCTTAATATGGGAATGAAATATATTATGTGTTTAATATGAATGTCAATTAGATTAATAAATGGATTATTAATAATAGAGCAAGTCTGCTAACCCTGAATTAGCCTGCTAATTGGTTTTTGCTATTGCAAACGGTGTTGGATCGATGAACAATCACACACATTTGCGTTAGGTCACCTTGCGCAAACATTTACCACATAAAAATTGTGTGTGATGGACAGCCTTTGCCACACAGTTTCTTCTACGCATCGTGTGTGATGGACAGCCTTTGCCACACAGTTTCTTCTATGCATCGTGTGTGATGAATTCAATAACGCAAACGATAAAATTGTTAATATTGTGTGCGATGACAACGCTATCACAAACGATTTAACGGGGAAAATTGTGTGTGATGTACCTGCGGACGGAAACGTTTTCCTTGGATCGACTGTGTGGGATGTATATACAAACGGAAACATTTAGCGGGGACTGACTGTGTGGGATGTACTTATGACCGGAAACAATTTTGCATGTATAATTGTATTTTTTTAGCACTACCGTTCGTATAACCGTATTTGCTCGCTCACCGGTCGCACACGACCTTATTTTGCCAAACGTGTGTGCAAGGAGGGCATATCCCCGACGATTTCTGGGTCATGTGGAAAGGAAGGACCCTCCTATCGCCCACACTCACTTGGCGACGGTTCCAAATGTCGTCGCGGAAAGGGGTTAAAAACCGTTTGTATAGCACCGACGCGTACCAGTGCTCTGGGAGATGGGTGTAGTGTTAGGTTATGGAAGGATGTATGGGTAGATGACAAACCCTTAAAAGATGAGTATCACGGACTTTACCTTCTCAGTTTTGATCATAACATTATTGTGGCTGAGACATTGCAGAAAGGGTGGGGTGGATTTATATTTAGAAGGACCTTATATGGAGATTCTCTTGAACTGTGGAAAAACCTTAAACTAAGATGTGAGGAGATTGAAATGAGATCTGGTAAGGACCATGTTGAAAGATCTGTCATTGGAGATAAGAAACTCCCAGTTAAAACTCTATAGAAAATGATTGCTGTGGATTGCAACTTCCCACAGAAATTCCCGTGGAAGGTAATAGTCCCTACCAAGATTAAAGTTTTTCTTTGGCTGGTGCCTAGGAAAAGTATTCTTACTAAAGATATTCCGTTGAAGAGAGGTTGGAAAGGGAGCAAATTATGTGTCTTATGTGGAAAAGATTGGACAATTGATCATCTTTTCTCCACCCGTTTTGTTGTGGTTTTAGTTTGGTGCTTATTGAAATGTGCATTTGGTTTAATTCCACTCCTTCCTCTGTTGAAAACTGCGTTGGGAGGTGGATCAAAACCTTTCCAAAGAATGAGAAAAGCCTGGTTTTAGTTGGTATCTTTGTTGTGTTTTGGACATTATGGAAATGGAGAAATGAAATTATCTTTGAGAGCAAGCTATACAATGATCCAATGATTCTAATAAAGTTGACTTGCTTTTGGATCGTTGGATGGTCTATTTTGCAAATAAAGGTGTAAAACAAAGAGGTGATTATGGTGGGAGCAAAGCTACTTGAACGTGTAGCAAATGAAGTCTACAGATCATCTCAAGGCTGGAGACATGGGATCTTGCACATAGGTGGCTAGGAAAAAGGAAGGCAATAAAGATCTTTCCAACGAGCAAGAAAAATGGTGTGTTGGGTTTCGACTTCAACCTGTTGGTGTTGGGTCGCTTTGGATCTTCTTTTACCTCGGCTTTTGGTGACATTGTGTCTTTGCTGCAGAAACCGGTCTATGGCTGTGTTTCGGCATTGTATGATATTTGGCTAGATGTTGGCACATGCGAGCTGTGCTGCTCGCTTGTCTAGACTTTCATATGGTCATCAAGTTGGTGGTTGGAGCTCTCTGGCTCCGTCGTTATTATCTTTCTTTTCGTTCTAGTAGTAGTAGTTTGTAGTCAGGCTCTGAACCATGTGGTTTCTCTTGATAGTAATCGGAAGGGGAGGCCCTTCTTTTATTCAAAAAAGAGACTGAAGTGGTGGCGAGAATTCTCTTTTGATCATGACCTCTTGTGTAGGTGTCCTATGATGCATAGGAGGCCTCCACAAAGTTTCAAGCCAAAAGGACAAGCCAAGATATATAATTCCGTTTCTAGAGGGTTTAGGACAGAAAGTTCAGATATTTATCAAGGGAAAATACTGAACTATGGGTACCACAAGAATATTCTTTGTATTTATCTTTTTTTTAACACAATACAGACGCGAGCGCTCATATATACGCGCGTACGCTCACCCCTATGAGGTCACCATAGGCGCCTCATAGTCGACGGGAACGTCTCCTCCCACTGAACGGGCATCGCCGGAAATCCTGAAATAAATCCAGGATAAATGCGAGCACGAGGGCTTGAACCTTGGTGGGCTAGGGATACCACTGTCCACCTAACTATCCAATCACATGTTGGTTTGCATTCTTTGTATTTATCTGATAAGAAGAAAAATGGTGTTCCTCCACAAAGGGGTTAAACTAGAGAATTCTCTTTAAGAAGAAAAACATATTCTCAAAGGTGAAGTGTCAGAAAGAGAATATGTGAAGTGTCTTCGGCAGGAGAAAATATGCCTAAGTTCACGATTTGACTTCACCATATTTGAGTAAGAGAAATGGTTGCAGAACTTTGCATGAGTTAAATCCAAAGAATCACTCAAGTAAATTCAAGTCCAAAGAAAATCCAGAAAGTGGAAGTCTTAGTTCATGTGTAATTAGAACTTCTATAGAATATTGTGCTCTCAAGACGAGCAAACAACTGCATGAGTAACTTATAAGCAGTTGAGAATTTTTTTATTTTGCGAATAAATGCATCAAATTAGTACTCCCTCCGTAAACTAATATAAGAGCATTTAGATCACTATTTTAGTTATCTAAACGCTCTTATATTAGTTTACAGAGGGACTAGTATAGATAGATGTTACTCCCTCCGTTCCAAAATAGATGACCCACTTAGTACAAAGTTGGGTCATCTATTTTGGAACGGAGAGAGTACGCAATAGTCAGGAGGAGCTAGTAGAGCATCAAATGTAAAATGCCAAAAGACCTTGCAATGTACATACGATACGGAAATCCGGTGACAGCAAGGGGTGACAAAGATCATCAATTTCATCATGTACACCAGATGCTTTCTCGCGGGCTTTCACGACATAGACGCATCTTCGACAAGTTATAGAACAGCTCTAGGAAAAGGTCTACGGCAGCCTCTAATTCTACAGCCAAAAATTTCCTCTTTCTATTTCAACTGCCAGAGGCACTTTCAGCAATTTCAGTCGTCTCAGGTTCTACCTGCAACTACATAGGTCTGCATCATGGCCTCATAAGCGTCCGGATCAAGGCATTCAAGCTTCTTCAGGCACTCGAGGAAAGACTCCGCACCAGCAACATCCTTTGACTCTTCATAGTGCTTCAGAAATCTGCTCACAAGCTCTTTCGATGGCACCCATTTGTGTGCCGTCACCATGTTCTTTGCATCTCTCAAGATCTCCAGTGCCGTGTTAACATCAGATTTATCCAGATAGAACTCTGCAAATATGTAAACCATCTCCTCGTCGCAATGACCCTGTGCCATTGTGCTCTGACGGATAGCCTCAGCTTCGTCTATTATACCCTTATCAAGGTAAGCCTTGATCATAACCTTTGCTATCCTTGTGTCATAATGTTCATGACTCGATTGCCACTCTTGAAATATTTGCTGCAAAGACTCAAAGTCATCAATCATACTCAGAGCTTGAAGCATCACAAGATAGCTTCTGTTCAAGCATTTCTTGAATGTGGACTTCAAAGACTTCCAGATCCTCTTCACCTCGGTTGAATTGCCACAATGGGCATGTAAGGAGAGGAGGGCATACCAGGAGCACAAGTCAGCCTTGTCCATAACTTCCTCAGCTTTCTTTAGGGCAATTTCTGCCTTGCCAAACAACTTTAGTTTAATGTAATTGTTTGCCATCCGAGTGTACAAGGACCAGTGAACTGGAGCCACCTTCTGCAATTCTGCCAGGACCTTCTCCGCAGCGTCCAGGTCATTCATTGTGATATAGCTTTCTATCAAGGTGAAGTATGTAAACTTATTAGCACTTACACCACTTCCTCGCATTTCTTCAAATGCGGATTGAATTTTCTCTGGCTGGCCTGCCTTTTGGTACAAAATCATCAAGTTGTTGTACACCAGTTTATCTGGAACAATGTTTTTGGCCTTCATCTTCTCATAGAGCTCCAGACCTTTGTATGCCAACCCATGTTTACCATAGCAGTTAAGCAAACAGGAATAAGTTTTCACAGACTTGCATATATCTGGAAGGCTCCAGAAATATTCTTCAGCTGCCTGTATCCCACGCACTTTTGAAATGAGGTCAAGCCGCAGTGCGTGATGCCCAAGCCTCAACTTTGCTCCATGAGCTTCCATCCAGTCCAGCAACTGGGTACAAAACAACATGGCCGAAAATTATACAGCGAACATGAAAAGATACTTTGCTCAGAAAGAGATTGCACCAGAACAGCAGATGAACACTTAGTACCACAATATAACAGTGAATATAAAAAGATCCTAAGGAGAGACTTATCACCATCTGAACCTTCTACTGTTAGAACATGAACCTTCATTTTCTGGTGTGAAGTCTTACTTTTCTTCCCTCTAGAACATTATTTCCTCCAGGATTTTGCCTATTCACGTGTGAGAATCAAGATCCCCGACTAAGAAGTAGAGTATGTTATGGGCAAGCAACCAATGGCAGATGAATTCCGAGAGATTGGAGATTAACTCAGCTTAAGACCATTCTTAACCATCAGCAGTTTTTGTGGTAGACCTTATTGCTTAAACCTCAGACTGTATACGTTTGATATGCGGTTATTTGTAAAGAACATGAAAAGACATGTTTGTTTGAGACAAATTATCCATCAAAATCTTTCCTGCAATTGTCTATTAGAGACAATAAACCCTGTTAAGTACAGTAACAGCAACAACAACAAAGCCTTTAGTCCCAAACAAGTTGGGGTAGGCTAGAGGTGAAACCCATAAGATCTCGCAACCAACTCATGGCTTGGGCACATGGATAGCAAGCTTCCACGCACCCCTGTCCATAGCTAGCTCTTTGGTGATACTCCAATCCTTCAGGTCTCTCTTAACGGACTCCTCCCATGTCAAATTCGGTCTACCCTGCCCTCTCTTGACATTCTCCGCACGCTTTAGCCGTCCGCTATGCACTGGAGCTTCTGGAGGCCTGCGCTGAATATGCCCAAACCATCTCAGACGATGTTGGACAAGCTTCTCTTCAATTGGTGCTACCCCAACTCTATCTCGTATATCATCATTCCGGACTCGATCCTTCCTCGTGTGGCCACACATCCATCTCAACATACGCATCTCCGCCACACACCTAACTATTGAACATGTCGCCTTTTAGTCGGCCAACACTCAGCGCCATACAACATTGCGGGTCAAACCGCCATCCTGTAGAACTTGCCTTTTAGCTTTTGTGGCACTCTCTTGTCACAGAGAATGCCAGAAGCTTGGCGCCACTTCATCCATCCGGCTTTGATTTGATGGTTCACATCTTCATCAATACCCCCATCCTCCTGCAGCATTGACCCCAAATACCGAAAGGTGTCCTTCTGAGGTACCACCTGGCCATCCAGGCTAACCTCCTCCTCACACCTAGTAGTACTGAAACCGCACATCATGTACTTGGTTTTAGTTCTACTAAGCCTAAACCCTTTCGATTCCAAGGTTTGTCTCCATAACTCTAACTTTCTATTTACCCCCGTCCGACTATCATCAACTAGCACCACATCATCCGCAAAGAGCATACACCATGGGATATCTCCTTGTATATCCCTTGTGACCTCATCCATCACCAATGCAAAAAGATAAGGGCTCAAAGCTGACCCCTGATGCAGTCCTGTCTTAATCGGGAAGTCATCAGTGTTGACATCACTTGTTCGAACACTTGTCACAACATTATCGTACATGTCCTTGATGAGGGTGATGTACTTTGCTGGGACTTTGTGTTTCTCCAAGGCCCACCACATGACATTCCGCGGTATCTTATCATAGGCCTTCTCCAAGTCAATGAACACCATATGCAAGTCCTTCTTTTGCTCCCTATATCTCTCCATAAGTTGTCGTACCAAGCAAAATGCTTCCATGGTTGACCTCCCAGGCATGAAACTAAACTGATTTTTGGTCACGCTTGTCATTCTTCTTAAGCGGTGCTCAATGACTCTCTCCCATAGCTTCATTGTATGGCTCATCAGCTTAATTCCACGGTAATTAGTACAACTCTGAACATCCCCCTTGTTCTGGAAGATTGGTACTAATATACTCCGTCTCCATTCTTCTGGCATCTTGTTTGCCCGAAAAATGAGGTTGAAAAGCTTGGTTAGCCATACTATCGCTATGTCCCCGAGACCTTTCCACACCTCAATGGGAATACAATCAGGGCCCATTGCCTTGCCTCCTTTCATCCTTTTTAAAGCCTCCTTGACCTCAGACTCCTGGATTCTCCCCACAAAACGCATGCTGGTCTCATCAAAAGAGTCGTCCAGTTCAATGGTAGAACTCTCATTCTCCCCATTGAACAGCTTGTCGAAGTACTCCCGCCATCTATGCTTAATCTCCTCGTCCTTCACCAAGAGTTGGCCTGCTCCGTCCTTGATGCATTTGACTTGGCCAATATCGCTCGTCTTCCTCTCTCGGATCTTGGCCATCTTATAGATGTCCCTTTCGCCTTCCTTCGTGCCTAACCGTTGGTAGAGGTCCTCATATGCCCGACCCCTTGCTTCACCAACAGCTCGCTTTGCGGCCTTCTTCGCCATCTTGTACTTCTCTATGTTGTCTGCACTCCTATCCAGGTCTAGGCGTCTGAAGCAATCTTTCTTCTCTTTAATCGCCTTCTGGACATCATCATTCCACCACCAGGTATCCTTATCTTCGCTTCTCCTTCCCCTGGACACTCCAAACTCCTC
Source organism: Triticum timopheevii (assembly GCA_963921465.1). Lineage (NCBI taxonomy): Eukaryota > Viridiplantae > Streptophyta > Magnoliopsida > Poales > Poaceae > Triticum > Triticum timopheevii. The sequence continues at coordinate 106,238,377 of OY997272.1, read as the reverse complement.
CGAGGCCACCTTACGAATGCAAGTCGCCATCTTCATCCAGACATTGTCCGCATCCCCTCCTTCCTCCCAAGGGCCCTCCTTAATGACCCTCTCCTTGAACGCCTGAGCTACCTCCCCCTTGAGCTTCCACCACTTCGTTCTAGCGACTTTGGCACGCTTATCCCGCTGGACACGAACCCGAAAGCGAAAGTCAGCAACCACCAGCTTATGCTAGGGTACAACACTCTCTCCAGGTATCACCTTACAGTCTAGGCACGCACGCCTATCTTCTCTTCTCAAGAGGATGAAATCAATCTGGCTAGAGTGTTCGCCACTACTAAAAGTCACCAGATGTGATTCTCTCTTTCTAAAGAGGGTGTTAGCTACAATCATGTTGTAGGCTAGAGCAAAGCTTAAGACATCTTCTCCTTCTTGATTCCTGATGCCATAGCCAAAGCCTCCATGCGCCCCTTGAAAACCTGTGTTAGATGTACCCACGTGGCCATTGAGGTCTCCTCCTATGAAGAGCTTCTCACCAATCGGTACACTCCTAACCATGTCTTCCAGGCCTTCCCAGAACTCCCTCTTGGTGTTCTCATTGTGGCCTACTTGTGGGGCATACACGCTGATAACATTGAGAACCAAGTCCTCAACTACCAGCTTGACCAGGATAATCCGGTCCCCACGTCTCTTGACGTCTACCAGTCCATACTTGAGGCTCTTGTTGATCAAGATGCCCACGCCATTTCTGTTTGCAGCCGTCCCCGTGTACCACAGCTTGAAGCCGGTATCCTCCACCTCCTTCGCCTTCTGTCCTCTCCATTTGGTTTCTTGGACGCAAAGGATATCAACACCTCTCCTCACCGCTGCATCAACTAGCTCCCGAAGCTTCCCTGTCAGAGACCCTACGTTCCAGCTACCTAAGCGAATCCTCCTAGGCTCGGCTAGCTTCCTTACCCTTCGCACTCGTCGAGTCAAATGCGAAGACCCTTGCTCATTTTCCACTACATCCGGGCGCCGATGTAGCGCGCCACTAAGGATGCGACGACCCGATCCACGCTCACTTGCCACCGGTTCTGGATCAAGATACGGCGCGCCACCTAGGGGGTGACGGCCCGGCCCTTGCCCATTTTCCACCACACCCGGGTTCCATGTAGCGCGTCGCTGAGAGGGTTACGCCCCAACGAAAATCTTTTGGGTTTCATCTCCATAAGAGTGGCTGAGTTTTTACGTTGGCTCGCCAAGCCTATCACAACCCTCCTCCTTTACTCGGGCTTGGGACCGGCTATGTTGAGACAACATAGGCGGAGTTCTGTTAAGTACAATACAACATTCATTGTTCCAACTAAACTAGCTCATGGCAAATGCACATTTTTTTATCATTTTTTCCTTTAGCAACTTCGTTCATGATTATAAATCATAATTGAGTATGTCAATGATTGCAAATAGTACTAGCACAAGAATCATTTTGGGGAGGAAAAAGCATGCTCCCATACTATCCCTTTATCATAATGACATTTACTATGATAGATCATGGCAAACACATCTTTATGTTGCTATTTAGGTGGGGATGGAGCTGTGAAACAAATAGATCACAAATGTTAGTGTTGTTTTCCACAAGTAAACATAAGATAACATAACAGAACATGGGGCTTTCATAATTCAACTCAATTGCTAAATCTCTGCAGATAGATAGGCATCAATATGCATGACCTCATATCTCAACCAAATGCAGATTAACGTAATAGCAATGGAACCTTAACTCATTGACTCACTAAAATCATTTAAGTAGAAAAATTTCAAATGTTTATTATTAAGCCACTTTAGTAAAATTCACCTCAATACACTGAGTCTGAGGCTCAAAACATCTTATACGCAGTCATTGTCTTCGATTCTTCATAGACTATATCCTATGACTATCAAATAGTGAGAAGTGAAAACATGTGAGCTATACTCACTAAAACCACGACACATATTATGGATCGGAGGGAGTACTATTTAGAAAGAACAGGAAGCTGCGGCATCTCTTCGTATATTCCAAAAATTACAGGGGTCAAGATACTGCGCACCATCTTCAATAAAGATACAGCAAAACAGAACAGGGTAACATAATTACGATCATGTTATGACCAAAGCAATGTGCAGTATATAGCACCTATTTTCACTTAGCATCAGACACCAAAATACCATCGTGGCGGTTGGCAACACAATCAGTTGAGCCTGTCCTACTCTTCAGTAGTTCAGTTGAAAAGGAACTTCAAGTTTGCGCCGTTCATTTCCACTAGCGACCTTATAAATTAAGATGATCCACAAAGAGAACACACATAGAGGTTGAATGAAAACCCTAGTATATCAATCCGTTCCCTTTCCTCGCTTATCCCGAACAAAACTTCAAGCCCGCTACTTTCCGCACGAGCCTATCGAAAATACGCTACCGCTAATGTAGCATCGAACAGCAAAAGGAAGAGATTTGGGGGTGGGGGATGGCACCTCGAGCGCGCCCTCGTTCTTCTTGAACTTGCTCAGTTCGCGGACGTACGCGAGGACCTGGTCCTGCGAGAGCCGGAGCCTCTGGCGGAGCCATTCGTCCATCTCCGCCGCCACTATCCCCGGCGGCCTGCCGTGGGACACCTTCGAGATCCTCTTGTAGAGCGGGACCCACGACGGCTCAAGGCCGCGGCGATCGGGGACTACCGACTCAGCCTGCGGCTGCGCGAGCTCGTGCGCGAGTCTCGCCGGAGCAAGAGAGATGCGCCGCCGCGCCTCCGCGGCGACCGCCCTGCGCAGCATGGGACTGGCTGCTTGAGTTAGTTTTTTTTTTCTGAGTGGAGACTGGCAGGCCGCTTAGCTGGTTCTGCGAGATTAGAGATGGGCCCTCCTTGGGGTGCGGCGACGAGGCTATGGCGCACGAGCCGAACCAACGGGAGAATGCAACAGCAGGCCCGACATTTTTTGAAATCCTATAACAATTTCCAAATTCATGGTTTTTTTTAAATCCGGAAACAATATCGAAATTTTTGGAATCGGTATTTTTTTTTTGAAATCCTGAATATTTTTGAAGTTAAAAAGGGAAAGAAAAAGGAAAACACGAAAAAGGGGCCCGAGGCGCCCGCACATGGGCCAGCCAAATCGTGCGCTGGGGCAGGGGGTGCACGTTTGCGCGTCAACCAACATGTTGTGCACTAAATAGAAAGACACCATCGATCACTTCACAAGAAATTACAGGAAAAACAACATCAGGTTCAATGGAATCCTTGTGTGAGGTGCCAACTTTTCCATGAAACATCCCGAAATGGATGACTTATGGGCCTGGCATCTTAGAGGCCCTTGTGCGAACTTCATATAATGGGCCCTCATAATAGAATCATTTTTTTTCTTTCAGTTCAGGATGCAACACCATTTGGAGATATTTAGATGTTAGCTCTTTTTTTTCTCGCAACTAGTTAATTGCTTTTTTGGCAACATTGTTGAAAAAAAAGAGGAGAGAACACCTGAATTCTCGAATCTTGATCTTCGAGTAAATAAGAAGAAATCCCACGCTCCATGATCTTGGAGTAAATAAGAAGAAATCCCACACTCTAGCTATCCAATAATCCAAATTCAGGCAATGCCACAACCAACAGAATTTACCTACTTGTGATCCTTACAAAAAGGGAGGAGTCAAGTAGGTCAAACATCATTACACCCACTCATCATAACAAAATAAATAGACAAGGATCAAATAATTGAAATCCAATAATTACATGAATGGGAAATGGCTTGGGTGCTTGGCATGAATAGTGCCTTGACTCCACGTCTCCATCGCCTACCCTCGGATCTTGACAATGGCTCAGACTGTAGAAGGCCACACTACGGGCTGCTACTCTCGCGTTGTTGCCAGGGGACTAGGGTGTATCGTTGGCTTGCCTCTGCCCGTCGAGGTCCCTGGGGCATTTTATAGGATGCAGGGAACCAAGGAAATCCATCGGAATGTGATACTACTAGTGATACAACTGGAAAAAAAATCACTAAATAGCTTTGGGAGTTGGGGTCTTGGCCTCTTAGGAACTCGAGGCAGTCGATTTTGCAAGAGGATGGAGATCGAGAGACAAACGAGGGTGTGTTGGTAGGAGCGAGCGAAGGCAGAGGATTAAGGATTGTTGTTCATGGTGACTTGCTTCCTTCTTAATGGGCCATTCTTGCATCTCTTGGGTGTGGGCCCCTGCTTGAGTTGGGCCCTAGGCCATCGCACTCATCGCCATGGCCCAGAGCTAGACTTGGATAAACCAACCCATCATGGTAATGGAAAAACAAGAAAGAAATCCAAAAGAAACAAATGTATTGTATCATTAGTCATCGTTTCCATCGGAGCCGTCAAAACAAAATCTAGAAGTCATAATATTTAACCAACGAATCAAATGTTTGCACTATTCTCTCAATATCGATTTTGTTTACTTTTTCAAAAAGGAAGGATCAACCTCTCGGTCTCTGCATCGTTTGCTAACAGTGGAGATCGAGTCCAAGAAATAAGTACATGCTCGATCCGCTGACAGAAGATCGACTAAACCAAGCTACAAACAACAACATTGAGCTAAAGAAAGTAGAGAATATCCTCAGCCAAGTATTTTAAGTTGCACGAGCAGATCCAACTGAGAAACTGATACAAGCATCTACTCAAAGATACATTGAATGAATCATCTTTAATGCCGCCACATGATCATTGCTGCCTAAGTTTTCATCAACCGCTCAAAGTGGAGATCGAGTCCATGAAAGAAGTATATGGTCGATCTAGAGGTGCATCAACCAATTGAGTATTTGTAGTTAAGTAGTGGAATTCCTGTGGTCAATTCAACCAACTGCAATGGAAGTTCGAACATCATGCTAAATACTCTTCTTTTTGGTTCTGCTAATAGTTAGTTGACTATTTTTTCAATTTGTTTACTCTAGATAAAGTAAATACAAAGCAAAGTACTAATAAAGATACTTTCGGGAGGTGTACCACAAGTTTTATATAGTTTATATGCACACTCTGAATTTCTGATGCCTCTCAAGCCCGAATGAAGGAACAAGAAAGGACACACTATGTAATATATATGAGGCGAACAAAAGATCACGAGAGAATAAGACACTCACATGCTTTCTAGTATTGTATCATTTGACTCATTGTCTCGATCTGTATGACTCACATGCTCTCTAGTAATGCATCTTATATATAGTCAGAGAGTGATTTTCCTGTCGTGCATGTAAGAGACTGTACACACCATTACCATCCACTACCTCCCAGGGGTTTCCTAGGGATGTGTGATTAAATGCACAAACAATTTGTATGCCTTGTGTGGAAAAAAACAAGCTCTATTTTGCGTCCAATGGTGTGTGGTAGCTCCATATTCTGTATTTTCGCACATGATTATTTAAGAAGGACACAATGAGTTATGGGTCAGATGTTGGTAGGGCCTACATGTAGGATAGAGTTTGCGTAAATTGTTTCGCGTCCTCTCTCATGCATTATGTTCTAGCCAACACACCTACTCCACCCTTTAACCCGACATTGGTTCTCTCTTTCCTCATACAACCCATGCATTTTAAGTCGAGTCCAGATTTGAAACTCTCATAGCTTATGAATGGAAGTTATATTAATGATTTGTTTCAGTATTTACGTTCCATGTGAGGAGATCATTTAAATGAGGCCAAACATATATTTCCTTAAAGTTTTTATGTAGGAATAATTAATTATATCCAGTCCTACTTGGAACGATTTCAAAGGTGAAGAGAAGTCAACAAAAAACCAATCAAGTCCTTATGCTCAACAAGTTAGTCAACAACATCAAATAAAAAGATAGAAGTCAATGGAAGAAACAAAACATTGAAGTAGCCCAAGTTAAAATTTGACCAAAATAGCTAAAGCCAATCATTGTGAAGGGATGAGAGGGGTGACTTACCCTAGACTATAGGCCCTCCACACCTTTGACTAGTCTTCATGAACTAATGGACCAAAGATTACCTCCACTACCCCGACCACCTACCAAATGAAGGGTAGTCTAGTTAATTTTCAAGGGCACCAAGCCTATAAGGCCCCATGAATATGTACTCCATTTACTCGCACCTGATCATGGGGAAGGAACTAGAGCTACAAGATGGGGGGGGGGGAGACCTAAAGTCGAGTCCGAGGAGTCCTATAAGACTATGGACCGACACCAATTAATGAAGATGAGTTTAAACAGGGTGTCGAGGAGAGCCATACGACTTGGGTCTAGAGCAAATCCGGCCCCCTCGATGATCTCCTTATATAGGACTAGGTCACACCTTGTCGAGGCAACTGGACATATTCAAAAACATCAAAGTTGTAGTTTTGCAGTTGTACGACAACCTTCACTATAAGGTTGTCGTACCATATTGCTAATGAAACCCCTAATCCACTGTTGTTTTCACTACAACAACAATTTTGAAACTTGGTGAAACTTGTGAAACTATAAAACTATGATTATTAACATGTTTCATGTAAAGGTCTAGAACTAGTTTTTCATAGCCTACTTTTCTCGAATGCACTTTGTAAAGAACATATTTGTTTTTGTGGAGACATATAAGCAAACCAACATTTTAATGTTAGAGAGTTTTATTTTTAATGTTAGAGAGTTTTATTTGTAGGACTGGATCGAGAAGAGTATTATGGACATAAACACAACAATGATTGTGTGTATACAAGAACATGATGATATGTAACTACAATAACTATGGAAAGACTGCACTTAGTGTACATAATGTTTATAGTGTGTCAATAATTAGTTTATTGCATCCCCTCATATTTCATACCACATCGCAATTTCATATTATCTGCCAATAAGCTTCAAACTTCTTCATACATATGTACAAAAAAGTTTGCAAATGACAATAGAAAGGCAAACTATTGTGAAAACACATGCATTGCCTGGTAGGTAAACATTTATTACCCAACTAATGATTTGTGCTATAGAACACACTCGCTGAAGATAGGTTCTCACATGCTTCATGCTTCAAGTATGTGCTTTCATAGGAGACTCACTCTGTCTGTTTCTTGAGAGGATAGGACTAACTGAAAAATTGTGCATTTTGGTTATCTTTTGCTTCGGATTCGTAATATAGGGTGCTTTTTTGGTCTTGGCTAAACGTTGGTTCAGATTTAGAAGATACATACTCCCTTCATTCCACAATGTAGTGCACTCGCGCTTCTCAAAATCTAAGTTTGACCATAAATTTGACCAACGAGACCGATTACGGCGGGAGCAAAAATTATAGCACTGTTTGTCATGATCCCGCCGTAGTCGGTCTCACTGGTCAAATTTACAAATTCAGTGCTATAATGTTTACTCCCATCGCAGTTGGTCTCGTTGGTCAAATTTAGATTTTGAAAAACGTAGGCGCACTACATTATGAAATGGAGGGAGTACAAAGTATGACTCTAACTTCATGAAAATCACAGACGATGTGCAGCCCCATGGTCGAGAAGGACACGGAGGTGCAGGAGGCCGCTGCAAGTGTGTGGGACCTTGAAAGGTAAGCTTTACCTGCTCGAGTGACAAGTTTCAAGTGCACGCACCAGGACAGAAATCATCAATTGCTCGAGTAAGCCAAATACCATCGGTGATCTTGCTGTTGCGTGAAATAAATACCGGCGCTCCACCGATTATCTGACTTAAATGAAGTAGCTTTCCCATGCGTAAGTTAGCCACTACCCGTTCCTAAATATTTGTCTTTCTAGACATTTCAGATAAACTACTACATACAAATGTATGTAGAAATATTTTAGAGTATAGATTCACTTATTTTGCTTTGTATGTAGTCATTTATTGAAATGTCTAGAAAGACAAATATTTCAGAACGGAGGGAGTACACGTACATGGGTCTGCATAAGGTTGTGGCCTTCCGATAGATCGAGTCATTTAGTTGTATTTGATTTAGTGCTATTTGGGTGGAGTACATAATTACAGCTAAAGAACCCGTTTTCTCCACCCCAAAATAAGAGCATTATTGCCTTTGTCTGGATTTAAATTAGTTTTTTTTTTGCGAATACGCAAAAGGCTTTCGTATCATTGCATTGATAGGTAGATAGTTGCATAGATTACGCGGATGTTATAGAAGGGAATGGTCTGTCGAGCATGAACACATGGATGGCATGCGTCGACAGCCACGACACACGAAACGGTGTGGGTGCGCCTGCCACAGTGGCCCTAGGCTACGTCTCTGGCATGATGAGCGCCAGACCTGTGGCGCCAACGCGTGCCCCGAGTCTTGCTTCCTCCCGGATGTTGTTGACGGCTCGACGCACGGATTGGGGATCGCCGTTGAAGACACAACCATTACGGTGCTTCCAGACCACCATGCCTTGAAGATGGCGATGGAGGCGAGCTCGCGTCGTAGATCGTGTGGCGTGGCGACGATGGGTGAGGTCAACCAGGTGTTGAACTCCTCGTCTTGGTTCAGGATTGTGGCGGTGGAGCGGCACCAAGATAGCACTTCATGCCACACCCGGTGGGAGAAGGAGCAGCCCGCGAGGAGTTGTTGCATTGTCTCGGGCTCTTGATCACAGAGGAGACAAGTAGGTTCGTGGGGCAGGTCATGTCGCGCGAGGCGGTCGGCCGTCCAGCATCGCCCAAGCAAGGCCAGCCAGATGAAGAACTTGATGCGTAGCGACGCCCAAGATCGCTAGGTAATGCGCCAGTGGGGGTCCTCGGTGGATCCAGTGAATAAGGATGGATAGCATGATCGCGCGGTGTAGGAGCCAGAGGGGGGCCAGCGCCAGGATATCTTGTCCGGCTCGTCGGAGAGGGTCACCTGCCGCAGACGCCGCCACAAGGAAACCTACTGGATGGCAATCTTCATGCCCAGGGCACCCTGGATGTCCACGATCCAGGCACGACCGTGGAGGCCGTCGCGCACGGAAAGTGCCTTGCGCTACCGTTTGGGAACCTTGGCATGGACGAGAGGCGCGATCTCGGCGATGGATTGTCCATCGAGCCAGTGGTCCTCCCAGAACTTGCAGGTCTGCCCGGGATTTAAATTAGTTATTCTGAATTTGATCTGACCACCATCTAAACAAATGCCCAAAAAAGCATACCATGGAGTTTGTACTTAAAAGACATTTACAATGGCATAATTTGGATGACATATATCGTTCTCATATATTATTGATCTTATTTTTATTTTTATTTTGCGAGAAATATTATTGATCTTATTGATGGCTCAAGTATAATTTCGAAATACTGTACGTATATACCCTAACGGAAGAAGTGGATGGTGATGAGGAGGATTCGATCACTAATTTGCGAGTGGAATACGTTGCGTAGCGTGAAGCACGAGCTTGGACTTCCTCTGCACGGTTATGCCGCAAGCCTCGGACATGTCCAGCTCCTCCGGCCTCCCGCCGCCGGGGATCTCCCAGTCGAAGTGGTAGAGGAGGCCCGCGAGCACGAGCTCCATGTTTGCCAGACCGAGCGCCATGCCGGGGCACATCCTCCTGCCGGCGCCGAAGGGGATGAACTCGAAGTCGCCGCCCTTGAAGTCCATGGCGGCGCTCTCGGCCTCGAACCTCTCCGGCTTGAACCGCTCGGCGTCGTCCCAGCAGGCCCCGTCCCTGCCCAAGGCCCACGCGTTCACCAGCACCTTGGTCCCCTCGGGGACCTCGTAGCCCATCACCTCGCACCGCTCCCGGCACTGCCGGGGCAGCAGGAACGGTACCGGCGCGTGCAGGCGCAGCGTCTCCCTGATCACCAGGTGGAGGTAGCTCAGCCGTCCCATGTCGCCCTCCGTCGGCGTGCGCTGGCCCTTGCATGCCTCCCGGACCTCGGCCTGCGCCTTGCGGAGGACGCGCGGGTTTCTTACCAGCTCCGACATGGCCCATTCGAGCGTCGTGGACGACGTCTCGCTCCCGGCGGCGAAGATCTCCTGCAGTTAATCAGCAAGTGTGAGTTTGGTACGTAAGAGACGACGTGGCATGACGTGATTATAGTGATACGCACCAGGATGACGGTGGTGATGATCTCGGTGGTGAGCGCGCACTGCGCGCCGCCGTCCCTCTGCACCCTCAGGAGCACGCCGAGCAGGTCGTCCTCGCTCTCGCTGTCGCTGCCGTCGCCGCCTCCGATACGGTCGCGAATGATGTCGTTCAGGATGTCGCGCACGTGGCGGTTGCACCGCTCGGTCTCCCGGAGCCCGCGGCTGAGCCAGCGCGCCAGCACCGACGACGGGAACAGGTCGGCCAGGTTGAAGCCGGCGGTCAGCTTCACCGACTCGTCGATCTCGCGCAGGAACTCGTCGCGCCGCGGGCACCGGCTGCCCACGGCCGAGCGCACCACGACGTCGTTTATCATGCGCGACATCCCCTCGCCGATCTCGACGACGGCGCCCGCGCCGGCGTCGCCCGAGCGACCGCACTCCTCAGAGACGGAGCGGAGGAGGCGGGCGGCCTCGTCCTCGCGGATGTGGCGGAAGGACCGGACGCGGCGCGCGCTGAGGAGCTCGAGCACGCACACCCGGCGGAGCTGGCGCCACAGGTCGCCGTAGGGGGAGAAGAGGATGTCGTGCCCGCCTCGGCTGAAGACGGCCAGCGTGGGCGTCAGGTGGCGGCTGGCGAAGGCGGCGTCGTGCGTCTTGAGGACCTCCCTGGCAGCCTCGGCGGAGGAGACGACCAGCGTGGGCACCGCGCCGAAGCGGAGCAGCATGACAGGGCCGTGCCTGCCGGCGAGCTCACGCAGCGTCCGGTGCGGCAGGTCGCCGTAGCGCGAGAGCAGGACATGATGTAAGCTGCCGACGAGCGGCAGCTGCCGTGGCCCCGGCGGCAGCCGCTTCCCTGGCGCCGGCGCGGCAGGGTGAATCTTGACGACGAGGTTGACTAGTACGATGACTAGGGAGACCAGGAAACCGAGCAACGGCAGTGCCACAAGCTCCATTGTTTACCGGTGGCCGGTGTAGCAGCACCGTTGCGTCCGGTGGCTGTTTTCCAAAAATTATGGAATGCTACGAGCTAGCAAGGCAGATCGACGAGGTTGTTGCATGATGAAACAAGTGTGTTTCGGGGCAAATTTATAGCAGCGTGTGGGTGGATGGAAGAAGGAGGATAGCCGTCGTTTGGTCGTCGCCATCTCTAGCTAGCTCCATCTGCACGACAGCTCCACTGAGTCAGCTTCAGTCAGCCGTCGGTTGGTCGTCGCCATCTCTCTACCTGGTAGTACTCCTTTTGGTTTTTCAGTCTTCTAGGTACATCAAAGAGGTCTCTTTCCTCCTCCACAAGAAAAACTCTTGTCCTCTCGCGGCGCAGCCGCCGGTCCGCCCCATCTTCCATTGCCTCTAGACCATGGAGGTGCAGAGGATCTCGGTCTCTCGCTGGTGGAAGGAATCCCATTCTCGTTTTTGTTAAGTTCAACGTCTTGGTTGGGGTTTTGTGGCAGCGGCAATGTCCCTTAGTAAAAATAATGTCTCTCACGTTCTATCCCCGTCCTGATGGTGCGTCTAGCATAGTCGGAGGACGTGTCGAGGTGTGTCTTCGCCGGATCTCGTGGGTTTCGGTCGGTGCTGGTCTTAGGAGGATCTGTTTGGATCCGGTCTTCGTTCATCTTCATTCGGATGTTTGCATGTTTGATTCTTCTGTTTTACGAGTTTCTTCATCGGCGACAGTTGCTACTCTGGTGCGCTGGTCCTATTAGGCCTTAGCACGTTGTCTACTACAACAAGGTTTGCTCGACTCCGATGAGGAAGGAGCAATGACGGTGGCGCGCCTTCGATTCGCTCCAGTACTTGTAGTTGTCGCTGGATAGTCCATGGACATGGTTGTGTTTTTTATTACCTCTGTTGTTCTTTGTATGTGATGATTGAAGATGAATAGATTTAAAGTTTCTCAAAAAAAAGGACGTCAAAGAGGTAAATGCACGCTCGAACCTGCCACGACACAAAAGTGGTGCAAAAACTTCTGTAATATGTTGCATTTGCCGCCCATAGCTTGCTGACATGGCATCGTATTTCCGTTTGCGTGCGCACATGGCGTGTCAGTGTATCATGGAGCCTGCTTGTAAGGGCGGGACATGTTGACTGACCGTTGGGTTCCACCTATTAGTGAACAATACAAAGTAATAACCGATATGAAAAATAATAGGCTATGGGGTATTTCCGCTGGCGTGCCAGTATGGCGCGGGCCCGCTTGAAATGGCGGGACAAGCTGGCTAACTGTTGGGGGTCACACATGTCAGTGAAACGTACAAAGTAACAACTGTTATGAAAAATGTTAGCTTATGGGGGGAAGCGGACGAAGAGCACTCGGCGACGCAGCCTCCTGAAATCTACACGTCCGTTATTGTCTTGGGATGCATGTAATTAATGCAGTTTTGAACCAATACAGGATAAACACACGCTGGTATACAATGACACATTAAATCGCATTTATTTAGGGGCCCACGACTCTGTTTTGTCACATGCGAACAAGCTGAGGTGGAGCGAAGCATGTTCATGGAATCATGGCCATCAAGGAAGCCATGCGCAAGGGCGGCAAAGCCATATAAAGGAAGCTGGCCGTGAGCATGAAGAGCCAATGACCTTGAGCACTGAGACTGAGGACGACCATGCCAAGCTTGTTGGTGACGAGGACGACCAGACCAGGACGTCGATGACTTACTACCTGTGACGAGGACGACCAGGACGACGACGGCCGCGGGCATGCAATACATGGAGTCAGTGACCAGGGCAAACGCGGTGCGTAGGACGCAAAAAAGACGGCTAGCTCGATCTGCTCATCATGAACGGCATGGTCTTCTTCCTGGTTTTTCTTCCCACGTGTTTTTGCTAGCTGTCAGAAAGCATGGCCTGGTGTTCGTGACAAGGGTGGACGTGGTTTAGATTGGCGTGGACGTGCAGGACTAACCTAGAACAAGACGAACAAATGTAGCAGAAGATTGAGGAAGAAGTGCAGGAGCTGTAGTAAAGGATTTGGGAAGAGGATTCATGAGTAAGAAGTGGCGTCCTGGGAAAGAAGGGTTGGTGGGGAGAGGAGAGGGGTGGGAGGCATCGTGAGCATTGATTGTTTGGTCTCTGGGTGGTTGGCCGGCTGTGCCAGTGCTATCTGACAATGTCAGGACATAAGTACATGCCTTAATACAGAAAAAGCGTATGGAAGATACATTGCGTAATACAAACTGGTTAATATAGGAGATGCGAATCCCGAAGCTAATGAATGGGTGGGATTTTGGTGGGCTGAGTCGCCGAGTGCTCCTACGCACTTTCGGCTTATGGGGTATTTTCATTGGCGTGTCAGTTGACACAAGGCCCGCTTGTAGCGCGGGACAGGCTGCCGGCTCACCGTTGGGCTCGCCAGTCAGCGAACAGTATGGAGCCATAACTTATATAAAAAATGGTAGCCCATGGGGTATTTCAGTTGGCGTGACTGTATGACACTCGGTCTGCTTGTAGTGGCGGGATAAGCTGGCTAGTCATTGGGTCCCACTTGTCAGTGACAATACAAAGTAATAACTGACATGAAAAATTATGGGTCCCGATAACTGCCACACGTGTGGTGTATCAGGTGGTTGTGCCACACGCCTCGTGTGGCATGGACAGGAACCCGTCCGCACGACCGCGTCCGGGCGTGCAAAGGCACAGCCCGCACGTCCGGTGTGTGGCAAACCCGCCCGCACGTCCGGGCCAAACGACCCCACAGCCCGCACGACCCAGCCGTCCCGGCCTCCGATCGATCCCCAATCCCGACTGCCGCCATCGTCTCCCACCTCTCGAACCCCTACCTCCATCGCCGGCCTTCTCTGGTTGCCATGGCAACTAGAACAGATCCGTAGGGCCTTCCCACCGCAAACCACACCCCAACCCTCCCCCACCCCGCCCCACTCCAAAGACGACCAGCTAAAAGCAGGTGAATCTCCCGATCTCCTACTGCTTCTCATCCTTCTTCTGGGCAGAAAATTGCAAATTTACCGACGAAGGTGGCGACTGGATCCATGCTATAGGGGTAAAACACTACATGGTTTTGTGTGTCTTCGCAGTTGCCAAGCAGAATACACTAGATCTACCATGTACTATGCTAGAGATAAGCTTAAGTTCTCAGTTCGCTTGATGCAAGTAGTTGGTAATGAATGGATGCGTAGGAATCCCTAAAAAAGGGAGAGAAATGAGAACTTTGGAATAAAGGGGGTGGGAAAATTAATTGCCACTTGTGTCTAACGTCAGTTGCCACCTATCGTTGTCGTTAACTGCCACCATGTTAACCTGTTGCTTGCCATCCTATTGTAGTGGCTGTTGCCATCGAATCGAACGGATAGCTAGCACCCAGATTTTAGAAAAGAGAGTGGATGTGCATGTCCTACTTGCCATGATATGTTGGTTGCCTACGCATGAAAATGTGATAACACTGATGTGTTATCTTCTATGTGCAAGCAGCAGAAGAATACATTTTTTGTGGATTGTTAATGCGTTCTTGTTCATGCAATGATTGAGAACACATTGGCAGAAACGAGACGCGGAAAGAATGAATCACGAAGATGGCGCTGATCCTTGGGGTTCTCAAAGGCCAGAAACGCCCCCTTGGGATGTAGCAGAGTACAGTCAAATCATTTCTGCAGGGCCGTTGCTTCCACTACTAGAACAGTACGCAGACATTGGTATGATGCATGATAACAAAGAAAAGAACATTTGCCATGTTCGCAACGATGAAGATGACATTCTACTTATGTCCTACACTGTCATTTTTCGTAGGTTCTTATGACCAAAACACACTCAGGGGGCACCATGGCAAGTTCAGTCACAGGGCGCTAACACTGACAAATGTACAAGCAGCCAACTTCAACTAGCTAATGTGGCAATCAAGGTAATGCATACGAAAAAGAAACATACTGGCGTGGACATGAAAAATAAACTTGCAAAGGATGGCAAAAGACTCACGAGTTATGTCGGAAAAAAATGCAGAACCTTCATGTAGCACGTGGCATCAGGCGGCACCCATGTACCTGCCATCAACGTCATACACAGGTGAGTCCATAAAAAGTGAAGTTGCGGACGGTGAATTAGCAGAAGGTGCATAGTTGACAACTGCAGTTTCCATGACTGGACAACTGCAATTGCCATGACTAAACAACTGCAGTTGCCATCCCTGGACAACTATAGTTGCCATGACTGAACAACTTCAGTTGCCATTGCCTGGACAACTACAATTGCCATGCCTGGACAACTGCAGTTTCCATGCCAGGACAACTGTAGTTGCCATGCCAGGACAACTGTAGTTGCCATGCAAGGACAAACTGTAGCTGCCATGTATTGACCAACTACTACCATGCTTACAGGTTATTACGGTGGTGCTACCCCGGTAAACGTCTCATGGCAAGCTTCACAGATTGCAGATAGAGCACGTCAATTTGGTGTTACAGACCACACAAGATGGCACATGCAGCACAACAAGGTAAGGAAATTTGAACCACAAAAAGAGCACTGCATTTGTTTTTGTGGGAATAGCATGTGAGGAAAAGAAGATTTGTAGCAGTGATGGTGGAAAAAATCAAACAGAAAACGCTAACAAGTGGTTGTGTGCAATGAGTGATATATTGTCTTCGGGATTTGCCAATTGCTAAAAGCATGTGTGCAGCACTAATGGTTGATCGCATTTGTCTAGTGAGCTCAAGTCTAGAATACAAAGTTTCGATGCTAGAACACACTGGTTGCCATGTATTGGCAGCAGTATTTGCCATGTATGTAGGACTGCAACTGCCATGCATATAGAATTCAAGTTTTCGTACTGAAAGGAGCTGGTTGCTATGCATTGGCAACAGTAGTTGCCATGTTTGTTGGACTGTAGCTGCCATGAATGGACAACTACAGTTGCCATGCATGTCCATATGCCGACTCACGGCTTGCTGTTTGAATGATGTCATGCCAAATCACTTGAAGTTGATGTGCTCCGTTACGATAAACATGTCATTCAAGCAAAATCTTACGCTCGTACATGTTTTTTCTATTACAGGGCCTACAAGTACAGTGAACAACGATGCGGGGACATCTACTGCGGGGAGATCTGAGCGCACGGAAGATGCGTTCCACCAGCCAGCCAACAATAATGCCGCAAACAATGCCGAGTCAGAGTCGGAAATGGCAATCATTCCAGCAATGCCGACAATCACCCCTTTGAACACAAGCACTGGCAACACTCAAGTAGATGAAACTGCCGCCGATACTGAAGTGAATGATGAAACTGATGATGAAGCACAAGGGGATGAAGATGGTGGGCAATCAGAGATTGTGGTACCTCAGCCACCGTACATTGGGCAGAGATTTGAATCGTTCGCAGAAGCAAAGGAATTCTACCAGACATATGCAAAGTTCCATGGGTTTGCGGTCAACAACGAATACCATAGGAAGATTAAGAAAACTAACGAGTATAGCAGAGGTGAGATGAGGTGCCACAAGGCACGAAGGAACAAGAAGGGAAAAGGTGTTGCGCCTGTCGTTCCGGAACGAAAGAGAGGTATCATTCTCAAGATGGAATGCCATGTCCGGTGTAAGCTAAACGTAGATGGAGCATAGTGGGTCACTGAATATTTTGACGAGCACAACCACAAACTCATAAAGAAGTTCGACCTGGTAAAATTTCTAACCGCCCACTGAGGATTCACCCCCCTCGAGAAGAAATTCATAAAGCTGCTACATGATTGTAACGTCGGTCCATCAAGAATGGTCCAGATACTATCACTCATCCACAGCAAAACAAGGGACTCTGAGTAGCATGCCCTACATACCAGCTGACGTCACAAACCTAAAGGCAAAGTACCGTAGAGAGAGCAAGTTGGCTGACATAGAGGCCACAATGGCCTACTTCAATGAGAAAGCGAAGGAAGATCCGGATTTCTTCTACAGGATAAGGTTGGACGATGAGGACCATGTCAGGAACATATATTGGGTGGATGGTGCTGCAAGAAGAGCCTACAAACATTTCCGAGATTGCATTTCATTTGACGCGACATATCTCACTAATATGTACAAGATGCCATGCGCTCCATTCATAGAAATAAATAACCACGATCAGTCGTTGCAGTTCGGACGCAGGCTCGTTCGGAACGAAGACACGGATGGGTGCGTTTGGCTGTTCAAGACCTTCTTGGAGTGCATGGATGGACTTGCTTCGATGAACATAATAACAGACCAGGATTTTAGCATGCGTGCAGGCATAGAGGAGGTCTTTCCGTTGGCAGTGCACATGCACTGCAGGTGGCACATTATAAAGAAGGCTGAGGAGACGCCAGGACCGTTCTTTGTTGACTGTCCATAGCTGCACAAGGCATTCGAGCTGTGCGTGGACCACAGCTTGACGGTGGAGGAGTTTGAAAGGAGCTGGATGGCCATGATTGAAACATATCAAGTCCAAGACAACGAGACTCTTGCTAGCCTGTGGGAGAAGTGAATGTATTGGGTGTCGGCCTACTTCATGAAGTGCTTCTTCCCGTTTCTGCAGACTACGCAGCGCGGTGAGGGGTTCAATGCTTTTTTGAAGCGATATGTGAGCCCTGGCAACTCATTTCCACAGTTTGCCAATCAGTACACAGCTTTGCAACAAAAAATAGTGGGATCTTAACTACAGCAAGAAGCGAACACCGCGCTAAAGCAGCCAAAATTGCTAACGTATTTACCGATGGAGAGGCAAATGAGCAAGATATACACCAACAAGATCTTTAACAAGTAAGTCAGTTGCGTTGCAATCTTATTTGCACAAGCATGAAGGCAGTAGGTGCCATATAGGATGCAATGCAGTTGCCATGATATGTGGATGCCATGTTTAATGAATTATTGTTTGCCATGTTTACTCAACTGCAGTTGCCATGTTTAATGAACTACTATTTGCCACGCTTACTCAGCTGCAGTTGCGATGTTCAGTGAAATGAAGTTGCCATGTTTAATGCATGTACTTCCATTGGGCATGTTGGTATGCAAGTGCCAATGCCAATTTAAAATGTTATGTAGTTGCCATGTTTACTGAACTGCATTTGCCATGTCTACTGAAATGCAATTGCCATGTTTACTGAAATGCAATTCCCATGTTTACTCAACTGCAGTTGCCATGTTTTATGCACTGTGCTTCCATTGGGAATGTTGGTATGGAAATGACAATGGCCAGTTGAAAAATGTACTGCAGTTGTCATGTCTAATGTACTACAGTTGCCATGTCTAATGTACTACAGTTGCCATGTCTAATGTACTACAGTTGCCATGTCTAATGTACTACAGTTGCCATGTGTAATGTACTGCAGTTGCCGTGTGTAATGTACTCTATTTGTCATGTTCAAACAAAATGTACTTCTATTGGCCACGACAACATAAGGTGCTACAAAAAATAGCACACGATAGTTTAACAAAAAACACACAAAACTTGCAGATTCCAGGAAGAAATAAAGCATGCCAGCATGTTCACGACTTTCCAGGTGGACGAACATATGTTCAAGGTGTGTTCTATTTTGGGAATGTCATATTCAGAACCTGAAGACCCGGACAAAGGAAGGAACTACTTTGTGAAAGCCTCGATAGGCCAAGGCGAATACTACTGCCAATGCTGAAAGTTTGAACTGGACGGCATTGTGTGCTGTCACATACTAAAAGTAATGGACATGAATGTTGGGAACGTTGCAGAAAATTAAAAATTTTCCTACGGTTTCACCAAGATCCATCTATGAGTTCATCTAAGGAACGAGTCAAGGGAGTGAGTTTGCATCTACATACCACTTGTAGATCACGTGCGGAAGCTTGCAAGGGGATGGTGATGATGGAGTCGTACTCGACGTGATTCGGATCACCGATGACCAAGTACTGAATGGACAGCACCTCCGCGTTCAACACACGTACGGGACGGGAGACGTCTCCTCCTTCTTGATCTAGCAAGGGGGGAGGAGAGGTTGAGGAAGATTGCTCCAACGGCAGCACGACGGCGTGGTGTAGTTGGTGCAGCAGTACTCCGACAGGGCTTCGCCAAGCACACGCGGAGGAGGAGAGATGTTGGGGAGGGGAGGGGCTGCGCCTTGGAGATGTATATTGCAGCCCTCCCCTCACCCCTCTATATATAGGGGAAGGGGGCAAGGGGGGCCGGCCCTCTAGGGAAAACCCTAGGGGGGGGGGGGGCGGCCAAAGGGAGAGGGGGAGAGGGTGGCTTGCCCCCCAAGCCAGGGGGGCGCCCCCTTTAGGGTTTCCCCCACCCCCTTGCCCTAGCCGCATGGGCCTGGGTGGGGAGGCGCGCCCAGCCCACCAAGGGCTGGCTCCCTGCCCCACGCATCCCATGTGGTCCCCCGGGAGGGGTGGCCCCACCCGGTGGACCTCCGGAACCCTTCCGGTGGCCCCGGTATGACCCCGAAACTTACCGATGTCCGTTTGACAACTTCCCATATATAAATCTTTACCTCCGAACCCTTCCAGAACTCCTCGTGACGTCCGGGATCTCATCCGGGACTCCGAACAACATTCGGTAGTCACATACTAGTCTTCCTAATAACCCTAGCGTCACCGAACCTTAAGTGTGTAGACCCTACGGGTTCGGGAGACATGCAGACATGACCGAGATGCTCTCAGGTCAATAACCAACAGCTGGATCTGGATACCCATGTTGGCTCCCACATGCTCCTCGATGTTGTCATCGGATGAACCACGATGTCGAGGATTCGATCAAACCCTGTATGCAATTCCCTTTGTCAATTGGTACGTTACTTGCCCGAGACTCGATCGTCGGTATCCCAATACCTTGTTCAGTCTCGTTACCGGCAAGTCACTTTACTCGTACCGTAATGCATGATCCCGTGGCCAACACCTTGGTCACCTTGAGCTCATTATGATGATGCATTACCGAGTGGGCCCAGAGATACCTCTCCGTCATACGGAGTGACAAATCCCAGTCTCGATCCGTGTCAACCCAACAGATACTTTCGGAGATACCTGTAATGCACCTTTATAGTCACCCAGTTACGTTGTGACGTTTGATACACCCAAGGCACTCCTACGGTATCCGGGAGTTACACGATCTCATGGTCTAAGGAAGAGATACTTGACATTTGCAAAGCTCTAGCAAACGAACTAAACGACCTTTGTGCTATGCTTAAGATTGGGTCTTGTCCATCACATCATTCTCCTAATGATATGATCCCGTTATCAACGACATCCAATGTCCATAGCCAGGAAACCATGACTATCTGTTGATCACAACGAGCTAGTCAACTAGAGGCTCACTAGGGACATAGTGTGGTCTATGTATTCACACGTGTATTACGATTTCCGGATAATACAGTTATAGCATGAATAAAAGACAATTATCATGAACAATGAAATATAATAATACTTTTATTATTGCCTCTAGGGAATATTTCCAACAGTCTCCCACTTGCACTAGAGTCACCAATCTAGTTACATTGTGATGAATCGAACACCCATAGAGTTCTGGTGTTGATCATGTTTTGCTCGCGAGAGAGGTTTAGTCAACGGATCTGCGACATTCAGATCCGTATGTACTTTGAAAATTTCTATGTCTCCATCTTGAACATTTTCACGGATGGAGTTGAAACGACGCTTGATGTGCCTGGTCTTCTTGTGAAACCTGGGCTCCTTGGCAAGGGCAATAGCTCCAGTGTTATCACAGAAGAGTTTGATTGGCCCCGACGCATTGGGTATGACTCCTAGGTCGGTGATGAACTCCTTCACCTAAATCGCTTCATGCGCTGCCTTTCGAGGCTGCCATGTACTCCGCTTCACATGTAGATCCCGCCACGACGCTCTGCTTGCAGCTGCACCAGCTCACTGCTCCACCATTCAACATATACACGTATCCGGTTTGTGACTTAGAGTCATCCGGATCTGAGTCGAAGCTAGCGTCGACGTAACCCTTTACGACGAGCTCTTTGTCTCCTCCATAAACGAGAAACATGTCCTTTGTCCTTTTCAGGTACTTCAGGATATTCTTGACCGCTGTCCAGTGTTCCTTACCGGGATTGCTTTGGTATCTTGCTACCAAACTTACGGCAAGGTTTACATCAGGTCTGGTACACAGCATCGCATACATAATAGATCCTATGGCTGAAGCATAGGGGATGACACTCATCTCTTCTTTATCTTTTGTCGTGGTCGGTGACTGAGCCGTGCTCAATCTCACACCTTGTAACATAGGCAAGAACCCTTTCTTGGACTGATCCATTTTGAACCTTTTCAAAATCTTATCAAGGTATGTGCTTTGTGAAAGACCTACGAGGCGTCTCGATCTATCTCTATAGATCTTGATGCCTAATATATAAGCAGCTTCTCCAAGGTCCTTCATTGAAAAACATTTGTTCAAGTAGGCCTTGATGCTGTCCAGAAATTCTGTATTATTCCCCATCAAGAGTATGTCATCTACATATAATATGAGAAATGCTACAGATCTCCCACTCACTTTCTTGTAAACGCAGGCTTCTCCATAAGTCTGCGTAAACCCAAACGCTTTGATCATCTCATCAAAGCGAATATTCCAACTCCGAGATGCTTGCACCAGCCCATAAATGGATCGCTGGAGCTTGCATACTTTGTTAGTGTTCTTAGGATCGACAAAAGCTTCCGGCTGCATCATATACAGCTCTTCCTTAAGATGCCCGTTAAGGAATGCCGTTTTGACGTCCATCTGCCATATCTCATAATCATAGTATGCGGCAATTGCTAACATGATTCGGACGGACTTTAGCTTCGCTACGGGAGAGAATGTCTCGTCGTAGTCAATCCCTTGAACCTGTCGATAACCCTTAGCGACAAGTCGAGCTTTATAGATGGTAACATTACCATCCGCGCCCGTCTTCTTCTTAAAGATCCATTTGTTTTCTATCGCTCGCCGATCATCGGGCAAGTCTGTCAAAGTCCATACTTTGTTTTCATACATGGATTCTATCTCGGATTTCATGGCTTCAAGCCATTTGTTGGAATCTGGGCCCGCCATTGCTTCTTCATAGTTCGAAGGTTCACCGTTGTCTAACAACATGATTTCCAGGACAAGGTTGCCGTACCACTCTGGTGCGGAACGTGTCCTTGTGGACCTACGAAGTTCAGTAGTAACTTGATCCGAAGTACCTTGATCATCATCATTGATTTCCTCTACAATTGGTGTGGGCATCACAGGAACATTTTCCTGAGCTGCACCACTATCCCGTTCGAGAGGTAGTACTTCATCGAGTTCTACTTTCCTCCCACTTACTTCTTTCGAGAGAAACTCTTTTTCCAGAAAGCATCCGTTCTTGGCAACAAAGATCTTGCCCTCGGATCTTAAGTAGAAGGTATACCCGACAGTTTCCTTAGGGTATCCTATGAAGACGCATTTTTCCGACTTGGGTTTGAGCTTTTCAGGTTGAAGTTTCTTGACATAAGCATCGCATCCCCAAACTTTTAGAAACGGCAGCTTAGGTTTCTTCCCAAACCACAATTCATATGGTGTCGTCTCAACGGATTTAGACGGTGCCCTATTTAAAGTGAATGTAGCTATCTCTAGAGCGTATCCCCAAAATGATAGCGGTAAATCGGTAAGAGACATCATAGACCGCACCATATCTAATAGAGTGCGATTACGACGTTCGGACACACCGTTACGCTGAGGTGTTCCAGGCGGCGTGAGTTGTGAAACGATTCCACATTTCTTTAAGTGTGTACCAAATTCGTGACTTAAGTATTCTCCTCCACGATCTGATCGTAGGAACTTTATCTTTCCGTCACGTTGATTCTCCACCTCATTCTGAAATTCCTTGAACTTTTCAAAGGTTTCAGACTTGTGTTTCATTAAGTAAACATACCCATATCCACTCAAATCATCAGTGAGAGTGAGAACATAACGATATCCTCCGCGAGCCTCAACGCTCATTGGACCGCATACATCGGTATGTATGATTTCCAACAAGTTGGTTGCTCGCTCCATTGTTCCGGAGAACGGAGTCTTGGTCATTTTGCCCATGAGGCATGGTTCGCATGTGTCAAACGATTCATAATCAAGAGACTCCAAAAGTCCATCAGCATGCAGCTTCTTCATGCGCTTTACACCAATGTGACCAAGGCGGCAGTGCCACAGGTATGTGGGACTATCGTTATCAACTTTACATCTTTTGGCATCCACACTATGAACATGTGTAATATTACGCTCGAGATTCATTAAGAACAAACCATTGACCATCGGAGCATGACCATAAAACATATCTCTCATATAAATCGAACAACCATTATTCTCAGACTTAAATGAGTAGCCATCTCGTATTAAACGAGATCCAGATACAATGTTCATGCTCAAACTTGGCACTAAATAACAATTATTAAGGTTCAAAACTAATCCCGTGGGTAAATGTAGAGGCAGCGTGCCGACGGCGATCACATCGACTCTGGAACCATTCCCGACGCGCATCGTCACCTCGTCCTTCGCTAGTCTCCGTTTATTCCGCAGCTCCTGCTATGAGTTACAAATATGAGCAACGGCACCGGTATCAAATACCCCGGAGTTACTACGAGTACTGGTAAGGTACACATCAATTACATGTATATCAAATATACCTTTGGTGTTGCCGGCCTTCTTATCCGCTAAGTATTTGGGGCAGTTCCGCTTCCAGTGACCCTTCCCCTTGCAATAAAAGCACTCAGTCTCGGGCTTGGGTCCATTCTTTGACTTCTTCCTGGTAACAGGCTTACCAGGCGCGGCAACCTCCTTGCCGTCCTTCTTGAAGTTCTTCTTACCCTTGCCCTTCTTGAACTTAGTGGTCTTATTGACCATCAACACTTGATGTTCTTTCTTGATTTCAGCCTCTGCTGACTTCAGCATCGAGAACACTTCAGGAATGGTCTTTTCCATCCCCTGCATGTTGTAGTTCATCACAAAGCTCTTGTAGCTTGGTGGGAGCGACTGGAGGATTCTGTCAATGACTGCCTCATCTGGGAGGTTAATATTCAGCTGGGTCATACGGTTGTGCAACCTAGACATCTTGAGTATGTGCTCACTGACAGAACTGTTTTCCTCCATCTTACAACTGTAGAACTTGTCGGAGATGTCATATCTCTCGACCCGGGCATGAGCTTGGAAAACTAGTTTCAGCTCTTCGAACATCTCATATGCTCCGTGATGCTCAAAACGCTTTTGGAGCCCCGGTTCTAAGCTGTAAAGCATGCCGCACTGAACGAGGGAGTAATCATCAGCGCGAGTTTGCCAAGCATTCATAATGTCTTGGTTCTCTGGGACGGGAGCGTCACCTAGCGGTCCTTCTAGGACATATTGTTTCCTGGCAGCTATGAGGATGATCCTCAGGTTCCGGACCCAGTCCGTATAGTTGCTGCCATCATCTTTCAGCTTGGTTTTCTCTAGGAACGCGTTGAAGTTCATGTTGAGATGAGCGTTGGCCATTTGATCTACAAGACATATTTGCAAAGGTTTTTAGACTAAGTTCATGATAATTAAGTTCTAATCAAATTATGAACTCCCACTTAGATTAGACATCCCTTTGGTCATCTAAGTGTTACACGATCCGAGTCGACTAGCCCGTGTCCGATCATCACGTGAGACGGACTAGTCATCGTCGGTGAACATCTTCATGTTGATCGTATCTTCCATACGACTCGTGTTCGACCTTTCGGTCTCCGTGTTCCGAGGCCATGTCTGCACATGCTAGGCTCGTCAAGTTAACCCTAAGTGTTTTCACTGTGTAAAACTGTCTTACACCCGTTGTATGTGAACGTAAGAATCCATCACACCCGGTCATCACGTGGTGCTTAGAAGCGACGAACTGTACCAACGGTGCACAGTTAGGGGAGAACACTTCTTGAAATTTTTTGTAAGGGATCATCTTATTTACTACCGTCGTCCTAAGTAAACAAGATGCAAAAACATAATAAACATCACATGCAATTATAAAGTTGTGACATGATATGGCCAATATCATATAGCTCCATTGATCTCCATCTTCGGGGCTCCATGATCATCTTGTCACCGGCTTGACACCATGATCTCCATCATCATGATCTCCATCATCGTGTCTTCATGAAGTTGTCACGCCAACGACTACTTCTACTTCTATAGCTAACGCGTTTAGCAATAAAGTAAAGTAAGTTACATGGCGTTCTTCAATGACACGCAGGTCATACAAAAATAAAGACAACTCCTATGGCTCCTGCCGGTTGTCATACTCATCGACATGCAAGTCGTGAATCCTATTACAAGAACATGATCTCATACATCACAATTCAGCATTCATCACAACTTCTGGCCATATCACATCACATGATCAATCACTGCAAAAACAAGTTAGACGTCCTCTAATTGTTGTTGCATCTTTTATGTGGCTACAATTGGGTTCTAGCAAGAACGTTTTCTTACCTACGAATAACCACAACGTGATTTTGTCAACTTCTATTTACCCTTCATAAGGGCCCTTTTCATCGAATCTGCTCCAACTAAAGTGGGAGAGAAAGACACCCGCCAGCCACCTTATGCAACTAGTGCATGTCAATCGGTGGAACCGGTCTCACGTAAGCGTACGTGTAAGGTTGGTCCGGGCCGCTTCATCCCACAATACCGTTGAAGCAAGAAAAGACTAGTGGAGGCAAGTAAGTTGACAAGATCCACACCCACAACAAAATTGTGTTCTACTCGTGCAAAGAGAACTACGCATAGACCTAGCTCATGATGCCACTGTTGGGGAACGTTGCAGAAAATTAAAATTTTTCCTACGGTTTCACCAAGATCCATCTATGAGTTCATCTAAGCAACGAGTCAAGGGAGTGAGTTTGCATCTACATACCACTTGTAGATCGTGTGCGGAAGCTTGCAAGGGGATGGTGATGATGGAGTCGTACTCGACGTGATTCGGATCACCGATGACCAAGTACTGAATGGACAGCACCTCCGCGTTCAACACACGTACGGGACGGGAGACGTCTCCTCCTTCTTGATCCAGCAAGGGGGGAGGAGAGGTTGAGGAAGATTGCTCCAACGGCAGCACGACGGCGTGGTGTAGTTGGTGCAGCAGTACTCCGACAGGGCTTCGCCATGCACACGCGGAGGAGGAGAGATGTTGGGGAGGGGAGGGGCTGCGCCTTGGAGATGTATATTGCAGCCCTCCCCTCACCCCTCTATATATAGGGGAAGGGGGCAAGGGGGGCCGGCCCTCTAGGGAAAACCCTAGGGGGGGGGGGGGGGCGGCCAAAGGGAGAGGGGGAGAGGGTGGCTTGCCCCCCAAGCCAGGGGGGCGCCCCCTTTAGGGTTTCCCCCACCCCCTTGCCCTAGCCGCATGGGCCTGGGTGGGGAGGCGCGCCCAGCCCACCAGGGGCTGGCTCCCTGCCCCACGCATCCCATGTGGTCCCCCGGGAGGGGTGGCCCCACCCGGTGGACCTCCGGAACCCTTCCGGTGGCCCCGGTATGACCCCGAAACTTACCGATGTCCGTTTGACAACTTCCCATATATAAATCTTTACCTCCGGACCCTTCCGGAACTCCTCGTGACGTCCGGGATCTCATCCGGGACTCCGAACAACATTCGGTAGTCACATACTAGTCTTCCTAATAACCCTAGCGTCACCGAACCTTAAGTGTGTAGACCCTACGGGTTCGGGAGACATGCAGACATGACCGAGATGCTCTCAGGTCAATAACCAACAGCGGGATCTGGATACCCATGTTGGCTCCCACATGCTCCTCGATGTTGTCATCGGATGAACCACGATGTCGAGGATTCGATCAAACCCTGTATGCAATTCCCTTTGTCAATCGGTACGTTACTTGCCCGAGACTCGATCGTCGGTATCCCAATACCTTGTTCAGTCTCGTTACCGGCAAGTCACTTTACTCGTACCGTAATGCATGATCCCGTGGCCAACACCTTGGTCACCTTGAGCTCATTATGATGATGCATTACCGAGTGGGCCCAGAGATACCTCTCCGTCATACGGAGTGACAAATCCCAGTCTCGATCCGTGTCAACCCAACAGATACTTTCGGAGATACCTGTAATGCACCTTTATAGTCACCCAGTTACGTTGTGACGTTTGATACACCCAAGGCACTCCTACGGTATCCGGGAGTTACACGATCTCATGGTCTAAGGAAGAGATACTTGACATTTGCAAAGCTCTAGCAAATCCATTCACCAGGAGAGAAGTGGTTGGCGCGAAAATAGCTGAGATGAGGTACATGAGTAGTTTCATCTTAAAAACCTCGCCATGGGTTGTCATGGCCTGCAGCGAATCTGCCAGGAAAGACGTGTTCGGCATGGATTCCAACCCAGGAAACAAACGGGGGAACAAGGTTTCCTCAATCTTAATATTGACCTCATAAGGGACTTTTATTTCTCCACGATGTTGGAAATATGCCCAAGAGGCAATAATAAAATGGTTATTATTGTATTTCCTTGTTCATGATAATTGTCTATTATTCATGCTATAATTGTATTGACCAGAAACCGCAATACATGTGTGAATACATAGACCACAACATGTCCCTAGTGAGCCTCTAGTTGACTAGCTTGTTGATCAACAGATGGTCATGGTTTCCTGGCCATGGACATTGGATGTCATTGATAACGGGATCACATCATTAGGAGAATGATGTGATGGACAAGACCCAATCCTAAGCATAGCACAAGATCGTGTAGTTCGTTTGCTAAAGCTTTTCTAATGTCAAGTATCATTTCCTTAGACCATGAGATTGTGTAACTCCCGGATACCGTAGGAGTGCTTTGGGTGTACGAAACGTCACAACGTAATTGGGTGGCTATAAAGGTGCACTACAGGTATCTCCGAAAGTGTCTGTTGGGTTGGCACGAATCGAGACTAGGATTTGTCACTTCGTATGACGGAGAGGTATCTCTGGGCCCACTCGGTAATGCATCATCATAATGAGCTCAATGTGACTAAGTAGTTAGTCACGGGATCATGCATTACGGAACGAGTAAAGTGACTTGCCGGTAATGAGATTGAACGAGGTATTGGGATACCGACGATCGAATCTCGGGCAAGTAACATACTGATTGACAAAGGGAATTGTATACGGGATTGCTTGAATCCTTGACATCGTGGTTCATCCGATGAGATCATCGTGGAACATGTGGGAGCCAACATGGGTATCCAGATCCCGCTGTTGGTTATTGGCCAGAGAGCTGTCTCGGTCATGTCTGCATGATTCCCGAACCCGTAGGGTCTACACACTTAAGGTTCGGTGATGCTAGAGTTGTTATGGGAATTAGTGTGCAGTTACCGAATGTTGTTTGGAGTCCCGGATGAGATCCCAGACGTCACGAGTAGTTCCGGAATGGTCCGCAGGTAAATATTTATATATGGAAAGTCCTATTTTGGCCATCGGAAAATGTTCGGGATTTTTTGGCATTGTACCGGGAAGGTTCTAGAAGGTTCCGGAGTGGGGCCCACCTGCATGGGGGGACCCACATGAACATGGGTAGTGGGGGCAAGGCCCCACTCCCCTAGTCAAGGCGCACCAAGATCCCCCCTTAGAAGGAATAAGATCATATCCCGAAGGGATACGATCAAGATCCCTAAAAAGGGAGGATAACAATTGGTGGGGAAGGAAATGATGGGATTTCTTTCCTCCCACCTTTGCCAACGCCCCAATGGACTTGGAGGGCAAGAAACCATCCCCCTCCACCCCTATATATATTGGGGAGGCGCATGGGAGCTTCACCCTTCCCCTGGCGCAGCCCTCTCCCTCCCCAACACCTCCTCCTCCGTAGTAGTGCTTGGCGAAGCTCTGCCGGAGAACTGCAAGCTCCACCACCACGCCGTCGTGCTGCCGGAGCTCTCCCTCAACTTCTCCTCTCCCCTTGCTGGATCAAGAAGGAGGAGACGTCCCCGGGTTGTACGTGTGTTGAACGCGGAGGCACCGTTGTTTGGTGCTCAGATCGGATTCGACCGCGATATGAATCGCTTCGTGTATGACTCCACCGACCGCGTTCTTGTAACGCTTCCGCATAGCGATCTTCAAGGGTATGAAGATGCACTCCCCTCTCTCTTGTTTCTAGTTACTCCATAGATTGATCTTGGTGATGCGTAATTTTTTTTGAATTTCTGCTACGTTCCCCAACAATGGCATCATGAGCTAGGTCTATGAGTAGTTTCTATGCACGAGTAGAACACAAGTTGTTGTGGGCGTTGATTTTGTTCAATATGCTTACTGTTACTAGTCCTATCTTGTTTCGACGGTATTGTGGGATGAAGCGTCCTGGACCGACCTTACACGTACACTTACGTGAGACAGGTTCCACCGACTGACATGCATTTGTTGCATAAGGTGGCTAGCGGGTGTCTGTCTCTCCCACTTTAGTCGGATCAGATTCGATGAAAAGGGTCCTTATGAAGGGTAAATAGCAATTGGCATATCACGTTGTGGTTTTGGCGTAGGTAAGAAGCGTTCTTGCTAGAAACCTATAGCAGCCACGTAAAAACTTGCAACAACAATTAGAGGGCGTCTAACTTGTTTTTGCAGCATACGCCGTGTGATGTGATATGGCCAAGAAGGATGTGATGAATGAAATATATGTGATGTATGAGATTGATCATATTCTTGTAATAGGAATCACGACTTGCATGTCGATGAGTATGACAACCGGTAGGAGCCATAGGAGTTGTCTTTATTTATTGTATGACCTGCGCGTCACTGAATAACGCCATGTAATTACTTTACTTCATTGCTAAACCATTAGCCATAGTAGTAGAAGTAATAGTTGGTGAGACAACTTCATGGAGACACGATGAGAGATCATGATGATGGAGATCATGGTGTCATGCCGGTGACGATGATGATCATGGAGCCCCGAAGATGGAGATCAAAAGGAGCAAAATGATATTGGCCATATCATGTCACTATTTGATTGCATGTGATGTTTATCATGTTTATGCATCTTATTTGCTTAGAACGACGGTAGTAAATAAGATGATCCCTCATAATAATTTCAAGAAAGTGTTCCCCCTAGCTGTGCACCGTTGCGAAAGATCGTTGCTTCGAAGCACCACATGATGATCGGGTGTGATAGATTCTAACATTCACATACAACGGGTGTAAGCCAGATTTACACACGCGGAACACTTAGATTGACTTGACGAGCCTAGCATGTACAGACATGGCCTCGAACACAAGAGACCGAAAGGTCAAACATGAGTCGTATAGTAGATACGATCAACATAAAGATGTTCACCGATGATGACTAGTCCATCTCACGTGATGATCGGACACGGCCTAGTTGACTCGGATCATGTATCACTTAGATGACTAGAGGGATGTCTATCTGAGTGGGAGTTCATAAGATGAACTTAATTATCCTGAACATGGTCAAAAGGTTCTACTATTTAGATATGTTCCTAGAGAAAATATAGTTGAAAGTTGATAGTAGCAATTATGCGGACTGGGTCCGTAAACTGAGGATTGTCCTCATTGCTGCGCATAAGGCTTATGTCCTTAATGCACCGCTTGGTGTGCTGAACCCCGAACATTGTCTGTGGATGTTGCGAATATCTGACATACATGTTTTGATGACTACATGATAGTTCAGTAATGTTAAACGGTTTAGAATTGTGGCGCCGAAGACGTTTTTTGAAACATCGCGGAACATATGAGATGTTCCAAGGGCTGAAATTGGGATTTTAGGCTCGTGCCCACGTCAAGAGGTATGAGACCTCCGACGAGTTTCTTAGCCTACAAACTAAGGGAAAAAAGCTCAATCGTTGAGCTTGTACTCGGATTGTCTGGGTACAACAATCACTTGAATCGAGTGGGAGTTAATCTTCCAGATGAGATAGTGATGTTTCTCCAAAGACATTACCACCAAGCTACTAGAGCTTCGTGATGAACTATAACATATCAGGGATAGATATGATGATCCTTGAAATATTTGCAATGTTTGACACCGCGAAAGTAGAAATCAAGAAGGAGTATCAATTGTTGATGGTTAGTGAAACCACTAGTTTCAAGAAGGGCAAGGGCAAGAAGGGATACTTCATGAAATGGCAAATCAGTTGCTGCTCTAGTGAAGAAACCCAAGGTTGAAACCAAGCCCGAGAGTAAGTGCTTCTGTAATGAGGGGAACGGTCACTAAAGCAGGACTACCCTAGATACTTGGTAAATGAGAAGGCTGGCAAGGTCGATAGAAGTATATTGGATATACATTATATTAATATGTACTTCACTAGTACTCCTAGTAGCACTAGGGTGTTAGATACCAGTTCGGTTGCTAAGTGTTGGTAACTCAAAATAAAAGCTGCGGAATAAACAGAGACTAGCTAAAGGTGAGATGACGATATGTGTTGGAAGTGTTTCAAAGCTTGATGTGATCAAGCATCGCATACTCCCTCTACCATCGAGACTGGTGTTAAACCTTAATAATTGTTATTTGGTGTTTGCGTTGAGCATAGACATGATTGGATTATGTCTATCGCAATACGGTTATTCATTTAAGGAAAATAATGGTTACTCTGTTTATTTGAATAATACCTTCAATGGTCTTGCACCTAAAATGAATGGTTTATTGAATCTCGATCGTAGTGATACACATGTTCATGCCAAAAGATATAAGATAGTAATGATAGTACCACATACTTGTGGCACTGCCACTTGAGTCATATTGGTACAAAACGCATGAAGAAGATCCATGTTTGATGGATCTTTGGACTCACTCATTTTTGAAAAGATTGAGACATGCGAACCATGTCTATTGGTGTATACACATGAAGAAACTCCATGCCGATGGATCATTTGGACTCACTTGATTTTGAATCACTTGAGACATGCAAATCATACCACATGGGCAAGATGACTGAAAAGCCTCGGTTTCAGTAAGATGGAACAAGAAAGCAACTTGTTGGAAGTAATACATTTTGATGTGTGCAGTCTAATGAGTGTTGAGGCACGCAGTGGATATCGTTATGTTCTTACTTCACAGATGATTTGAGTAGATTCTGAGTATGTTTACTTGATGAAACACAAATCTGAATTATTGAAAGGTTCAAGTAATTTCAGAGTGAAGTTGAAGATCGTCATGACAAGAGGTTAAAATGTCTATGATATGATCATAGAGATGAATATCTGAGTTACGAGTTTGGCACGCAATTAAGACATTGTGGAAATTGTTTCACAATTAATACCGCCTGGAACACCATAGTGTGATGGTGTGTCCGAACATCATAGTTGCACCCTATTGGATATGGTGCGTAACATGATGTCTCTTATCAAATTACCAGTATCGTTTTATAGGTTAGGCATTAGAGACAACCGCATTCACTTCAAATAGGGCACCACGTAATTCTGTTGAGATGACAACGTATGAACTATGGTTTAGAGAAACCTAAGTTGTCGTTTCTTAAAAGTTTGGGGCTGCGATGCTTATGTGAAAAAGTTTCATCCTAGTAAGCTCGAACCCAAAACGGATAAATGCATCTTCATAGGTCACCCAAAACAGTTGGGTATACCTCCTATTTCAGATCTGGAAGCAAAAGTGATTGTTTCTTAAACGGGTCCTTTCTCGAGGAAAAGTTTCTCTCAAAAGAATTGGGTGGGAGGATGGTGGAGACTTGATAAGGTTATTGAACCATCACTTCAACCAGTGTGTATCAGGGGACAGGAAGTTGTTCCTGTGGCACCTAGACCAATTGAAGTGGAAGTTGATGATAGTGATCATGAAACTTCGGATCAAGTCACTACCAAACCTCGTAGGACGACAAGGACAGGTACTACTTCAGAGTGGTACGGTAATCCTATCTTGGAGGTCATGTTGCTAGACAACAATGAACCTACGAGCTATGGAGAAGCGATGGTGAGCCCGGATTCCGACAAATGGCTCGAGGCCATAAAATCCGAGAGAGGATCCATGTATGAAAACAAAGTGTAGACTTTGGAAGAACTACTTGATGGTCGTAAGGCTGTTGGGTACAGATGGATTTTAAAAGGAAGACGAACAATGATGGTAAGTATCACCATTAAGAAAGCTCGACTTGTTGTTAAGATGTTTTCCGACAAGTTCAAGGAGTTGACTACAATGAGGCTTTCTCACTCGTAGCGATGCTAAGAGTCTGTTCGAATTATATTAGCAATTACTGCATGATTTATGAAATCTTGCAGATAGGATGTCAAAACATTATTTCCTCGACGATATTCTTGAGGAAAGGTTGTATGTGATACAACCAGAAGGTTTTGTCAATCCTAAAAGATGCTAACAAGTATGCAAAGCTCCAGCAATCCTTCTAAGGACTGGAGTAAGCATCTCGGAGTTGGAATATACGCTTTGATGAGATGATCAAAGATTTTGGGTTTATACAATGTTTATGAGAAACTTGTATTTCCAAAGAAGTGAGTGGGAGCACTATAGAATTTCTGATGACTATATGTTATTGACATATTGTTGATCAGAAATGATGTAGAATTTCTAGACAGCATATAGGGTTATTTGAAAAGTGTTTTTCAATGGAAAACCTGGATTAAGCTACTTGAACATTGAGAATCAAGATCTATAAGGATAGATAAAAAACGCTTAATAGTACTTTCAAATGAATACATACTGTGACAAGATTTTGAAGGAGTTCAAAATAGATCAGCAAAGAAGGAGTTCTTGGTTGTGTTAGTATTGAGTAAGACTCAAGACATGACCACGGCAGAAGAGAGAGAAAGGACGAAGGTCGTCCCCTATGCTTCAGACGTAGGCTCTATAGTATGCTATGTTGTGTACCGCACCTGAAGTGTGCCTTGCCATGAGTCAGTCAAGGGGTACAAGAGTGATCCAGGAATAGATCATAGGACAGCGGTCAAACTTATCCTTAGTAACTAGTGGACTAAGGAATTTTCTCGTTTATGGAGGGGGTAAAAGAGTTCGTCGTAAAGGGATACACCGATGCAAACTTTGACACTAATCCAGATTATTCTGAGTAGTAAACCGGATTCGTATAGTAGAACAGTTATTTGGAATAGCTCCAAATAGAGCATGGTAGCTGCATCTAGGAGATGACATAGAGATTTGCAAAGCACACACGGATCTGAAAGGTTCTGATCCGTTGACTAATAACCTCTCTCACAAGCGAGATATGATCAAACCCCATGGGTGTCGATTCATTACAATCACATAGTAATGTGAACTAGATTATTGACTCTAGTGCAAGTGGGAGACTGTTGGAAATATGCCCTAGAGGCAATAATAAAATGGTTATTATTGTATTTCCTTGTTCATGATAATTGTCTATTATTCATGCTATCATTGTATTGACCGGAAACCGCAATACATGTGTGAATACATAGAACACAAGATGTCCCTAGTGAGCCTCTAGTTGACTAGCTTGTTGATCAACAGATGGTCATGGTTTCCTGACTATGGACATTGGATGTCATTGATAACGGGATCACATCATTAGGAGAATGATGTGATGGACAAGACCCAATCCTAAGCATAGCACAAGATCGTGTAGTTCGTTTGCTAAAGCTTTTCTAATGTCAAGTATCATTTCCTTAGACCATGAGATTGTGTAACTCCCGGATACCGTAGGAGTGTTTTGGGTGTACCAAACGTCACAACATAATTGGGTGGCTATAAAGGTGCACTACAGGTATCTCCGAAAGTGTCTGTTGGGTTGGCACGAATCGAGACTGGGATTTGTCACTCCGTATGACGAGAGGTATCTCTGGGCCCACTCGGTAATGCATCATCATAATGAGCTCAATGTGACTAAGTAGTTAGTCACGGGATCATGCATTACGGAACGAGTAAAGTGACTTGCCGGTAACGAGATTGAACAAGGTATTGGGATACCGACGATCGAATCTCGGGTAAGTAACATACCGATTGACAAAGGGAATTGTATACGGGATTGCTTGAATCCTTGACATCGTGGTTCATCCGATGAGATCATCGTGGAACATGTGGGAGCCAACATGGGTATCCAGATCCCGCTGTTGGTTATTGGCCAGAGAGCCGTCTCGGTCATGTCTGCATGATTCCCGAACCCGTAGGGTCTACACACTTAAGGTTCGGTGATGCTAGAGTTGTTATGGGAATTAGTGTGCACTTAACGAATGTTGTTTGGAGTCTCGGATGAGATCCCAGACATCACGAGTAGTTCCGGAATGGTCCGGAGGTAAAGATTTGTATATGGGAAGTCCTATTTTGGCCATCGGAAAATGTTCGGGATTTTTCGGTATTGTACCGGGAAGGTTCTAGAAGGTTCCGGAGTGGGGCCCACCTGCATGGGGGGACCCACATGAACGTGGGTAGTGGGGGCAAGGCCCCACACCCCTGGTCAAGGAACACCAAGATCCCCCCTTAGAAGGAATAAGATCATATCTCGAAGGGATACGATCAAGATCCCTAAAAAGGGGGGGGGGGGATAACAATCGGTGGGGAAGGAAATGATGGGATTTCTTTCCTCCCACATTTGCCAACGCCCCAATGGACTTGGAGAGCAACAAACCAGCCCCCTCCACCCCTATATATAGTGGGGAGGTGCATGGGAGCTTCACCCTTCCCCTGGCGCAGCCCTCTCCCTCCCCAACACCTCCTCCTCCTCCGTAGTGCTTGGCGAAGCTCTGCCGGAGAACTGCAAGCTCCACCACCACGCCGTCGTGCTGCCGGAGCTCTCCCTCAACTTCTCCTCTCCCCTTGCTGGATCAAGAAGGAGGAGACGTCCCCGGGTTGTACGTGTGTTGAATGCGGAGGCACCGTTGTTCGGTGCTTAGATCGGATTCGACCGCGATATGAATCGCTTCGTGTATGACTCCACCGACCGCGTTCTTGTAACGCTTCCGCATCGCGATCTTCAAGGGTATGAAGATTCACTCCCCTCTCTCTCATTTCTAGTTAATCCATAGATTGATCTTGGTGATGCGTAAATTTTTTTGAATTTCTGCTACGTTCCCCAACACACGAGGCACACCCAAAGTGCAGAACACGGATTCCTCGTTCAATGACAGTCTTCCACGTCCCGGAATCACAAATTCCCTGGAGGCGGGGTCGTAAATCTCACAAAGCCAGTCACATGGGTTGACTAGATTCGTGCATCGGACATCCATCAGAGCTTGCATACCCATCTCAGCAGCATCTCCCTTCTGATCGTCGGTAAATCTGTCAGTCAATGAAGTCAGTCGTTCCTGCGAGGCCCTGTTGCGAGTACGTTTCTTCTTCTGCAAAAACAGACAAATGATCATTTGTTGCCATGTTTTCACTGTCATGAAATTGTAGTTCGTAACAGAGGACTGCAAGCTCGAGGTGGCAACCAATAACATATCCAGGAGGAGGAGGGTGTGTGGACAGTTACCTCGTCGCTGTCTTTTCTCCGTCTAGTTGCCCAATTCTGCTGTGGTGGATCCATGACATCATCATTATCGTTTTGATGATCACCGCGAACCATTCTGCTGAGGTAAGAACAGACCAAATTGTGAGGGTGGAAATGAAATGTAGGAAGTAAGCAGTTGCGACCTAACAGAATGTACTTGCCGCATGGGCTCGATTGAAAATGGCAACTAGTGAATGCAAATATCACATGAACACCCCCCCTATGATTGTCGAAAACATAAATGTGGAAATTAAGCACATTGGTTTCATTTGAAAAAAAATGTACAGATCGTAATGCACTTAAAAACAAAATGTTGAAGTTGCCATGTTAGCACAAGATATTATGAAAGAAAGCCACAAATCTCCCACTGCACAAACATAAAATGTGGCAGCTCACACCCTGTCCTCATACAAAAATGACTTGCCATATGTTCGATGGCAAAATGTGCTAGGTTGAAATTGCCATGTTAAAATGCAACACATAATTCAAAAAAGCGATGAAAAACATCTACTGAACAACCTGAAATTGCAACGCACACACTGACCTCATATAAAAAATGAGTTGCCATTTAGTACGGACAAATATGTTCAGATATCACAAGTCAGCATGGCAAAACATGAAACTGGGTATGACGTACAATGAAATTGCCACATTATCCTGCATATAACATGGCAACAGACATGCTGTGTTTGAGACAAATACTTGCCACATGGAAAGCATATATATGGCATCTGACACAGTTGATGTGCAAAGTAGTTGCCATCTAGTGCACATAGTTGCTAAAACTGACAAGACTACCTAGTTACTATACTTTGCCATGCCACATTATCCTGTCAGTTGCCACAAATCAGCGTGGCAAAGAACAAAAATTTGGGTGTGTAGTACAACCAATTTGCCACATTATCCTGCCTACAACATTGCAACAGCCATAGTGTGTTCACATAAATACTTGCTACATGGAAAACATATATGTGGCAACTGACACAGTTGATGTGGAGATTAGTAGCCATCAAGTGCAAATGGTTGCTGAAACTGCAATGACTACCTATTTACTACACTTTGTTGTGCCTACAGTGTGGCAACAGCCACAGCCTGTGCGCGAAATTAGTTGCCACATGGAAAGCATATTTGTGGCAACTATCACAGTCAATCAAGAAATTAGTTGTCACATGGAAAGCATATTTGTGGCAACTATCACAGTCAATCAGGAAATTAGTTGCCATACAGTCATGATAGTTACTCAAACTACCATGTTTGCCTTCATACTGCGCTTTGAAAAACAACTACCTAGATCTAGGGTTCAATGACAACTATCATGACTTGAAATTCATCGCCAAAAATTCTCCCCGAACTGATCGCAAATAGAAATTTGAAGCAATGCGCAACTATCAGACAGAGAAAACGATGGCCCAATCCCAAGGCACAACCAGTATGTGGCTCCGGACAGGCCGAACCACACCGGCATGAACGCCACGGCGGCGGCGACGAAACTGCCCAGTGCCACCAAAAACTACAAGCATAGGACTCCGTCGCCGGCGGGAACGCCGATGCATCGCGAACCCGCCTGAATCTCTATGAATCTCGAGCGAAGCATCGAACACGGAGGGCAGGGGAGAAAATGCAGGCAAGGATTTTGAGAGTTGGAAGGAGCATTACCTTCAACCTGTAGGCGCTCCGGCAAAGCCGCTCCGGTCCGGCGATCACCACCGACGGCCGCGAATGCCATCGAATCTTCCGCCTCTGCCGTCGCCTTCTCCCCTCGTCTTCTCCTCCAATTGACTGAAATACGAAGTGGGTTGTGCGAGTAACTGTGGGGAGGAGTAAATGGAACTGTGAGGGGGAGGGGGGCAAAGTGCGCGATGTGTTTGACGTCAACCACGGTGGGCGCGTGGCGTGCGGGCGCAGTGTAGTTCCACCGCATGCCCCCGAGTGGCAACCGCTGACCGCGCGGGGGGGGGGGGGCAACCGGCGTGTGGGCAAACTATGTCACACACCACACACGCGCCTTGTCCTACGTGGCATAGAAAATCGGCCAGAACGTGCCAAGATTCGTGCATATACTGTTGGACGGTGATGGATGCGTGTGATTGAGATGGCTAATGCCCACACGTGTGGGCGTTAACATTTCCAAAAATTATAGCTTATGGGATATTTCTGTTGACGTGCCATTATGGCATGGGACCCGCTTGTAGCGGGAGGACATGTTGGCTGACTGTTGGGTCCCACCTATCAGTGAACAAAACAAAGTAATACGGAAATGTTAACGCCCAGACGTGTGGGCGTTCACCATCTCGACCACACGCATCCATCACCGTCCAGTACTTTATGCACGAATCTTGGCACAATCTGGTCGATTTTCTGTGCCACGTAGGACAAGGCGCGTGTGTGGTCTGTGACATAGTTCTCCCGCACGTTGGTTGCCCTCCCGCAGTCAGCGGTTGCCACTCGGGGGCGTGCGGTGGAACTGCTATGCGCCCACACGCCACGCGCTGACCGTGGTTGACGTCAAACACGTCGCGCACTTCGCCCCCTCCCCCTCACGATTCCATTTACTCATCCCCGCAGTTACTCGCACAACCCACTTCGCATTTCAAACCATTGGGAGAGAAGACGAGGGGAGAAGGCGACGGCGGAGGCAGAAGAGTCGACGGTGTTCGCGGCCGTTGGTGGTGCTTGCCGGACCAGAACGGCTTCACCGAAGCGCCTGCAGATTGAAGGTAATGCTCGCTCCCACTCTCATAATCCTTGCCTGCATTTTCCCCCTTCCCTCCCTGTTCGATGCTTCACTCGAGATTCGTAGAGATTCAGGCAATTTGGCGATGCATCGGTGTTCCCGCCGCTGGCGGAGTCCTGTGCTTGCCATTTTCGGTGGCACTGGGTAGTTTCATCGCCGCGGCGGCGGCGGTCTCGCTGGTGTGGTTTTGCCTATCCGGAGACACACAGTGGTTGTGCCTTGGGATTGGGCTGTTGTTTTTCGGTCTGTTAGTTGCGCATTGGTTCAATTGGTATTTGTGATCAGTTCGGGGAGAATTTTGAGGTTGAATTTCAAGTCATTATAGTTGCCATTGAACCCTAGATCTAGTTTAGTTGTTTTTGAAACTACAGTATGAAGGCAAACATGGTAGCTTGAGTAACTATCATGACTGTATGGCAACTAACTTCCTGAATGACTGTGATAGTTGCCACAGACATGCTTTTCCATGCGACAACTAATTTATTGAATGACTGTGATAGTTGCCACAAACATGCTTTCCCATGCGGCAACTGATTTATTGAATGACTGTGATAGTTGCCACAAACATGCTTTTCCATGTGGCAACTAATTTCCTGAATTACTGTGATAGTAGCCACAAACATGCTTCTCATTGTGGCAACTAATTTTCCTGAATGATTGTGATACTTGCCACACTGTATCAATGCTAAAGTGTAGTTAATCGGTAGTCACTGCAGTTTCAGCAACCAATTGCACTGGATGGCAACTAATGTGCACATCAACTGTGTCTGTTGCCAGATGGATAGTATATTCTTGTGGCAAATAGAATGTGAACACACCGTGTCTGTTGCCATATTGTAGACAGGATAATGTGGTAAATTGGCTGCATAACATGGCAACTAATTTGCAAATCAATTGTGTCAGATGCCATACATATGCTTTCCATGTGGCAAGTATTTTGTCTAACCACAACATGTCTGTTGGCATGTTATAGTCAGTATAATGTGGCAAATTCATTGTACGGCAGACGCAATTTTCGAGTTTTGCCATGATGACTTGCGATATCTGAACACTCTGTGGCAATTTTCTGGTTCTTCATTAGATGTTTTTCATCGCTTTTCTGTATTATGTGTTGCATTTTAACATGAGAATTTCAACCTAGCACATTTTTGCCGCTCAACACATGGCAATTCATTGGTGTATTTAGGACAGGGTGTGAGCTGCCACATCTTAGGTTTTGTGTAGTGGAGGATTTTGTGACTTTCAATAAGTACTATCTTGTGCTAACATGGCAACTTCAACATTTTGTTTTCAAGTGCATTTACGATCTATACACTTTTTTCAAATGTAACCAATGTGCTTAATTGCCACATTTATGATTTCGACAATCATAGGGGGGGGGGGTGCGTGCGTTTTTATGTGATACTTTGCATTCACTAGTTGACATTTTATGTTATGTGGCAACTGCTTACTTCCTGAATTCCGTTTTCATTTTCCACCATGACAATTTGGTCTGTTCCTACCTCAGCAGAATGGCTCGCGTTCATCATCAAAATGATGATGATGATTTCATGGATCCACCACAGCAGAATCTGACAACTGGACGAAGAAAAGAGGGCGATGAGGTAACTGTCCACACACCCCTCCTCCTCCTGCATATGTTATTGGTTGCCACCTCGAGCTTTGCAGTCGTCTGTCATGAACTAAAATTTCATGACAGTGCAAAACATGGCAACAACTGATCACTTTTTGTCTATTTTTTGCAGAAGAAGAAACGTATTCACAACAGAGAGCCTCCCAAGAACGACTGACTACATTGACTGACAGATTTACCAACGATTAGAAGGGATCTGATGCTGAGATGGGTATGCAGGCTCTGATGAATGTCCGGTGCATGAATCTTGTCAACCCTGTATGTGACTGGCTTGGTGAGATTTGCGACCCCGCCTCCAGGGAATTTGTGATTCTGGGACGTGGAAGACTACCGTTGAACGAGGAAACTATGTTCTGCACTTTGGGTATGCCTTGTGGACAGATAAAAGTCCCGTACGAGGTAAATAACGAGATCGAGGAAGCGTTGTTCCCCCATTTGTTTCCTGGGTTGGAATCCTTGCCAAACACGTCTGTACTGGCAGATTCGCTGCAGGCCATGACAACCCATGGACATGTTTTTAAGATGAAGCTACTCATGTACCTCATCTCAGCTATTTTTGCGCCAACCACTTCTCTTCGCCCAAGCAACAAATGCTTCCCCATCCTGGTGAATGATCCTTCTTTACTACTTTATTTTCCTTCAATCTTTTGGCTTCGATGTCATGTGTAAATCTAGTCACTACCAGTGTTTTTTGATGTTTTTTCATTCGATTTCTGATGCGGCAACTCGTTGTCCTGGAATTTTGTGCGGTGTAGGCAAAACTGAAAGATGTGAAGAACATGAATTGGTGTAAGTTTATAGCCGACTTCCTGCACGATGCATTCTCAAGCAAGATGTACCAAAAGGGTTGTCGACTGCATTTAATGGTATTTTTTACCAGTCTTTTCTGTGAACAGTCTTTTTTAACACCCTTTTATTCATGCATGGCAACCTGATCATAACAAGATGGCAACTGCCATAATGACAATATGGCAATTGGCATAATGACAATATGGCAACTGCCATCATATTATGATGGCAACTGTCATACTATGATGGCAACTGCCACCATGACAATATGGCAACTGCCATCACACTATGATGGCAACTAGCGCATACATATGGCAACTTCTTCTTTTTCTCTTTTTCATGCACTTCAACTTGATTATCATGGGAACATAGATTATCCTGTTTTTTCCGCAAAGCACCATGATGGCAACTGATATTTCTTTCTTTTTCAAATTGTTGTACATCAGCTCATGTACGTCGACTGTCTTGACCTGTCCATCGTGGATTTCACTAGGACAGGAGGCCCGCCGCCTATGCACAAGTTTGCTGTTTCTGTGTGGACTATCAATGCTGTCAAGGCTGTGCTTGCTGCAGACAGGGTAACTGATACCAAATATGGAAAACTGCAGGTTAGTTCTGGTTTCTTTCTCTACACGGCATGCTTACAAATTTGACATGCGGCAACCGTCTGTGGTTCACAAGAGATGACTACCTTTGTTAGCCATGGCTATCTGCGCATGGTATCCATGTCTCACTCCACATGGCAACTCTGTCGTTCGTGCTGAAACTTACATTCGTGTCTTCTTTTTTTGTTCCATTTTTGCAACACATGAACTTCTAGTCAGTGTTCATCATTCTCTCTCTTACATCCTAGCTAATTTTTTTGTTTTTTCCAGCTGATGGCCAAGCATGCTATAGACTACAGCGTGTTTGGGGGGCCTCAAAACTTTGGAAAGTGGATGGACGTGCACTCAGCTCTGTCTTGCCCTACTGAGGTAATCAAAAGATCTACATCTATGGTTGCCTTGGATTATTTTTGATGTCGTGCAAGTGACTGTAATATGGGTGGTTATTGCTCCTTCTTGTTTCATGCACAGGCGATGGCACCTATTGAGCATCTAATTGGGCAGTTTGCATCCGGAATGACTGGCTTGCTCGGGAAGTTGGTTGAGGGGTGGACGTCTCTTAGTGGCTCTGACGGTGATGCGGTTGCGAGGCAGTTCACTTCATTTGTCCCAAAACGGACACATCGGCCAACTGGTTGGCGTGGCCAGTATGACTACAATAGTTCCCAAGAGCTTGCTGACACACAAGATGAACTAGATGGAGACGCTGGTCTCAGCAAGGATGACGACGATGACATGGAGAACGTGCAACAGGACACCGATGATGATGAACATGCTGAAGTTCGTGTAGGTGGTAACAAGGGGAAGGATGCACCAGATGTCCCCCCACCGGAGAAAGTCAAAGAACATACAGCTGCGAGAGGTGAGGGGGTGTTGCCATCAAAGAGGGGGAGGGCTCCAGAGGATGTTGGGCAGGGTTCTCATGGCAAGAGGTCTAGGATCGATCCCGTAGCTGCCAGGAGGAGGTTCAACTTTAATTTTAGTTTTTTGCTTTGTCTATATTTTTGGAACAGAATGATCCCTTTTTGCACTTGATTTTACTAAGCACGGCAACGAGTTTACTGTCTGACAATTGCAACCTTTTTTCCCTCCATCTTATACGTGCAGTGAGGTGACAGCTGGTGGACGAGAAGTTATGAAGAAACTGGCACCAACACCAACCCGTGCTTCTGCTCGGTTGAACAAAGGTGCCCCCATTGTTGGTGACACCCCTTCCACCAGGTCATCTCCTTGTACGACGACGTCCAACACCGGGGATCCTGTCGTGTTGCCAGACCTGAGAAAGCCAGTCAAGAAGTAGGTTTTCCATGCGCTTTCATTGACATAGTGCTATATTTTTTGATTTTTCAATGCATCCGTTCATCTTGTCACATGGGCTTCTGTCATCATCCCCATATGGCAACTGCTGTTTTTCAAAATGATTTTCCTTCCCTTTTATGAGTGCATGGCAACTCCTACTTGTTTTTACATGGCAACTACTATCTAGGCCAAATGGCAACTCTTACTGTACCTACATGGCAACTGCCATCTTTTCCATTGGCTTGTGTGCTCATCCCATACCTAGTTTTGAAATTGCATTACTGGCAGATCAGGCATTTTTAGCATTCTTCAAGTTGGCCAACATGGCAACTATTGCTGGATTTGCATGGCAACTGCTAACTATGCCACATGGCAACTCATATTCCCCTTACATGGCAACGACCAGCTTTTCCACATATTTTTCATTTTTTTAGATTTCTACCATGGCAAATATTATTTGTTCATTTTTAATACCTTTTTCATGTGCTTTCATTTTTGCAGGGTGAAGAAGATTACTACACGCGGGGCCAAGCATATCAGTAGGGACCCACTCGAACGCCTTCATTCAAAGTTGTCAACAGGGGGCAACTCAGATGTTCATGAGGCGCCAGGCGACAAAACTGCTGCTGCTGTTGGAAATATGCCCTAGAGGCAATAATAAAAGGGTTATTATTATATTTCCTTGTTCATGATAATTGTCTTTTATTCATGCTATAACTGTATTATCCGGAAATCGTAATACACGTGTGAATACATAGACCATAACATGTCCCTAGTGAGTCTCTAGTTGACTAGCTCGTTGGTTAACAGATAGTCACGGTTTCCTGACTATGGACATTAGATGTCATTGACAACGGGATCACATCATTAGGAGAATGATGTGATGGACAAGACCCAATCCTAAGCATAGCACAAGATCGTGTAGTTCGTTTTGCTAGAGCTTTTTCAATGTCAAGTATCTCTTCCTTAGACCATGAGATCGTGTAACTCCCGGATACCGTAAGAGTGCTTTGGATGTACCAAACGTCACAACGTAACTGGGTGACTATAAAGGTGCACTACAGGTATCTCCGAAAGTGTCTGTTGGGTTGACACGGATCGAGACTGGGATTTGTCACTCCGTATGACGGAGAGGTATCTCTGGGCCCACTCGGTAA
The DNA here is from genome assembly GCA_963921465.1 of Triticum timopheevii. Lineage (NCBI taxonomy): Eukaryota > Viridiplantae > Streptophyta > Magnoliopsida > Poales > Poaceae > Triticum > Triticum timopheevii. The sequence goes on along the minus strand of OY997272.1, from coordinate 106,193,929 downwards.
TGCATCATCATAATGAGCTCAAAGTGACCAAGTGTTTGGTCACGGGATCATGCATTATGGTACGAGTAAAGTGACTTGCCGGTAACGAGACTGAACGAGGTATTGGGTTACCGACGATCGAGTCTCGGGCAAGTAACATACCGATTGACAAAGGGAATTGTATAGAGGGTTGATTGAATCCTCGACATCGTGGTTCATCCGATGACATCATCGAGGAGCATGTGGGAGCCAACATGGGTATCCAGATCCCGTTGTTGGCTATTGACCGGAGAGCCGTCTCGGTCATGTCTGCGTGTCTCCCGAACCCGTAGGGTCTACACACTTAAGGTTCGGTGACGCTAGGGTTATTAGGAAGACTTGTATGTGATTACCAAAAGTTGTTCGGAGTCCCGGATGAGCTCCCCGACGTCACGAGGAGTTCCAAAATGGTCCGGAGGTGAAGATTTATATATGGGAAGTTGTCATACGGACACCGGAAGGATTCGGGGTCATATCGGTATTGTACCGGGGCCACCGGAGGGGTTCCGGGGGTCCACCGGGAGGGGCCACCCCTCTCGGAGGGCCTCATGGGCCGCAAGGGGCAGGGAACCAGCCCCTGGAGGTCTGGGCGCCCCCCCCTTGGGCCCATGCGCCTAGGGTTGGGGGGAGGGTGGGAACCCTAGTGGGGGCGCCCCCCTTTGCTTGGGGGGCAAGTCCCCCCTCCCTGGCCGCCGCCCCCCTCTAGATCCCATCTAGAGGGGACGGCCCCCCTTGCTCCTTCCCCTATAAATAGAGGGGTGAGGGGAGGGCTGCAACATACAACCAAGGCGCAGCCCCTCCCCTCCCCAACACCTCTCCTCCTCTGTCGAGTGCTTGGCGAAGCCCTGCCGGAGTACTGCCTCTCCACCATCATCACGCCAACGTGCTGCTGCTGGAGCAATCTTCCTCAACCTCTCCTTCCCCCTTGCTGGATCAAGAAGGAGGAGACGTCATCCACTCCGTACGTGTGTTGAACGCAGAGGTGCTGTCCGTTCAACACTTGGTCTTCGGTGATTTGGATCACGGCGAGTACGACTCCATCATCCACGTTCTAGTGAACGCTTCTGCTCACGATCTACAAGTGGTATGTAGATGCAATCTCTCTCCCATGACTCATTGCTTAGATGAACTCATAGATGGATCTTGGTGAAACCGTAGGAAATTTTTTAATTTTCTGCAACGTTCCCCAACAGTGGTATCAGAGCTAGGTCTATGCGTAGTTCTCTATTGCACGAGTAGAACACAATTTTGTTGTGGGTGTAGGTCTTGTCAACTTGCTTGCTGCTACTAGTCTTATCTTGCTTCAGCGGTATTGTGGGATGAAGCGGCCCGGACCAACCTTACACGTACGCTTACGTGAGACCGGTTCCACCGACTGACATGCACTAGTTGCATAAGGTGGCTGGCGGGTGTCTGTCTCTCCCACTTTAGTTGGAGCAGATTCGATGAAAAGGGTCCTTATGAAGGGTAAATAGAAGTTGACAAAATCACGTTGTGGTTATTCGTAGGTAAGAAAACGTTCTTGCTAGAACCCAATTGCAGCCATGTAAAAGATGCAACAACAATTAGAGGACGTCTAACTTGTTTTTGCAGCAATTGTCATGTGATGTGATATGGCCAAAAGTTGTGATGAATGATGAATGACATATTGTGATGTATGAGATCATGTTCTTGTAATAGGAATCACGACTTGCATGTCGATGAGTATGACAACCGGCAGGAGCCATAGGAGTTGTCTTTATTTTTGTATGACCTGCGTGTCATTGAAGAACGCCATGTAAATTACTTTACTTTATTGCTAAACGTGTTAGCCATAGAAGTAGAATTAGTCGTTGGAGTGGCAACTTCATGAAGACACGATGATGGAGATCATGATGATGGAGATCATGGTGTCATGCCGGTGACAAGAAGATCATGGAGCCCCGAAGATGGAGATCAATGGAGCTATATGATATTGGCCATATCATGTCACTACTATATAATTGCATGTGATGTTTATTATGTTTATGCATCTTGTTTACTTAGAACGACGGTAGTAAATAAGATGATCCCTTACAACAATTTCAAGAAGTGTTCTCCCCTAACTGTGCACCGTTGCTAAAGTTTGTCGTTTCGAAGCACCACGTGATGATCGGGTGTGATAGATCCTTACGTTCACATACAACGGGTGTAAGACAGTTTTACACATGCAAAACACTTAGGGTTAACTTGACGAGCCTAGCATGTACAGACATGGCCTCGGAACACGGAGACCGAAAGGTCGAACACGAGTCGTATGGAAGATACGATCAACATGAGGATGTTCACCGACGATGACTAGTCCGTCTCACGTGATGATCAGACACGGCCTAGTCGACTCGGATCATGTAACACTTAGATGACTAGAGGGATGTCTAATATGAGTGGGAGTTCATTAAAATAATTTGATTAGATGAACTTAATTATCATGAACTTAGTCTAAAACCTTTGCAAATATGTCTTGTAGATCAAATGGCTAACGCTCATGTCAACATGAACTTCAACGCGTTCCTAGAGAAAACCAAGCTGAAAGATGACGGCAGCAACTATACGGACTGGGTCCGGAACCTGAGGATCATCCTCATAGCTGCCAGGAAACAATATGTCCTAGAAGGACCGCTAGGTGATGCACCCATGCCAGAGAACCAAGACATTATGAATGCTTGGCAGTCTCGTGCTGATGATTACTCCCTCATTCAGTGCGGCATGCTTTACAGCTTAGAACCGGGGCTCCAAAAGCGTTTTGAGCAACACGGAGCATATGAGATGTTCGAGGAGCTGAAACTAGTTTTCCAAACTCATGCCCGGGTCGAGAGATATGACGTCTCCGACAAGTTCTATAGTTGTAAGATGGAGGAAAATAGTTCTGTTAGTGAGCACATACTCAAAATGTCTGGGTTGCACAACCGCCTGTCCCAGCTAGACATTAACCTCCCGGACGAGGCGGTCATTGACAGAATCCTTCAGTCGCTCCCACCAAGCTACAAGAGCTTTGTGATGAACTACAATATGCAAGGGATGGTGAAGACCATTCCTGAAGTATTTTCCATGCTGAAGTCAGCAGAGGTTGAAATCAAGAAAGAACATCAAGTGTTGATGGTCAATAAGACCACTAAGTTCAAGAAGGGCAAGGGTAAGAAGAACTTCAAGAAGGACGGCAAAGATGTTGCCGCGCTCGGTAAGCCAGCTGCCGGGAAGAAGTCAAAGAATGGACCCAAGCCTGAGACTGAGTGCTTTTATTGCAAGGGGAAGGGTCACTGGAAGCGGAACTGCCCCAAATACTTAGCGGATAAGAAGGCCGGCAACACTAAAGGTACATTTGATATACATGTAATTGATGTGTACCTTACCAGTACTCGTAGTAACTCCTGGGTATTTGATACCGGTGCCGTTGCTCATATTTGTAACTCACAGCAGGAGCTGCGGAATAAACGGAGACTGGCGAAGGACGAGGTGACGATGCGCATCGGGAATGGTTCCAAGGTCGATGTGATAGCCGTCGGCACGCTACCTCTACATTTACCTACGGGATTAGTTATGAACCTCAATAACTGTTATTTAGTGCCAAGTTTGAGCATGAACATTGTATCTGGATCTCGTTTAATACGAGATGGCTACTCATTTAAATCTGAGAATAATGGTTGTTCTATTTATATGAGAGATATGTTTTATGGTCATGCCCCGATGGTCAATGGTTTATTCTTAATGAATCTCGAGCGTAATGTTACACATATTCATAGCTTGAATACCAAAAGATGTAAAGTTGATAACAATAGTCCCACATACTTGTGGCACTGCCGCCTTGGTCACATTGGTGTCAAGCGCATGAAGAAGCTCCATGCTGATGGACTTTTGGAGTCTCTCGATTATGAACCATTTGACACATGCGAACCATGCCTCATGGGCAAGATGACCAAGACTCCGTTCTCCGGAACAATGGAGCGAGCAACCAACTTAATGGAAATCATACATACTGATGTGTGCGGTCCAATGAGCGTTGAGGCTCGCGGAGGATATCGTTATGTTCTCACTCTCACTGATGACTTGAGTAGATATGGGTATGTCTACTTAATGAAACACAAGTCTGAGACCTTTGAAAAGTTCAAGGAATTTCAGAATGAGGTAGAGAATCAACGCGACCGAAAGATAAAGTTCCTACGATCAGATCGTGGAGGAGAATATTTAAGTCACGAGTTTGGTACACACTTAAGGAAATGTGGAATCGTTTCACAACTCACGCCGCCTGGAACACCTCAGCGTAACAGTGTGTCCGAACATCGTAATCGCACTCTATTGGATATGGTGCAGTCTATGATGTCTCTTACCGATTTACCGCTATCATTTTGGGGATACGCTCTAGAGACAGCTACATTCACTTTAAATAGGGCACCGTCTAAATACATTGAGACGACACCGTATGAATTATGGTTTGGGAAGAAACCTAAGCTGTCGTTTCTAAAAGTTTGGGGATGCGATGCTTATGTCAAGAAACTTCAACCTGAAAAGCTCGAACCCAAGTCGGAAAAATGCGTCTTCATAGGATACCCTAAAGAAACCATTGGGTATACCTTCTACTTAAGATCCGAGGGCAAGATCTTTGTTGCCAAGAACGGATCCTTTCTGGAAAAAGAGTTTCTCTCGAAAGAAGTAAGTGGGAGGAAAGTAGAACTCGATGAAGTACTACCTCTTGAACGGGATAGTAGTGCAGCTCAGGAAAATGTTCCTGTGATGCCTACACCAACTGAAGAGGAAAATAATGATGATGATCAAGGTACTTCGGATCAAGTTGCTACTTAACTTCGTAGGTCCACAAGGACACGTTCCGCACCAGAGTGGTACGGCAACCCTATCCTGGAAATCATGTTGTTAGACAACGGTGAACCTTCGAACTATGAAGAAGCGATGGCGGGCCCAGATTCCAACAAATGGCTTGAAGCCATGAAATCCGAGATAGAATCCATGTATGAAAACAAAGTATGGACTTTGACAGACTTGCCCGATGATCGGCGAGCGATAGAAAACAAATGGATCTTTAAGAAGAAGACGGACGCGGATGGTAATATTACCGTCTATAAAGCTCGACTTGTCACTAAGGGTTATCGACAAGTTCAAGGGATTGACTACGACGAGACATTCTCTCCCGTAGCGAAGCTGAAGTCCGTCCGAATCATGTTAGCAATTGCCGCATACTATGATTATGAGATATGGCAGATGGACGTCAAAACGGCATTCTTTAACGGACATCTTAAGGAAGAACTGTATATGATGCAGCCGGAAGGTTTTGTCAATCCTAAGAACGCTAATAAAGTATGCAAGCTCCAGCAATCCATTTATGGGCTGGTGCAAGCATCTCGGAGTTGGAACATTCGCTTTGATGAGATGATCAAAGCGTTTGGGTTTATGCAGACTTATGGAGAAGCCTGCGTTTACAAGAAAGTGAGTGGGAGCTCTGTAGCATTTCTCATATTATATGTAGATGACATACTCTTGATGGGAAATGATATAGAACTTTTGGACAGCATTAAGGCCTACTTGAATAAGTGTTTTTCAATGAAGGACCTTGGAGAAGCTGCTTATATATTAGGCATTAAGATCTATAGAGATAGATCGAGACGCCTCATAGGTCTTTCACGAAGCACATACCTTGATAAGATTTTGAAGAAGTTCAAAATGGATCAGTCCAAGAAGGGGTTCTTGCCTGTATTGCAAGGTGTGAGATTGAGCTCGGCTCAATGCCCGACCACGGCAAATGATAAATAAGAGATGAGTGTCATCCCCTATGCTTCAGCCATAGGATCTATTATGTATGCCATGTTGTGTACCAGACCTGATGTAAACCTTGCCGTAAGTTTGGTAGGAAGGTACCAAAGTAATCCCAGCAAGGAACACTAGACAGCGGTCAAGAATATCCTGAAGTACTTGAAAAGGATAAAGGACATGTTTCTCGTTTATGGAGGTGACGAAGAGCTCGCCGTAAAGGGTTACATCGACGCTAGCTTCGACACAGATCTGGATGACTCTAAGTCACAAACCGGATACGTGTATATGTTGAATGGTGAAGCAGTAAGCTGGTGCAGCTGCAAGCAGAGCGTCGTGGCGGGATCTACATGTGAAGCGGAGTACATGGAAGCCTCGGAGGCAGCGCATGAAGCTATTTGGGTGAAGGAGTTCATCACCGACCTAGGAGTCATACCCAATGCGTCGGGGCTAATCGAACTCTTCTGTGACAACACTGGAGCTATTGCCCTTGCCAAGGAGCCCAGGTTTCACAAGAAGACTAGGCACATCAAGCGTTGTTTCAACTCCATTCATGAAAATGTTCAAGATGGAGACATAGATATTTGCAAAGTACATACGGATCTGAATGTCGCAGATCCGTTGACTAAACCTCTCTCGCGAGCAAAACATGATCAACACCAGAACTCTATGGGTGTTCGATTCATCACAATGTAACTAGATTATTGACTCTAGTGCAAGTGGGGGACTATTGGAAATATGCCCTAGAGGCAATAATAAAAGGGTTATTATTATATTTCCTTGTTCATGATAATTGTCTTTTATTCATGCTATAACTGTATTATCCGGAAATCGTAATACACGTGTGAATACATAGACCATAACATGTCCCTAGTGAGCCTCTAGTTGACTAGCTCGTTGGTCAACAGATAGTCATGGTTTCCTGACTATGGACATTAGATGTCATTGACAACGGGATCACATCATTAGGAGAATGATGTGACGGACAAGACCCAATCCTAAGCATAGCACAAGATCGTGTAGTTCGTTTTGCTAGAGCTTTTTGAATGTCAAGTATCTCTTCCTTAGACCATGAGATCGTGTAACTCCCGGATACCGTAAGAGTGCTTTGGGTGTACCAAACGTCACAACGTAACTGGGTGACTATAAAGGTGCACTACAGGTATGTCTGAAAGTGTCTGTTGGGTTGACACGGATCGAGACTGGGATTTGTCACTCCGTATGACGGAGAGGTATCTCTGGGCCCACTCGGTAATGCATCATCATAATGATCTCAAAGTGACCAAGTGTTTGGTCATGGGATCATGCATTACGGTACGAGTAAAGTGACTTGCCGGTAACGAGACTGAACGAGGTATTGGGATACCGACGATCGAGTCTCGGGCAAGTAACGTATCGATTGACAAAGGGAATTGTATACAGGGTTGATTGAATCCTCGACATCGTGGTTCATCCGATGACATTATCGAGGAGCATGTGGGAGCGAACATGGGTATCCAGATCCCGCTGTTGGTTATTGACCGGAGAGCCGTCTCAGTCATGTCTGCGTGTCTCCCGAACCCGTAGGGTCTACACACTTAAGGTTCGGTGATGCTAGGGTTATTAGGAAGACTTGTATGTGATTACCGAAAGTTGTTCGGAGTCTCGGATGAGATCCCAGACGTCACGAGGAGTTCCGGAATGGTCCGGAGGTGAAGATTTATATATGGGAAGTTGTCATACGGACACCGGAAGGATTCGGGGTCATATCGGTATTGTACTGGGGCCACCGGAGGGGTTCCGGGGGTCCACCGGGAGGGGCCACCCCTCTCGGAGGGCCTCATGGGCCGCAAGGGGCAGGGAACCAGCCCCTGGAGGGCTGGGCGCGCCCCCCCTTGGGCCCATGCGCCTAGGGTTGGGGGGGGAACCCTAGTGGGGGCGCCCCCTTTGCTTGGTGGGCAAGTCCCCCTCCCTGGCCGCCGCCCCCCCTCTAGATCCCATCTAGAGGGGCCGGCCCCCCTTGCCCCTTCCCCTATAAATAGAGGGGTGAGGGGAGGGTTGCAACATACTGTCTCTCCACCATCATCACGTCGTCGTGCTGCTGCTGGAGCCATCTTCCTCAACCTCTCCTTCCCCCTTGCTGGAACAAGAAGGAGGAGACGTCATCCGCTCCGTACGTGTGTTTAACGCGGAGGTGCTATCCGTTCAGCACTTGGTCATCGGTGATTTGGATCACGACGAGTACGACTCCATCATCCACGTTCTAGTGAATGCTTCCGCTCGCGATCTACAAGTGGTATGTAGATGCAATCTCTCTCCCATGACTCGTTGCTTAGATGAACTCATAGATGGATCTTGGTGAAACCATAGGAAAAGTTTTAATTTTCTGCAACGTTCCCCAACAGCTGCACCGTCAACTGTTCCCACTAACTCTGACGCAAGTGGCCGACCATCTCCGACGGTTGCAGATGTGGAGGTTAGAACAACAGGCATCCGTACATCGGGGAGTGACGAGTCGGTATCTGCCAGGACAACTGAAATATTGCCAACTCTTCTGGCAATGAAGGATGCTGCTGTGAGCCATGCCACCCCATCAGCAAGCGTTGAAGTGGACGCTCCCGAGACCAACCTAAGCAAGGAAGATTCCCGCTCATCTGACACTGATTCCAAGCGCGTGCGTGGTGGCACTCCTGTGCCCACGACAGAAGTGGCTGCGGCGGCAGTTCATAATGATATGCCATCTACAGGTGAGAGTCTTGGCACAACAACTCCAGCTCCTGTTGGTGCAGATACTGCTAAGGCGACTGTTTCGCAAGCTGGTCTTCCACCTAGGCATCGTAGCCCCCGCAAGCAATCAACAGACATAGCCAACGCACCAGCTGTAGCTTGGAGAAGCAAAGACAAGTCTGGTTATGTTCCTGCATCCACACTGTTCCCACCACCTGCCAAAAGCAATGTGATGGACAGACCGAAAGACCGGAGCACAACTGATGCAGGTGTCAAGCTGGGCACGAGTGACGCAGGTGAACGTCCGGAGCAGACGGTGCCTTTACCCGCAGTGGAAATCCCCAGCTTAAATTTGCGCACTTCCAGGCTCCTAGTCAGTGTGGGTGTCCCCTACAGCCCAAACAAGAAGATTGTCAAGAAAGCTGCGGGTGACACCGCTGACAACACACCCCTCCCTACAAATAAGGCCGATCATTCTGTAGCGGCCAATTCAGATATGTTTGTTGATCTTTCACCCTTGGATTCTGCCCCGCAAGTTGTTCGTAGTCCGGCCAGTAGGCATGAGAGGCACCCAATGGCCTTCACCCCAACGAGCTTCAGCCTTGGCATCAGTCAAGATCAACCAGTGGTGCCAGATCCTATGCTAGTTGCCTTTGCTTTCCCGGGAGGCATGCCCGCAATGATGGCGCAACCAATGGTCGAGGGCAGGAAGGCTGTCAAGTTCGCAGAGCTGATAGTCCAAGGTACATTTCTCATGTGCTTATCATTTTCTTGTATACATCTTTATAGTTTGACTTTTGTCCCAATCATATTTTTTGGGGTTCTCACTTGTGATGGCAACTGTTATGTGATGACATGGCAACTGGATCTGATGCACCATGTCGCCTACATTTTTTTGTTGCCATGCTGCATTTTACATTCGGCAACCACATGGCAACTAAAGTTGATTCAACATGGCAACTGTAGTTGTTGTCACACGGCAACTACAGTGCAATACACATGGCAACTGGATTTGCTGCACCATGTCACCTGCATTTTTGTTTTCCATGCTGCATTCTTCCATTCGGCAATCACATGGCAACTGGAGTTGACACAACATGGCAACTGTAGTTGTTGTGACATGGCAACTACAGTGCACCACACATGGCAACTAGATTTGCCTCCACATGGGACCTCACTGCTTTTTGTACCTACATTTCACATCATGCACCCTATCTTCTCACAATCCATCTATTTTTGATTTCTAGGTATCCTAATCCACTTTTTGATCCCTGCAGGCACCCCTGAGGAGATTTCACCGTCACTTGATGAAGCTTACCGCAGGATCGAGGAGGCAGCATTGCAGAGGAGGTCATCACGAGGTCAGGGGCAATCAAGTTCCAACGTGCCTGCAGATACAGTATCTGAGGATACCATTAGGAGTGCCACCCCTGGTTCTGTGAGGCAGCAGAGGGTACTTCACCCACCTCCCGCGGAAGACTACGAGCCCGAATTCAGGGCCACAAAGGAACAGACCCGGCTGTACGATATTGTCAAGCGATTTGGAAATGTGAGGGCCAGCAGCAAGCACATGAAGGAGCTGAAAGCGTAAATGACCACACCACACAATCTCTCATTTTGCTTTGCTCTTTTTTTACCATTCATTTTCTTCGTACTTCTTATACATGATCCACTTACGTTTTAGTTCTTTTATTATTTTACTTAGTAGGATGATTCTTTCGTGTTATATCATTTTCATACAGCTCATGTTTGGACAGAACCAAGGTCATTCAATGCGAAGCAACGTACGTCGACCTGGGTGATCTTGCCGAGTCCGTGAGGCCAAATGGTAAAATGTCGACGAATGTAGTTGCATTCGGGATTGACTACATCAACAATCATATGGATGTGTGTGCCGACAAAACAATCATGCATTACAGTGTGACCTGCAAAATATGGGATGGTGACTTCCACCACAAAATCCTGGGGAAGAATTTTGCTCAACACGGTGAATTCAAGCTCACACTGAAGAAATATGTGAGTTCTCCTCCCCTGTTTGCACTTTTTTTTGCACATGGTATGGTTTTTTGCCTTCATCTGCATTCTGTTTATGTGGCAGATGTTTCATGTGGCATCAGCTGCCGTGCAAACTGACTTTTTGATTTTTTGCATCCCGTGCAAACTATGTGGCAACTTCAAAGTAAAATACACGGCAAATTTTGTTCATACATGGACGACAACTTTCTTTCAACTACCCCACCATAACTAAACATTCTACGTGAATCTACTTTTTTTGTCGCTCTAGTGTTCTTCATGTGAACTCTGCTTCTCATTTCCTTCACTTTTACATGCAGGTCATGTTCCCCATGTTCCAGGAGCTTGCACCACACGACCCACATGACAAGTGTGGTCATCACTATGCGATCTGTCTTGACCTGAAGAACCAACGCTTTGAGGTGCTTGATTCAATGCGTTCGACAGCTGATATAGACCTTACTTCGCATGCTGAATTCTTCATCAACAACGTCAAAGAGACATGGAACCGTCACTACGAAAACTCAAAGGTCCAGATCAGACATTTCCCGATTGAGTATGTGGCGACCACGAATCAAGGGAACACGTAATTTCCTACCCCCTCCTTCATGTTGTTACATCTGAATTGAAGTTTATCATTGCTATGTCTGTCATTTTTGTGAGTTCACCAGACTCTTTTTCTTGTGCAGGACGGACCGTGGCTTTCACATGTTGGAATACTTTGCAAAGTGGGAAGGTAGACTTGTCCCCGCTGTCACAGCTGCAACGGTCGTTGCGCTCCGGAAAATTTACACATGGAACTGGTTGATGAATGAAGATTTCAACAAGCGGTCCGGAGCACGCGAGTTCGTGGAGGAAGCTGGCAAGAAAGTCATCAAGAAGTACAAGTGATCACATGGCATTACACACTGGACGCATACCTTACATTCTGTTGCTGAGGAATGTAAGGTACTATCTTTTGTTTCTTTGTCAAAACTATGTTCGTGTGCTATGTTACGACTTCAACCCCGCGTAGCCTAGTATGTAGTGGTGGTGTGTGAGCGACATTTGAATATTTTCTGTAATATATGTGTGGATGTGAACCTATTTAGGCGTGACAACAAATACGTTTTATGTTTATCATTATAATTATGGTTTCATCGTCTGTAGCAACAGTTTGCTGCTTCTAATGCGTCTACGATGTTTTAAAACATGGCAAAATGTAGTTCGTCAGATATGGTTAGTGAAAGTCATCGTCGTTTTTCATTTGGCGATGCGGGGTCATTACAAATACCATGGCATATTACAGTACAGCTAACATGGCAGATTCAGTACAAACAACACGGCAGATTCAACATAAGCAACATGGCAAATCCAGTATAATTAACATGGCAGATCCAGTACAATTAACATGGCAGATCCAGTACAATTAACATGGCATATTTAGTACAAAATAGCATGGCATATTTAGTATAAAATAGCATGGCAGATTAACTACACATAACATGGCAGATTAAGTACCCATAACATGGCAACTTCATTTATCCATTCAACGTATTTTCCTTCAACTTATGATGCTCCTCAAGAGTCATTCTCCCAATTTAACAAAAAAAATCACAACATCTAGGGTAGAAAACAAAATATCCACAAGGACCATGTCACAGCACCCCAATTTTGCTTATGGATTGCCCGTCCCTTTCTTCGTTTTCTTGTGTTTTGCTTGAATCTCCAATCCCGATTTGTACCTTATATCTCTTGGACGACCCTTTGTGATGGAATGGGGCAGGTCCCTGACCTGGGTTTGTGTGCTTGCTGTTCCAGATCCTATCTCCGAGTTGTCATATGATGGCCCCATGGATGAAGGAACACTCGATGTGCGGGGGAACCGGTGTAAGGCTTCCTCAGCTTTCCTCTTCTTGATCTCATCAAGCTCTCTTTTCAGGGCCTTCCTGTGTTTTCTGTGACTCTCGCTGTCTCATCACTCTTGCACGCTTCATCAATTATCTCAGCATAGTTCTTTGTTAGCACAACGTGCCTCACGGCTTCCATGGTTGACTCAGGTCTCTCGTCATGCACAGCCAGAACTGCGTTTGTTGTCTGCGGTGCCAACGCGTCGTCAGCGTCCCAAGTCCATCGCCGCCTTATGAAATGGCGGGGCATCCATGTCACAACGTTCATGTCCATTACTTTTAGTATGTGACAGCATACAATGCCGTCCCGTTCAAACTTGCAGCATTGGCCGTAGTATTTGCCTTGGTCGACCGAGGCTTTCACGAAGTAGTTCCTTCCTTTGTCCGGGTCTTCAGGTTTTGAATCTGACATGCCCAAAATAGAACACACCTTGAATGTATGTTCGTCCACCTGGAAAGCCGTGAACATGCTGGCGCACTTTATTTCTTCCTGGAATATGCAAGTTTTGTGTGTTTTCTGTTAAACTATCGGGCTCTCTTTTTTGTAGCACCTTATGTTGTCATGGAAATAGAAATACATTCTGTTTGCACATGGCAAACATAGTACATTGAACATGGCAAATATAGTACCTTGAACATGGCAACTGTAGTATATTAGTCATGGCAACTGCAGTACAGTAGACATGGCAACTGTAGCACAGTAAATATGGCAATTGCAGTACACTAGGCATGGTAACTGTAGTACACTAGACATGGCAACTGTAGTACATTCTCAACTGGCCATCGTTCATTTCCACACCAACATTCCTAATGGAAGCACATTGCATAAAACATGGCAACTGCATTTTATTAAACATGGCATCTACAGTTGAGTAAACATGGCAATTGCATTTCAGCAAACATGGCAGTTGCATTTTAGTAAACATGGCGGTTGCATTTCAGCATATGTGGCGACAACATAACATTTTCAGTTGACATTGGCATTTGCAGACCAACATGCCCAATGGAAGTACAATTCATTACACATGGCAACTGCATTCCATTGAACATGGAAAATGCATCCAAGCAAGCATGGCAAACAGAATTTTCATTGAACATGGCAACTGCAGCTGAGTAAGCATGACAAACAGTATTTCATTAAACATGGCAACCACATATCATGGCAACTGCATTGCAATCTATATGGTACCTACTGCCTTCGTGCTTTGCGCAAATAAGACTGTAACACAACTGACTTACTTGGTAAAGATCTTGTTGGTGTATATCTTGCTCATTTGCCTCTCCATCGGTAAATATGTTAGCAATTTTGGCTGCTTTAGCGCGGTGTTCGCTTCTTACTGTAGCTCAGATCCCAGTATTTTTTTTTGCAAAGCTATGTACTGCTTTGCAAACTGTAGCAATGAGTTGCCAGGGCTCACATACCGCTTCAAAACAGCATTGAAGCCCTCGCTGTGCTACGTAGTTTGCAGAAATGGGAAGAAGCACTGCATGAACTAGGCCGACACCCAGTACATTCGCTTCTCCCACAAGCTAGCAAGAGTCTCGTTGTCTTGTACTTGATATGTTTCAATCATGGCCATCCAGCTCCTTTCAAACTCCTCCACCGTCAAGCTGTGGTCCACGCACATATCAAATGCCTTGTGCAGCTCCGGACGGTTAGCAAAGAACGGTCCTAGCGTCTCCTCAGCCTTCTTTATAATGTGCCACCTGCAGTGCCTGTGCACTGCCAACGGAAAGACCTCCTCTATGCATGCACGCATGCTAAAATCCTGGTCTGTTATTATGTTCATTGGAGCAAGTCCATCCATGCACTCCAAAAAGGTCTTGAACAGCCAAACGTACCCATCCATGTCTTCGTTCCGAACGAGCCCGCAGCCGAACTGCAACGACTGATTGTGGTTATTTATTCCTATGAATGGAGCGCATGGCATCTTGTACATATTAGTTAGATACGCCGCGTCGAATGAAATGCAATCTCGGAAATGTTTGTAGGATCTCCTTGCAGCACCATCCACCCAATACATGTTCCTGACCCGGTCCTCATCGTCCAACCTTATCCTGTAGAAGAAATTTGGATCTTACTTCGCTTTCTCATCAAAATAGGCCATTGTGGCCTCTATGTCAGCCAACTTGCTCTCTCTACGGTACTTTGCCTTTAGGTTTGTGACGTCAGCTGGTATGTAGGGCATGCTACTCGGAGTCCCCTTTTTGCTGTGGACGAGTGATAGTATCTGGACCATTCTTGATGGACCGACGTTACAATCATGTAGCAGCTTTATGAATTTCCTTTCGAGGGGGGTGAATCCTCTGTGGGCGGTCAGAAATTTTACCAGGTCGAACTTCTTTATGAGTTTGTGATTGTGCTCGTCAAAATATTCAGTGACCACATATTGTGTTCCATCTATGTTTAGCTTACACCGAACAGGGCATCCTGTCTTGAGAATGATACCTCTCTTTCGTTCCGGAACGACAGGCGCAACACCTTTCCCCTTCTTGTTCCTTCGTGCCTTGTGGCACCTCATATCACCTCTGCTGTACTCGTTAGTTTTCTTAATTTTCCTATGGTATTCAGTGTTGACTGCAAACCCATGGAACTTTGCATATGTCTGGTAGAATTCCTTTGCATCTTCAAATGATTCAAATCTCTGCCCAACGTACGGTGGCTGAGGTACCATGATCTCTGATTGCCCATCATCTTCATCCCTTGTGCTTCGACATCAGTTTCATCATTCATTTTAGTATCGGCGGCAGTTTCAACTACTTGAGTGTTGCCAATGCTTGTGTTCAAAGGGGTGCCTATTGGCATTGCTGGAATGATTTCCATTTCCGACTCTAATTCGGCATTCTTTGCTGCATGATTGTCTGCTAGCTGGTGGATCGCGTCTTCCGTGCGCTCAGAGATCCCTGCAGTAGATGTCCCCGCGCTGCTGTTCACTGTAGTTGTAGGCCCTGTAATAGAAAAACGGGTACGAGAGTAAGATTTCGCTTGAATAACATGTTTATCGCAAAGGATCACATCAACTTCGAGTGATTTGGCATGACATCATTCAAACAGCAAGCCGTGAGTCTGCGTGTGGACATGCATGGCAACTGCAGTTGTCCAGTCATGGCAGCTATAGTCCAACAAACATGGCAGCTATTGTTTGCCAATGCACGACAACCAGCTCCTATTTAGTATGAAAACTTGGATTCTATATGCATGGCAGCTGCATTCCTCCATACATGGCAAATACTGCTACCAATACATGGCGACCACTATGTTCTAGCATCAAAACTTATGCATTCTAGGCTTGATCTCACTAGGCAAATGCGATCAACCATTAGTGTTGCACACATTCTTTTAGTAGTTGGCAAATTTCCGAAGACAATATATGACTCATTGCACACAACGACTTGTTAGCATTTTATGCTTGATTTTGTCCACCATCACTGCTACAAACCTTCTCTTTCGTTACATGCTATTTTTTTCCACAAAAACAAATGTAGTGCTCTTTTGTGGTTCAATTTTTTCCTTACCTTGTTGTGCTACATGTGCCCATCTTGTGTGGTCTGTCACACCAAATTGACGTGCTCTATCTGCAATCTGTGAAGCTTGCCATGAGACGTTTGCCGGGGTACCACCACCGTAATAACCTGCAAGCATCGTAGTAGTTGGTCCATACATGGCAAGTGCAGTTTGTGCTGGCATGGCTACTGCAGTTGTCCTGGCATGGCAACTGCAGTTGTCCTTCCATGGCAACTACAGTTGTTCTTTGAGGGTAACAACAGTTGTCCAAGGATGACAACTGCAGTTATTTATTCATGGCAATTGCAGTTGTCCAGTCATGGCAACTGCAGCTGTCAACTATGCTCCTTCTGTTAATTCACCGTCCGCAACTTCATTTTTTATGGACTCACCTGCGTATGACGTCGACGACAGGTACATGGGTGCTGCCTGATGCCACGTGCTGCATGAAGGCTCTGCATTTTCCCTCGTCATAACTTGTGAGTCTTTTGCCAACCTTTGCAAGTTTATTTTTCATGTCCAGACCACTATGTGTTCTTTTTCGTATGCGTTACCTTGATTAGCCATATTAGCTAGTTGAAGTTGGCTGCCCGTACATTTGTCAGTGTTAGCGCCCTGTGACTGAACTTGGCACGGAGGCCCCTTGAGTGTGTTTTGGTCATAAGAACATTCGAAAAAATGACAGTGTACGACATAAGTAGAATGTCATCTTCATTGTTGCAAACATGGCAACTGTTCTTTTCTGTTGTTATAACGCATCATACCAATGCCTGTTCTAGTAGTGGCAGCAACGGTCCTATAGAAATGAGCTGACTATACTCTGATGCATCCCAAGGGGGGCGTTTTTGGCCTTTGAGAACCCCAAGTATCAGCGCCATCTTCGTGATTCATCCTTTCCTCGTCTCGTTTCTTCCAATGTGTTCTCAATCACTGCATGAACAAGAACGCATCAACAATCCACAAAAATTGTATTCTTCGGCTGCTTGCACGTAGAAGATAACACGTCAGTGTTATCACATTTTCATGCGTAGGCAACCAACACATCGCGGCAAGTAGGACATGCACATCCACACTCTTTTTCTAAAATTTGGGTGCTAGCTATCTGTTCGATTCGATGGCAACAACCACTACAATAGGATGGCAAGCAATAGGTTAACATGGTGGCAGTCAGTGACAACGAAAGGTGGCAACTGACGTTAGATACAAGTGGCAATTAATTTTTCCCACCCCCTTTATTCCAAATTTGTCATTCCTCTCCTTTTTTTAGGGACTCCTACTCATCTATTTCATTACCAACTACTTGCGTCAAGCGAACTAGGAACTTAAGGTAATCTCAAGCGTAGTACATGGCAGATCTGGTGTATTCTGCACGGCAAATGCGCAGATACACAGAACCATGTAGTGTTTTACCCCTATAGCGTGTATCCAGTCGCCACCTTCATCTGTAAATTTGCAATTTTCTGCCCATAAGAAAGATGAGAAGCAGTATGAGATCGGGAGATTTTCACCTGCTTTTAGCTGATCGTCTTGGGAGGGCGGGGTTGGAGTGGGGGGCGGGGGTGGGGGAGGGTTGGGGCGTGGTTTGCGTTGGGAAGCCCCTACGGATCTGCTCTGGTTGCCACGGCAACCAGAGAAGGACGACGATGGAGGTAGGGGTTCGAGAGGTAGGGGACGATGGCAGCAGTCGAGAGTGGGGATTGATCGGAGGCCGGGAACGGCTGGGTCGTGCGGGCAGCGGGGTCATCTGGCCTGGACGGGGTCGTGCGGGCGGGGTTGCGACACACCGGACGTGCGGGCTGTGCCATTGCGCGCCCGGACATGTGGCGTGGGCAGGAACCCGCCCGCATGCCTCGTGTGGCATGGACAGGAACCCGCCCGCACGACCGCGTCCGGGCGCGCAATGGCACAGCCCGCACGTCCGGTGTGTGGCAACCCCGCCCGCACGACCCCGTCCGGGCCAGACGACACCGCTGCCCACACGACCTAGCCGTTCCCGGCCTCCGATCGATCCCCACTCTAAACTGCCGCCATCGTCCCCTACCTCTCGAACCCCTACCTCCATCGTCGTCCTTCTCTAGTTGCCATGGCAACCAGAGCAGATCCGTAGGGGCTTCCCAACGCAAACCACACCCCAACCCTCCCCCACCCCCCGCCCCCACTCCAACCCCGCCTTCCCAAGACGATCAGCTAAAAGCAGGTGAAAATCTCCCCGATCTCATACTGCTTCTCATCTTTCTTATGGGCAGAAAATTACAAATTTACAGATGAAGGTGGCGACTGGATACACGCTATAGGGGTAAAACACTACATGGTTCTGTGTATATGTGCATTTGCCGTGCAGAATACACCAGATCTGCCATGTACTATGCTTGAGATTACCTTAAGTTCCTAGTTCGCTTGACGCAAGTAGTTGGTAATGAAATGGATGAGTAGGAGTCCCTAAAAAAGGACAGGAATGAATAATTTGGAATAAAGGGGGTGGGAAAATTAATTGCCACTTGTGTCTAACGTCAGTTGCCACCTTTCGTTGTCAGTGACTGCCACCATGTTAACCTGTTGCTTGCCATCCTATTGTAGTGGTTGTTGCCATTGAATCGAACAGATAGCTAGCACCCAAATTTTAGAAAAAGAGTGTGGATGTGCATGTCCTACTTGCCGCGATGTGTTGGTTGCCTACGCATGAAAATGTGATAACACTGACGTGTTATCTTCCACGTGCAAGCAACACAAGAATACAATTTTTGTGGATTGTTGATGCATTCTTGTTCATGCAGTGATTGAGAATACATTGGAAGAAACGAGACACGGAAAGGATGAATCACGAAGATGGCACTGATACTTGGGGTTCTCAAAGGCCAGAAATGCCCCCTTGGGATGCATCAGAGTACAGTCAGCTCATTTCTGCAGGGCCGTTGCTGCCACTACTAGAACAATATGCAGGCATTGGTATGATGCGTGATAACAATTGAGGGAGTCCTGGACTAGGGGGTGTCCGGATAGCCGAACTACCACCATTGGCCGAACTATCATCGGCCGGACTATCATCATCGACCGGACTCCAAGACTATGAAGATACAAGATTGAAGACTTCTTCCCGTGTCCGGATGGGACTTTCCTTGGCGTGGAAGGCAAGCTTGGCGATACGGATATGTAGATCTCCTACCATTGTAACCGACTCTATGTAACCCTAGCCCTCTCCGGTGTCTATATAAACCGGATGGCTCTAGTCCGTAGGACAACGAACAACATCAACCCTTACAATCATACCATAGGCTAGCTTTTAGGGTTTAGCCTCCTTGATCTCGTGGTAGATCCACTCTTGTAAACATCCACAATATCAATAGCAATCAAGCAGGACGTAGGGTTTTACCTCCATCAAGAGGGCCCGAACCTGGGTAAAACATCGTGTCCCTTGTCTCCTGTTACCATCCGCCTAGACGCACAGTTCGGGACCCCCTACCCGAGATTCGCCGGTTTTGACACCGACATTGGTGCTTTCATTGAGAGTTCCTCTGTGCTGTCACCGATAGGAAGGATGCCTCTTCCCGTCTTCAAGGACGGTATTTTCGCCAATGGAGCCTTGGCCTCCGGCCAAACTATCCAGCTAGGAGGTTTTCTTATGGCCGCCTGTCCGGCCACCGCCTCCGCAATGACCTCTCGAGTCATCGAGAGCAATCTTCACGTCAACTCGGAATTCGCCGAGCATCTAGATCCAGCAGAGCTCTCATCTGTATACGAACTCTTGGATCGGATCACCGCCCTGGGAGTCGCTACAGACTACGATCAGATCGGGCTTAAAACCGATCTGAGAGAGATTAACTCTCCCCAGGTCACCCACCACGTTACGGTGGTAGAAGAACAATGCGGCGACTCTTCTCCTATATTGAAAACTAGTCATGTCCGGGCTCCCAAACCCTCCACGCAGGATTCCCGCGGAGGGGCGGGCTTCGATCGAGCACTGAACTTAAAATCAGGCCTCGTTCCAGACTCGTTGGACAATGTCCAGCGATCAAAGCTTCCGAGCTTGGAAGCTCCTCGGCCTTCGAGCCTTGAGATGGGTAGGGTTCCGGACTTAGTTCCACCCACCCGACCAGATATATGCGATCTATCTCTAATCCGGCAAGAGCCCACTGAAATAGTACATCACTACTGGGCCAGATTCCTCCTGGTTATGGACAGGATGAGAGACTGCCGAGAGGAAAACGCAATCTCAATTTTCTGCAACAATTACACGGACGAGGGAATCCTAAACGCCGCCAGCCGTCGTGAAATCACATGCTTCGCCGACCTGGCATCCATAGTACAGAAGTACTGTGTGATAGAGAGTTTCTGGAAAACCGAAAATAGGTTTTGGGACAATCCGGCCCCGGATACAGACCCAGTCCGCAATAAAAGGGTGCATCACACTCAGGCACCAGGTGCAAGAACCAAAAAATAGAGACCCCTTAAAGGGAACGGAACCGTACTGGAGGGATGGCTCAGCAGACCCTATACAATTCACAGTACGGATGGCGCCGTCCCAACACATAGCCTTCGAGCATGTTGGATACTACAGCAGGTGGCCAAAAGTGGCGAGGAGCTTCTAGCCCCGGGAAACCACACCAACAATACCGGTACGGTATTAACAGTCTTCGAGACTTTCGCATCAAACAATATGTGGAAACAAACAATCCGCAGCCTTGCCGAAGCTTATCAAGTAGCCACAGCAAATCCTTGGAGTGACGCGGCCATCACCTTCAACGCCAGCGACGAACCTAAATTTCGAACAGCCCGAGCGCCAGCCGCATTGGTCCTCAGTCCAATAGTGGACGGCTTTCGGCTTACTAAGGTGCTCATGGATGGCGGCAGCGGATTAAACCTCATCTACGAGGAAACCCTTCAAAAAATGGAAATAGACTGGAGCCGCATTGAGCGAAGCAGCACAACCTTCAGAGGAATAATCCCTAGCCGGGAAGCGCGCTGCACAGGAAAAATCACACTCGATGTGGTATTCGGCTCGCCGGACAATTACAGGTCCGAAGAAATCACGTTCCAAGTGGCCCCGTTCAACAGCGGATACCACGCTATATTAGGACGAGAGGCATTCACAATCTTCCAAGCCGTACCCCATTACGGATACATGAAGCTCAAAATGCCTGGGCCCGGCGGAATAATCACTCTCGTTAGTGATTCGGACATAGCACTCCGCGCCGAAAACAAGACGGCCGCATTAGCCCTGGAGGCACTATCCGAAGCCTTAGCGGCAGAGGAACTCACCCCGCTGCGCTCTATGGTGAATAGGGACGATGTGATACTCGATAAGAGATCCAAGTCCACCTCCTTTAAACTAGCCGAAGAAATAGTAAAATTCCAGGTCCACCCAACGGACCCGACAAAGATGGCCTCCATCGGGGCACAATTGAACCTTGATGTAGACGCCGCACTGCGAGAATTCCTTCGGGAAAATTGGGACATTTTCGCCTGGCACCCCTCGGATATGCCCGGAATCCCATGCAGGTTAGCAGAACACAGCCTAAACATCCTAAAAGGATTCAAGCCAGTCAAACAAGCTCTTCGACGATTTTCTGAACCCAAAAGACAGGCAATGGGAGAGGAACTAGCCAAACTATTGGAAGCCGGATTCATCAGAGACATCAAACGTCTAGATTGGCTAGCAAACCTGGTAATGGTACCGAAGAAGGACAAATCCTGGCGCCTATGTGTCGATTTCAAAGACCTAAATAAAGCCTGCCCAAAGGATCCCTTCCCCCTCCCCCGCATCGACCAAATCATCGATGCCACTGCAGGGCACGATTCATTGTGCTTCCTGGACGCATACTCTGGCTATCATCAAATCAAGATGGCAGAAGCGGATCAAGCCGCAACGGCATTCATTACTCCATATGGACCATTCTGCTTCAACACGATGCCCTTCGGACTTAAAAACG
This sequence comes from Triticum timopheevii, assembly GCA_963921465.1. NCBI lineage: Eukaryota > Viridiplantae > Streptophyta > Magnoliopsida > Poales > Poaceae > Triticum > Triticum timopheevii. The sequence continues at coordinate 106,172,096 of OY997272.1, read as the reverse complement.
CCGGCGCAACATATCAGCGCATGATTCAGACATGTCTGGCTACCCAGATCGGCAAAACAGTAGAGGCATATGTAGACAATGTGGTCGTCAAAAGTAAACGCGTCGAAACTCTAGTAGAAGACTTGAGGGTCACATTTGAGAACCTCCGAGAATATGATATCAAACTGAATCCGGGAAAATGAAATGCGTTTTCGGCGTGCCAGCCGGAAAGCTCCTGGGCTTCATCATATCCGGTAGAGGAATTGAAGCAAATCCGGCCAAGATCCGAGCTCTATCACAGCTGGATATTCCAAAAAACCTTAAACAGATCCAGAAATTGACGGGATGCGTGGCGGCCCTCAGCCGCTTTATCTCCCGCTTAGGAGAAAAGGCATGGCCCCTCTATCGCCTCCTCAGGCACACCGAACACTTCGAGTGGACGGATGCTGCCACCGCCGGACTCGAAGAAATAAAGGCCATATTGGCAACGAATCCGGTCCTGGCTGCACCCAACCTGGGCGAACCAATGCTGTTATACATCGCAGCAACATATCAAGTTGTAAGCGCGGTACTCGTCGTCGAACGAGAGACAGAAGGGCATAAATTCCCTCTTCAAAAACCAGTGTACTACGTATCCACTGTGTTAACCCCCTGCAAGTCCCGTTACCCGCACTATCAGAAGATCGCGTATGCAGTGTTCATGGCATCCCAGAAGCTCCGACACTACTTTCAAGAGTGTTCGATAACAGTGGCCTCTGAAGTACCACTCAATGACATTATAAACAACCGCGACGCAACGGGCAGGATTGCAAAATGGGCCATTGAGCTCTTGCCATTCGATATAACTTACAGACCTCGGCGAGCTATAAAGTCACAAGTTTTGGCTGACTTTGTCGCCGAATGGACCGAAGCCGAACTCCCTAAAGAGTACGACGCATACTCCAATTGGATTATGCACTTCGACGGCTCTAAAATGTTGGCCGGACTGGGGGCTGGCGTCATATTGACGTCCCCGACCGGTGATACAGTCCAATACGTACTTCAAATAATGTACACAGACTCCAACAACGCAGCCGAATACGAGGCCCTTTTACATGGTCTCCGGATGGCAATCTCCATGGGCATTCAACGCCTAGAGGTGCGCGGGGATTCAAGCCTCGAAATATCCCAAATAAATGGAGACTTTGATGCCAAGGATCCGAAAATGGCAGCATATCGCAACGTTGTCCTAAAAATGTCAGCTCGGTTCGACGGACTCGAATTCCATCACGTAGCCAGGGATAACAACCAAGCGGCCGACGTATTGGCACGCATCGGCGCAAAACGTGACGCTGTCCCTCCAAACATCTTCCTGGAACGGCTGTTCAAGCCATCCGTACTATGGGAAGAGGAGTCCGGAAATAACAAACTGGAAGCAGCCACACCAACCGACACAGAGCAATTTGACATAAGCGGCAATTCCGCCGCCGAAATAACACCCTCAGCCCACGACATAATGGCCATAATCGCCCCGTGGACAGAACCATTCCTAGCCTACTTACTTAGGCAGGAACTTCCCGAAGACCAAAATGAGGCCCGCTGCATAGTTCGGCGATCTAAAGCCTACAAGGTCCACGAGGGAGAACTTTATAATAAAAGCACAACCGGAGTCCTTCAAAGGTGTATCTCCGAAGAGGAAGGGCGAAACCTCCTGGCTGAAATTCATGCCGGACTAGGCGGACACCACGCAACAGCCCGGGCCCTCGTAGGAAAGGCATTCCATACAGGATTTTATTGGCCGACGGCCCGGGCACATGCTCAGGACTTAGTCCAGCGATGCGTCGGTTGTCAGCTCTTTGCTAATCAGAGCCATATGCCACCCACCGCCCTCAAAACTATACCCATTACCTGGCCGTTCGCGGTCTGGGGGCTTGACATGGTTGGACCACTTAAAGGGGGAACCCACAAGCAAAGATACCTATTGGTCATGGTGGATAAATTCACCAAATGGATAGAGGCCAAGCCAGTTAAAACGGCAGAGTCCGGACCAGTGATAGACTTTATATCCGGGGTAGTACACCGTTACGGTGTCCCCCACAGCATCATCACCGATAACGGCACGAATTTTACGGCCGATGAGGTTAAATCATGGTGCAAAAATATGGGCATTAAGATCGATTATGCTTCAGTCTATCATCCTCAAACCAACAGTCAAGTGGAACGAGCAAATGGTCTAATAATGAGCGGCATCAAACCCAGACTAGTGCGGTCACTTACGAAATCTGACACGCACTGGGTAGAGGAGCTCGACTCCGTACTCTGGGGGCTGCGGACAACGCCCAACCATACTACCGGATTCACACCATTTTTTATGGTGTACGGCGCAGAGGCAGTTTTGCCTTGCGACATTATTCATGACTCACCTCGAGTGCGCATGTATGAAGAAAGAGAGGCCGAGCTGGATCGGTAGGACAGCTTAGACGCATTGGAGGAAGAACGCGACGTCGCCAAGGCTCGTTCCGCATTCTATCAGCAGCAGGCTCGAAGATATCAAAGCAGAAAAGTACGGGCCAAGACTTACAACGTGGGCAAACTAGTTCTACGCCTGCCGGACAAGAAAAAGGACAAGCTCAAGCCCAAATGGGAGGGCCCCTTCATCATCGATCAAGTCCTGACCGGCGGAGCGTACCGTCTACGAAATGCATCGGATAATCGACTCGAGCCGAACCAATGGAACGCAGCCCGCCTCCGAAGATTCTATGCCTAGCGCCGGATTAAGAGTTCGTCCCTTTCTCCCGTCCAAATTTTTTATACTTCAGCTGCCTTTTTTCTCTTTTTTCTCTCACCCCTATTCATAAACAGCCTTAAAAGGCTTATTTGCACATAGTCCGCGCATAATCGATGTGCTATCCGCACTCACTATACCTGGGGGCTTCTTTACCAGAAGCTTAAATTATAAGGGCTTCGTGCCCAGCACATGTGTCAAGCTCCCACATGTACCTTTTATTCACCATTATATGCATCGATATGACTTAAGATTTGGCCAAGCTGGGTTGCCTGGCTCCTGTGCTTACCCCTACGTTCCCGATTGTTCGGCTAGGAGGTAAAGGGAGCACCTCTGCGATTGTTACTGCCGGGTTAGCCGGATGTGTACCTCAGACTGGGTGAAGCCGAAAGCTAGCGTTCTTAAGGGAATACTTGGTCGGTGACTTGAAAGATGATTTTACCTACTTATTTATCTGCCCCCAGATGTTTTTCTGCTTTTTTCGCAGTCCGGACATGCACTTTAGGGCATGCCACCCCCAGAGGAAAGGAACCCTTAACGGAACTATTCTCCCTGGAAGATGTTTCTTACTAACCATGTAATATAACATAACTAGTTGGGCACTTGTCTGATAAAGCACTAATGACCCCTACGCCTGGTCTCCATGCATACCCCGGTTGTTTCATAACCGAGAAGGTATTCGGACACACTCCGGACTCTAGGGTCCCGAGGTCGAAGCGAAAAGGTCGGCAAAGACAAACGATCTACAATCCGGCTAGAAGGCATTTTACATGTCATTTTATAATACATTGTCAAATTGACTGACTGTATTCATCCTCAATCCCGTCTAACAGACTGTCTAATTTACAGTCCCGTTGGGAAAACTTAGCAGCCAACTCTACTTGGCCGTATACTAAACTTACAGGGATCTCCTTCCCATCGGGCCCCACGGGTCCGACTTCGGCCATGTGGTTGGGATCCGCCTTCTTGTACCGCGTCTTCACCATGGCCCAGGCCTCCGTGGCACCTTGGCGGCAGGCTGAAATCTTCCATAAATGGAAGCGCTGCCGCACTCCCTGAAGCTTCTCCGCAAGCTCCCCAAGTCCCTCGGGTAGGGAGAAGGTTGGCCATAAAGCCTGGATGACGCCGCTCATTGCCTGCCGAACTCGTTCGGTCAGTCGCAACAACTCGGGAAGTTGATCACCCGTTGATACGGGCATCTCCTCCGCGGGGCGACCTGTGAGTATACCTATAGACATATTTTGTCAATTAACTTCCTCGCCGAACTCTTCTTTTCAAAGGAGTTCGCTCAAGCACTTACTATAGATGCCGCGACGAAGCCGCTGATTCTCCTTAACGGAGCCAGACGGCTCGGCCCGAACGCCTTTCAGCTCTTCTCCAAGCTGGGCATGGGCATCCTGGAGCTTGTTCCTTTCATGCTGCACCTTATGCAGCACCCTCTCGCCGGCCTTTAGCTGGCGCAGAAGTTCTTGCCTGTCCGGATCTTGTCCGGCAGACACTGCAACGCCATTATCAGACTTGCACACAGGCCAAACACTATTTATCTTTTTAAAAAAAATGTGTGTCACCAGGAGAGGTCGCTGCGTTTCCTCCTGCGGCAGCGAGTGCGGCTTCAAGTTGAGCCTTGCACTCTTGCAGCTCCTGAGACAGTTGGGTATTCTTCTCGGTAAGACCCTGCGTTTCATATGATCCTTAAATTAGTTAATATAACTACTTTAAGTCTCGGGAGCTACTGGCATATATAACTATTAAATTCGCTTACCCGTATGTCCTTTACATACTGCTCCGTGGCTCTGGTCAAACCATCTTGAGCGGCACGGAGGTGCGCGTCCCCTGCGTTAAAGGCATCCAACGCCTCAGGGGAGAAGCACGCATCACGATAAACAGTCCGGCGGTGCCTATGGTTCATGGCACTCTCCACCTCAGATTTGGTGGCGGACAGACGGTCGGCATCCTCCGTTGGAGGAGTATCCGGCTCGCGCCTTGCGCTCGCCTCCCCCTCCGGACCAGGCGCTGGAGCTTGGCTGGTAGAAGCCGGATTGACAGCCTCCACACCCGCGGTCCGGCGGGCGCTTTTTCCCCTACAGAAAGTCATGAGCATTCAAATGCTTCCTAGGAACATTGCTCCAGATAATGAATTGTGAGTTGTACCTTTGCGACGATGTTTCAGTCCGCGCCGCGCTCCTCTTCCATCTACTTGTCCGGACTGGCCTTTGATGGTCAGCCGCCGCGGGCTCGGCTTCCCGCCCTAGAGGCGCCTCCTGCACAGCGTCATCATATACGGTGGTCAGAAATAAGCAAGGAAGGACTAACGGTGTCAGAACTTCGGTCACAAGCACCTGGGAAGCCGGATATAGTCTGGGATAGTTGGCCGTAATGGCGACTAAGGCATTATCCATGCTAAGCTGGTGGAACACCCCGTCGATTAGCTCCACTCCTATGTCCGGATCTTCTTCGGAGGCCGGGTCCTGGGATCTCTCTGGATCCTCGGGTTGCGGAGCTGGACTTAGCATGTCCTCCACCGTCCGATGCAGCTCCTACGTCGAAAGAAGAACGCAATATAAGATACTTAAGTTTCAAAGGCATGGGTTGGACACGTGTAGTGTTCGCTTACCTAAGGCCGGGGATTATTCATGGAGAACCCATTTAATGGGTTCGTCCGAAGGAAATCCTCCTTCTCCCCCTTATACAGGCCGGACAGGATCTTCACCGGGTCTTCGGCCGAATCCGGCCCTTTGCGGCCGTGACGGGTGGCATCGTCCTCCCCGTTGAAATCCCACATGGGGTGGCCCCTGTATTGTAGTGGCTGCACTCGCCTCATAATGCATGTTGCCATGACTCCAATCATGGTCAACCCGGAATGGGTCAGTAACCTTATCCGGCCCATCAAATAATGGACGCTCTTGTCTTCCTCCAGTTGGGGGCTCCGTGGGCGCCAACTAAGGCGTTTCTTCAGAGGAGCATTGTTGAACTCCGGGAGGCCAATCCGGACAGGGTCCGGCAGCGGAGCGTCTTCTATATAAAACCATAACGAAGGCCACTCTTCGGATGCCTTCTTAGGGGTTCCGGATGGATATCCGGTCCCGGCAATGCGCCATATTTCGGCGCCGCCCACTTGATATATTAACCCCTCGTGAGAGCGGGGTACAAGGCAAAACAACCTCTTCCACAGTGCAAAATGGGGCTCGACGCCCAGGAATAGCTCGCAAAGAGCTACGTAACCCGCAATATGCAGGATCGAGACGGGCGTGAGGTGATGAAGCTGGAGTCCGTAGAACTCCAGGAGCCCTCGGAGGAACGGATGCACGGGAAATCCGAGCCCCCTTATCAGATAGGGGATGAAGCATACCCGCTCCCCTTTGTTGGGATTTGGGGTAGCCTCCGCTTGCTTCCCACCTTTATAGGTGGCCAGCCCGGCTCGGACAGGAACCATGAAGGCCAGAGGGAGATATCCCCCCGTTTGGAGCTTCACCAGCTTGTTGTGCGGAACAGAGCATCTCCTCCAATCTCGTGGCAGAGGGCTGGGAGCGCGAGAAGAGGAGCTGCGTTGGGAATCCATGATGGAATGGATTCTGGGTCGAAAGTGCTCCGATGAGTGTTCGTGGGAGGAAGATGGTGATTTGGATCTGGATTCGTGCCTCTCTTATAGGCAGATTACTCGCACAACTAGGGGGTAAAACATAAAAGACACCCTGGCTTTTCGCATTCGTGCGACGCGTGGAAGAAGGCCATTATTGGGCGTGGGAGCCAAGAAACGTAACTTTAATGAAGAAGCCGGACACTATTCGGCAGGTACATGGAACTTGAAGGAGAACCCGCCTTGCAACACCGAAGACTACACACATGCTGGACTTATCGTCATTGAAGACTGGTTCGGGGGCTACTGAGGGAGTCCTGGACTAGGGGGTGTCCGGATAGCCGAACTACCACCATCGGCCGAACTATCATCGGCCGGACTATCATCATCGACCGGACTCCAAGACTATGAAGATACAAGATTGAAGACTTCTTCCCGTGTCCGGATGGGACTTTCCTTGGCGCGGAAGGCAAGCTTGGCGATACAGATATGTAGATCTCCTACCATTGTAACCGACTCTATGTAACCCTAGCCCTCTCCGGTGCCTATATAAACTGGATGGCTCTAGTCCGTAGGACAACGAACAACATCAACCCTTACAATCATACCATAGGCTAGCTTTTAGGGTTTAGCCTCCTTGATCTCGTGGTAGATCCACTCTTGTAAACATCCACAATATCAATATCAATCAAGCAGGACGTTGGGTTTTACCTCCATCAAGAGGGCCCGAACCTGGGTAAAACATCATGTCCCTTGTCTCCTGTTACCATCCGCCTAGACGCACAGTTCGGGACCCCCTACCCGAGATCCGCCGGTTTTGACACCGACAACAACCAAAAAGAACAGTTGCCATGTTCGCAACGATGAAGATGACATTCTACTTATGTCGTACACTGTCATTTTTTTGGAGGTTCTTATGACCAAAACACACTCAGGGGGCCTCCGTGGCAAGTTCAGTCACATGGTGCTAACACTGATAAATGTACGGGCAGCCAACTTCAACTAGATAATATGGTTAATCAAGGTAACGCATACGAAAAAGAACACATACTGGTCTAGACATGAAAAATAAACCTGCAAAGGTTGGCAAAAGACTCACGAGTTATGAGGGAGAAAATGCAGAGCCTTCATGCAGCACGTGGCATTAGGCAGCACCCATGTACCTACCGTCGACGTCATATGCAGGTGAGTCCATAAAAAAGTGAAGTTCCGGACGGTGAATTACCAAAAGGAGCATAGTTGACAACTGCAGTTGCCATGAGTGGACAACTGCAATTGCCATGAATAAATAACTGCAGTTGTCATCCTTGGACAACTGTTGTTGCCCTTGAATAACAACTGCAGTTGCCATGGAAGGACAACTGCAGTTGCCATGCTAGGTCAACTGCAGTTGCCATGCCAGCACAAACTGCAGTTGCCATGTATTGACCAACTACTACGATGCTTGCAGGTTATTACGGTGGTGGTACCCCGGCAAACGTCTCGTGGCAAGCTTCACAGATTGCAGATAGAGCACGTCAATTTGGTGTGACAGACCACACAAGATGGGCACATGCAGCACAACAAGGTAAGGAAAATATTGAACCACAAAAGAGCACTACATTTTTTTGTGGCAAAAAATAGCACGTGACGAAAGAGAAGGTTTGTAGCAGTGATGGTGGACAAAATCAAGCATAAAACGCTAACAAGCGGTTGTGTGCAATGAGTCATATATTGTCTTCGGAAATTTGCCAACTGCTAAAAGCATGTGTGCATCACTAATGGTTGATCGCATTTGCCTAGTGAGATCAAGCCTAGAATGCAAAAGTTTTGATGCTAGAACACAGTGGTTGCCATGTATTGGTAGCAGTATTTGCCATGTATGGAGGAATGCAGCTGCCATACATATAGAATCCAAGTTTTCGTACTAAAAAGGAGCTGGTTGTCGTGCATTGGCAAACAATAGTTGCCATGTTTGTTGGACTGTAGCTGCCATGACTGGACAACTGCAGTTGCCATGCATGTCCACACGCAGACTCACGGCTTGCTGTTTGAATGATGTCATGCCAAATCACTCGAAGTTGATGTGATCCGTTGCAATAAACATGTTACTCAAGCGAAATCTTACTCTCGTACCTGTTTTTCTATTACATGGCCTACAACTATAGTGAACAGCGGCGCGGGGACATCTACTGCGGGGAGCTCTGAGTGCACGGAAGACGCGTTCCACCAGCCAGTAGACAATCATGCCGCAATCAATGCCGAATCAGAGTCGGAAATGGCAATCATTCCAGGAATGCCGACAGGCACCCCTTTGAACACAAGCACTGGCAACACTCAAGTATATGAAACTGCCGCCGATACTGAAGTGAATGATGAAACTGATGATGAAGCACAAGAGGATGAAAATGATGGGCAATCAGAGATCGTGGTACCTCAGCCACCGTATGTTGGGTAGAGATTTGAATCGTTTGAAGAAGCAAAGGAATTCTACCAGACATATGCAAAGTTCCATGGGTTTGCGGTCAAAACCAAATACCATAGGAAAATTAAGAAAACTAACAAGTATAACAGAGGTGAGATGAGGTGCCACAAGGCATGAAGGAACAAGAAGTGGAAAGGTGTTGCGCCTGTCGTTCCGGAATGAAAGAGAGGTATCATTCTCAAGACGGGATGCCATGTCCGGTGTAAGCTAAACGTAGATGGAACACAGTATGTGGTCACTGAATATTTTGACGAGCACAACCACAAACTCATAAAGAAGTTTGACCTGGTAAAATTTCTGACCGCCCACAGAGGATTCACCCCCCTCGAAAGGAAATTCCTAAAGCTGCTACAGGATTGTAACGTCGGTCCATCAAGAATGGTCCAGATACTATCACTCATCCACAGCAAAAAGGGGACTCTGAGTAGCATGCCCTACATACCAGCTGACGTCACGAACCTAAAGGCAAAGTACCATAAAGAGAGCAAGTTGGCTGACATAGAGGCCACAATGGCCTACTTTGATGAGAAAGCGAAGGAAGATCCAGATTTCTTCTACAGGATAAGGTTGGACAATGAGGACCGGGTCAGGAACATGTATTGGGTGGATGGTGCTGCAAGGAGAGCCTATAAACATTTCCGAGATTGCATTTCATTCGACGCGGCGTATCTAACTAATATGTACAAGATGCCATGCGCTCCATTCATAGGAATAAATAACCACAATCAGTAGTTGCAGTTTGGCTGCGGGCTCGTTCGGAACAAAGACACGGATGGGTACGTTTGGCTGTTCAAGACCTTCTTGGAGTGCATGTATGGACTTGCTCCGATGAACATAATAACAGACTAGGATTTTAGCATGCGTGCAGGCATAGAGGAGGTCTTTCCGTTGGCAGTGCACATGCACTGCAGGTGGCACATTATAAAGAAGGCTGAGGAGATGCTAGGACCGTTCTTTGCTGACCGTCCGGAGCTGCACAAGGCATTCGAGATGTGCGTGGACCACAGCTTGACGGTGGAGAAGTTTGAAAGGAGCTGGATGGCCATGATTGAAACATATCAAGTACAAGACAACGAGACTCTTGCTAGCCTGTGGGAGAAGCGAATGTAGTGGGTGCCGGCCTACTTCATGCAGTGCTTCTTCCCATTTCTACAGACTACGCAGCGCAGCGAGGGGTTCAATGCTGTTTTGAAGCGGTACGTGAACCCTGGCAACTCATTGCTACAGTTTGCCAAGCAGTACACAACTTTGCAAGAAAAAATACTGGGATCTGAGCTACAGCAAGAAGCGAACACCGCGCTAAAGCAGCCAAAATTGCTAACGTATTTACCGATGGAGAGGCAAATGAGCAAGATATACACCAACAAGATCTTTAAGAAGTAAGTCAGTTGCGTTACAGTCTTATTTGCGCAAAGCACGAAGGCAGTAGGTGCCATATAGAATGCAATGCAGTTGCCATGATATGTGGTTGCCATGTTTAATGAAATACTATTTGCCATGCTTACTCAGCTGTAGTTGCCATGTTCAATGAAAATTCTGTTTGCCATGCTTGCTTGGATGCATTTTCCATGTTCAATGGAATGCAGTTGCCATCTGTAATGAACTATACTTCCATTGGACATGTTGGTCTGCAAATGCCAATGTCAACTAAAAATGTTATGTTGTCGCCACATATGCTGAAATGCAACCGCCATGTTTACTAAAATGCAACTGCCATGTTTGCTGAAATGCAATTGCCATGTTTACTCAACTGTAGATGCCATGTTTAATAAAATGCAGTTGCCATGTTTTATGCAATGTGCTTCCATTGGGAATGTTGGTGTGGAAATGAACGATGGCCAATTGAGAATGTACTACAGTCGCCATGTCTAGTGTACTGAAGTTGCCATATTTACTGTGCTAGAGTTGCCATGTCTACTGTACTGTAGTTGCCATGTCTAATGTACTACAGTTGCCATGTTCAAGGTACTATATTTGCCATGTTCAATGTACTATGTTTGCCATGTTCAAACAAAATGTATTTCTATTTCCATGACAACATAAGGTGCTACAAAAAAAGAGCGCACGATAGTTTAACAGAAAACACAAAACTTGCATATTCCAGGAAGAAATAAAGCGTGCCAGCATGTTCACGGCTTTCCAGGTGGACGAACATACATTCAAGGTGTGTTCTATTTCGGGCATGTCAGATTCAGAACCTGAAGACCCGAACAAAGGAAGGAACTACTTCGTGAAAGCCTCGATCGGCCAAGGCGAATACTACTGCCAATGCTGCAAGTTTGAACGGGACGGCATTGTGTGCTGTCACATACTAAAAGTAATGGACATGAACGCTGTGACACAGATGCCCCGCCATTTCATAAGGCGGCGATGGACTTGGGACGCTGACGACGCGTTGGCACCGCAAACAACAGACGCAGTTCTGGCTGTGCATGACGAGAGACCTGAGTCAACCATGGAAGCCGTGAGGCATGTTGTGCTGATAAAGAACTATGCTGAACTAAATGATGAAGTGTGCAAGAGTGATGAGACAGCGAGAGTCGCAGAAAAACACAGGAACATCCTGAAAAGAGAGCTTGATGAGATCAAGAAAAGGAAAGCTGAGGAAGCCTTACACCGGTTCCCCCGCACATCGAGTGTGCCTTCATCCACGGGGCCATCATCTGAAAACTCGGAGATAGGATCTGGAACATCAAGCACACAAACCCAGGCCAGGGACCCGCATTGTTCCATCACAAAGGGTCGTCCAACAGAGATAAGGTACAAATCGGGATTGGAGATTCAAGCAAAACACAAGAAAACGAAGAAAGGGATGGGCAATCCATAAGCAAAATTGGGGCACTGTGACATGGTCCTTGTGGACATTTTGTTTTCTACCCTAGATGTTGTGATTTTCTTTGTTAAATTGGGAGAATGACTCTTGAGGGGCATCAGAAGTTGAAGAAAATACATTGAATGGATAAATGTAGTTGCCATGTTATGGGTACTTAATCTGCCATGTTATGTGTAGTTAATCTGCCATGCTATTTTATACTAAATATGCCATGCTATTTTGTACTAAATATGCCATGTTAATTGTACTAGATCTGCCATGTTAATTATACTGGATCTGCCATGTTAATTATACTGGATCTGCCATGTTGCTGATGTTGAATCTGCCGTGTTGTTTGTACTAAATTTGCCATGTTAGGTGTATTGTAATATGCCATGGTATTTGTAATGACTCTGCATCGCCAAATGAAAAACGTCGATGACTTTCACTAACCATATCTGATGAACTACATTTTGCCATGTTTTAAAACATCATAGACGCATTAGAAGCAGCAAACTGTTGCAACAAATGATGAAACCATAATAATAATGATAAACATAAAAAGTATCTTCTGTCACGCCTAAATAGGTTCACATCCACACATATATTACAGAAAATATTCAAATGTCGCTCACACACCACCACTACATACTAGGCTACGTGGGGTTGCAGTCGTAACATAGCACACGAGCATAGTTTTGACAAAGAAACAAAAGATAGTACCTTACATTCCTCAGCAACAGAATGTAAGGTATGCATCCGGTGTGTAACGCCACGTGATCACTTGTACTTCTTGATGACTTTCTTGACAGCTTCCTCCACGAACTCGAATGCTCTGGACAGCTTGTTGAAATCTTCATTCATCAACCAGTTCCATGTGTAAATTTTCTCGAGCGCAACGACCGTTGCAGCTGTGACAGCGGGGACAAGTCTACCTTCCCACTTTGCAAAGTATTCCAACGTGTGAAATCCACAGTCCGTCCTGCACAAGAAAAAGAGTCAGGTGAACTCGCAAAAAGGATAGACATAGCAATGATAAACTTCAATTCAGATGTAACAACATGAAGGAGGGGGTAGGAAATTACGTGTTCCCTTGATTCGTGGTCGCCACGTACTCAATCGGGAAATGTCTGCTATGGACCTTTGAGTTTTCGTAGTGACGGTTCCATGTCTCTTTGACGTTGTTGATGAAGAATTCAGCATGCGAAGTAAGGTCTGTATCAGCTGCTGAACGCATTGAATCAAGCACCTCAAAGCGTTGGTTCTTTAGGTCAAGATAGATCGCATAGTGGTGACCACACTTGTCGTGTGGGTTGTGTGGTGCAAGCTCCTCGAACATGGGGAACATGACCTGCATGTAAAAGTGAAGGAAATGAGAAGCAGAGTTCACATGAAGAACAGCAGAGGGACAAAAAAAGTAGAATCACGTAGAATGTTTAGTTATGGTGGGGTAGTTGAAAGAAAGTTGCCATCCATGTATGAACAAAATTTGCCATGTATTTTACTTTGAAGTTGCCACATGGTTTGCACGGGATGCAAAAAATCAAAAAGTCAGTTTGCACGACAGCTGATGCCACATGAAACATCTGCCACATAACCAGAGTGCAGATGATGGCAAAAAACCATACGATGTGGAAAAAAAGTGCAAACAGGGGAGGAGAACTCACATATTTCTTCAGTGTGAGCTTGAATTCACCGTGTTGAGAAAAATTCTTCCTCCGGATTTTGTGGTGGAAGTCACCATCCCATATTTTGCAGGTCACACTGTAATGCATGATTGTTTTGTCGGCACACACATCCATATGATTGTTGATGTAGTCAATCCCGCATGCAACTACATTCGTCGACATTTTACCATTTGGCCTCAAGGACTAGGCAAGATCACCTAGGTCGACGTACGTCGCTTCGCATTGAATGACCTTGGTTCTGTCCAAACATGAGCTATATGAAAATGATATAACACGAAAGAATCATGCCTACTACTAAGTAAAATAATAAGAGAACTAAAATGTAAGCGGATCATATATAGAAAGTACGAAGAAAATGAATGGTAAAAAAAGAGCAAAGCAAAATGAGAGATTGTGTGGTTTGGTCATTTACGCTTTCAGCTCCTTCATGTGCTTGTTGCTGGCCCTCGCATTTCCAAATCGCTTGAAAATATCGTACAGCTGGGTCTGTTCCTTTGTGGCCCTGAATTCGGGCTTGTAGTCTTCCGCGGGAGGTGGGTGAACTACCCTCTGCTGCCTCACAGAACCAGGGGTGGCACTCCTAATGGTATCCTCAGATACCGTAATTGCAGGCACGTTGGAACTTGATTGCCCCTAACCTCGTGAGGACCTCCTCTGCGATGCTGCCTCCTCGATCCTGCGGTAAGCTTCATCAAGTGATGGTGAAATATCCTCAGGGGTGCCTGCAGGGATAAAAAAAGTGGATTAGGATACCTAGAAATCAAAAACAGATGGATTGTGAGAAGATAGGGTGCATGATGTGAAATGTAGGTACAAAAAGCAGTGAGTTGCCATGTGGAGGCAAATCCAGTTGCCATGTCACAGCAACTACAGTTGCCATCTTGTGTCAACTCCACTTGCCATGTGATTGCCGAATGGAAGAATGCAGCATGGAAAACAAAGATGTAGGTGACATGGTGCATCAAATCCAGTTGCCATGTGTATTGCACTGTAGTTGCCGTGTGACAACAACTACAGTTGCCATGTTGAATCAACTTCAGTTGCCATGTGGTTGCTGAATGTAAAATGCAGCATGGCAACAAAAAAATGTAGGTGACATGGTGCATCAGATCCAGTTGCCATGTCATCACATAACAGTTTCCATCACAAGTGAGAACACCAAAAAATATGATTGGGACAAGAAAATGATAAGCACATGAGAAATGTACCTTGGACTATCGGCGCTGCGAACTTGACAGCCTTCCTGCCCTTGACCATTGGCTGCGCCATCATTGCGGGTATGCCTCCCGGGAAAGCAAAGGCAACTGGCATAGGATCTGGCGCCACTGGTTGATCTTGACTGATGCTAAGGCTGAAGCTCGGTGGGGTGAAGGCCATTGGGTGCCTCTCATGCGTACTGGCCGGACCACGAACAACTGGCGGGGCAGAATCCAAGGGTGAAAGATCAACAAACATATCTGAATCGGCCGCAACAGAATGATCTGGCTTATTTGTAGGGCGGGGCGTGTCGTCAGCGGTGTCAGCCGCAACTTTCTTGACAATCTTCTTGTTTGGGCTGTAGGGGACACACACATTGACTGGGAGCCTGGAAGTGCGCAGATTTAAGCTGGGGATTTCCACTGCGGGTAAAGGCGCAGTCTGCCCCGGACGTTCACCTGCGTCACTCGTGCCCGGCTTGACACCTGCATCAGTTGTGCTCCAGTCTTCCGGTTTCTCCATCACATTGCTTTTGGCAGGTGGCGGGAACAGTGTGGACGCAGGAACATAACCAGACTCGTCTCTGCTGCTCCTAGCTACAGCTGGTGCGTTGGGTATGTCTATTGATTGCTTGCGGGGGCTACGATGCCTAGGTGGAAGTCCAGCACGCGAAACTGACGCCTTAGCAGTATCTGCACCAACAGGAGCTGGAGCTGTTGTGCCAAGACTCTCGCCTGTAGATGGCATATCATTATGAACTGCCGCCTCAGCCACTTCTGTTGTGGGCATAGGAGTGCCACCACGCACGAGCTTGGAATCAGTGTCAGATGAGCAGGAATCTTCCTTGCTTAGGTTGGTCTCGGGAGCGTCCACTTCAATGCTTGCTGATGGGGTGGCATGGTTCACAACAGCATCCTTCATTGCCAGAAGAGTTGGCAATATTTCAGTTATCCTGGCAGATAACGACTCGTCACTCCCTGATGTACGGATGCCTGTTGTTCTAACCTCCACATCTGCAACCGTCGGAGATGGTCGGCCACTTGCGTTAGAGTTAGTGGGAACAGTTGATGGTGCAGTGGCAGTTTTGTCGCCTGGCACCTCATGAACATCTGAGTTGCCCCCTGTTGACAACTTTGAATGAAGGCGTTCGAGTGGGTCCCTACTGATATGCTTGGCCCCGCGTGTAGTAATCTTCTTCACCCTGCAAAAATGAAAGCACATGAAAAAGGTATTAAAAATGAACAAATAATATTTGCCATGGTAGAAATCTAAAAAAAATAAAAATAAGTGGAAAAGCTGGTAGTTGCCATGTAAGGGGCATATGAGTTGCCATGTGGCATAGTTAGCAGTTGCCTTTCAAATCTAGCAATAGTTGCCATGTTGGCCAACTTGAAGAATGCTAAAAATGTCTGATCTGCCAGTAATGCAATTTCAAAACTAGGTATGGGATGAGCACACAAACCAATGGAAAAGATGGCAGTTGCCATGTAGGTGCAGTAAGAGTTGCCATTTGGCCTAGATAGCAGTTGCCATGTAAAAACAAGTAGGAGTTGCCATGCACTCATAAAAGGGAAGGAAAATCATTTTGAAAAACAGCAGTTGCCATATGGGGATGATGACAGAAGCCCATGTGACAAACTAAACAGATGCATTGAAAAAACAAAAAATATAGCACTATGTCAATGAAAGCGCATGGAAAACCTACTTCTTGACTGGCTTTCTTAGGTCTGGCAACACGACAGGATCCCCGGTGTTGGATGTCGTCGTACGAGGAGATGACCTGGTGGAAGGGGTGTCACCAACAATGGGGGCACCTTTGTTTAACCGAGCAGAAGCACGGGTTGGCGTTGGTGCCTGTTTCTTCATAACTGCTCGTCCACCAGCTGTCGCCTCACTGCACGTATAAGATGGAGGAAAAAAGGTGGCAATTGTCACATAGCAAACTCGTTGCCGCGCTTAGTAAAATCAAGTGCAAAAAGGGATCATTCTGTTCCAAAAATATAGACAAAAGCAAAACACTAAAATTAAAGTCGAACCTCCTCCTGGCAGCTACGGGATCGGTCCTAGACCTCTTGCCAGGAGAACCCTGCCCAACATCCTCTAGATCCCTCTCCCTCTTTGATGGCAACACCCCCTCGCCTCTCGCAGGCGTATGTTCTTTGACTTTCTACGGTGGGGGGACATCTGGTGCATCCTTCCCCATGTTACCACCTGCACAAACTTCAGCATGTTCATCATCATCGGTGTCCTGTTGCAGGTTCTCCATGTCATCGTCGTCATCCTTGCTGAGACCAGTGTCTCCATCTAGTTCATCTTGTGTGTCAGCAAGCTCTTGGAAACTGTTGTAGTCATACCGGCCACGGCAACCAGTTGGCCGACGTGTCCGTTCTGGGACAAATGAAGTGAACTGCCTCGCAACTGCGTCGCTGTCAGAGCCACTAAGAGACGTCCACCCCTCAACCAACTTCCCGAGCAAGCCGGTCATTCCGGATGCAAACTGCCCAATTAGATGCTCAACAGGTGCCCTCGCCTGTGCACGAAACAAGAAGGAGCAATAACCACCCATATTACAGTCACTTGCGCGACATCAAAAATAAAACCAAGGCAACCATAGATGTAGATCTTTTGATTACCTCAGTAGGGCAAGACAGAGATGAGTGCACGTCCATCCACTTTCCAAAGTTTTGAGGCCCCCCAAACACGCTGTAGTCTATAGCATGCTTGGCCAACAGCTGGAAAAAACAAAAAAATAGCTAGGATGTAAGAGAGAGAATGATGAACACTGACTAGCAGTTCATGTGTTGCAAAAATGGAACAAAAAAGAAGATGCGAATGTGAGTTTTAGCACGAGACAGAGTTGCCATGTGGAGTGAGACAAGGATACCATGCGCAGACAACCATGGCTAACAAAGGTAGTCATCTCTTGTGAACCACAGACGGTTGCCGCATGTCAAACTTGTAAGCATGCCGTATAGAGAAAGAAACCAGAACTAACCTGCAGTTTTCCATATTTGGTATCAGTTACCCTATCTGCAGCAAGCACAGCCTTGACAGCGTTGATAGTCCGCGCAGAAATAGCAAACTTGTGCGTAGGCGGCGGGCCTCTGGTCCCAGTGAAATCCACGGTGGACAGATCAAGACAGTCGACGTACATGAGCTGATGTACACCAATTTTAAAAATAAAGAAATATCAGTTGCCATCATGGTACTTTGCGGAAAAAATAGGATAATCTATGTTCCCATGATAATCAAGTTGAAGTGCATGAAAAAGAGAAAAAGAAGAAGTTGCCATCTGTATGCGCTAGTTGCCATCATAGTGTGATGGCAGTTGCCATATTGTCATGATGGCAGTTGCCATCATAGTATGATGACAGTTGCCATCATAATATGATGGCAGTTGCCATATTGTCATTATGCCAGTTGCCATATTGTCATTATGGCAGTTGCCATCTTGTTATGATCAGGTTGCCATGCATGAATAAAAGGGTGTTAAAAAAGAGTGTTCACAGAAAAGACTGGTAAAAAATACCATTAAATGCAGTCGACAACCCTTTTGGTACATCTTGCTTGAGAATGCATCGTGCAGGAAGTCGGCTATAAACATACACCAATTCATGTTCTTCACATCTTTCAATTTTGCCTGCACCGCACAAAATTTTAGGACAATGAGTTGCCACATCAGAAATCGAATGGAAAAAACATCAAAAAGCACTGGCAGTGACTAGCTTTACACATGACATCGGAGCCGAAAGATTGAAGGAAAATAAAGTAGTAAAGATGGATCATTCACTAGGATGGGGAAGCATTTGTTGCTTGGGCGAAGAGAAGTGGTCGACGCGAAAACAGCTGAGATGAGGTACATGAGTAGCTTCATCTTAAAAACATCTCCATGGGTTGTCATGGCCTGCAGCGAATTTGTCAGTATAGACATGTTCGGCATGGATTCCAACACAGGAAACAAACGGGGGAACAGCGCTTCCTCGATCTCGTTATTGACCTCGTACGGGACTTTGATTTGTCCACAAGGCACACGCAAAGTGCAGAACACGGATTCCTCGTTCAACGGTAGTCTTCCACATCCCGGAATCACAAATTCCCTTGAGGCGGGGTCGTAAATCTCACCAAGCCAGCCGCATACAGGGTTGACAAGATTCGTGCACCAAACATTCATCAGAGCCTGCATACCCATCTCAGCAGCAGCTCCCTTCTGATCGTCGGTAAATCTGTCAGTCAATGTAGTCAGTCGTTCTTGGGAGGCTCACGTTTCTTCTTCTGCAAAAAACAGACAAAAAGTGATCAGTTGTTGCCATGTTTTGCACTGTCATGAAATTTTAGTTCATGACAGACGACTGCAAAGCTCGAGGTGGCAACCAATAACATATGCAGGAGGAGGAGGGGTGTGTGGACAGTTACCTCATCGCCCTATTTTCTCCGTCCAGTTGCCCGATTCTGCTGTGGTGGATCCATGAAATCATCATCATCATTTTGATGATGAACGCGAGCCATTCTGCTGAGGTAGGAACAGACCAAATTGTCACGGTGGAAAATGAAAACGGAATGCAGGAAGTAAGCAGTTGCCACATAACAGAAAATGTCAACTAGTGAATGCAAAATATCACATGAACACGCACGCACCCCCCTATGATTGTCGAAAACATAAATGTGGCAATTAAGCACATTGGTTACATTTGAAAAAAGTGTACATATCGTAAATGCACTTGAAAACAAAATGTTGAAGTTCCCATGTTAGCACAAGATAGTACATATTGAAAGTCACAAAATCCTCCACTTCACAAAACCTAAGATGTGGCAGCTCACACCCTGTCCTAAATACACCAATGAATTGCCATGTGTTCAGCGGCAAAAATGTGCTAGGTTGAAATTGCCATGTTAAAATGCAACACATAATACAGAAAAGCGATGAAAAACATCTAATGAAGAAGCAGAAAATTGCCACAGTGTGTTCAGATATCGCAAGTCATCATGGAAAAACACGAAAATTGCGTCTGCCGTACAATGAATTTGCCACATTATATTGACTGTAACATGGCAACAGACATGCTGTGGTCAGACAAAATAATTGCCACATGGAAAGCATATGTATGACATCTGTCACAATTGATTTGCAAATTAGTTGCCATGTTATGCAGCCAATTTACCACATTATCCTGTCTACAATATGGCAACAGACACGGTGTGTTCACATTCTATTTGCCACAAGAATATACTATCCATGTGGCAAAAGACACAGTTGATGTGCAGATTAGTTGCCATCCAGTGCAATTGGTTGCTGTAACTGCAGTGACTACCGATTAACTACACTTTACCATTCATACAGTGTGGCAACTATCACAATCATTCAGGAAAATTAGTTGCCACAATGAGAAGCATGTTTGTGGCTACTATCACGGTAATTTAGGAAATTAGTTGCCACATGGAAAAGCATGTTTGTGGCAACTATCACAGTCATTCAATAAATTAGTTGTCGCATGGGAAAGCATGTTTGTGGCAACTATCACACTCATTCAATAAATTAGTTGCTGCATGGAAAAGCATGTTTGTGGCAACTATCACAGTCATTCAGGAAGTTAGTTTCCATACAGTCATGATAGTTACTCAAGGTACCACGTTTGCCTTCATACTGCAGTTTCAAAAACAACTAAACTAGATCTAGGGTTCAATGGCAACTATAATGACTTGAAATTCAACCTCAAAATTATCCCCGAATTGATCACAAATACCAATTCAAACCAATGTGCAACTAACAGACCGGAAAACAACGGCCCAATCCCAAGGCACAACCCAGTGTGTGTCTCCGGACAGGCAAAACCACACCGGCGAGACCGCCGCGGCGGCGGCGACGAAACTTCCCAGTGCCACCGAAAACGACAAGCACAGGACTCCACTGCCGGCGGGAACACCGATGCATAGCCAAATCGCTTGAATCTCTATGAATCTCGAGCGAAGCATTGAACAGGGAGGGAAGGGGGAAAATGCAGGCAAGGATTGTGAGAGTGGGAGCGAGCATTACCTTCAATCTGCAGGCGCTCCGACGAAGCCGCTCCGATCCGGCGAGCACCACCGACGACCGCGAACACCGTCGACTCTTCCGCCTCCGCCGTCGCCTTCTCCCCTCGTCTTCTCCCCCAATGGTTTGAAATGCAAAGTGGGTTGTGCGAGTAACTGCGGGGATAAGTAAATGGAACCGTGAGGGGGTGGGGGGCGAAGTGCGCGACGTGTTTGACTCAACCACGGTCGGCGCGTGGCGTATGGGCGCATAGCAGTTCGACCACACGCCCCGGAGTGGCAACCGCTGACCGCGGGAGGGCAACCAACCTGCGGGCGGACTGTGTCACAGACCACACACGCGCCTTGTCCTACGTGACACAGAAAATCGACCAGATTGTGCCAAGATTCGTGCATAAAATACTAAACGGTGATGGATGCGTGTGGTCAAGATGGTGAACGCCCACACGTGTGGACGTTAACATTTTCGAAACGATATCATGTTGGAGTATTTCCGTTAGCATGTGGATGCGGCATGCGAGTGTGGTGTGATGCCTGCTTGCAATGGTGGGACAGCTAGGTGACCATTGGGTGTCATCTGTCAGTGAACAATACAAAGTAACAACTGATATAAAAAAATGATTGCATATGAGGATCAAACCGGCGACGGTAGTATCCCGCTCGTCGTGCTAGCCACTCAACTCGATGATGATGCCTTATGACTAGATAGGATAACTAGACTATAAATCTTGTAATCAAATGAAATCAATGTGGTTGCATCGCAGTTTTTTTTTGAAGTGATCATCCCATCGGTTGAGCACACGGCCGTGGGTAGCCGGTTGTAAATATGCTTCAAAGTGCAAACAATTTTTCACACGTTAGATTTTTTTCCTTTCTAGAAACTTCTAAAAATATATTTGAATTATATCCATAGTAATAAATAAAGTTATAATATTCATGTGTTATGAATAGAATAACTTCAAATAAATAACATATTAAATCATTTTTATTTAGAAATATATTCAAATACTACTTAAAAATAGCCATATTATTAAAATATTTCTTACGAATTATAAAAATATTTTAACAATTTGAAAAACATTTCACATATTTAATAAAAATAACAGTAAAAAGATTTATAAATTTTCATATAATTCTATAAATGTCCACATTTTAAGAACATATTGTGGTATATAAAAGTGTTCATACTTTAATAAAAAAATATTTTGTTTTAAAAATCATAACATTTAATAAAGTTTCTGAGTTTTTGAAGAATATATATTTTTAAGCCAAACTAAATTTTAAAAATGTATGCAAAATTAAATATGAACTTAGTGTGCTCTAGAATACATATCATCAAATGAATATTTTTTAAATTATACATACACTTTTATAATTCACCTATATTTTTTTATTTCCATGAATATTTTTTAAACAATACCTGATTAATTTTTTTAAAAATACACGAATATTTTCTACAAATGTAGTTATTTTTATTTTTGTGTACATTATCTATACGCACATATATTGTAACTTTATTTTTATTACTATGTTTATAGTTTACTTACAAAAAGTTAAAAACTAACATGTGGAAAATGGGCCGCTCTGACTGCAACCCATTTAAGCCCCACGAATTAGTTCGGTTACAAGACATAAAGCCTAGTTATCCTATCTATACATCCATCATCCTCGGGTGGAGTGGCTAGAATGCCTGGAGAGATAGCCATGAGGGAGCCGGTTCGATGCACGCCAACCATAATACGATGCCATGTTCAGGTCTATGGACAGCGAGCGCACTAGCATACCAAAGCCAAGTTTTTGCATCACTTTTTCATGTCATTTTCTATTGTTCACGAGGAACTAAACAGTCATAGAGAGCCTGTCCTACCACTGTAAGTGGGCCCCATGCCACACTAGCACACCATGTGTGCACGCAACGAAAGTACGGTGCCATGTCAGCTTAGTTAACGTTTAGGAACAACGAGTGCACCGTATTGCACCTGAAAGCCAAGTTCTTGGACCAATTTTCGTATTCGACAACTGCAAGCATTAAAGTGATCATCCGTGGAAAGTTCAAGCACCAATAGTGCATTTACCTCTACATCTAATCATCTTGGGCTATTTATTTTTGCGGTTGAACAGCCCCATGCGGAAATACTACACAATAAGTAGGTGTAAGTATATATCAAAGCGTCAGAGGTAGTCTGGGGGACCTCCTATTTCGCACATAACACGTTGGAAAGACACCAAGTTTGTTCCCCCCATCCGCCGTGTGCCCTTTTGGTCCGGCCCACATGTAGGGTGGGATGCCCTATGCTTTTTCATTTCGTTTTTCTTTGATTTTTCTCTCTTTTTTCTCTTTTTCTTTTTTAAAGTATGTCGGTATTTCATAAAATGTGAATTTTGAAAAAATATTAAGGAAATCACAAATTGTTAGGGACATCATAAAATATTTGCGGATTCAAAAAAATGTTCGCGATTTTGAAAAAATGATAGCATATTTTAAAAAACTCATGATTTTGGGAGACAAATTTGGGGAATATAAAATGTTCATCATTTTGAAACACATTCGATATTCAAAAAGGTTAGGGAATTTTAAAAAATTGTTCACAAAATTCAAAACATTTTCAAAGTTTTCAAAAATTGTTCCCAAAATTCAAAACATTTTCAAAATTTTCAAAAATTGTTCCCAAAATTCATCGCTTCAAAAAGTGCTCATGAATTTGAAAAAAATTCATGCACTTCAAAAAATGTTCGTCAAAACAATATGCTCTTGCCTTTTCAAAATTGTCCCCAAATTTCAAAAAATACTCACCAATTATACAAAATTTCATAAGTTTAAATACAGTGTTCACAATTTTTAAAAATGTTCACAAATTTGTAAAAACAAAATTTTCCGTATTAAAATACTTTTCACTTTTTATGAAAAAAAATGATTTAAAAAAAGGTTCAAAAAATTGAATAAAATGTTCATGGTTTCAAAAATAATTCACAAATCAAAAAATGTTCATGATTTCAAAAATAATTTAAGAAAAAAAATCACAAATTTTGAAAACTGATAGATAATTTGAAATATATCCAGGATTTTCAGAAAAAGTTCACAAATTCAAAAGTTCATGAATTTAAAAGATGGACGCGAAATGAAAAAGAAGAAAAAAGGGAAACAGAAAAAAACAAAGAAAACAAATTAAAGAAAAAGAAATAAAGAGGAAATAAAATGGAAGAAAAAGAAATAATAAAGAAAAACCGGTGGTAGAAGAAATGCAGAATGTGCTGGCCCAACAGAGGATTAGGCATGCGAGGGGGTACGCGCTAGGTCACTATTTAGCGACCTACACGCCAAACAGGACTGGTCGTATTCTGGGTAGTAGTTCACTTACCTAGAATGAATGAAATTTTCTGATGATCCTTTTCATACGTAAGTGTCCATCCTTACCGTTACCGGCCATACTATATATCCTGGTTGAGCTCGCGGATAACTTGTTTGGCCTGCCGGAAATAGAGTGTGACCATCACGATCTAGTCCTTAATGAAGCTCCTCCGCTTATCGGCGACGCAACCAGGGAAGATGTCGGCCTTGGAGATGCCGGCCATGGCGAGCTCGTCCTATGTATATAGCTAGATGTCGAACTCAATGAATTCAACAGTGGCATGCTTAGGGCATCTCCAGCCGTTTGCCCCCCCAGGGCGCCTAAATAGAGCGGCCTGGGGGTGTGCCGGTGCTAGTTCGGCCCTTGGGGGCGACCTAGCTCCCAGTCACGCCCCCACGCGTCGGCCCCAGGATGCGGGAAATTCGAACTTGGTCGTTCCCGCTCTCAAAAGACGCCGCAAATCCGGCGATCGGGCGTAGTCTGGCGTTACAAAAAACAGAGGGCCGCCGTGCGCAACGATTCACTCGGCTTGGTCGGCTCCAGTTGTTGGCGGAGTCGGCGTGCGCGGGCTCGTTGGTGTCGGACCTGCTTCGTCGCAGGGTTGCGTCGGCGCGGCTTCGGCACTGCTGGGCGGCGATGTAGAGGCGCCGTTCGGGCTTGGCGACCGTGTGGTCGTGGGCGTCATCGGCGTCGTCGGCGTTGCCGTCGGCAGCTCGTTCAGGATGAGGCCGCGCTGCACCAGGTACCACGCCTTGAGCTTCTCGTCGTTGCTCTGGAGCATGTCCGCCCCGCTCATCAGAAAAGCCATGTCAGTGTTCCTCTTCTCGCGGCGACGTTCGTCCGGAGCAGGTCGAGCTTGATGGCGTTGTTCTTCATTAGCGACGACCACCGCGGCTCGGTCTTCTCTTCGCGTAGGACGGCCCGGGCCTGGGCGTCGGCAAGGCAATGCTCGATGGACTCCTGCACTCGCGTGGTTGCCGCGTCGGCGCTTTTCCCCTTCTTTGCCAACTTGTGGCCGTTCGGTCGTCCCTCTGACGCGCCCGGAGTCATCGCGTCTGGCTTGTATGTCTCCTTGGCCTTGTCGAGGGCACGCTGGACTTTCGCCCACTTTTCGCACTTGTCAATGCGCTTGTAGACGTGGAGGTGCTTGAAGTCGGCGTCTTGGTTGTCGCCCCGATACATGGCGAACATACGCAGCAGCTGCGTAGAGACAAACAGTTGGCGGGCGGCGGGCGTAGGGGACGAAGATATGCGGGCGAACGACGTGCGTACCTGATCCTCAATGCTGGCGCCGCTCTCCGGGCGAGCCGCGACCTCCTTGACGATTCCATGCCATTTGTTGCACGCCAACTGGATACGCCCCCAATGGTTCGCCATCGCCTTGGAGCCGCGCTGCATGTAGACGCCTTTGAAGTAAGGGTCGACGAGCTTCCGCTCGTCGAACTCGGCCTTGATGCGGCCCCAGTACGTGTCCAAGCTCTGGTTCGCGCCGGTGGTCGGATCGAGGCAGACGACTTTCCATGCTTCGGCGAGGCATTCCTCCTCCTTGGACATCCATTTGATGCGCGGTTCGCCTGACCTAGCCGCCCGCTTCTTCTTCTTCTGGCGCCCCTTCGTAGGAGCAGGAGCCGGTTCCTCCTCCTCCTCCTCCTCGTCCTCGTCCTCCTCGGGTTCCTGCGCGTCGTCGCCGTAGACGTAGCCGAGCTCGGCCTCCATGTCGCCGCTGAGGTCCACTACCTCGTCCTGGGTGGCAAACCCGGGAGACTCGGCGGCCGCGGTCGATCCCGTTGCGATGATGTCGTCCATGTCGGCTCCCGTGTCATCGGCGTCGCCGAGGTGCGAGAAGGGTAGCGGTCCGCGGTAGAGATGGGGCGTCGGTGTGGACGCGTAGTCGGCGGGCGGCGAGTAGTTGTATGGAGGGTACTGCACGCCGACGAAGGCGGGCGAGGGCGTGCGCGTAGCGGGGTGACCATGAGGGAAGGTCACGTTTGGGTTGAACCCACCGTGCGCGTCGCCATCGGCGTAGCCGGGCGACGATGAACCCCATGGAGATCCGGCGCCTTGATGTCCCCAAGGCGCGTACTGGGTGTGGCTGACGACGGGTGGATTCATCCCCGCCTGGTCGACCAATGAGGAAGACGCCGCCGCGCGCGCCGCGTTGTCGCGGGCCTTCTTGGCTATGGCCCTGTTCCGCCTATCGGCGGTGACCGCTTCGCGCCGCTGAACTTTCACCCTCCACTCGGCGTTTGATAGGCCCGGTGGCTTCGATGGCGGCGCCCTCGGCTTCCTCTGCCTCGGCTGGACCACGGTGCCAGTCGCGGTTGCCGCCGCGCGCGGCATGGCGTACTTCTTCGGCGGCATGGCGTGCTTCTTCGCGGCGAGCGAGAGGGTGTTTGGCGGGAGAAAGGGATAGAATGGCGGGAGGAAGGCGAGCGAGCGGGAGAAATGCGAGGGAAAAGCGCCAAGAAACGACGGGAAAAAGCCCTCGGATCGCTTCCAGGGCAGTCCCACGCGCCTTTTTCGCTTGCACCGGCTCCCCAAGCGCTCCGCAGCGCGCCGGGTTCGGCCTGGGTCCGGCGGCACCAGTTTTGGCCCGAGCCGGCGAAAAACGGGCTACTGAGGACGCGACTGGGGCCTTTTTTTGGCGCCAGCGCGGCAAAATCGCCTGGGAAGGGCCTGTTGGGGGCGCGGCCGGAGATGCACTTAGCAGCTTGATGGAAGGAGAGTCAAGGGGACGCGGTGGCGCCCTCGAGTACGATATTGCAGCGCGAGCTAGCGGGCAAGGGAAGAGTACCAATCGATGACGGTCGTGCAAATAAGAGGGGCCCAGGTTGTGCGATGGCCTAATAAGAAATTAACAAGCTGTCATTGCGCTAAACTTCAAACCAAACCATATTAACGGTTGGATCAATTTGGTACTACAACTTATTTTTTTAAGATAATACTACACCTTAAATTTCGTAGAAGGATTAACCGTTAAGACTTTTTTAACCAACCTGTAGTTGGATGGTTAGGAGGACAGTGGTATCCCTAGTTCATCGGGTTCAACACTTGCCACTGGTGCTCGTGTTTTTCTGGATTTATTTATTTATTTCGGCGATGTCTGTCAATCTCAAGATGATGTGCAGACTCAGTCTAAGGTACTCATATAGATAGGGTGTGCATGCGTTTATAAATTGATAAGTTTATGTGTGTGTATATAAGTGTCTATGTATGTAGTGTGTTAAAAAAATTATTTTTTCAACAGAATTCCGGCATTGTGTTTGAGTCCAAATTGGATGAAAAGGACCCCACTAAGGAAAGCACAAGAGCTCCACGCGTCTTCTGCAGGCACCTACTCGTGTGGCAGCATGCCATGCGTGCAGAATTTTTGGGCATATGGTCCTATAGTTGGTCACTACATGTGGCTGACCATTGACACTCTAGGCGGCCAACCGGAATTCGTCCAGCACAAAAACAACAGCAGGGCCGCTCGAGGCTGGTGAGTACATTGCAACCCCTATGAACTTCTGATTAGAAAAAGATGGGAAAACTCTACGCACGTTTTCCCCTTTCAATCGCTGACCAACTTCTCGCCACGGCCGCCGTCCCCATCAGTTATTTTTCTCTTACGTTTCACCATGTTTGCCTGAAGCAATTACAACTGGACGCCTTAAACCCCTATACACTTGGCTTGGGTGGATGGTCCAGTCACTGAATAGTTAAAAATATGACTTAGACGAGTTTCTCATACCGGCCTTAAACGTCTGAGCTGACCGGCACCCGTGATGTTCAGCTCAAATCTAGGGCGAGTATGAGGTGGCTCGGGCGTATCCGCCACGTCGGACCAGATAGGCCGGACCCATCACATTTTGCACCGAAATGACCAAGTCTACCAAACCCACTGCCTTTCTTTCGCGCCTGTCCACCATTTTTCGCGTCTGAGCCATCAAAATTGTCCACCCTTCGCCCCATCCATGCCGCCGGCCCCATCCGCCGCCCTAGATGCCGTCCAGCCCGTCCCACAACCACCACCAAGGATGTTGCTTCGACTTCGTCCGTGGGTCTCCCGTCCTTGGCTCCAGCCTGCAAGACGAAGAACGTTGCTTGGAGGGACCGCCGACGGAGGCAGCGGGAGAGGGAAGTGACGTCGAAGGGAGTTCTGCTTGTGGACCTCCAGGAGGAAGTATAACCTCTGGTGCGCCTGGCCCCCCAAACCTCGTCCATCTAGCCGTCGACAAGGAAGGCACTGTTCGGCCCACCAGCGACAAAGGTTGACCCGACGGCCGATTGGGCCACTCCAGATGGTTTTCCGGCTACACAGGCGCTAGATAAAAACGGGTGTCAGTCGCCGCAGCCCCACTGGGCGCGAACAAGCACAAGCATCAGAGGCACCCGGTCTGCCCACGTCCTGTTTGTCGAAATGACATAGCAGGACACGATATATTTGATTGCTCCTTTCCGGTCAATACCTTGCATTAGTATGTCGGACATGATCAATTAGTTGCACACACAGTGAGTTTATTTGAATTCTTGATAATTTTAGGACAATATCATGTCGGACATGATCAATCAAAGAAACTACCCAAATGGATTATGACTTGGGGGATCCAAATTGTTCGGCGTTTGAAGTTGGCGGAACATAAAACCCCAACCCCAACGAGAAAAGAAAGACAAAGGTAGCCAAGGCAAGAAGCACGACATTGACAACTTTTGAGGACATCTTGTTGGTTAAAGCTTGGTTGGCCACAAGCATGGACCCTACATGTGGCATGGATCAAAAGGGTACACTATCATGAACACAAGGAATATACTGATTCACATCCTATCGCGACTACCCGCAGTGTGGCATCTCTCCAACATTGATGGGGAATCATTCAAAGGGAAGTGAACAAATATGTCGGCTACTACACACAGGTGCTTGGCCGTCCTCAAAGTTGGATGGGAGTTTCAACTCAGGTAAGTTGAATTGCTTATTTGATTTCTTAAAATATACGGCTCAAATATTTAATGACATACCCTACTTATTTTATAGTAAAAGCAAATGGCCACCCAAAAAAGAGAATCAAACTAGAAACCCCACATAAAAAGAAAAATATTACTTAACATATCTGAAAAATGATAGATCTTCAAAATAACTTTCGTACCCTCATCACTAATTTATTATTATGAATAACCAGCAATCTAAGTTTTTCCTTCATAAACCAATTAACATCAGATAAGAACTGTCTCAAGTGTGTAACCTTTGGCTGCAATTTTTTTTGTTGGTAGCTTACCAAGTTAACTGATCAAGCATGTAATCTAAACTTTAATTATATGTAGTATGTACTAATCAAATGTCACGTACATTCACCACATATGGTTATAATTATGGTGTTCTTTTTGCCAATGGAACATTAAATTATGCATTTCCAAATCCAAGCTAGTCAAATATAGTTTAATAAAATGGGATCAGAATGATATTATTTGTAATCATGTAATATGAATATTAGCACATTATAATTTAGTTTGCATACACTTTTGACACATTTAAGATGAAGCGTGCTAGTTCCAATATCAGTACAATTACATACAACCCTGTTATGATTGTCTTACTTCATTCTTTATTTTAATGCAATTTTTGATCAAGGGCCACCTGGCTAGTTCATACGAATAACGTATTAAGTATTAACACATAATACTGAATTTTTTATTTAAATAATGGAATACGTACTAATAGTATAGGTAACCATCCCCCAGTGGCGGACCTAGAACATATTTTGACTGGGGACAAACTACTTGAGTGGGGGCATATTCTATAAAAGTTCAAAGAATTTAAGCATATTTTTCGGAATACAAGCAAATCTTAGTAGAATTTCAAATTTTGAGTGGGGGGCTCAGGCCCCCACTCACCTCAATGTAGGTCCGCCCCTGCATCCCCCCCTCTCTTTCTCTGCTCTTTGTATAGTTTGTAGTTCTTGTACAGAACCTTTTTTTTTTGAAAATGGAGGCGTACCCCCGGCCTATGCATCATAATGATGCATGCTCTACAGTAAATATTCAAAAATAAAATAGTATAGGTAACCACAATGTGCTAGAAAATATTGAGCCTCACGAGACATCGAGGATGCATGTAGCTAAATTATAATTATTGTACATAAATTAAATAATACTCCCTCTATAAACTAAAATAAGATGTTTTAGATCACCAGAGAGTAGATGATTAACATGTGCGAGGATCATTGTGCTAGTCCCCAGAACAACGCACAAGTATCTTGTTGAAGATAAGGTGCGTCGTGCGACTCAGATCTCTAGATAACTCAAAAGTTGCTTGGCATTTGGGTTTAAAGATACACTTTTGAATCTTTTACTCTCTATAATATCCCACTAAATGAAGTACGAATCCAACGGCAATCCACGTCTGAGCCCAGGCTCATATGCACCCAATGAATTGTAAATTCCAAAAAAAAGTAGAAAAAAGCTAAACCTATTTTTGCAACAAAGATGCTCTAGTGCAAAATTTCATGGTGCATGAACATTCCAGGAGCCCTCAGCAGAAAAGACAAAATCAGTTCTGAATTTTTTAAAGTTTCTTTGAGACTCGAAATTTGTTTTTTTAGAGCTCCTCGAATTTCCATCACCATGAAATTTTGCACACAGCTAATGCATTAGAGAATCTCTGATGCCAAGAAAACCAGTTCTATTTGTTAAATTTACTGTGGACATCCAGGTGTAGATGCACTTGGACACCAAATCACCGCTCCCAGAATTCAAGACCTTTCTAGCAACGTGCATTCGGAGTTGGACCAATTCTAGTGTGGGTTTCCCGCTGGCGAGAAACAATGTGCCCTAGGTACTTTTCCAGAATATAAAGCCCAGTCCGAACCCTCGCGGCCGCGTCCTCACTCACTAGTACTACTACCAGTCCAGAAAGCAGAAGCAAGAGGCAACGGGCATGCGCAGAATCGCGTCCTCACTCAACGTCGGCTTCGTCGCCGGCGTCGTCTTTGTGCTCCTCGTCTATTTCCTCGTCCAGCAGCAGCAGGCCGTCAGCAGCCTCAGCGGTAAGGATGCATTCGTTTCATGCGTCTGCTTTATCTAATTATTACTGTGACGGGTGTGTGTGTTAGGATCCTTGTCCTTTTAGTGACCAACTTGGCTATCTTCTACTACTCCTTCCACCCCGAATTACTTGTCTTAGATTTCTCTAAATACGGATCTATCAACAATTATGTTCATGTTTCTACTTTGAGTACATAGCATAGGCTGACTGACGGCAACACTTCTCCCTTGTTGCTTAATATGCACGCAGTTGCCACTACGGCGGCAGTATCACAATGGATGACGGATAAACAGCTGATCAAAGCCCCTGGCGAAATACAACAGATTAAAGCTCCTGGTGAAATACGTGAGCATTTCTACATATATATATATATATATATATATATATATATATATATATATATGGGGAAAATGCATTCTACTACCGGGTGTAGTTACACCCATTTCTCATATACTACTATGTGATAGTATATATACTACTTTATCATTTTTAGTATGTTCATATACTATATCTAAGATACTCCAAAGCGAGTTATGTGAAAAAATTGCATGTGAGCCCATGTTTTTATCATATTTGCGAAAATACGTACATATTTGTATGTAAAAAAAAGTATGCTAAAAATATATCTAAATATTCTTACATACTACATACTACGCATACATATACTGCGGTACGGTAGATACTACCTAAAACGTACAAAATAAAAATGGGTATAACTACACCCGGTAGTAGCAAAAATTTGTCATATATATAGTATGCTAAAAATTTGTCAAAAAAATGGGTATAACTACCTAAAACGTACCGCAGTATGTAAGAATATTTAGATATATTTTTAGCATACTTCTTTTTACGTACAAATATGTACGTATTTTCACAAATATGATAAAAACATGGGCTCACATGCAATTTTTTCATATAACTCGCTTTGGAGTATCTTAGATATAGTATATGAACATACTAAAAATGATAAAGTAGTATATATACTATCACATAGTAGTATATGAGAAATGGGTGTAGCTACACCCGGTAGTAGGATGCATTTTCCCTATATATATATATATATATATATATATATATATATATATATATATATATATATATATATATATATGTTTTCTTTGTGCCGACAGCTATGCTTATTGCCTATCTCTAGTCTCTCTAAACTGAAGATCAAGTCTTGCTTGTTGCTTAATCTACAGTTGCCGCTTCTGACGTGCATCGGATCGCAGACAAACAGCCGACTCATGATCCAGGTGAGAGCTAGCACCCCCGTTATTTTGATCAAATTTGCATCCATGCTCTGATAGTTTGGGTGTCCATGGAAATCACGAAATGGGAAAAAGGAAAAATTAAATGGAAAATAATTTTTTTTGAGGACTTCCTTTCTCCCCACAAAATAAATAAATAAAATCGCTACCCCAATTGTCGGCAGTGAGATGCACTACTAAGAGCATGGTTAATAGTATAGCCAACAATCGGCTGTATGAAATTGTCACATCATTTTTATCCAACCTAATAGCCAACATGTATAGTATGTAGCTATTTACAAAGTAGTCCTAGTTCATTAATAGATGGTCCACCTTACAATCTCACATTATTTCTTGGAGCACATGTTGCAGCCTGCTCTTAATCTATAGCCCGCTTCCCTTGAGGCTGCTCGAAATGGTAGTATTATAGATAGTACTCCCTCCGTTTCTTTTTACTCCGCATATAAGATTTGGTCAAGGTCAAACTACACAAAGTTTGACCAAATTTATATAAACAAATATGAACATCTATAATACTAAAACTATATAGTATGAAAATACGTTTCATGGTGCATCTGATATTATTGATTTCATATTGTCAATGTTTATATTTTTTTAAATATAAAGCTAGTCAAACTCTACAAAGCTTGACTTTGACCAAACCTTATATGCGGACTAAAAAGAAACGGAGGGAGTATCATGCAATGCCAACTAAGCAATTTTGATGAGGTGGCATAGAATTAAATGAAGAAAGAGATGCTTGAGTATCATATCATGATACCGTATCATATTAAATGATGTGCTACTTTGTGTCATATATGACAATAAATGTAGTACTCTATGATACCAACACATGGTGCGTTGCATTACAGATGTAGTATCATACGCTAGTATCATATGTATGATACTATTACTCCCTTCATCTTTATTTACTCCTCATATTAGTTTTGGTCAAAATCAAGCTTTACAAACTTTGACAAAGTTTATAGACAAAAATATTAACATATACAATAACAAATCAATACCATTAGATTCGTTGTTGAATGTACTTCCACATAATATAGTTTTGTTATGCTAAATATTTTATATTCTTTTTTATAAATTTGGTCAAACTTTGTAAAGTTTGACTTCAGTCAACTCTAATACGCGGAGTAAATAAAAACAGATTACAACCAGGCTCATCCAACTCAGCATACATATAATATTTTAATCCTCGCAACAACCTGCTTGTTATACTTGCTCTAAGTGGTTTGCAGAATCGTGACAGTAATTATGGGAGTTGACTTAAACTTTAAATGTCTGACAGATTTGACTGAGAATCACGATGTAACTGCAAATCAGAGAAGTCAATATCAGATCTAGCTAGCAAATATTGAATTAACTGATGGACGCTTGGCAGAAGCTCATGAAAGCACTCCAAAAGATAGGATCAAAGGTCAATGCATGGGAAACAACGAACGGTGTAAACGATGTACTAAACTTAATCTCATCTTGATCTTGATCATGGCTAAATACACACCGGCATGAGTTGCCTAGCCAGTGAATTAATACATGAGCACTTCTACCAATCTGTGTTGCTTTGTGCATGCCAACAACCATGCTTATTTCCATTATGTGTAGTCTATAAACTGAAGGTCAAAATCTTGCTTGTTGCTTAATCTACAGTCGTCGCTTCTGACGTGCAGTCGCCAATCTCGGACAAAGAACCGATTCATGATTCAGGTGAGCAGATCACTCTTGTTCTTTGTATTACCGATCAAATTTGAACATGTTCTGCTAGTTTGAATATCCAAGGAAATAGTAAAAAGGAAAATCATTTGTTTTGAATGTAGGGCCGACCGGAGAGATGGTTTTTTTTTCAAGATCTGGTGTTAATTACTGTGTTGACATAAAAGTAAGATAGACGTAAAAGTCTGACAGATCTGAGTACCAAATCACGACTTGAGTGTCAATTAGGTAACTGATCTAGGTATCCAATATTGATTTAACCCATGAAAGCTTGCCCCATGCTCATAAAAGACAAATATGCATTATGGGATCCAGGTCAATGCATAGGAAACAACGAACACTGTAAACGGTGTCTCGCATGCTAAACTTAACTTGCGAAGTGTGATGGCAAAGGGCAAATAATACACATACTCACTCGTAGGTGTGAAGTCTGATGCAAATGGGAAAATACTCCTGACGAAGGTTACAAACTGTCTATAGACGTTGTGTTAGAAGATGAAATGAATACGAGAGAGAAAAGATATTGATTAGCCAGGCCTCAATTAAAATGAACTAAGAATACTTATATCTCTGTTAAAATACAAATATCTCCTACTACTAGGGAGTAGAATTGCTAGCCCGTGCAGGGAGCACAGGTTGGACCGTGTCTTTGACGATGAGGATAGATTTACGTGCTAGCCTAGAACGTAGAGCTAACTTTATTAGTATGGCGAGATTATGCCGATGAATGAAGCTTGTTTAACCATCGTAACATTTTCCCTTTCTTTGGCGTGTTGCTACAGAGAAAGGCGAGGTGGTGTGTACCACGGAGAGCGAGACCCTCGGTCACTCTGAAACCTGCGAAGTCGACGGCGACGTCCGCACCAACGGCACTGCCCTGTCGGTGTCCCTCGTCCCGGCGACCTGGAAGGAGCGCCGCGAGTGGATGATCTCGCGCCGCGAGTGGATGATCTCGCCGTACTCGAAAGCGGAGATCATCGTCAAGAACGTCACCGTGAGGCAGCTGCAGGAGCGGGCCGCCGCCCCACCGTGCACGGTGACCCACAGCATGCCGGCCGTCCTGTTCGCAATCGCCGGGCACGCGGGCAACTACTGGCATGACTACACCGACATTCTGGTGCCTCTCTTCGTGGCGTCGCGGCGGTACCGCGGCGAGGTCACGTTCCTGATCAGCAACATCCAGTATAGGCCGGAGTGGCTGGTCAAGTACGAGACCCTGTTGCGGGGGCTGTCCAAGCACGCCTGGGTGGACATGGACGGCGACCCGGAGGTGCGGTGCTTCCCGCACGTCACGGTGGGGCTCCGCGTCGACAAGGAGCTGACCATTGTCCCCGAGCTGGTGCCGTGGGGACCCCTCTCCATGGTGGACTTCACCCGGTTCCTGCGCGAGACCTACGGTCTCCCACGCGGCGCCGCGGTCAGCCTGACCCGGGAGCCGGACAAGAAGCCGCGGCTGCTACTGATCCACCGGGGTCACTACCGTCTGCTCCTGAACGAGCCGGAGATAGCGCAAGCGGCGGAGGCGGCGGGGTTCGAGACAGTGGTGATGGAGCTGCGGGCCAACGCGTCCGAGACGGAGCAGGCGCGGCTGGTGAACTCGTTCGACGTGCTGCTCGGCATGCACGGCGCGGGGCTGACGAACGCGTTGCACCTGCCGCCGGGCGGCGTGCTGATCCAGGTGGTGCCGTACGGGAACATAGAGAGCATCGCGAGGGCGGAGTTCAGCGAGCCCGTAACGGACATGGGGCTCAAGTACCTGGATTATAGCGTGAGCGTGGAGGAGAGCTCGCTGATGGAGACGTTGGGGCCGGAGCACCCGGCGATCAAGGACCCCGAGTCCATCCACCGCAGCGGCTGGGCCAACACGTTTGAGTTCTACCTCGCTAAGCAGAACGTCCGCATCAACACCACCCGCTTCGCGCCAACCCTGGCGCAAGCGTTCGACCACCTACGCCAGCAGTAGGGGGCAGAGAGAAGAATGTTCTTCCTTTGTGTTAGAAAATACCCGAATATATCATTGTAGAAAGAAAATGAGAGAGACGATATTTGTTAATAATGTTCACTACACTCTTTCCCATATACTAAATCGACATGGTAAGATCGGTGTCAAGTCGGTTGAGGTCATCAGACACATCTCGGCCAGCACCACGGCCGGACCAGACACCCCTTGCCATGGACACTCGGACCGTCTCCTTCCTGATA
Organism: Triticum timopheevii; assembly: GCA_963921465.1. Lineage (NCBI taxonomy): Eukaryota > Viridiplantae > Streptophyta > Magnoliopsida > Poales > Poaceae > Triticum > Triticum timopheevii. The sequence continues at coordinate 106,136,040 of OY997272.1, read as the reverse complement.
TGGTCTCTAGCCTACCGGGTTCGTCTAGTCTATTTTGGTTACTTTATGGTGCATTTATATACGGAAATGTTAACGCCCACACCTGTGGGCGTTCACCATCTCGACCACACGCAAGAATCACCGTTGGATACTTTGTGCACGAATCTTGGCATAATCCGGTCATTTTTCTGCGCCACGTAGGACGAGGCGAGTGTGCGGTGTGCGAGACAGTTCGCCCGCACGTTGGTTGCCCTTCCGCGGTCAGCGGTTGCCACTCGGGGGCATGCGGTGGAACTGCTATGCGCCCGCACGCCACGCGCCGACCGCGGTTGACGTCAAACACGTCGCACACCTCTGCCCCCTTTCCCTCACGGTTCCAGTTTACTCACCCCCGCACCGCAGTTACTGGCACAACCCACTCGCATTTCAAACCATTGGAGGAGAAGGCGAGGGGAGAAGGCGACGGCGGAGGCGGACGAATCGACGGTGTTCGCGGTCATCGGTGGTGCTCGCCGGAACGGAGCGGCTTCGCCGGAGCGCCTGCGCGTTGAAGGTAATGCTCGCTACAACTCTCGCAATCCCTTCCTGCATTTCCCTCCTTCCCTCCCTGTTCGATTCCTCGCTCGAGATTCGTAGAGATTCAGGCGATTTGGCGATGCGTCGGCGTTCCCGTCGGCGGCGGAGTCGTCTGCTAGCCGTTTTTGGTGGCACTGGGCAGTTTCGTCGCCGCGGCGGCGGCGGCCTCGTTGGTGTGGTTATGCCTGTCCGGAGGCATGCACTAGTCTTGCCTTTGGATTGGGCAGGTGTCTCCCGGTTTGTTTGATGCGCATTGGTTCGAATTGGTGTTTTGCAATCAGTTCGGGGGAGAACTTTGAGGTTGAATTTGAAGTCACTGTAGTTGCCATTGAACCCTAGATCTAGTTAGTTGGTTTTTGAAACTGTAGTATGAGGCAAACTTGGTAGTTTGATTAACTATCATGATTGTATGGCAACTAACTTCCTGAACAAATGTGATAGTTGCCACAAACGTGTTTTCCCAGGCGGCAACTAACTTACTGAAATGACTGTGATAGTTGCCACAAATAAGCTTTCCCATGCGGCAATTATTTATTGAATGACTGTGATAGTTGCCACACACACCCTCTTCCATGTGGCAACTAATTTGCTGACTTACTATGATAGTAGCCACAAACATGCCTTTTCATTGTGGCAACTAATTTTTTCTGAATGACTTGTGAAAGTTACCACACGGTGCGAATGGTGAAGTGTAGTAAATCGGTAGTCAATGCAGTTCCAGCAGCCAACCGCACTGGACGGCAACTAATGTGCACATCAAGTGTGCCTGTTGCCACTTGGATAGTATATTCATGTGGCAAAATAGAATGTGAACACACTATCTGTTGCCATACTGTAGATAGGACAATGTGGCAAATTGGCTGCATAATATGGCAACCAAATTTGTATATCAATTGTGTCAGATGCCATACATATGCTTTCCATGTGGCAAATTTTTTGGCTGACCACATCATGTATGTTGCCATGTTACAGTCAGTACAATGTGGCAAATTCATTGTACTGCAGACGCAATTTTTTTGTTTCGCCACAATGACTTTGTGATATCTGAACACAGTGTGGCAATTTTCAGGTTCTTGATTAGATGTGGTTTCATCGCTTTTTTGTAGTATGTGTTGCATTTCAACACGGCAATTTCACCCTAGCACATTTCTGCCGCTGAACAGGTGGCATTTGATTGGTGTATTTTGAGGATAGGGTGTGAGCTGCCACATCTTAGTTTTTGTGATGTGAAGGATTTTGTGACTTTCTATCGTACTATATTGGGCTAACATGGCAACTTCAACATTTTTGTTTTCAAGTGCAACTACGATCTGTACACTTTTTTTTTCTTGATAATGCAACCAATGTGCTTACTTTCCACGTTTATGTTTCCGACAATCATAGGAGGGGTGCGTGTGTGTTCATGTTATATTTTTTGCATTCACTAGTTGACATTTCCTGTTAGGTGGCAACTGCTTTCCTCTTGCATTTACATTTCCATCATGACAAGTTGGTCTGTTCCTATCTCAGCAGAATGGCTCGTGGTGATCATCAAAATGATGATGATGATTTCATGGATCCGCCACAGCGTCGGGCAACTAGACGGAGAAAAGAGGGTGATGAGGTAACTGTCCACACATCCCCCATCCTCCTGCTTTATGTTACTGGTTGGCATCTCGAGCTTGCAGTCGTCTGTCATGAACTAAAATTTCACGACATTGCAAAACATGGCAACAACTGATCACTTTTTGTCTGTTTTCTGCAGAAGAAGAAACATATTCGCAACAGAGCCTCCCAAGAACGACTGACTGCGTTGACTGACAAATTCACCGACGATCAGAAGGGAGCTGCTGCTGAGATGGGTATGCAGGCTCTGATGGATGTCCGGTGCACGAACCTTGTTAACCCTGTATGCGACTGGCTTGGTGAGATCTACGACCCCGCCTCCAGGGAATTCGTGATTCTGGGATGTGGAAGACTACCGTTGAATGAGGAATCTGTGTTCTGCACTTTGGGTGTGCCTCGTGGACATATCAAAGTCCCGTACGAGGTCAATAATGAGATCGAGGAAGCGCTGTTCCCCTGTTTGTTTCCTGGGTTGGAATCCATGCCGAACACGTCTGCACTGGCAGATTCGTTGCAGGCCATGACGACACATGGAGATGTTTTCAAGATGAAGCTACTCATGTACCTCATCTCAGCTGTTTTCGCGCCGACCACATCTCTTCGCTCAAGCAACAAATGCTTCCCCATCCTGGTGAATGATCCATCTTTACTACTTTATATTCCTTCAATCTTTTGGCTCCGATGTCATGTGTAAAGCTAGTCACTGCCAATGTTTTCGATGTTTTTTCCATTTGATTTCTGATGCGGCAACCTTTTGTCCTGAAATTTTGTGCGGTGCAGGCGGATCTGAAAAATGTGAAGAATATGAATTGGTGTAAGTTTATTGCCGACTTCCTGCACGATGCATTCTCAAGCAAGATGTACCAAAAGGGTTGTCGACTGCATTTAATGGTATTTTTTACCAGTTCTTTCTGTGAACACTCTTTTTTAACACACTTTTATTCATGCATGGCAACCTGATCATAACAAGATGGCAACTGTCATAATGACAATATGACAACTGCCATCATATTAGTATGGCAACTGCCATCATTGTAATATGGCAACTGCCATCACACTATGATGGCAACTAGGACATACAGAAGGCAACTTCTTATTTTTTTCTACTCTTTTCATGCACATAAACTTGATTATCATGGGAACATAGATTATCCTGTTTTTTTACTACAAAGTACCCATGATGGCAACTGATATTTCTTTCTTTGTAAAATTGTTTTAAATCAGCTCATGTACGTCGACTGTCTTGATCTGTCCACCGTGGATTTCACCGAGACAGGAGGCCCGCTGTGACGCCCCCGATTCAATCGTACACTAATCATGCACGCAAATGTGTACGATCAAAATCAGGGACTCACGGGAAGATATCACAACACAACTCTAAAACATAAATAAGTCATACAAGCATCATAATACAAGCCAGGGGCCTCGAGGGCTCGAATACAAGTGCTCGATCATAGACGAGTCAGCGGAAGCAACAATATCTGAGTACAGACATAAGTTAAACAAGTTTGCCTTAAGAAGGCTAGCACAAACTGAGATACAGACCGAAAGAGGCGCAGGCCTCCTGCCTGGGATCCTCCTAAACTACTCCTGGTCGTCGTCAGCGGGCTGCACGTAGTAGTAGGCACCTCCAGTGTAGTAGTCGTCATCGACGGTGGCGTCTGGCTCCTGGGCTCCAGCATCTGGTTGCGACAACCAGAAAGAAAGGAAAGGGGGGGGGGGAACAGGGGGAGAAAGCAACCGTGAGTACTCATCCAAAGTACTCGCAAGCAAGGATCTACACTACATATGCATGGGTATATGTGTAAAGGGCCATATCGGTGGACTGAACTGCAGAATGCCAGAATAAGAGGGGGATAGCTAATCCTGTCGAAGACTACGCTTCTGGCAGCCTCCGTCTTGCAGCATGTAGAAGAGAGTAGACTGAAGTCCTCCAAGTAGCATCGCCAAGTAGCATCTCCAAGTAGCATCTCCAAGTAGCATCTCCAGTAGCATCGCATAGCATAATCCTACCCAGCGATCCTCTCCTTGTCGCCCTGTTAGAGAACGATCACCGGGTTGTCTTGGAACTTGGAAGGGTGTGTTTTATTAAGTATCCGGTTCTAGTTGTCATAAGGTCAAGGTACAACTCCAAGTCGTCCTGTTACCGAAGATCACGGCTATTCAAATAGATTAACTTCCCTGCAGGGGTGCACCAACTTACCCAGCACGCTTGATCCCATTTGGCCGGACACACTTTCCTGGGTCATGCCCGGCCGCGGAAGATCAACACGTCGCAGCCCCACCTAGGCTCAACAGAGAGGTCAGCACGCCGGTCTAAACCTAAGCGCGCAGGGGTCTGGGCCCATCGCCCTGAGCACACCTGCACGTTGCGTGGGCGGCCGGAAGCAGACCTAGCCTAGTGGCGTTCCAGTCCAATCCGGCGCGCGCCGCTCAGTTGCTGACGTCACGAAGGCTTCGGCTGATACCACGACGCCGGGATACCCATAACTACTCCCGCATAGATGGTAATTGCGTATAGGCTCGTAACCAACTCAGATCAAATACCAAGATCTCGTTAAGCGTGTTAAGTATCCGCGAACGCCGAACAGGGCCAGGCCCACCTCTCTCCTAGGCGGTCTCAACCTGCCCTGACGCTCCGCCACAAAGATCCACTCACGGGTGCTCCACCAGCCGACCCGACTTTAGTCTTCACATGTATCATGTATAAGTATATAGTATATACCCGAGATCACCTCCCGAGTGATCTCGGCCCAATAGTATAGCACAGCTGACGGACAAGAATGTAGGGCCACAGATGGAAATACTAGCATCCTATACTAGGCAAGTAGGAATACAGGTAAAGGTATCAACAGAAGTAGCAAAGACAGGCTATGCATCAGGTTAGGAATAACGGAAAGAAGTAACATGCTACACTACTCTAATGCAAGCAGTATAGAGTAGAATAGGCGATATCTGGTGATCAAGGGGTGGGGGGCGGCTTGCCTGGTTGCTCTGGCAAGAGAGAGGGGTCGTCAACTCCGTAGTCAAATTGGGCAGCAGCAGCGTCGGTCTCGTAGTCTACCGGAGAGAAGAGGGGGAAGAACAATGAATACCATGTAAATAGATGCATATCGATGCATGACAAGACAAGTAACGATGCTAGGCGTGCCCTAACGTGGTATGAGGTGGTACCGGTTAAGAGGGAAAACATCCGGGAAAGTATTCCCGGTGTTTCGCGTTTTCGGGCAGAGGAGCCGGAGGGGGAAAGTTGCGAGTTCGATAGGTCAGGGGGGTATGGCGGACGAACGGACTGTGTATCCGGATTCGTCCCGTCGTTCTGAGCAACTTTCATGTTGAAAATATTTTAATCCGAGTTACGGATTAAAAGATATGATTTTCTAAAGATTTTATTAATTTCTGGAATTTAATTAATTATTTAATTAATTCGAAAATGGATTTATGACATCAGCATGATGTCATGCTGACATCAGCAGTCAACAGAGTTGACTGGTCAACCTGACTTGTGGGCCCCATTCGTCATTGACTTATTAGTCTAATTAGGGTTTAATTAAACTATCTACTTAATTAGATTAATTAAACATGATTAATTAACTTAATTAATTCATTAACTATTTTAATTATTAATTATTAATTAATTAATTAATTAATTAATTATATATTTATTTTTATTTCATTTTTTTAAACGTTTTGGAGTGGGGCCCATTGTCATAGGGCCACTGGAGCCTATGCGGGCGTGCGGGTTACGGGCGCCACCCGAACGAGCGATGGCCCGAGTGGGGGGGGGGGGGGGGGGCGAGCCCGACAGGGGGGAAAACGGGGCGAGGCCACCGGGCGCCACGACAGACGGCCGCGGCGCGACAGCCATCGAGGAGCCCCGGCGGAGGCGGCCAGCATGGCAGTGGCAGGCACGGTAGCCCGGGGCAGGGCAGGCAACAGTAGGGAGGCGGAGGGATCCGGGACGCGGCCACGGCGGGGCGCCGGGCGGGGCGGCGGTGTCCGCGGGCACGGCGTGAGCACGACGCGGCCACGGCGAATATAGCAGGCGGGTGATGGAGGCAGAGAGGAGAAGGGGAGGGGCGGCTCACAGGGGGCCGTAGGGTTCGGGGCAACGGGGCTTGGGGCGGAGGACGGAGACGACCGGGCGACGAGGAAGCAGTCCGGTGAAGGCGTCGGGTGGTGGTGGTGCTCCGGCGACGGCGGGTCTTCGGGCGGCAGTGATGGCGAACGGCGACGGCGCGAGGGCACCTGTCGGGGAGGAGATGAGGTCGGGGCGACGAGGACGAGGTAGCCCGGCGAACGATGACGGCGGGGTTTGGGACGACGGCGTGGTGGCGGCGGGGACGCGCCCCGATCTGAATCGAGGGCGGGACAGAGGCGAGGGGAGGAGCTTCGAGGCGTCCGACGAGGTGGGGATCTCCGGTGAGGGGGAGGCCGTGGCACGGGCGCGAGGGAGGGGGGCGAACGGTGTCGGGGGGGGGGGGGGGGCGGGGCGTCGGCCCGATCCTGATCCAAAACTGGATCGGGGGGGGGGGGGAGGGGAGAGAGCGAGTGGGGGTGTGGGTGGTTAGGGTTTGCGGGGGGTGAGGGGATAAGGTGTGGCCGGCTGGGCCTGGTGGGTTGGCCCAGTGGGGTTGATGGCCTGCTGTTAGCTGGGCCGGTTGGCCCATTGGGGGGGTCCCTTTTCTTTTGTTTTGTTTTTTTATACTTTTTATTTATTTTACTTTTCTGTTTTAAATCATTTTAAATTACTTAGGCATTTTATAAAAATGGGTTTGTTGCACCATAATTACCTTTGTAATATTTAGTACAATCCAAACATTTTTGTTTTAATTTTTGAAAACTTTTATTGTTATCATTAATTTGAATTTTGAATTTTGGACCAGTTTTGTCCTAACGATAGCTTAGCAGCAGTAATCGTGGTGACGTGGCACCATTAGCGTGGGATCACTGTAGCTTAATTATCCGGGCGTCACACCCGCTGCCTACGCACAAGTTTGCTGTTTCTGCGTGGATTATCAACGCTGTCAAGGCTGTGCTTGCCGCAGACAGGGTAACTGATACCAAATATGGAAAACTGCAGGTTAGTTCTGGTTTCTCTCTCCACACGGCATGCTTTACAAATTTGACATGAGGTAACCGCCCGTGGTTCATAAGGGATGACTACCTTTTGTTATCCATGTCTGTCTGCGTATTGTATCCATGTTTCACTCCACATGTGAACTCTTTCATTCGTGCTGAAACTTACCTTCTCTCTCTTACATCCTTGCTATTTTTTTGTTTTTTCTAGCTGATGGCCAAGCATGCTATAGACTACAGCGTGTTTGGGGGGCCTCAAAACTTTGGAAAGTGGATGGACGTGCACTCAGCTCCGTCTTGTCCTACTGAGGTAATCAAAATATCTACATCTATGGTTTGCTGTGGATTATTTTTTGATGTTGCCCAAGTGACTTCAATATGGGTGGTTATTCATGCTTCTTGTTTCATGCACAGGCGAGGGCACCTGTTGAGCATCTAATTGGGTAGTTCGCATCCGGAATGACCGGCTTGCTCGGGAAGTTGGTTGAGGGGTGGACGTCCCTCAGTGGCTCTGACAACTAGCGACGCGGTTGCGAGGCAGTTCACTTCATTTGTCCCAGAACGTACACATCGGCCAACCGGTTGCCGTGGCCGGTATGACTACAACAGTTCCCAAGAGCCTGGTGACACACACGATGAACTAGATGGAGACGCTGGACTCAGCAAGGATGATGACGATGACATGGAGAATGTGCAACAGGATACCGATGATGAGGAACATGTTGAAGTTCGCGTAGGTGGTAACAAGGGCAAGGATGCAACAGATGTCCCCCCATCGGAGAAAGTCAAAGAACATACGACTGCGAGAGGTGAGGGTGTGTTGCCATCAAGGAGGGGAGGGCTCCAGAGGATGTTGGGAAGGGTTCTCCTGGCAAGAGGTCTAGGACCGATCCCGCAGCTGCCAGGAGGAGGTTCGACTTTAATTTTAGTTTTTTGCTTTGTCTATTTTCTTGGAACAGACTCATCCCTTTTTTGCTCTTGTTTTTGTCAAGTGCGGCAATGAGTTTGCTGTCTGACAATTGCCACCTTTTTCCCCTCCATCTCATACGTGCAGTGAGCCGACAACTGGTGGACGAGCAGTTACGAAGAAACAGGCGCCAACGCCAACCCGTGTTTCTGCTCGGTTGAACAAAGGAGCCCCCATTGCCGGTGACACCCCTTCCACTAGGTCATCTCCTCGTACGACGACAACCAACACCGGGGATCCTGTCGTGTTGCCAGACCTGAGGAAGCCAGTCAAGAAGTAGGTTTTTCCACGTGCTTTCATTGACATAGTGCTATTTTTTCTTGATTTTCCAATGCATCTGTTCAGCTTGTCAGATGGCCTTCTGTCAGCATCCCCCACGTGGCAACTGCTGTTTTCCAAATGATTTCTTCCTTCCTTTTTAAGTGTATGGCAACTCCTATTTGGTTTTTACATGGCAACTGGCATCTAGGCCAAACGGCAACTCTTACTGTACCTAATGGCAACTGCCATATTTATCGTTGGCTTGTGTTCTCATCCCACACCTAGGTTTGAAATTGCATTCATGGCAGATCAATCATTTTTATCATTCTTCAAGTTGGCTAATATGGCAACTACTGCTGGATTTTGTATGGCAATTGCCAACTATGTCACATGGCAACTCATGTTCTCCTTACATGGCAACTACCAGCTTTTCCACTTGTTTTTCATTTTTTAAAGATTTCTACCATGGCAAATATATTTTGTTCATTTTTTAATACCTTTTTCATGTGCTTTCTTTTTTTGCAGGGTGAAGAAGACTACTATGCGCGGGTCCAAGCATATCATTAAGGATCCACTCGAACGCCTCCATTCAAAGTTGTCAACAGGGGGCAACTCAGATGTTCACGAGGTGCCAGGCGACAATATTGCTGCTGCACCATCAACTGCTCCCACTAACTCTGATGCAAGTGGCCGACCATCTCCGCCGGCTGTAGATGTGCAGGCCAGAACAACTAGCATCCGTACATCGGGGAGTGACGAGTCGGTATCTACCAGGACAGCTGAAATATTGCCAACTCTTCTGGCAATGAAGGATGCTGCTGTGAGCCATGCCACCCCATCAGCAAGCGTTGAAGTGGACGCTCCCGAGACCAACCTAAGCAAGGAAGACTCCCGCTCATCTGACACTGATTCCAAGTGTGTGCGTGGTGGCACTCCTGTGTCCACGATAGAAGCGGCTGAGGCGGCAGTTCACAATGATATGCCATCTACAGGTGAGAGTCTTGGCACAACAGCTCAAGCTCCTGTCGGTGCAGATACTGCTAAGGCGACCATTTCGCGTGCTGGTCTTCCACCTAGGCATCGTAGCCCCCGCAAGCAATCAAGAGACATACCCAACGCACCGGCTGTAGCTAGGAGTAGCAGAGACGAGTCTGGTTATGTTCCTGCGTCCACTCTGTTCCCCCCACCAGCCAAAAGCATTGTGATGGAGAAACTGGAAGAACGGAGCACAACTGATGCAGGTGTCAAGCCGGGCATGACTGACTCAGGTGAACGTCCGGAGCAGACCGCGCCTTTACCCGCAGTGGAAATCCCCAGCTTAAATCTGCGCACTTCCAAGCTCCTAGTCAATGTGGGTGTCCCATACAGCCCAAACAAGAAGATTGTCAAGAAAGCTGCGGCTGATACCGCTGACAACATGCCCCGCCCTACAAATAAGCCCGATCATTCTATAGCGGCCGATTCAGATATTTTTGTTGATCTTTCACCGTTGGATTCTGCCCCGCAAGTTGTTCGTGGTCCGGCCAGTAGGCATGAGAGGCACCCAATGGCCTTCACCCCACCGAGCTTCAGTCTTGGCATCAGTCAAGATGAACCAGTTGAGGGAGTCCTGGACTAGGGGGTGTCCGGACAGCCGGACTATCAATATCCGTCAGACTCCAAGACTACGAAGATACAAGATTGAAGACTCCGTCCCGTGTCCGGATGGGACTTTCCTTGGCGTGGAAGGCAAGCTTGGCAATACGGATATGTAGATCTCCTACCATTGTAACCGACTCTGTGTAACCCTAGCCTTCTCCGGTGTCTATATAAACCGGAGGGCTTTAGTCCATAGTACAACATACATTACAACCATCATACCATAGGCTAGCTTCTAGGGTTTAGCCTCCTTGATCTCGTGGTAGATCTACCCTTGTACTACCCATATCATCAATATTAATCAAGCAGGACGTAGGGTTTTACCTCCATCGAGAGGGCCCAAACCTGGGTAAAAACATCGTGTCCCTCGTCTCCTGTTACCATCCGCCTAGACGCACAGTTCGGGACCCCCTACCCGAGATCCGTCGGTTTTGACACCGACATTGGTGCTTTCTTTGAGAGTTCCCCTGTGTTGTCATCGATAGAGCGGATGCCTCCACCCATCTTCAAAGACGGTGTTTTCGCCGGAGGGGCCTTGGCCGCCAGCCAAACTATCCGGCTTGGTGGTTTTCTCATGACCGCCTATCCGGCCGCCGCTTCGGCAATGACTTCTCAAGTCGTCGAAAGCAATCTTCGCGTCAGCCCTAAAGCTGCCAAACAGTTAGATCCAATAGAGCTCTCGTCTGTTAACGAGCTCTTGGATCGCATCGCTGCCCTGGGAGTTGCTACGGACTACAACCAGATTGGGCTTAAAACCGATCCGAGAGAGATTAACTCTCCCCAGGCCACCCACCACGTCGCAGTGGTGGAAGAGCAATACGACAACTCTTTGCCAGTGCTGAAAACAATTCATGTCCGGATTCCCGAACCCTCCATGCCGGATTCCCGCGGGGGGACGGACTTCGATCGAGCATTGAACTTAAAATCATGCATCGCCCCGGACTCGCTGGATTGTCCCCAGCAAACCACACTTCCGAATTCGGAAACCCCTTGGCCTTTGAGCCTCAAGATGGGCAGGGATCCGGATTTTATTCCACCCACCCGCCCAGACATATGCGATCTATCTCTAATACGGCAAGAGCCTACAGAAACAGTACATCACTACTGGGCCAGATTCCTCCTGGTTATGGACAGGATAAAGGACTGCCGAGAGGAAAACGCAATATCAATCTTCCGCAATAACTGCACGGACAAGGGAATACTAAACGCCATTGATCGTCGCAAAATCACGCGCTTCACCGATCTGGCATCGATTGTACGAAAGTACTGTGCGATGGAGAGTTTCCGGAAAACCAAAAATCAATTTTGGGATAATCCGGCCCCAAACCCAGTCCGCAGTAAAAGGGTGCCTTACACTCAGGCCCCAGATGCAAAAACGAAAAAACAAAAACCCAATAAGGGAAACGGAACCGTACTGGAGGGATGGCTCAATGGACCCTGTAAGCTTCATAATACAGAGGGAGTCGTCCCAACACATAGCCTTCGAGCATGTTGGATATTACGGCAGGTGGCCAAAAGTGGCGAAGAGCTTCTAGCTCCGGGAAACCACTCCAACAATACCAGCATGGTATCAATAGTCTTCGAAACTTTCGCATCAGATAATATGCGAAAATGATCAATCCGCGAACTCGCCGAAGTCTACCAAGTAGCAACAGCAAATCCATGGAGCGACACAGCTATTACCTTCAATGGCAGCGACGAGCCCACATTCCGAACAACCAGAGCCCCAGCCGCACTGGTACTTAGTCCCATAGTGGACGGCTTTCGACTGACAAAAGTCCTCATGGACGGCGACAGCGGACTAAACCTCATTTACAAGGAAACTCTGCGAAAAATGGAAATCGATTGGAGCCGTATTGAGCGAAGCAGCACAACCTTTAGAGGAATAATCCCTAGTCAGGAAGCGCGCTGCACCGGAAAAATCACACTCGATGTGGTGTTCGGCTCTTCGGAAAATTACAGATCCGAAGAAGTCACGTTCCAGGTGGCCTCGTTCAGCAGTGGGTATCACGCCATATTAGGACGAGAGGCATTCACAATTTTTCAAGCAATACCTCATTACGGGTACATGAAGCTCAAAATGCCTGGGCCCAGCGGAATAATCACTCTCGCTAGTGATCCGGACATAGCACTCCGCGCCGAAAACAAGACAGCCGCACTAGCCCTCGAGGCACTATCCGAAGCCTTAGCGGCAGAGGAACTCACCGCGCTGCGCTCTACGGTGAATAGGGACGATGTGATACTCGATAAAAGATCCAAGTCCACCTCCTTCAAACCAGCAGACGAGATAATAAAATTCCTGGTCCATCCAACGGACCCAACAAAGACGGCCTCCATTGGGGCACAGTTGAACCCCGAAGTAGACGCCGCACTGCGCGAATTCCTTCGGGAAAATTGGGATATCTTCGCCTGGCATCCTTCAGACATGCCCGGAATCCCTCGTAGGTTGGCAGTACACAGCCTCAACATCCTAAAAGGATTCAAGCCAGTCAAACAGGCTCTTCGACGATTTTCCGAGCCCAAAAGACAGGCAATGGGAGAAGAGCTAGCCAAACTATTGGAAGCCGGATTCATTAGAGATATCAAACATCCGGACTGGCTAGCAAATTTGGTGATGGTACCAAAGAAGGATAAATCCTGGCGCCTCTGTGTCAATTTTAAAGACCTCAATAAAGCTTGCCCAAAGGATCCCTTCCCTCTCCCCCGCATCGATCAAATTATTGATGCCACAGCAGGGCACGATTCGTTGTGCTTCCTAGACGCATACTCTGGCTACCATCAAATCAAGATGGCGGAAGCAGAGCAAGCCGCAACGGCATTCATCACTCCATATGGACCATTCTGCTTCAACACGATGCCCTTCGGACTCAAAAACGCCGGCGCAACATATCAGCGCATGATTCAAACATGTCTGGCCACCCAGATCGGCAAAACAGTCGAGGCATACGTAGACGACGTAGTCGTCAAAACAAAACACGTCAAAACTTTAGTAGACGATTTGAGGCTCACATTCGACAACCTCAGAGCATATGACATCAAGCGGAATCCGGAAAAATGCGTTTTCGGCGTACCAGCCGGAAAGCTGCTGGGCTTCATCGTATCCGGTAGAGGAATTGAAGCAAATCCGGCCAAAATCCGAGCTCTGTCACAGTTGGATATTCCAAAAGACCTCAAACAAATACAAAAATTAACAGGATGCGTGGCAGCCTTAAGCCGCTTTATCTCCCGTTTAGGAGAAAAGGCGTTGCCCCTCTATCGCCTCCTCAGGCGCACTGAACACTTCGAATGGACGGATGCTGCCACTGCCGGACTCGAAGAAATAAAGGCCATACTGGCAACAAATCCGGTCCTGGCTGCGCCCACTCTGGGCGAACCAATGTTGTTATGCATCGCAGCAACACATCAAGTTGTGAGCGCAGTCCTCGTCGTCGAACGAGCGACAGAAGGGCATAAATCCCCTCTTCAAAACCAGTGTATTATGTATCCACTGTGTTAACCCCCTGCAAATCCCGTTACCCGCACTATCAGAAGATAGCTTATGCGGTGTTCATGGCGTCTCGAAAGCTCCGGCACTACTTTCAAGAGTGCTCGATAACAGTGGCCTCTGAAGTACCACTCAATGACATTATAAATAACCGCGACGCAACGGGCAGGATAGCAAAATGGGCCATTGAGCTCTTACCATTCGACATCACTTACAAACCTCGACGAGCTATAAAGTCACAAGTTTTGGCTGACTTCGTCGCCGAATGGACCGAAGCCGAACTCCCTAAAGAGTACGGCGCATACTCCAATTGGACTATGCACTTCGACGGCTCCAAAATGTTGGCCGGACTGGGGGCTGGCGTCGTACTGACGTCCCCCACCGGAGATACAGTCCAGTATGTACTTCAAATAATGTACACGGACTCCAACAATGCAGCCGAATATGAGGCCCTGTTACATGGTCTCCGGATGGCGGTCTCCATGGGCATTCAACGCCTAGAGGTGCGCAGGGACTCAAACCTTGCAATATCCCAAATAAATGGAGACTTCAACGCCAAGGATCCGAAAATGGCAGCATTTCGCAACGCTGTCCTAAAAATGACAGCTCGGTTTGAAGGACTCGAATTCCATCACATAGCCCGAGATAATAACCAAGCGGCCGATGTCCTGGCACGCATCGGTGCGAAACGTGATGCTGTCCCTCCAAATATCTTCCTGGAACGGCTCTTCAAGCCATCCGTACTATGGGAAGAGGAGCCCGGTAGCTACAAACCGGAGAAAACCGCACCAACTGGTGATTCGGCAGACGACATAACACCCTCCGCCCACGTCATAATGGCAGTAATCGCCGCGTGGACAGAACCTTTCCTAGCCTACTTACTTAGGCAGGAACTTCCCAAAGACCAAAATGAGTCCCGCTGCATAATGAGCGGCATTAAACCCAGACTAGTGAGGTCACTCACTAAATCCGACATACAATGGGTCGAGGAGCTCGACTCCGTACTCTGGGGGCTGCGGACAACGCCTAACCGTACTACCGGATTCACACCATTTTTTATGGTATACGGCGTAGAGGCAGTCTTGCCCTGTGACATTATTCATGACTCACCTCGAGTGCGCATGTATGAGGAAAGAGAGGCCGAGCTTGATCAGTAGGACAGCTTGGACACATTGGAGGAAGAACGTGACGTCGCGAAGGCTCGTTCCGCATTCTATCAGCAGCAGGCCCGAAGATATCAAAGAGAGAAGTACGGGCCAAGACTTACAACGTTGGTAAACTAGTTCTACGCCTGCCGGACAAGGAAAAGGACAAGCTCAAGCCCAAATGGGAGGGCCACTTCATTATCGATCAAGTACTGACCGGCGGATCATACCGTCTACGAAATGCGTCGGATCACCGACTCGAGCCGAACCCATTTGGGCTTGCGCTTGCCTCCCCCTCCAGACCGGGCGCTGGAGCCTGGTCGGTGTTGGTCGGATGAGCAATTCCTGCGCTCGCAGTCCGGCGAGCGCTTTTTCTCCTTCAAAGATCATGAGCACTCAGACGTTTCCTCGGAACGTTGCTCTAAAAATTCAAATACGAGCTATACCTTTGCGGCGTTTCCGTCCGCACTGCGCTCCTTCTTCGCCTACTGGCTCGGACCGACCTCTGTTGGTCGGCCGCCGCGGGCTCGGCTTCCTGCCGTAAAGGCGCTTCCTGCAAAATACCATCGTTCGCGAAGGTCAGAAATGGGCAGGGATGAGATAATGGTGTCCGGACTTCGGTCACGGTCACCTGGGAAGCCGGACTTAGCCCGGGGTAGTCCGCCGTAATGGCGACCAAAGCATTATCTATGCTAAGCTGGTGATACACCCCGTCGATCAGCTCCACCTCGATATCCGGATCCTCTTCGGAGGCCAGATCCAGGGATCCTTTTGGATCCTCGGGTTGCGGAGCAGGACTCACCATGTCCTCCACAGTCCGGCGTAGACCCTGCGCCGAAGACATAATGTAAAAAGCTTAAACTTCGATAGCATGGGTTGGGCCCTTCAAGGTGTTCACTTACCCATCCTCTGGGGTTGATCATGGAAAACCCATTCAAAGGGTCCATTCGAAGGAAATCCTCCTTCTCCCCCTTGTACAGGCTGGACAGGATCTTCACTAGATCCTCAGCCGAATCCGGCCCTTTGCGGCCATGCCGGGTAGCATCGTCTTTCCCGTTGAAATCCCACATGGGGTGGCCTCTGTATTGCAGTGGCTGTACCCCTCGCTTGATGCATGTCGCCATGACTCCGATCATGGTCAAGCCGGAATGAGCCATTAATCTTATCCGGCCCATCAAGTAGTGGACGCTCTTGTCTTCCTCCAATCGGGGGCTCCGCGGGCGCCAGCTGAGGCGTTTCTTCAAGGGAGCAGCATTAAACTCCGGGAGGCTGATCCGAACTGGGTCTGGCAGCGGGGCGTCTTCTATATAAAACCACTCCGAGGGCCAGTCTTCGGACGCCTTCTTGGGAGTGCCGGATAGGTATCCGGTCCCGGCGATGCGCCATATTTCGGCGCCGCCCACTTGATATATGGACCCCTGGTAAGAACGGGGTACGAGGCAAAACAGCCTCTTCCACAATGCGAAATGGGGCTCAATGCCCAGGAATAGCTCGCAAAGAGCTACGTAGCCCGCGATATGCAGGACAGAGGCGGGCGTGAGGTGGTGGAGCTGGAGTCCGTAGAACTTCAGGAGCCCGCGGAGGAACGGATGTATTGGAAATCCGAGTCCCCTTGTCAGATAAGGGACAAAACATACTCGCTCCCCCTTATTGGGGCTTGGAGTGTCCTCCGCCTGTCTCCCACCTTGATAAGTAACCAGTCCGGCCCGGACTGGGATCATAATGGCCGGAGGGAGGAATCCCCCCGTTTGGAGCTTCACGAGCTCGTTGTGCGAAATAGAGCACCTCCTCCAATTCCCCGGCGGTGGGCTGGGAGCGCGAAAAGAAGAGCTGTGTTGGCGATCCATGGTGGAATGGATTTCTAGGTCAAAGGCGCTTCGATGGAGTATTCGCGGGAGGAAGACGGTGTGGTTTGGATCTGGATTCTTGCGTTTTTTATTGGCGGGCGACTCGCACAATTGGGGGGTGAAATGCAAAAGACACCCTGGCTTTTCGCATTCATGCGATGCGTGGAAGAGAGCCATCATTTGGCGTAGAAGCCGAGGAACACAGTATTCAAGATGAAGCCGGACACTGTTCGGCAGGTACATGGAATTTGAAGGGAGAACCCGCCTTGCAACGCCGAAGACTATAAACGCGCTGAACTTATCATCATTGAAGCCTGGTTCGGGGGCTACTGAGGGAGTCCTGGACTAGGGGGTGTCCGGACAGCCGGACTATCAATATCCGTCGGACTCCAAGACTACGAAGATACAAGATTGAAGACTCCGTCCCGTGTCCGGATGGGACTTTCCTTGGCGTGGAAGGCAAGCTTGGCAATACGGATATGTAGATCTCCTACCATTGTAACCAACTCTGTGTAACCCTAGCCTTCTCCGGTGTCTATATAAACCGGAGGGCTTTAGTCCATAGGACAACATACATTACAACCATCATACCATAGGCTAGCTTCTAGGGTTTAGCCTCCTTGATCTCGTCGTAGATCTACTCTTGTACTACCCATATCATCAATATTAATCAAGCAGGACGTAGGGTTTTACCTCCATCGAGAGGGCCCGAACCTGGGTAAAAACATCGTGTCCCTCGTCTCTTGTTACCATCCGCCTAGACGCACAGTTCGGGACCCCCTACCCGAGATCCGCCGGTTTTGACACCGACACCACTGGTGCCAGATCCTATGCCAGTTGCATTTGCTTTCCCGGGAGGCATGCCCGCAATGATGGCGCAACCAATGGTCGAGGGCAGGAAGGCTGTCAAGTTCGCAGAGCCGATAGTCCAAGGTACATTTATCATGTGCTTATATCATTTTCTTGTATACATCTTTGTAGTTTGACATTTGTCGCAATCTTATTTTTTTTGGGGGTCCCCACTTATGATGGGCAACTGATATGTGATGAGATGGCAACTGAATTTGATGCACCATGCCACCTACATTTTTTTTTGCTGCCATGCTGCATTTCACATTTTGGGCAACCACATGGCAACTGAAGTTGATTCAACATGGCAACTGTAGTTGCTCTCACATGGAAAATACAGTGCATTGCACATGGCAACTAGATTTGCTGCACTATGTCACCTGCATTTTTTTTGTTTCCATGCTGCATTCTTCCTCCCGGCAAGCACATGGCAAGTGTAGTTAGCACAACATGGCAGCTGTAGTTGCTATGACATGGCAACTACAGTCCAACCAGAGGGCAACTACAGTCCAACTAGATGGCAACTACAGTGCAACTACATGGCAACTGTAGTTGCTACAACATGCCATTGTAGTTGCACCACACGTGGCAACTCCCCACTTTTTTGTACATATATCTCACATCATGCACCCTATCTTCTCACAATGCATCTGTTTTTGATTTCTAGTTATCCTAATCCACTTTTTTGATCCTTGCAGCCACCCCTGAGGAGATTTCACCATCACTTGATGAAGCTTACCGCAGGATTGAGGAGGCAACATTGTAGAGGAGGTCCTCACAAGGGCAAGGGCAATCAAGTTCCAACGTGCCTGCAGATACGGTATCTGAGGATACCATCAGGAGTGCCACCCCTGGTTCTGTGAGGCAGCAGAGGGTAGTTCACCCACCTCCCGCGGAAGACTACGAGCCCGAATTCAGGGCCACTAAGGAACAGACCCAGTTGTACGATATTGTCAAGCGTTTTGGAAATGCGAGGTCCAGCAGCAAGCACATGAAGGAGCTGAAAGCGTAAATGACCACACCCCCATAATCTCTCATTTTGCTTTGTTCCTTTTTTACCATTCATCTTCTTTTTTACTTTCTATACATGATCCGCTTATGTTTTAGTTCTTTCATTTTTTACTTAGTAGGCATGATTCTTTCATGTTATATCGTTTTCATACAGCTCATGTTTGGACAGAACCAAGGTCATTCAATGCGGAGCGACGTACGTCGACCTGGGTGATCTTGCCGAGTCCGTGAGGCCAAACGGTAAAATGTCGACGAATGTAGTTGCATGCGGGATTGACTACATCAACAATCATATGGATGTGTGTGCCGATAAAACAATCATGCATTACAGTGTGACCTGCAAAATATGGGATGGTGACTTCCACCACAAAATCTTGAGGAAGAATTTTTCACAACACGGTGAATTCAAGCTCACAATGAAGAAATATGTGAGTATTCGTTCCCTGTTTGCACTTTATTTACATGGTATGGTTTTTTGCCATCTTCTACACTCTGTTTATGTGGCAGATGTTTCATGTGGCAATAGCTGCCGGGCAACCTGACTTTTTGATTATTGCATCTCGTGCAAACTATGTGGCAACTTCATAGAAAAATACACGGCAAATTTTGTTCATACATGGATGGCAACTTTCTTTCAACTACCCCCACCCAAGCTTTTAAATAGCGGATAGCGGACTGGTTGTGGATTAGGGTCCGCGTAGCGGAATGCGGATAGCGGGCGATATTGCGGGCGCTATGTCCACATAGCCAATTTTAAAAAAACACTCATAATTTTGAGATTGTTGTGTATATTTCTAGGGCATTGGAAAAATATGCCACTTAATTTGAGGACTCATCATTTATATAAGAATATAAACTATAATTGAACAATATCCGGTCGTTCAACCATGCAAGCAAGACACATTTACCAAAATAGATTACACAACAGAACAACAAGGACTTATATAGCGGGCAATATTGAGGATAGCGGATGATATAGCGATCTAACAAGTGATATTGCGCCCGCATCATGACAACATGATATTTTCTAGCGCAACCTTAAACTAATAGCGGCAGGGTGACGCTACCGCTATTGCGGCCGCAATAGCGGAGGTGGCGAATGCTATTTAAAAGCTTGCCCCCACCCATAACCAAACATTCTACGTGATTCTACTTTTTTTCCCTATGCGGTTCTTCATGTGAACTCTGCTTCTCATTTCCCTCACTTTTAAATGCAGGTCATGTTCCCCATGTTCCAGGAGCTTGCACCACATGACCAACATGACTAGTGTGGTCACCACTATGCGATCTGTCTTGACCTGAAGAACCAACGTTTTGAGGTGCTTGATTCAATTCGTTCGGCAGCTGATGCAGACCTTACTACGCATGCTGAATTCTTCATCAACAACCTCAATGAGACATGGAACCGTCACTACGAACACTCAAAGGTCCAGATCAGACATTTCCCGGTTGAGTACGTGGCGACTACAAAGCAAGGGAACACGTAATTTCCTACCCCCTCCTTCATGTGCCATTTACATCAATACAACCCCTCTTTTGTTGTTACATCTGAATTGAAGTCTATCACTGCTATGTCTGTCCTTTTTTGTGAGTTCACCTGACTCTTTTTCATGTGCAGGAAAAACTGTGGCTTTCACGCGTTGGAACACTTTGCAAAGTGGGAAGGTAGACTTGTCCCCGTTGTCACAGCTGCAACGGTCGTTGAGCTCTGGAAAATCAACACATGGAACTGGTTGACGAATGAAGATTTCAACAACACGCGAGTTTGTGGAGGAAGCTGTCAAGAAAGTCATCAAGAGGTACAAGTGATCACGCGGCGATACACACCGGACGCATACCTTACATTTTGTTTCTGAGGAATGTAAGGTACTATCTCTTTTGTTCTCGTCAAAAACTATGTTCGTGTGCTATGTTATGACTGCAACCCCGCGTAGCCTACTATGCAGTGGTGGTGTGTGAGCGACATTTGAATTGTTTCTGTAATATATGTGTGGATGTGAACCTACTTAGGCATGGCAGTAGATATGTTTTAATGTTTATCATTATAACTATGGTTTCATTGTTTGTAGCACCCGTTTTGTTTTTTCGAATGCGTCACAATGTTTTATAACATGGCAAATGTAGTTCATCAGACATGGTTAGTGAAAGTCATCGTCGTTGTTCATTTGGACATTTTGCTTCTTCTTTTTCATCACTAACTTCACCGGCTAGCATGGTAGGTTGATCATGTAGCCACAACCTTTGCTGCGATTTATGCACGTTACGCGTTTCCAACTTGTTTCCCATACATTGCACACAACACAATATGTGTCACTAAACCGCGTTGAATTGTTATGGAAATATATGCGATGCAAAGTCATTACAAATACCATGGCATATTTTTAGTACAGCTAACATGGCAGATCCAGTACAAACAACACGACAGATCTAGCATAATTAACATGGCAGATCCAGCATAACTAACATGGGCAGAACCAGTACAACTAACATGGCAGATCCACTGCAACTAGCATGGCATATTTTTAGTATAAAATAGTATGGCATATTTTTAGTATAAAATAGCATGGCATATTTTTAGTATAAAATAGCATGGCAGATTAACCACACATAATATGGCATATTAAGTACCCATAACATGGCAGATTAAGTATCCATATCATGGCAACTACATTTATCCATTCAATGCATTTTTCTTCAACTTTTGAATCCCCTCAAGAGTCATTCTCCCAAATTAAAAAAAATTCACAGCATCTAGGGTACAAAACAAAATGTCCACAAGGACCATGTCATAGTGCCCCAACTTTTGCTTATGGATTGCCCGTCCCTTTCTTTGTTTTCTTGTGTTTTGCTTGAATCTCCAATCCCGATTTGTATCTTATCTCTCTTGGACGACCCTTTGTGATGGAACGGGGTGGGTTCCTGACCTGGGTTTGTGTGCTTGCTGTTCCAGATCCTATCTCAAAGTTTTCAAATGATGGCCCCGTGGATGACGGCACACTTGATGTGCGGGGGAACCGGTGTAAGGCTTCCTCAGCTTTCCTCTTCTAGATCTCATCAAGCTCTCTTTTCAGGGCCTTCCTGTGTTTTTCTGCGACTCTTGCTGTCTCATCACTCTTGCACGCTTCATCAATTAGCTCAGCATAGTTCTTTGTCAGCACAACGTGCCTCACGGCTTCCATGGTTGCCTTAGGTCTCTCGTCATGCACAGCCAGAACTGCGTTTGTTGTCTGCGGCGCAAACGCGTCGTCAGTGTCCCAACTCCATCGCCGCCTTATGAAATGGCGGGGCATCCGTATCACAGCGTTCATGTCCATTACTTTTAGTATGTGACAGCACACAATGCCGTCCTGTTCAAACTTGCAGCATTGGCAGTAGTATTCGTCTTCGCCTATCGAGGCTTTGACGAAGTAGTTCCTTCCTTTGTCCGGGTCTTCAGGTTCTGAATCCGACATGCCCAAAATAGAACACACCTTGAACATATGTTCGTCCACCTGGAAAGCCGTGAACATGCTGGCACGCTTTATTTCTTCCTAGAATCTGCAAGTTTTTTGTGTTTTTTGTTAAACTATCGTGCGATCTTTTTTTGTAGCACCTTATGTTGTCATGGAAAATAGAAATACATTTTTGTTTGAACATGGCAAACATAGTACACTGAACATGGCAAACATAGTATATTAGACATGGCAACTGTAGTATATTAGACATGGCAACTGTAGTATATTAGACATGGCAACTGTAGTACACTAGACATGGCAACCGTAGTACATTTTCAACTAGCCATCGTCATCTCCACACCAACATTCCCAATGGAAGCACATTGCATAAAACATGGCAACTGCATTTTATTGAACATGGCATCTACAGTTTAGTAACCATGGCAAATGCATTTTTCAACAAACATGGTAGTTGAATTTTTAGTAAACATGACAATTGCATTTCAGCATATGTGTCGAGAATATAACATTTTTCAGTTGACATTGGCATTTGCAACCAACATGCCCCAATGGAAGTACAGTGCATTAAACATGGCAACTGCACTTCATTGAACATGGAAAATGCATCTGAGCAAGCATGGCAAACCGAATTTTCAATGAACATGGCAACTGCAGCTGAGTAAGCAAGACAAACAGTATTTCATTAAACATGGCAACTGCATATCATGGAAACTGCATTGCACTCTATAAGGCACCTACTGCCTTAGTGCTTTTTGCGCAAATAAGACTGTAACACAACTGACTTACTTGTTGAAGATCTTGTTTGTGTATATCTTGCTCATTTTCCTCTCCATTGGTAAATACGTTAGCAATTTCGGCTGCTTTAGCGCGGTGGTAGCTTCTTGCTGTAGCTCAGATCCCAGAATTTTTTGTTGCAAAGCTGTGTACTGCTTGGCAAACTGTAGCAATGAGTTGCCAGGGCTCACGTACCGCTTCAAAACAGCATTGAACCCCTCTCCGCGCTGCGTAGTCTGCAAAAAGGGGAAGAAGCACTGCATGAAGTAGGCTGGCACCCAGTACATTCGCTTCTCCCACAGGTTAGCAAGCGTCTCGTTGTCTTGGACTTGATATGTTTCAATCATGGCCATCCAGCTCCTTTCAAACTCCTCCACCGTCAAGCTGTGGTCCACGCACAGCTCAAATGCCTTGTGGAGCTCTGGACGGTCAGCAAAGAACGGTCCTAGCGTCTCCTCAGGCTTCTTTATAATGTGCCACCTGCAGTGCAGGTGCACTGCCAACGGAAATACCTCCTCTATGCGTGCACGCATGCTGAAATCCTGGTCTGTTATTATGTTCATCGGAGCAAGTCCATCCATGCACTCCAAGAAGGTCTTGAACAGCCAAACGTACCCATCCGTGTCTTCGTTCCAAACGAGCCCGCATCCGAACTGCAATGAATGATTGTGGTTATTTATTCCTATGAACGGAGCGCATGGCATCTTGTACATATTAGTCAGATACGTCACGTCGAATGAAATGCAATCTCGGAAATGTTTGTAGGCTCTCCTTGCAGCACCATCCACCCAATACATGTTCCTGACATGGTCCTCATCGTCCAACCTTATCCTGTAGAAGAAACCTAGATCTTCCTTCGCTTTCTCATCGAAGTAGGCCATTGTGGCCTCTATGTCAGCCATCTTGCTCTCTCTATGGTACTTGGCCTGTAGGTTTGTGACGTCAGCTGGTATGTATGGCATGCTACTCAATTTCCCCTTTTTGCTGTGGATGAGTGATAGTATCTGGACCATTCTTGATGGACCGACGTTACAATCATGTAGCAGCTTTATGAATTGCCTTTCGACTAGGGTGAATCCTTTGTGGGCGGTCAGAAATTTTACCAGGTTGAACTTCTTTATGAGTTTGTGGTTGTGCTTGTCAAAATAGTCAGTGACCACATACCGTGTTCCATCTACGTTTAGCTTACACCGGACAGGGCAACCCGTCTTGAGAATGATCCCTCTCTTTTGTTCCGGAACGACAGGTGCAACACCTTTCCCTTTCTTGTTCCTTCGTGCCTTGTGGCACCTCATCTCACCTCTGCTGTACTCGTTAGTTTTCTTAATTTTCCTATGGTATTCGGTGTTGACGGCAAACCCATGGAACTTTGCATATGTCTGGTAGAATTCCTTTGCTTCTTCGAACGATTCAAATCTCTGCCCAACATACGATGGCTGAGGTACCATGATCTCTGGTTGCCCATCATCTTCATCCCCTTGTGCCTCGTCGTCAGTTTCATCATTCACTTTAGTATCGGTAGCAGTTTCATCGCCTTGAGTGTTGCCAGTGCTTGCGTTCAAAGGGGTGGCTGTGGGAATTGCTAGAATGATTGCCATTTTCGACACTGACTCGGCATTATTTGCGGCATGATTGTCTGCTGGTTGGGGGAACATGTCTTCTATGCGCTCAGAGCTCCCCGCAGTAGATGTGCCCGCGCTGCTGTTAACTGTAGTTGTAGGCCCTGTAATTGAAATAACAGGTACGAGAGTAAGATTTTTTTGATTGAATAACATGTTTATCGCAACGGATGACATCAATGTCGAGTGATTTGGCATTACATCATTCGAACAGCAAGATGTCAGTTTGCGCGTGGACATGGGTGGCAAATGTAGCTGTCCAGTCATGGCAGCTACAGTTCAACAAACATGGCAAACTATTGTTTGCCAATGCACGACAACAAGTTCCTTTTTTTAGTATGAAAACTTGGGTTCTATATGCATGGCAGCTGTAGTCCTGCATACATGGAAAATACTGCTACCAACAAATGGCAACCACTGTGTTCTAGCAACAAAACTACTGCATTGTAAGATTGATCTCACTAGGCGAAATGCGTTCAACCATTAGTGATGCACACATGCTTTTAGCAGTTGGCAAATTTTCAAAGACAATACATGACTCATTTACACGCAACCACTTGTCAGCGTTTTATGCTTTGTTTTTGTCCACCATCACTGCTTTTTTTTGGCACGTGCTTTTTTTTGCCACAAAAAACAAATGTAGTGCTGTTTTGTGGTTCAGTTTTTTTCCTTACCTTGTTGTGCTGCATGTGACCATCTTGTGTGATCTGTGACACAAAATGACGTGCTCCACCTGCAATTTGTGAAGCTTGCCACGAGATGTTTGCCGGGTTACCACCACAGTAATAACCTGTAAGCATAGTAGTAGTTGGTCAATTCATGGCAAATGCAGTTTGTGCTAGCACGACAACTGCAGTCGCCCCTGATGCGGCAACTGCAGTTTTCCTGGCATGGCAACTGTAGTTCCGCTGGTATGGCAACTGCAGTTGTTCCTCCATGGCAACTGCAATTGCCCCTGATGTGGCAACTACATTTGTCCTGGCATGGCAACTGTAGTTGCACTAGCATGGCAACTGCAGTTGTTCCTCCATGGCAAATGCAGCTGTCCAGGAATGGCAACACTAGTTGTCTAGGGATGACATCTGCAGTTATTTATCCATGGCAATTGTAGATGTCCAGTCATGGCAATTGCAGTTGACAACTATGCTCCTTCTGCTAATTGAGCATCCGCAACTTCATTTTTTATGGACTCACCTGTGTATGATGTCGATGGCAGGTACATGGGTGCTGCCTGATGCCACGTGCTGCATGAAGGCTCTGCATTTTCACCCGTGATAACTCGTGAGTCCTTTTGCCATTTTTTTGCATGTTCATTTTTCATGTCCAGACCAGTATGTGCTCTTTTTTTCCGTATGCATTACCTTGATTAGCCATATTAGCTAGTTGAAGTTGGCTGCCCGTACATTTGTCAGTGTTAGTGCCTTGTGACTGAACTTGCCACGGGGGCCCCCTGAGACTGTTTTGGTCATAAGAACCTGCGAAAAAATGACAGTGCATGATATAAGTAGAATGTCATCTTCATCGTTACGAAGATAGCAACTGTTCTCTTATTTTTGTTATCATGCATCATACCAATGCCCTGCAGAGATGAGTTGACTGTACTCTAATGCATCCCAAGGGGGCGTTTCTGGCCTTTGAGAACCCCAAGTATCAGCGCCATCTTCGTGATTCATTCTTTCCGTGTCTCGCTTCCTTCCAATGTGTTATCAATCACTGCATGAACAAGAACGCATCAACAATCCATAAGAATTGTATTCTTCTGCTGCTTGCACATAGAAGATAGGGATGGCAATCAACATTCCAACTAGGTGGCAGTTACTAACAATGAAATGTGGCAACTGTCGTTATACACAAGTGGCAATTAATTTTTCCCACCCCCTTTATTCCAGAGTTGTTCTTCCTCTCCTTTTTTTTAGGGATTCCTACTCATCCATTTTCATACCCAACTACTTGCGTCAATCAAACTAGGAACTTAAGTTAATCTCAAAACGTAGATCACAAAACTACTGGATCTCACAACTACTGGTGTTGCCACCCTCTATAGCATGGATCTAGTACAAGATCGGGGAGATTTTCAGCCTGAAGGATGAGAAGGATGAGATCGGGAGATTTTCACCTGATTTTAGCTGATCGTCTCTAGAGGGCTGGGTTGGAGTGGCGGGCTGGGGGTGGGGAGGGTTGGGGTGTGGTTTGCGGTGGGAGTGCCCTACGGATCTGCTCTGGTTGCCATGGCAACCAAAGAAGGCCGGCGACGGAGGTAGGGGTTCGAGAGGTGGGGGACAATGGCGGCAGTCGAGAGAGGCGATCGAGCGGAGGCCGGGAACGGCTGGGTCGTGCGGGCAGCGGGTCGTGTGGCCCGGACGGGGTAGTGCGGGCGGGGTTGCCACACACCGGACGTGCGGGCTGTGCAATTGCGCGCCCGGACGCGGTCGTGCGGGCGTGTTCCTGTTCACGCCACACGAGGCGTGTGGGCGGGTTCGTATCCATGCCACACGTGTGGTAGTTATCGCGATCCTTTATATAATAGGCTTCGGTTATATGTGTTCGACTCAAACATCAAAACCCACCGCGTACTCCAAATCTAGCCCTATGCACACTAGAGAATCACATCTTGTTGCTCATTACCAAGGTTTGGTTACCCGTCAAAATTTTGAGATTTCCCATGGTTACCGCGTATTTCCGTGCCCCCGAGTAAATCCGTATACCGAGCAAAAAAATACAATTTTTTGAATTTAAACACTCGATTTATAGTAAAGTATGTAGGGTGTAATTAATGCCATGAGAGTTGGTTCTGGTGTGTTGGTAGCAACCTAGTTCCTGTTTTGAGAGGATTCTGGTTCAAATGTTCGTTCATTCACTTATTTGAATTCAAAATTCAAATGTAAAATTTGTTCGAAATATTCTTGGTATTTCTCGGTAACCGTGGTAACCACGTTTACCAGTCCCCCAAGGTAAAAAGGCCTCATTCGGTAACCAAAACCTTGCTCACTACATAATGTAGCATACTTTACAAACCAGTTTTGTGGAATACGATAGCATAAAAAGGTTATTGTTTTTAAATTAACGATTGAGATACCTTGAGGCCAAAATAAAAAATCCGGTCCTTTTCTGCACACTTGTAGCTAGAGAATTGACTGGGTGCTTGCTGCCTTTTTCGTTTCCATTCAATCTGAACTCCCTATTCTTGCTGCTAGCATGCCCTAAGGATGAAGATTATTCAATGGATCCTGGTGTCATGATGCACACATAATTTTGTTCAGAAAGCACTGCAGTTTTAAGTTTTAACATAAATTGGTTGATCTAACATGTCCGGTACATATTGATCTTCACTCATGTATCCATGGACCCTTGTGATTGGGTTGGTCATTCAAACAAAATAATCTAGGAGTGGGATAGCTGAATTTTATTAGATGATTGAAAGCAAACATTGTTGCCTGAATACTACATACTAGACGCATATAACATATTCTTTTTTATGTTAGTCATAACTAAATATTGCTTGTGCGGAATGACGAGAACAACAATCTGCATAATTTCTTACTTTGATCATGAGGTACATTCTGATGGACAAAAGCAAAGCGCTTTCTAAGCTTAATGAAGGTGTTGTATGATGTTGAGCCAAATTCATAATAAGGACATATGCTTAAAGTTTTTTCTTGTAGTGGGTGAAATAGTCTGCATATAAGTATTGTCGATGTGGTGACCACTAATGCAAGATAGCCTAGTAGAGTGGCGAGTGGGAAAAGTCCAGCAATGGCGGGCAAGGCACTCGGGGCCACCTGCCACTGACCTCCCGTCACTGCTATCATGGCATCAGTGGCGGGCGGGTGCCCGCCACTGGTGGGCGTATTTTAACGACGGGTGGGAAATATTTCCCGTCACAACTATTCTCTCTGCCCGCCACTGTTGTTTGGAGCAGCAGTGGCATGCACTCTTGGCGCCCGCCACTGATAGTGGTCTAGGCCTATAGAAGAATTTTCTACCACGACAACATCGTTTGCTGCCGTGGCAGCATTTTAATGACGTGGTTACAATATTTTGCACTTAGTCATCACATTGCAATACAAATATAGAATGTTGTCTCAGCATTCAAACAATCATGCACACGCATATGAATACAGTACATTATCACAAGGTCGCCACAATAAATAAGAATAATAGTGAAGCAAAGCAGTGAGTATAAAAAGTGCGGGGAAACAAACATGCATGTCTGAACACATAATCAATAGTTTCTGAAGCTATTTCGAGAAATTGACTCGACTTGGCTAGTTCGTTGGCAATCAATGAGCAAAATGTGTCTTCGTCGCGGTGAATCTGTTCTTCATCTGACGCTGGCTGTCAGTGAACTTCCCATCCTCATTTACAACCTCCTTGTTGATGATTTTGGCCAACACCTTTTGAATGTGCTAAGGCTCACCTAATAATTCCTCTATGTCAATATCCTTCTCAATCTCCTCAGACCACTTGATGATCTGGCTATGATTTCATAAATATTGACTTTTCTTAAAAATTCGTTCATGATGGCCATGGCAAAGTAGCCAGACATATGGGATGTTTCAAAATTTGGTTCTTGATAGCAACAAACGCTAGTGATCACTAGTAGAAAAAGGACCTAATATGAGACACATTAGTGCCGGTTTGATTTTGAGCCGACACTAATGTGTCCATTAGTGTCGGTTCCAACGGCTAGCCGGCCGTTCTCATTAGTACCGGTTCGTGGAGAACCTTTAGCATCGGTTCGTGCCACGAACCGGTACTAAGGAGAGTGGTGGCAGGGTGTTGTCAGTCTGGGGCCCCTCCAGCACCTTTAGTACCGGTTCGTGACACGAACCGGTACTAAAGGTCGATGTACATAAACCCTTCGTCCACCCGAGCCACTCTGTTCTTCCCCTTTCCCCTCACTTCCTCTGTTCTTCCCCTGTCTTCCTCGAGCTCCTCACAAATTTTGCCCAAAATATGTCAAGATTTGAAGGCCCCCATCCATTCGAATGATCACAAAGGTTAGCAACTTTGTCCTTTCAACTCTCATTGCTAGATTAGCTCTTGCAATGCTTTGTATAGTGATTAATTTGGGAGGAATTATATTTGCTAGTTTTTGATTTATATGCAATTTGAGGTCAAAAATAACACTTAGTTTGCATATGTAGGTGTGGTTTACTTAGTGCCTTCTAAATCTCCGTCGTAACCACCGTCGATCGCCCGCACCGTCCCGTCGCCGGCACCACTTTGTGGTAAGGCTCTTGTTCATGAATGTTTTACATTACCAAATTGATATTTGTGTGATTCGGATATACAGTTACTCATATAATTATCTTACCCGTACGTTGTTTGTTATACATAGTGCCATGGTTTTGATATCCGTCCCCGTCGGCCCTCGTCCTTGTTATGATTCGGATGTGGTATATTCTCTTTTAAAACTAGTTGTTGCATTTCGTGTTTATGACAAATTATGCCCATCAAGTTGACATAGATATTTTTATCTAGGAGGTATGTGAACCGGAAATTCCAACCGACCCTATTGTCGAGAGGTTAAATTTAGTTGAAAGAGAAAACGAGTATTTGAAAGAAAAATTGAAAAGAATTGAGAGGGAGAAGATGGAATTGGAGTTGCATGTTGCCGATGTCGTCGATGATCACAAGATCAAGATGGAGAAAATGAGGTTGAAGATTAGAAAGATTAGAAAATATGCCATTGATAGTGTGGCTTGGTATCATTATGTTGTTGGATCAATTGTTACCTTAGTTGCGATCTTCATTGCATTTGTTGTTGCATTTAAATTCTTTACCTAGAGAGTTATTTGTATGTTGCATTTAATTAAGTGATGTATATGAACTTTATGTATGAACTTGTATTAATTTGGTCTATTCGGTGTTGTGTAATGAAGATGAGCCGACAATGGATGTATGATGACCGATGCTCTCTCGAGTTCATTAATGGCATGCATACTTTTCTGCGGGCCGCTGAGGCAAACAAGCGGGCGGATGGTTTTATGCCTTGTCCATGTGCTGGCTGTAAGAATGGTCACAGTTACTCTACGTCAAAAACCATTCACGTTCACCTATTTAAGTCTGGTTTCATGCCCCACTATAATGTTTGGACCAAGCACGGAGAAATAGGGGTTATGATGGAAGACAATGAAGAAGAAGAGGATGACGACGGCTATCCTGGCCATGGGTTCCCTGAATACAATGATACAACAATGGGGGAAGAAGCTGATCCGGCAATGCGGGAAGAAGCTGAAGAAGGGCCATCAGATGATCCCGCTGATGATCTAGGTCGGGCCATTGCTGGTGCAAAGAGAAACTGCACAAGTGATATGGAGAGGACGAAGTTGCAGCGCATGTTAGAGGATCACAAGAAATTGTTGTACCCGAATTGCGAAGCTGACAAAAAAAGTTGGGAACCACACTTTGTTGCAATGGAAGGCAGAGAATGGTGTACCTGACAAGGGATTTGGAAAGTTGCTGGTAATGATAAAGAATATGCTTCCAAAGGACAATGAATTGCCCGAGAGTACGTATGAAGCAAAGAAGGCTGTCTTCCCTCTAGGGTTAGAGGTGCAAAAGATACATGCATGCCCTAATGACTGCATCCTCTACCGCGGTGAGTACGAGGATTTGAATGCTTGCCCGGTATGCGGTGCATTGGGTTATAAGATCAGTCGCGATGACCCTGGTGATGTCGAGGGCGAGCGCCCCAAGAAGAAGATTCCTGCCAAGGTGATGTGGTATGCTCCTATAATACCACGGTTGAAACATTTGTTCCAAAACAAAGAGCATGCGAAGGCGATGCGGTGGCACGCAGAAGACCGTAAGAAAGACGGAATGTTGAGAGTACCCACTGACGGTTCACAGTGGAGAAAAATCGAGAGAAAGTACTGGGAGGAGTTTGCAGGTGACCCAAGGAATGTATGGTTTGGTCTAAGCATAGATGGCATTAATCCTTTTGGGGAGCAGAGCAGCAACCATAGCACGTGGCCTATGACTCTATGTTTGTATAACCTTCCTCCTTGGTTGTGCATGAAGCGGAAGTTCATTATGATGCCAGTGCTCATCCAAGGCCCTAAGCAACCCGGCAACGACATTGATGTGTACCTAAGGCCATTAGTTGAAGAACTATTACAGCTATGGAATGGAACAGGTGTACGTGCGTGGGATAAGCACGGACAGGAAGAATTTGACCTAAAGGAGTTGCTGTTGTTGGAAATATGCCCTAGAGGCAATAATAAATTAGTTATTATTACATTTCCTTGTTCATGATAATCGTTTATTATCCATGCTATAATTGTATTGATAGGAAACTCAGATACATGTGTGGGTACATAGACAACACCATGTCCCTAGTAAGCCTCTAGTTGACTAGCTCGTTGATCAATAGATGGTTACGGTTTCCTGACCATGGACATTGGATGTCGTTGATAACGGGATCACATCATTAGAAGAATGATGTGATGGACAAGACCCAATCCTAAGCCTAGCACAAAGATCGTAGTTCGTATGCTAAAGCTTTTCTAATGTCAAGTATCATTTCCTTAGACCATGAGATTGTGCAACTCCCGGATACCGTAGGAATGCTTTGGGTGTACCAAATGTCACAACATAACTGGGTGGCTATAAAGGTGCACTACAGGTATCTCCGAATGTGTCTGTTGGGTTGGCACAAATCGAGACTGGGATTTGTCACTCCGTGTAAACGGAGCGGTATCTCTGGTCCCACTCGGTAGGACATCATCATAATGTGCACAATGTGACCAAGGGGTTGATCACGGGATGATGTGTTATGGAACGAGTAAAGAGACTTGCCGGTAACGAGATTGAACAAGGTATCGGTATACCGACGATCGAATCTCGGGCAAGTACTATACCGCTAGACAAAGGGAATTGTATACGGGATCGATTGAGTCCTTGACATCGTGGTTCATCCGATGAGATCAACGTGGAACATGTGGGAGCCAACATGGGTATCCAGATCCCGCTATTGGTTATTGACCGGAGAACGTCTCGGTCATGTCTGCATGGTTCCCGAACCCGTAGGGTCTACACACTTAAGGTTCGATGATGCTAGGGTTATAAAGGAAGTTTTTATGTGGTTACCGAATGTTGTTCGGAGTCCCGGATGAGATCCCGGACGTCATGAGGAGTTCCGGAATGGTCCGGAGGTAAAGAATAATATATAGGAAGTGAAGTTTTGGCCATCGGAAGTGTTTCGAGGGTCACCGATATTGTACCGGGACCACCGGAAGGGTTCCGGGGGTCCACCGGGAGGGGCCACCAGCCCCGGAGGCTTACATGGGCCTAGTGTGGAAAGGGACCAGCCCCAGAGTGGGCTGGTGCGTCTCCCACCAAGGCCCAAGGCGCAGCTAGGAGGGGAGAGGGGAAACCCTAGGCGCAGATGGGCCTAAAGGCCCACCCTAGGGCGCCCCCCCTCTCTCCCCCTCTAGGCTGCCCCCTCCAAGTCCCATCTAGGGCTGCCGCACCCCTAGGGTGGGAACCCTAGATGGGGGCGCAGCCACCTCCCCTCCTCCTATAAATAGTGGGGGTTTTGGGTCTGCCACAGACACGAGAACCTCTCCCTCTTGGCGTAGCCCTACCTCTCTCCCTCCTCCTCTCCCTCCTCTTCTCCCGCGGTGCTTGGCGAAGTCCTGCAGGATTGCCACGCTCCTCCATCACCACCACGCCGTTGTGCTGCTGCTGGATGGAGTCTTCCTCAACCTCTCCCTCTCTCCTTGCTGGATCAAGGCATGGGAGACGTCACCGGACTGTACGTGTGTTGAACGCGGAGGTGCCGTCCGTTCAGCACTAGGATCTCCGGTGATTTGGATCACGACGAGAACGACTCCTTCAACCCTGTTCTCTTGAATGCTTCCTCTTAGCGATCTACAAGGGTATGTAGATGCACTCTCCTTCCCCTCGTTGCTGGTTTCTCCATAGATAGATCTTGGTGACACGTAGGAAAATTTTAAATTTCTGCTACGTTCCCCAACAGTGGCATCATGAGCTAGGTCTATTGCGTAGATTCTATGCACGACTAGAACACAAAGTAGTTGTGGGCGTTGATTTTGTTCAATATGCTTACCGTTACTAGTCCAATCTTGATTTGGCGGCATTGTGGGAGGAAGCGGCCCGGACCGACTTTGCACGTACTCTTACGTGAGACAGGTTCCACCGACTGACATGCACTTGGTGCATAAGGTGGCTAGCGGGTGCCAGTCTCTCCCACTTTAGTCAGAACGGATTCGATGAAAAGGGTCCTTATGAAGGGTAAATAGCAATTGGCATATCACGTTGTGGTTTTGCGTAGGTAAGAAACGTTCTTGCTAGAAACCCATAGCAGCCACGTAAAACATGAAAACAACAATTAGAGGATGTCTAACTTGTTTTTGCAGGGTATGCTATGTGATGTGATATGGACAAAAAGAATGTGATGAATGATATGTGATGTATGAGATTGATCATGTTCTTGTAATAGGAATCACGACTTGCATGTCGATGAGTATGACAACCGGCAGGAGCCATAGGAGTTGTCTTTATTTTTTATGACTTGCGTGTCACTGAATAACGCCATGTAAATTACTTTACTTTATTGCTAAACGCGTTAGCCATAGTGGTAGAAGTAATAAGTTGGTGAGACAACTTCATGAAGACACGATGATGGAGATCATGATGATGGAGATCATGGTGTCATGCCAGTGACGATGATGATCATGGAGCCCCGAGATGGAGATCAAGAGGAGCAAAATGATATTGGCCATATCATGTCACTATTTGATTGCATGTGATGTTTATCATATTTATGCATCTTATTTGCTTAGAATGACAGTAGTAAATAATATGATCCCTCATTAAAATTTCAAGAAAGTGTTCCCCCTAACTGTGCACCGTTGCGAAAGTTCGTCGTTTCGAAGCACCACGTGATGATCGGGTGTGATAGATTCTTATGTTCACATACAACGGGTGTAAGCCAGATTTACACACGCGAAACACTTAGGTTGACTTGACGAGCCTAGCATGTACAGACATGGCCTCGGAACACAAGAGACCGAAAGGTCGAGCATGAGTCGTATAGTAGATACGATCAACATGAAGATGTTCACCGATGATGACTAGTCCGTCTCACGTGATGATCGGACACGACCTAGTTGACTCGGATCATGTAATCACTTAGATGACTAGAGGGATGTCTATCTGAGTGGGAGTTCATAAGATGAACTTAATTATCCTGAACATAGTCAAAAGATCTTTGCAAATTATGTCGTAAGCTCGCGCTTTAGTTCCACATGTTTAGATATGTTCCTAGAGAAAATATAGTTGAAAGTTGATAGTAGCGATTATGCGGACAGTAGAAAGCTTATGTCCTTAATGCACCGCTCAGTGTGCTGAACCCCAAACATCATTTGTGGATGCTGCGAACATCAGACATACACGTTTTGATAACTACGTGATAGTTCAGTTAAAACGGTTTAGATTTGATGCACCAAAGACTATTTCGAAACGTCGTGGAACATATGAGATGTTTCGAGGGCTGAAATTGGGATTTCAGGCTCGTGCCCACGTCAAGAGGTATAAGACCTTCGACAATTTTCTTAGCCTGCAAACTAAGGGAGAAAAGCTCAATCATTGAGCTTGTGCTCAGATTGTCTGAGTGCAACAATCACTTGAATCGAGTGGGAGTTGATCTTCGAGATGAGATAGTGATGTTTTTCCAAAGTCATTGCCACCAAGCTGCTGGAGCTTCGTGATGAACTATAACATATCAGGGATAGATATGATGATCCTTGAGGTATTCGCGATGTTTGACACCGCGAAAGTAGAAATCAAGAAGGAGCATCAATTGTTGATGGTTGGTGAAACCACTAGTTTCAAGAAGGGCAAGGGCAAGAAGGGATACTTCATGAAACGGCAAATCAGCTGCTGCTCTAGTGAAGAAACCCGAGGTTGAACCCAAACCTGAGACTAAGTGCTTCTGTAATAAGGGGAACAGCCACTGGAGCAGAATTACCCTAGATACTTGGTAGATGAGAAGGCTGGCAAGGTCAATAGAAGTATATTGGGTATACATTAAGTTATTGTGTACTTTACTAGTACTCCTAGTAGCACCAGGGTATTAAATATCGGTTTGGTTGCTAAGTGTTAGTAACTTGAAATAAAAGGCTACGGAATAAACGGAGACTAGCTAAAGGTGAGCTGACGATATGTGTTGGAAGTGTTTCCAAGGTTGATGTGATCAAGCATCGCACGCTCCTTCTACCATCGAGATTGGTGTTAAACCTAAATAATTGTTATTTGGTGTTTGCGTTGAGCATAGACATGATTGGATTATGTCTGTCGCAATACGGTGATTCATTTAAGGAGAATAATGGTTACTCTGTTTATTTGAATAATACCTTCAATGGTCTTACACCTAAAAGGAATGGTTTATTGAATCTCGATCGTAGTGATACACATTTTCATGCCAAAAGATATAAGATAGTAATGATAGTACCACTTACTTGTGGCACTGCCATGTAAGTCATATTGGTATAAAACGCATGAAGAAGCTCCATGTTGATAGATCTTTGGACTCACTCGTTTTTTGAAAAGTTTGAGACATGCAAACCATTTCTATTGGTGTATACGCATGAAGAAACTCCATGCTGATGGATTGTCTGGACTCACTTGATTTTGAATCACTTGAGATATGCAAATCATACCACATGGGCAAGATGACTCAAAAGCCTCGTTTTCAGTAAAATGGAATAAGATAGCAACTTGTTGGAAGTAACACATTTTGAAGTGTGCAGTCCAATGAGTGCTGAGGCATGCAGTGAATATCGTTATGTTCTTACTTCATAGATGATTCGAGTAGATGTTGAGTATATTTACTTGATGAAACACAAGTCTGAATTATTGAGTGGTTCAAGTAATTTCAGAGTGAAGTTGAAGATCATTGTGACAAGAGGATAAAATTTCTATGATATGATCATAAAGATGAGTATCTGAGTTACGAGCTTTGGCACGCAATTGAGACATTGTGGAAATTGTTTCACAATTAATACCGCCTGGAACACCATAGTGTGATGGTGTGTCCGAACATCATAGTTGCACCTTTTTGGATATGGTGCGTACCATGATATCTCTTATCGAATTACCACTATCGTTCATGGGTTAGGCATTAGAGACAACCGCACTCACTTTAATAGGGTACCACGTAATTCTGTTGAGACGACACCGTTTGGAGAAACCTAAGTTGTCGTTTCATAAAAGGTTTGGGGCTGCGACGCTTATGTGAAAAAGTTTCAGGTTGATAAGCTCGAACCCAAAGCGGATAAAATGCATCTTCATAGGACACCCAAAACAGTTGGGTATACCTCCTAATTCAGATCCCAAAGCAATAGGAATTGTTTCTTGAATCGGGTCCTTTCTCGAGGAAAGTTTTATCTCAAAAGAATTGAGTGGGAGGATGGTGGAGACTTGATAAGGTTATTGAACCATCACTTCAACTAGTGTGTAGCAGGGCATAGGAAGTTATTCCTGTGGCACCTACACCAATTGAAGTGGAAGCTTATGATAGTGATCATGAAGCTTCGGATCAAGTCACTACCGTACCTCGTAGGGTGACAAGGATGCGTACTACTTTAGAATGGTACAGTAATCCTTTCTTGAAAGTCATGTTGCTAGACAACAATGAACCTACGAGCTGTGGAGAAGCGATGGTGGGCCCAAATTCCGACAAATGGTTAGAAGCCATGAAATCCGAGATAGGATCCATGTATCAGAACAGAGCATGGACTTTGGTGGAATTGCTCGATGATCGGCAAGCCATTGAGATAAATGGATCTTTAAGAAGAAGACGGACGTGGACGGTAATGTCACCGTCTATGAAGCTCGACTTGTGGCGAAGAGTTTTTCACAAGTTCAAGGAGTTGACTACGATGAGATTTTCTCATCCATAGCGAAGCTTAAGTCCGTCGGAATCATGTTAGCCTTAGCTGCATTTATGAAATCTGGTAGATGGATGTCAAAAACGAGTTTCCTTACCAGTTTTCGTAAGGAAAGGTTGTATGTAATACAATCAGAAAGGTTTTGTCGATCCTAAGGATGCTAAAAGGTATGCTAGCTCCAGCGATCCTTCTAAGGACTGGAGTAAGCATCTCGGAGTTGGAATGTACGCTTAGATGAAATGATCAAAGATTTTGAGTTTATACAAAGTTTATGAGAAACTTGTATTTCCAAAGAAGTGAGTGGGAGCACCATAGAATTTCTGATGAGTATATGTTGTTGACATATTGTTGACCAGAAATGATGTAGAGTTTCTGGAAAGCATATAGGGTTTTTTGAAAGGTGTTTTTTTCAATAGAAAACCTCGATTAAGCTACTTGAACATTGAGCATCAAGATCTATGAGGATAGATCAAAAACGCTTAATGGTACTTTCAAATGAGCATATACGTTGAGATGATCTTGAAGGTGTTCAAGATGGATCAGTCAAAGAAGGAGTTCTTTCCTGAGATGTAAGGTATGAAGTTAAGACTTAAAGCTCGACCACGACAGGAAAGAGAGAAAGGACGAAGGTCGTCCCCTATGCTTTAGACGTAGGCTCTACAGTATGCTATGCTGTGTACCGCACCTAATGTGTGCCTTGCTACATATTTGGCAAGAGGGTACAAAGATGATCAAGGAGTGGATCACCAGATAGCGGTCAAAATTGTCCATGGAGTAATAAGGACATGTTTTCTCGATTATGGAGGTGATAAAGAGTTTGGCGTAAAGGGTTACGTCGATGCAAGCTTTAACACCTATCCGAGTGACTCTGAGTAGCAAACCGGATACGTATAGTGAAGCAACCTTTTGGAATAGCTCCAAGTGGAGTGTGGAAGCAACATTTACAATATGACCTAGAGATTTTCAAAGTACATACGGATCTGATTGTTGCAGACCCGTTCACTAAAACCTCTCTCACAAGCAAAACATGATCAAAACCCAGAACTCATTGAGTCTTAATCACATGATGATGTGAACTAGTTTAATGACACTAGTAAACTCTTTGAATGTTGGTCACATGGCGATGTGACCTGTGAGTGTTAATCACATGGCGATGTGAACTAGATTATTGACTCTAGTGCAAGTGGGAGACTGTTGGAAATATGCCCTAGAGGCAATAATAAATAAGTTATTATTATATTTCCTTGTTCATGATAATCGTTTATTATCCATGCTATAATTGTATTGATAGGAAACTCAGATACATGTGTGGGTACATAGACAACACCATGTCCCTAGTAAGCCTCTAGTTGACTAGCTCGTTGATCAATAGATGGTTACGGTTTCCTGACCATGGACATTGGATGTCGTTGATAACGGGATCACATCATTAGAAGAATGATGTGATGGACAAGACCCAATCCTAAGCCTAGCACAAAGATCGTAGTTTGTATGCTAAAGATTTTCTAATGTCAAGTATCATTTCCTTAGACCATGAGATTGTGCAACTCCCGGATACCGTAGGAACGCTTTGGGTGTACCAAACGTCACAACGTAACTGGGTGGCTATAAAGGTGCACTACAGGTATCTCTGAAAGTGTCTGTTGGGTTGGCACGAATCGAGACTGGGATTTGTCACTCCGTGTAAACGGAGAGGTATCTCTGGGCCCACTCGGTAGGACATCATCATAATTTGCACAATGTGACCAAGGGGTTGATCACGGGATGATGTGTTACAGAATGAGTAAAGAGACTTGCCGGTAACGAGATTGAACAAGGTATCGGTATACCGACGATTGAATCTCGGGCAAGTACTATACCGCTAGACAAAGGGAATTGTATACGGGATCGATTGAGTCCTTGACATCGTGGTTCATCCGATGAGATCATCGTGGAACAAGTGGGAGCCAACATGGGTATCCAGATCCCGCTGTTGGTTATTTACCGGAGAACGTCTCGGTCATGTCTGCATGGTTCCCGAACCCGTAGGGTCTACACACTTAAGGTTCGATGACGCTAGGGTTATAAAGGAAGTTTTTATGTGGTTACCAAATGTTGTTCGGAGTCTCGGATGAGATCCCAGACGTCACCAGGAGTTCCGAAATGGTCCGGAGGTAAAGAATAATATATAGGAAGTGAGGTTTTGTCCACCGGAAGTGTTTCGGGGGTCACCGGTAATGTACCGGGACCACCGAAAGGGTTCCAGGGGTCCACCGAGAGGGGCCACCAGCCCCGGAGGCTTGCATGGGCCTAGTGTGGAAAGGGACCAGCCCCAGAGTGGGCTGGTGTGCCTCCCACCAAGGCCCAAGGCGCAACTAGGAGGGGAGAGGGGAAACCCTAGGGGCAGATGGGCTTAAAGGCCCACCCTAGGGCGCGCCCCCTCTCTCCCCCTCTTGGCCGCCCCCTCCAAGTCCCATCTAGGGCTGCCGCACCCCTAGGGTGGGAACCCTAGATGGGGGCGCAGCCACCTCCCCTTCTCCTATAAATAGTGGGGGTTTTGGGGCTGCCACAGACACGAGAACCTCTCCCTCTTGGCGCAGCCCTACCTCTCTCCCTCCTCATCTCCCGTGGTGCTTGGCGAAGCCCTGCAAGATTGCCACGCTCCTCCATCACCCCCACGCCGTTGTGCTGCTGCTGGATGGAGTCTTCCTCAACCTCTCCCTCTCTCCTTGCTGGATCTAGGCATGGGAGACGTCATCGGGCTATACGTGTGTTGAACGTGGAGGTGCCATCCGTACGGCACTAGGATCTCCGGTGATTTGGATCATGATGAGTACGACTCCTTCAACCCCGTTCTCTTGAATGCTTCCGCTTAGCGAACTACAAGGGTATGTAGATGCACTCTCCTTCCCCTCGTTGCTGGTTTCTCCATAGATAGATCTTGGTGGCACGTAGGAAAATGTTGAATTTCTGCTACGTTCCCCAACAGCTGTTCGTGACCATCAATGATTGGCCTGCTCTCAGTAACCTTTCAGGACAGACAAACAAGGGATACCGCGGATGCACGCACTGTTTGGATGATACCGACAGTATATATTTGGATAATTGTAGGAAGAATGTGTACCTGGGACATCATTGATTTCTTCCGACAAGGCATCCCCTAAGAAAGAAAGGCAAGCATTTCAAAGGTGAAGCGGATCACCGGACGAAGCCTCGCCACCGTACTGGTGCTGATGTACATGATATGGTCAAGGATTTGAAGGTAATCTTTGGAAAGGGTCCTGGCGGACAACCTTTTCCGAAGGACGCTGACGGACGCGCACCCATGTGGAAGAAGAAATCTATATTTTGCGACCTGCCATATTGGAAAGACCTAGAGGTCTGCTCCACAATCGACGTGATGCCCGTGACGAAGAATCTTTGCGTGACCCTGCTTGGCTTTTTGGGCTTGTATGGGAAGACAAAAGATACACCAGAGGCACAGGAGGACCAGCAACATATGCACGGAAAAGATGGCATACATCAGGGTCTGGCCAGCTATGCTCTTACCAAAGAAGAGAAGGAAATCTTCTTTGAATGCCTGCTCAGCATGAAGGTACCGTCTGGCTTCTCGTCGAATATAAAGGGAATAATAAATATGGCAGAGAAAAAGTTCCAGAACCTAAAGTCTCATGACTGCCACGTGATTATGACACAACTCCTTCCGGTTGCATTGAAGGGGCTTCTACCGGAAAACGTTCGATTAGCCATTGTGAAGCTATGTGCATTCCTCAATGCAATCTCTCAGAAGGTAATCGATCCAGAAATCATACTAAGATTACAGAATGATTTGGTGCAATGTCTTGTCAGTTTCGAGTTGGTGTTCCCACCATCCTTCTTCAACATCATGACACACGTCCTAGTTCACCTTTGCGAAGAGATTAACATTTTGGGTCGTATATTTCTACACAATATGTTCCCCTTTGAAAGTTTCATGGGAGTCTTGAAGAAATATGTTCATAACCGTGCTAGGCCAGAAGGAAGCATCTCGAAGGGCCATGAAAATGAGGAGGTCATTGAGTTTTGTATTGACTTTATTCCTGACCTTGAGCCGATTGGTGTTCTTGAATCGCGGCATAAGGGCAGACTGGAAGGAGAAGGCACACTAGGAGGGCATCAAATAATATGTATGGACGGGCATTCTCTCACTGAAGCACACTACACAGTTCTATAGAATTCCGCCTTGGTGGCTCCGTACATGGAGGAACACAAGATTTTTCTACAGTCCAAACACCCGGAGAAGTCTGACGACTAGATTACATGCGAACAAACGAGGACTTTTGCCGGTTGGTTGCAGAAACGTGCCCTGAATGATGGCGATATTCAAAATGACCTGTACTCGCTGTCCCAGTTACCATCTTCGAATATAATGACTTTCAAAGGGTATCAGATAAATGGGAATACATTTTACACGGTCGCCCAAGATAAGAAGAGCACCAACCAAAACAGTGGTGTCCGCTTTGATGCAACAACCAACACAGGAAAGGAAACATATTATGGTTACATAGAGGACATATGGGAACTTAATTATGGATCAGGTGATTTGAAGGTCCCTTTGTTTCGGTGCAAATGGGTCAATATGACACGAGGCGGGGTAACGGAAGACCCGTAGTACAGAATGACAACAGTGGATCTCAACAATCTTGCGTATGTAGACGAACCATTCGTCCTAGCCAATGATGTGGCGCATGTTTTTTATGTGAAAGACATGTCTACCAGGCCGAGAAAAAGAAAAGATAAGGAAGCGAATGGATCATACGACGAGCCAAAGCGCCAAATAGTTCTTTCAGGAAAAAGAAACATCATGGGAGTGGATGACAAGACAGACATATCAGAAGATTATGAAAAGTTTGATGAAATTGCTCCATTCATAGTGAATATTGACCCGAGCATCTAGTTAAATGATGAAGATTTTCCATGGCTACGGCGCAAAGGGACACACGCGAAGAAAAAGTTTCACACCCAAAGATCTGGGATGTGATCGGCTTCACTATCATCACTTTCTTCTGTGTTTCAGACCCAGGAGGGAATGTCTGTAATAGTTAGGATAGTTATGTGTTTTGGCATTTGAAACGCGAAGAAATTTTATGTGCAAACAAATTCT
The DNA here is from genome assembly GCA_963921465.1 of Triticum timopheevii. Taxonomy (NCBI): domain Eukaryota; kingdom Viridiplantae; phylum Streptophyta; class Magnoliopsida; order Poales; family Poaceae; genus Triticum; species Triticum timopheevii. Next base: position 106,093,709 of record OY997272.1, on the reverse strand, counting down.
TTTCATGCATTTACTGATTTTTTCCAGCTAAATGACCCTTAAATTGAAAAGCATTTCAAATGAACTCAGAAAAGGTTGAAAGTTGGCATGGTATCATAATTTCATACAAATAGCATGTGCAAAAAAGTAGAGAGGGTTACGACAAAAACTGGATACACTTCATGTACAAAATGGACAATCTCTTTCGAAGTATCAGGGTTTCCGACGAAAACTGAACTGTTACAAAGGCATTTCAGTTTTTAAATAACCTAAGCATTACGAAATTGAATATAATGATAAAAACACTAATACTAAACATAAGAAAAAAGAATCACTGATTTTTTTTCCAAAGTTAAGTTATTCACAAACTAGTGATTCACACAAATTTCAAATAATTCAAAATTTAAACTATTCAAATTTGAAAACTACCGGCCCTAACAGAAAGTTTGTAATTTTTTGTACCTAAAGAAAAAATATTCACAAAGAAACTCTAAATACAGCAAAAAATAACTCATAAATAAATAAAACAAAATTAAATAAAGCAATTTTTTTTAAGAAAATAAAAAAGCCCGCCTACTGGGCCAAAGCGGCCTACATACGACTAGGAACACAACCTTTAGTTGGGCCAGATGCAGGCCCGCAAAGTCCCAGTAGGCCCACTGGGCAGAAGAGGACAGGTACGCCCAGTAGGCCTGCTGAGGAGAGGAGCTCGAGAGAGCTACCACACTGGGGCTTATAAACCAGTGTGTTAGCCCCTCGGCTAGCAAGGTGGGACTAAACTTGCGCACCGCCTGGAGCAAGCACACCCTGAGGGAGTCCTAGACTAGGGGGTGTCCGAATAGCCGGACTATCATCATCGGCCGGACTCCAAGACTATGAAGATACAAGATTGAAGACTTCGTCCCGTGTCCGGATGGGACTTTCCTTGGTGTGGAAGGCAAGCTTGGCGATACGAATATGTAGATCTCCTACCATTGTAACCGACTCTGTGTAACCCTAGCCCTCTCCAGTGTCTATATAAACCGGATGGTTTTAGTCCGTAGGACATGACAACAATCATACCATAGGCTAGCTTCTAGGGTTTAGCCTCCTTGATCTCGTGGTAGATCTACTCTTGTAATATCCACATCATCAATATCAATCAAGCAGGACGTAGGGTTTTACCTCCATCAAGAGGGCCCGAACCTGGGTAAAACATCGTGTCCCTTGTCTCCTGTTACCATCCGCCTAGATGCACAGTTCGGGACCCCCTACCCGAGATCCGTCGGTTTTGACACCGACGTTGGTGCTTTCATTGATAGTTCCTCTGTGTCGTCACCGATAGGCTCGATGGCTCCTTCGATCATCAACAACGACGCGGTCCAGGGTGAGACTTTTCTCCCCGGACAGATCTTCGTATTTGGCGGATTTGCACTGCGTGCCAATTCGTTTGGCCATCTGGAGCAGATCGAAAGCTACGCCCCTGGCCGTCAGGTCAGATTTGGAAGTCTGAACTTCACGGCTGACATCCGCGGAGACTTGATCTTCAATTGATTCGAGCCACAGTCGAGCGCGCCGCACTGTCACGATAGGCATGATTTAGCTCTGCTGCCGGACAGTGCCCTGGAGGCTGCACACGAGTCCGCTCCGACCCTCGATTCGGAGCTGGCTGGGCAGATCGAGGACGGGTGGTTAGAAACTGCCTCGGGGGCTGCAACCTCTACGGCGATAGAGCCGAATACTGACTTGGTCCCTTCTGAAGCTCGTGACTCCAAGGTGCCAGATTCCTTGCCGAACTCCGAACCTCCCACGCCCCCTCCAATCGAATCCGATTGGGCGCCGATCATGGAGTTCACCGCTGCAGACATCTTTCAGCACTCACCTTTCGGCGACATCCTGAGTTCGCTAAAGTATCTCTCCTTATCAGGAGAGCCCTGGCCGGACTACGGTCAGGACGGTTGGGATGCGGACGACGAAGAAATTCAAGACCCACCCACTACCCACTTAGTAGCCACTGTTGACGACTTAACCGACATGCTAGACTTCGACTCCGAAGACATCAACGGTATGGACGACGATGCCGGAGACGACCAAGAACCAGCGCCTACTGGGCACTGGAAAGCCACCTCGTCATACGACATATACATGGTGGATATCCCAAAGGATTGGAATGGCGAAGGAATAGCGGAGGAAGACCCCTCCAAGAAACAGCCCAAGCGCCGGCATCAGCGGTGCCGCTCTAAATCCCGCCACAGCAAGAATGGCGATTCCGGCACCGGAGATAATAATACCCCAGATAGTGCTGAAGACAACCCCCTCCAGCAATATTCAGCGCAGGAGGACGGAGATGCCAGCCCTCATGAGAGAGCAGCAGACGAAGAGGTATAGGATGATAATTATGAAGGAAATATGCCCTAGAGGCAATAATAAAGTTATTATTTATTTCCTCATATCATGATAAATGTTTATTATTCATGCTAGAATTGTATTAACCGGAAACATGATACATGTGTGAATACATAGACAAACATATAGTCACTAGTATGCCTCTACTTGACTAGCTCATTAACCAAAGATGGTTATGTTTCCTAACCATAGACATGTGTTGTCATTTGATTAAAGGGATCACATCATTAGGAGAATGATGTGATTGACATGACCCATTCCGTTAGCCTAGCACTTGATCGTTTAGTATATTGCTATTGCTTTCTTCGTGACTTATACAAAGTTCCTGCAACTATGAGATTGTGCAACTCCCGTTTACCAGAAGAACACTTTGTGTGCTACCAAATGTCACAACATAACTGGGTGATTATAAAGGTGCTCTACAGGTGTTTCCGAAGGTACATGTTGGGTTGGCATAATTCGAGATTAGGTTTTGTCACTCCGATTGTCGGAGAGGTATCTCTAGGCCCTCTCGGTAATACTCATCCCCTAAGCCTTGCAAGCATTGTAACTAATGAGTTAGTTATAAGATGATATATTACGGAACGAGTAAAGAGACTTGCCGGTAACGAGATTGAACTAGGTATTGGATACCGACGATCAAATCTCGGGAAAGTAACATACCGATGACAAAGGGAACAACGTATGTTGTTATGTGGTTTGACCGATAAACATCTTCGTAGAATATGTAGGAACCAATATGGGCATCCAGGTCCCACTATTGGTTATTGACCGAGAATGGTTCTAGTTCATGTCTACATAGTTCTCGAACCCGTAGGGTCCGCACGCTTAACGTTACGATGACAGTTTTATTATGAGTTTATAAGTTTTGATGTACCGAAGTTTGTTCAGAGTCTCGGATGTGATCACGGACATGACGAGGAGTCTCGAAATGGTTGAGACATAAAGATTGATATATTGGACGACTATATTCAGACACCGGAAGTGTTCCGGGTGATTTCGGAGAAAACCGGAGTGCCGGAGGGGTTACTGGAACCCCCCGGGAGAGGATTGGGGCTTATGGGCCTTAAGGGAAAGGAGAGAGGGGCGGCCAGCATGGGCCGCGCGCCCCCTCCCCCCTCTGGTCCGAATTGGACTAGGAGGGGGGGCGGCGCCCCCCTTTCTTTCCCCCTCTCCCCCTTCCTTCCCCCTCCTAGTAGGAGTAGGAAAGGAGGAGTCCTACTCCTACTAGGAGGAGGATTCCTCCTCGCTTGCCGCGCCCAAGGGGCCAGCCGGCCTCCCCCCTTGCTCCTTTATATACGGGGGCGGGGGGAACCCCATAGAGACACAAGTTGATCTACGGATCGTTCCTTAGCCGTGTGCGGTGCCCCCCTCCACCATATTCCACCTCGGTCATATCGTCACGGAGTTTAGGCGAAGCCCTGCACCGGTAGAACATCATCATCGTCACCACGCCGTCGTGCTGACGGAACTCATCCCCGAAGCTTTGCTGGATCGGAGCCCGGGGATCGTCATCGAGCTGAACGTGTGCTGAACTCGGAGGTGCCGTACGTTCGGTACTTGGATCGGTCGGATCGTGAAGACGTACGACTACATCAACCGCGTTGTCATAACGCTTCCGCTTACGGTCTACGAGGGTACGTGGACAAACACTCTCCCCTCTCGTTGCTATGCCATCACCATGATCTTGCGTGTGCGTAGGAATTTTTTGAAGTTACTACATTCCCCAACAGTGGTATCCGAGCCTAGGTTTTATGTGTTGATGTTATATGCACGAGTAGAACACAAGTGAGTTGTGGGCGATACAAGTCATACTGCTTACCAGCACGTCATACTTTGGTTCGGCGGTATTGTGAGATGAAGCGGCCCGGACCGACATTACGCGTACGCTTACGTGAGACTGGTTTCACCGTTACGAGCACTCGTGCTTAAAGGTGACTGGCGGGTGTCTGTATCTCTCACTTTAGCTGAATCGAGTGTGGCTACGCCCGGTCCTTGCGAAGGTTAAAACATCACCAACTTGACAAACTATCGTTGTGGTTTTGATGCATAGGTAAGAACGGTTCTTGCTCAGCCCGTAGCAGCCACGTAAAACTTGCAACAACAAAGTAGAGGACGTCTAACTTGTTTTTGCAGGGCATGTTGTGATGTGATATGGTCAAGGCGTGATGCTATATTTTTATTGTATGAGATGATCATGTTTTGTAACCGAAGTTATCGGCAACTAGCAGGAGCCATATGGTTGTCGCTTTATTGTATGAAATGCAAACGCCCTGTAATTGCTTTACTTTATCACTAAGCGGTAGCGATAGTCATAGAAGAAATAGATGGCGTAAACGACAATGATGCTACGATGGAGATCAAGGTGTCGCGCCGGTGGTGATCACGACGGTGCTTCGAAGATGGAGATCACAAGCAGAAGATGATGATGGCCATATCATATCACTTATATTGATTGCATGTGATGTTTATCCTTTATGCATCTTATCTTGCTTTGATTGACGGTAGCATTTTAAGATGATCTCTCACTGAAATTATCAAGAAGTGTTCTCCCTGAGTATGCACCGTTGCCAAAGTTCGTCGTGCCCAGACACCACGTGATGATCGGGTGTGATAAGCTCTACGTCCATCTACAATGGGTGCAAGCCAGTTTTGCACACGCGGAATACTCATGTTAAACTTGACGAGCCTAGCATATGCAGATATGGCCTCGGAACACAGAGACCGAAAGGTCAAGCGTGAATCATATAGTAGATATGATCAACATAGTGATGTTCACCATTGAAAACTACTCCATCTCACGTGATGATCGGTTATGGTTTAGTTGATTTGGATCACGTAATCACTTAGATGACTAGAGAGATGTCTGTCTAAGTGGGAGTTCTTAAGTAATATGATTAATTGAACTTAAATTTATCATGAACTTAGTACCTGATAGTATTTTGCTTATCTATGTTTGTTTGTAGATAGATGGCTCGTGCTGTTGTTCCGTTGAATTTTAATGCCTTCCTTGAGAAAGCAAAGTTGAAAGATGATGGTAGCAATTACACGGACTGGGTCCGTAACCTGAGGATTATCCTCATTGCTGCACAGAAAAGTTACGTCCTGGAAGCACCGCTGGGTGCCAGGCCTGCTGCTGATGCAACTGACGACGTTAAGAACGTCTGGCAGAGCAAACCTGATGACTACTCGATGGTTCAGTGTGCCATGCTTTACGGCTTAGAACCGGGTCTTCAACGACGTTTTGAACGTCATGGAGCATATGAGATGTTCCAGGAGTTGAAGTTAATATTTCAAGAAAATGCCCGGTTGAGAGATATGAAGGCTCCAATAAGTTCTATAGCTGCAAGATGGAGGAGAATAGTTCTGTCAGTCAACACATACTCAAAATGTCTGGGTATAATAATCACTTGATTCAACTGGGAGTTAATCTTCCTGATGATAGTGTCATTGACAGAATTCTTCAATCACTGCCACCAAGCTACAAGAGCTTTGTGATGAACTATAATATGCAAGGGATGAACAAGACTATTCCCGAGCTCTTCGCAATGCTAAAAGCCGCGGAGGTAGAAATCAAAAAGGAGCATCAAGTGTTGATGGTTAACAAGACCACCAGTTTCAAGAAAAAGGGCAAAGGGAAGAAGAAGGGGAACTTCAAAAAGAACAGCAAGAAAGTTGCTGCTCAAGAGAAGAAACCCAAGTCTGGACCTAAGCCTGAAATTGAGTGCTTCTATTGCAAGCAGACTGGACACTGGAAGCAGAACTGCCCCAAGTATTTGGCGGATAAGAAGGATGGCAAAGTAAACAAAGGTATATGTGATATACATGTTATTGATGTGTACCTAACTAGAGCTCGTAGTAGCACCTGGGTATTTGATACTGGTTCTGTTGCTAATATTTGCAACTCGAAACAGGGACTACCGAATAAGCGAGCACTGGCCAAGGACGAGGTGACGATGCGCATGGGAAATGGTTCCAAAGTCGATGTGATCGCGGTCGGCATGCTACCTCTACATCTACCATCGGGATTAGTTTTAGACCTAAATAATTGTTATTTGGTACCAGCGTTGAGCATGAACATTATATCTGGATCTTGTTTGATGCGAGACGGTTATTCATTTAAATCAGAGAATAATGGTTGTTCTATTTATATGAGTAATATCTTTTATGGTCATGCACCCTTGAAGAGTGGTCTATTTTTATTGAATCTCGATAGTAGTGATACACATATTCATAGTGTTGAAACCAAAAGATGCAGAGTTGATAACGATAGTGCAACTTATTTGTGGCACTGCCGTTTAGGTCATATCGGTGTAAAGCGCATGAAGAAACTCCATACTGATTGGCTTTTGGAATCACTTGATTATGAATCACTTGGTACTTGCGAACCGTGCCTCATGGGCAAGATGACTAAAACGCCGTTCTCCGGAACTATGGAGCAAGCAACTGATTTGTTGGAAATCATACATACTGATGTTTGTGGTCCAATGAATGTTGAGGCTCGCGGTGGGTATCGTTATTTTCTCACCTTCACAGATGATTTGAGCAGATATGGGTATATCTAGTTGATGAAACACAAGTCTGAAACATTTGAAAAGTTCAAAGAATTTCAGAGTGAAGTGGAAAATCATCGTAACAAGAAAATAAAGTTTCTATGATCTGATCGTGGAGGTGAATATTTGAGTTACGAGTTTGGCCTACACTTGAAACAATGTGGAGTAGTTTCGCAATTCATGCCACCTGGAACACCACAACGAAATGGTGTGTCCGAACGTCGTAATCGTACTTTACTTGATATGGTGCGATCTATGATGTCTCTTACTGATTTACCGCTATCGTTTTGGGGTTATGCTTTAGAGACGGCCGCATTCACGTTAAATAGGGCACCATCAAAATCCGTTGAGACGATGCCTTATGAACTGTGGTTTGGCAAGAAACCAAAGTTGTCGTTTCTTAAAGTTTGGGGCTGCGATGCTTATGTGAAGAAACTTCAACCAGATAAGCTCGAACCTAAATCATAGAAATGTGTCTTCATAGGATACCCAAAAGAGACTGTTGGGTACACCTTCTATCACAGATCCGAAGGCAAGACATTCGTTGCTAAGAATGGATCCTTTCTAGAGAAGGAGTTTCTCTCGAAAGAAGTGAGTGGGAGGAAAGTAGAACTTGATGAGATAACTGTATCTACTCCCTTATTGGAAAGTAGTTCATCACGAGAAGCGGTCCCTGTGACAACTACACCAATTAGTGAGGAAGCTAATGATAATGATCATGAAACTTCAGATCAAGTTTCTACTGAACCTCGTAGGTCTACCAGAGTAAGATCCACACCAGAGTGGTACGGTAATCCTATTCTAGAAGTCATGTTACTTGACCATGATGAACCTACGAACTATGAGGAAGCGATGATGAGCCCAGATTCCACAAAATGGCTAGAAGCCATGAAATCTAAGATGGGATCCATGTATGAAAACAAAGTATGGACTTTGGTTGACTTGCCCGATGATCGGCAAGCCATTGAGAATAAATGGATCTTTAAGAAGAAGACTGACGCTGATGGTAATGTTACTGTCTATAAAGCTCAACTTGTTGCAAAAGGTTTTCGACAAATTCAAGGGGTTGACTACGATGAGACTTTCTCACCCGTAGCGATGCTTAAGTCTGTCCGAATCATGTTAGCTATTGCTGCATTTCATGATTATGAAATTTGGCAAATGGATGTCAAGACTGCATTCTTGAATGGATTTCTAGAAGAAGAGTTGTATATGATGCAGCCGGAAGGTTTTGTTGATCCAAAAGGTGCTAACAAAGTGTGCAAACTCCAGCGTTCCATTTATGGACTGGTGCAAGCATCTCGGAGTTGGAATAAACGCTTTGATAGTGTGATCAAAGCATATGGTTTTATACAGACTTTTGGAGAAGCCTGTATTTACAAGAAAGTGAGTGGGAGCTCTGTAGCATTTCTAATTTTATATGTAGATGACATATTATTAATTGGAAATGATATAGAATTTTTGGATAGCATAAAGGGATACTTGAATAAAAGTTTTTCAATGAAAGACCTCGGTGAAGCTGCTTACATATTGGGCATCAAGATCTATAGAGATAGATCAAGACGCTTAATAGGACTTTCACAAAACACATACCTTGACAAAATTTTGAAAAAGTTCAAAATGGATCAGGCAAAGAAAGGATTCTTGCCTGTGCTACAAGGTGTGAAGTTGAGTCAAACTCAATGCCCGACCACAGCAGAAGATAGAGAGAAAATGAAAAATGTTCCCTATGCTTCAGCCATAGGCTCTATCATGTATGCAATGCTGTGTACCAGACCTGATGTATGCTTAGCAATAAGCTTGGCAGGAAGGTACCAAAGTAATCCAGGAGTGGATCACTGGACAGGGGTCAAGAACATCCTGAAATACCTGAAAAGGACTAAGGATATGTTTCTCGTATATGGAGGTGACAAAGAGCTAGTCGTAAATGGTTACGTCGATGCAAGCTTTGACACTGATCCGGACGATTAAAAATCGCAAACCGGATACGTGTTTTTATTAAACGGTGGAGCTGTAAGTTGGTGCAGTTCTAAACAAAGCGTCGTGGCAGGATCTACATGTGAAGCGGAGTACATAGCTGCTTCGGAAGCAGCAAATGAAGGAGTCTGGATGAAGGAGTTCATTTCCGATCTAGGTGTCATAACTAGTGCATCGGGACCAATGAAGATCTTCTGTGACAATACTAGTGCAATTGCCTTGGCAAAGGAATCTATATTTCACAAGAGGACCAAGCACATCAAGAGACGCTTCAATTCCATTCGGAACCAAGTCCAAGTGGGAGACATAGAGATTTGCAAGAGACATATGGATCTGAATGTTGCAGACCCGTTGACTAAGCCTCTCTCACGAGCAAAACATGATTAGCACCAAGACTCCATGGGTGTTAGAATCATTACTATGTAATCTAGATTATTGACTCTAGTGCAAGTGGGGGACTGAAGGAAATATGCCCTAGAGGCAATAATAAAGTTATTATTTATTTCCTCATGTCATGATAAATGTTTATTATTCATGCTAGAATTGTATTAACCGGAAACATGATACATGTGTGAATACATAGACAAACATATAGTCACTAGTATGCCTCTACTTGACTAGCTCATTAATCAAAGATGGTTATGTTTCCTAACCATAGACATGTGTTGTCATTTGATTAAAGGGATCACATCATTAGGAGAATGATGTGATTGACATGACCCATTCCGTTAGCCTAGCACTTGATCGTTTAGTATATTGCTATTGCTTTCTTCATGACTTATACAAAGTTCCTGCAACTATGAGATTGTGCAACTCCCGTTTACCGGAAGAACACTTTGTTTGCTACCAAACGTCACAACGTAACTGGGTGATTATAAAGGTGCTCTACAGGTGTTTCCAAAGGTACATGTTGGGTTGGCATAATTCGAGATTAGGTTTTGTCACTCCGATTGTCGGAGAGGTATCTCTGGGCCCTCTCGGTAATACTCATCACCTAAGCCTTGCAAGCATTGTAACTAATGAGTTATTTATAAGATGATATATTACGGAACGAGTAAAGAGACTTGCCAGTAACGAGATTGAACTAGGTATTGGATACCGACGATCAAATCTCGGGCAAGTAACATACCGATGACAAAGGGAACAACGTATGTTGTTATGCGGTTTGACCGATAAAGATCTTCGTAGAATATGTAGGAACCAATATGGGCATCCAGGTCCCGCTATTGGTTATTGACCGAGAATGGTTCTAGGTCATGTCTACATAGTTCTCGAACCCATAGGGTCCGCACGCTTAACGTTACGATGACAGTTTTATTATGAGTTTATAAGTTTTGATGTACCGTAGTTTGTTCGGAGTCCCGGATGTGATCACGGATATGACGAGGAGTCTCGAAATGGTCGAGACATAAAGATTGATATATTGGACGACTATATTCGGACACCAGAAGTGTTCCGGGTGATTTCGGAGAAAACCGGAGTGCCGAAGGGGTTAGTGGAACCCCCCGGGAGAGTATTGGGCCTTATGGGCCTTAAGGGAAAGGATAGAGGGGCGGCCAGCATGGGCCGCGCGCCCCCTCCCCCCTCTGGTCCGAATTGGACTAGGAGGGGGCGCGGCGCCCCCCCCCCTTTCCTTCCCCCTCTCCCCCTTCCTTCCCCCTCCTAGTAGGAGTAGGAAAGGAGGAGTCCTACTCCTACTAGGAGGAGGATTCCTCCTCCCTTGGCGCGCCCAAGGGGCCGGCCGGCCTCCCCCCTTGCTCCTTTATATACAGGGGCGGGGGGCACCCCATAGAGACACAAGTTGATCTACGGATCGTTCCTTAGCCGTGTGCGGTGCCCCCCTCCACCATATTCCACCTCGGTCATATCGTCACGGAGTTTAGGCTAAGCCCTGCGCCGGTAGAACATCATCATCGTCACCACGCCGTCGTGCTGACGGAACTCATCCCCGAAGCTTTGCTGGATCGGAACCCGGGGATCGTCATCGAGCTGAATGTGTGCTGAACTCGGAGGTGCCGTACTTCGGTACTTGGATCGGTCGGATCGTGAAGACGTACGACTACATCAACCGCGTTGTCATAACGCTTCCGCTTACAGTCTACGAGGGTACGTGGACAAACACTCTCCCCTCTCGTTGCTATGCCATCACCATGATCTTGCGTGTGCGTAGGAAAATTTTGAAATTACTACGTTCCCCAACAAATTACATGCCTCCCTCCGGAGACGAGACAAGCCTCGACAACGACGAATTTGTCGTGCCTGAGGATCCCGTCGAACAAGAGCGTTTTAAACGCAGGCTTATGGCCACGGCAAATAGCCTCAAGAAAAAGCATTAACAGCTTAGAGCTGATCAGGATCTGCTAGCCGACAGATGGACTGAAGTCCTTGCGGCCGAAGAGCATGAGCTCGAACGCCCCTCCGAAATCTACCCCAAACGCAAGTTGCTCCCCCGATTAGAGGAGGAGGCATATAAACCTGCATCACCAGAGCACAATGCGGCTGACCGGCCACCTTGTGGCCGCGACAGAGAGGCCTCTAGGCCCTCCACTAGAACCGTACCCCGGCATCGCTCGAAAAGCACAAGGCCATAGGGGAACGCTCCGGACTTGCGAGATATATTGGAGGATAAGGCAAGACAATCAAGATCGATCTACGGATTGCGTGGGCACCCCATGATACGTGATGACAACCATCGCGTCGGACACAGCAAGTCCGGCCAGGCCGAACACAGTAGACAAAGCTCGTTGGAGCTCCGTCGCGATATAGCCCAATACAAAGGCGCCGCACACCCACTATGCTTCACAGATGAAGTAATGGATCATCAAATCCCCGAAGGGTTTAAACCCGTGAATATTGAATCCTATGATGGCACAACAGACCCCGCGGTTTGGATCGAAGATTATCTCCTTCATATCCACATGGCTTGCGGTGACGACCTTCACACCATCAAATACCTCCCACTCAAGCTTAAAGGACCAGCTCGGCATTGGCTTAACAGCTTGCCAGCAGAATCAATTGGGTGTTGGGAGGACCTGGAAGCCGCATTCCTTGATAACTTCCAGGGCACGTATGTGCGACCACCAGACGCTGACGACCTAAGCCACATAATTCAGCAGCCAGAGGAATCGGCCAGACAATTCTGGACACGGTTCTTAACTATGAAAAATCAAATCATCGACTGTCCGGATGTGGAGGCCCTCGCGGATTCAAACATAACATCCGCGATGAGTGGCTTGCCCGGCACCTGGGACAGGAAAAGCCGAAATCCATGGCAGCCCTCACATCACTCATGACCCGCTTCTGCGCGGGAGAGGACAGCTGGCTAGCCCGCAGCAACAACCTCAGCAAAAATTCTGGCAGTCCGGATATAAAGGACCGCAATGGCAGGTCACGTCGCAACAAGAAAAAACGCCGCATTAACGGCGACAATAATGAGGATACGGCAGTCAATGCCGGCTTCAGAGGCTCCAAACCCGGTCAGCGGAAAAAGCCATTCAAAAGAACTACTACGGGTCCGTCCAATTTGGACCGAATACTCGATCGCTCGTGCCAGATACACGGCACCCCCGAAAAGCCAGCCAACCACACCAACAGGGACTGTTGGGTATTCAAGCAGGCAGGCAAGCTAATTGCTGAAAACAATGGCAAGGGGCTGCATAGCGATGACGAAGAAGAGACCCGGCCGCCGAACAATAGAGGACAGAAGGGTTTCCCCCCACAAGTGCGGACGGTGAATATGATATACGCAACCCATATAGCCAAGAGGGAGCGGAAGCGTGCACTCAGGGACGTATACGCGATGGACCTAGTCGCCCCGAAGTTCAACCCATGGTCCTCCTGCCCGATCACTTTTGATCGAAGGGACCACCCCACCAGCATCCGCCAAGGCGGATTCGCTGCATTGGTTTTAGACCCAATCGTTGATGGATTTCACCTAACCAGAGTCCTGATGGACGGTGGCAGCAGCCTGAACCTGCTTTATCAGGACACAGTGTGCAAGATGGGCATAGACCCCTCAAGGATTAAACCCACAAAGACGACCTTCAAAGGAGTCATACCAGGTGTAGAGGCCAATTGTACGGGCTCAGTTACACTGGAAGTGGTCTTCGGATCCCTGGATAACTTCCGAAGCGAGGAGTTAATCTTCGACATAGTTCCATTCCGCAGCGGCTATCATGCTCTGCTCGGACGGACCGCGTTTGCAAAGTTCAATGTAGTGCCGCACTACGCATACCTCAAGCTCAAGATGCCACGCCCTCGAGGAGTCATCACGGTGAACAGAAACACCGAACGCTCCCTCTGAACGGAGGAACATACAGCGGCTCTCGCGGCAGAAGTACAATGCAGCCTCTTAAGGCAATTCTCGAGTCCGGCCGTTAAGCGACCGGACACGGCTAAACGCGCCCGGAGTAACCTACAACAAGACCACCTGGCACGTTCCGAGCACACGTAGCAATGCGGCCCCAACCCCAGCCCTCGCAAGATCGCAAGACTAGTCCTTTGCGTACATCATTACGCTCTGGAGATACCATGGGCATAGGGGAAGGGGCACCACCACGACAGGCCCAGAATGGGGCTTAAACACATCAGGGGCTCCCAAGCGTGTCATTCCTTTTTTTTCTTTTTTTTCTTACCCACAGGACTCAGTTCACCAAAGGCCCTATCCGGCAGTAGACCGGCCGAACTCACGATGCAACAGCCAGGGAAGGAGAAAGGCTACGACGAATATCCAGGTGGTCTCCATTACGAGCACTAAATCTACTTTATACACCATTCCGCAGCCTACCCCTGGAGGGGGACATGTTTAATAGTCCCATCCCTTGCTCATCACACTATTTGTATCGTTCTGCATTCATGGCAGTATTTCTTGAATAAACAATGCAGCACCTTTTTGCTTATAATTGCATTCCTTTCTTATACATATGTTCATTTATGACATGTCGCACCCGTACACTTTGGTACGGCTAAATACACCAGGGGCTTAAGTTCCCCACATTATGGTGTGATAAGTCCGAACACTTTCACAAGTGCGGCACCCTGAACTTATAGCATTATATGCATCAGCTCCGAATCATGTCTTGGGTCAATAGTTGGGTTTGCCCGGCTCCCATGTTTTGGTACCTTACGTTCCGTTCTATCGGCTAAGGTAGCACTGGGAGAACCACTGCGATTGCGCCCCAGTTGAGCTGGGCGAGCGCCTCAGTGGAGAAAGCTAAAACTGACCATCATGATGGGGCGAGAGCCGGTCGCTGTTCGAGAGGTTTTTTCGAGTCCCTAAAGACTTATGCCGCTTAGAGCGAGGAACCGGCTTTGTCCGGCCCAGGCGTGGATAGCGCCCCGAATTCGGCCTTCCGAACACTAGGGGCTTCGCCGAAATTTAAAATTATAGAATTCTATGGCTAAGTGAGAGTGTTCAAGCATTATAAATCCGGTTGCCTAGTTCGTTGTGTTGAGCGCCTCCCTAGATGGACCCATATATGGGAACAAGAGTGCTCAAATTTATCCCGAACACCCCAGCACTCGTGGCATGGGGGATGAAGCCGACGACTTGCCATCTCTCAGATTTGATAAACATCCGCACAGAAGGTAATATTTTAAATCAACAAGCGTTGCTTAGCGCATATGAACAAAGTTTTCAACGCACAGGATAACAAAATGCGAGTCTACTCAAATATTACATTATTGGAGCACTCACCCGCAATAGTGCGGGCACCATTCAGGACACTCTTGTAATACATCTCGGGCGTGCGATACTCCTTGCCCGGCGGTGGCGCGTCCGTCACAAGCTTCTCCGCATCCATCTTGCCCCAGTGCACCTGAGCACGGGCAAGGGCCCAACGGGCACCTTCAATACAGGCGTATCACTTGATGACCTCAACCCATGGACAAGCATCCACCAGCCGCCGCATCAGGCCGAAGTAGCTCCCAGGCATGGCGTCATTGGGCCACAGCCGAACTATGAGGCCCTTCATGGCCTATTCGGCCACCTTGTGGAGCTAGACCAGCTGCTTCAGCTGGTCGCTAAGGGGCACCGGGTGTCCGGCCTCAGCATACTGAGACCAGAAGACCTTCTCCGTCGAGCTCCCCTCCTCAGCCCTGTAGAAAGCGGCAGCATCGGACACGCTGCGGGGCAGATCTGCGAACGCTCCTGGAGAGCTCCGAATTCGGGTAAGTAACAGGTAATTCACATTCACATGCTTGCTTTGCATGAAAAATGCCTTACCCGCCGCTATTTTCTTCAACGCCTCAATTTACTGAAGGGCTTTGTGGGCTTCGGCCAAACGTACCCATCCGTGTCTTCGTTCCGGACGAGCCCGCATCCGAACTGCAATGAATGATTGTGGTTATTTATTCCTATGAACGGAGCGCATGGCATCTTGTACATATTAGTCAGATACGTCGCGTCGAATGAAATGCAATCTCGGAAATGTTTGTAGGCTCTCCTTGCAGCACCATCCACCCAATACATGTTCCTGACACGGTCCTCATCGTCCAACCTTATCCTGTAGAAGAAACCTAGATCTTCCTTCGCTTTCTCATCGAAGTAGGCCATTGTGGCCTCTATGTCAGCCATCTTGCTCTCTCTACGGTACTTGGCCTGTAGGTTTGTGACGTCAGCTGGTATGTACGGCATGCTACTCAGTTTCCCCTTTTTGCTGTGGATGAGTGATAGTATCTGGACCATTCTTGATGGACCGACGTTACAATCATGTAGCAGCTTTACGAATTGCCTTTCGACTAGGGTGAATCCTTTGTGGGCGGTCAGAAATTTTACCAGGTTGAACTTCTTTATGAGTTTGTGGTTGTGCTTGTCAAAATAGTCAGTGACCACATACTGTGTTCCATCTACGTTTAGCTTACACCGGACAGGGCAACCCATCTTGAGAATGATCCCTCTCTTTTGTTCCGGAACGACAGGTGCAACACATTTCCCTTTCTTGTTCCTTTGTGCCTTGTGGCACCTCATCTCACCTCTACTGTACTCGTTAGTTTCCTTAATTTTCCTATGGTATTCGGTGTTGACGGCAAACCCATGGAACTTTGCATATTTCTGGTAGAATTCCTTTGCTTCTTCGAACGATTCAAATCTCTGCCCAACGTACGATGGCTGAGGTACCATCATCTCTGGTTGCCCATCATCTTCATCCCCTTGTGCCTCATCGTTAGTTTCATCATTCACTTTAGTATCGGTAGCAGTTGCATCACCTTGAGTGTTGCCAGTGCTTGCGTTCAAAGGGGTGGCTGTGGGAATTGCTGGAATGATTGCCATTTCCGACACTGACTCGGCATTATTTGCGGCATGATTGTCTGCTGGTTGGGGGAACGCGTCTTCTGTGCGCTCAGAGCTCCCCGCAGTAGATGTGCCCGCGCTGCTGTTAACTGTAGTTGTAGGCCCTGTAATTGAAATAACAGGTACGAGAGTAAGATTTTTTTGATTTAATAACATGTTTATCGCAACGGATGACATCAATGTCGAGTGATTTGGCATTACATCATTCGAACAACAAGATGTCAATTTGCGCGTGGACATGGGTGGCAAATGTAGCTGTCCAGTCATGGCAGCTACAGTTCAACAAACATGGCAAACTATTGTTTGCCAATGCACGACAACAAGTTCCTTTTTTTAGTATGAAAACTTGGGTTCTATATGCATGGCAGCTGCAGTCCTGCATACATGGCCAATACTACTACCAACAAATGGCAACCACTGTGTTCTAGCAACAAAACTACTGCATTGTAAGATTGATCTCACTAGGCGAAATGTGTTCAACCATTAGTGATGCACACATGCTTTTAGCAGTTGGCAAATTTTCAAAGACAATACATGACTCATTTACACGCAACCACTTGTCAGCGTTTTATGCTTTGTTTTTGTCAACCATCACTGCTTTTTTTTCGGCACGTGCTTTTTTTGCCACAAAAGAGAAATGTAGTGATGTTTTGTGGTTCAGTTTTTTTCCTTACCTTGTTGTGCTGCATGTGACCATCTTGTGTGGTTTGTGACACAAAATGACGTGCTCCACCTGCAATTTGTGAAGCTTGCCACGAGACGTTTGCCGGGTTACCACCACAGTAATAACCTGTAAGCATAGTAGTAGTTGGTCAATTCATGGCAAATGCAGTTTGTGCTAGCACGACAACTGCAGTCGCCCCTGATGTGGCAACTGCAGTTTTCCTGGCATGGCAACTGTAGTTCCACTGGTATGGCAACTGCAGTTGTTCCTCCATGGCAACTGCAATTGCCCCTGATGTGGCAACTACATTTGTCCTGGCATGGCAACTGTAGTTGCACTGGCATGGCAACTGCAGTTGTTCCTCCATGGCAAATGCAACTATCCAGGAATCGCAACACTAGTTGTCCAGGGATGACATCTGCAGTTATTTATCCATGGCAATTGTAGATGTCCAGTCATGGCAATTGCAGTTGACAACTATGCTCCTTCTGCTAATTGAGCATCCGCAACTTCATTTTTTATGGACTCACTTGTGTATGATGTCGATGGCAGGTACATGGGTGCTGCCTGATGCCACGTGCTGCATGAAGGCTCTGCATTTTCACCCGTGATAACTCGTGAGTCCTTTTGCCATTTTTTTTGCATGTTCATTTTTCATATCCAGACCAGTATGTGCTCTTTTTTTCGTATGCATTACCTTGATTAGCCATATTAGCTAGTTGAAGTTGGCTGCCCGTACATTTGTCAGTGTTAGCGCCTTGTGACTGAACTTGCCACGGGGGCCCCCTGAGACTGTTTTGGTCATAAGAACCTGCGAAAAAATGACAGTGCATGACATAAGTAGAATGTCATCTTCATCGTTACGAAGATGGCAACTGTTCTCTTCTTTTTGTTATCATGCATCATACCAATGCCCGGCAGAGATGAGTTGACTGTACTCTGATGCATCCCAAGGGGGCATTTCTGGCCTTTGAGAACCCCAAGTATCAGCGCCATCTTCGTGATTCATTCTTTCCGTGTCTCACTTCCTTTCAATGTGTTATCAATCACTGCATGAACAAGAACGCATCAAGAATCCAGAAGAATTGTATTCTTCTGCTGCTTGCACATAGAAGATAGGGATGGCAATCAACAATCCAACTAGGTGGCAGTTACTAACAATAAAATGTGGCAACTGTGGTTATACACAAGTGGCAATTAATTTTTCCCACCCCCTTTATTCCATAGTTGTTCTTCCTCTCCTTTTTTTAGGGATTCCTACTCATCCATTTTCATACCCAACTACTTGCGTCAATCAAACTAGGAACTTAAGTTAATCTCAAAACGTAGATCACAAAACTACTGGATCTCAGAACTACTTGTGTTGCCACCCTCTATAGCATGGATCTAGTACAAGATCGGGGAGATTTTCAGCCTGAAGGATGAGAAGGATGAGATCGGGAGATTTTCACCTGATTTTAGCTGATCGTCTCTAGAGGGCTGGGTTGGAGTGGCGGGCTAGGGGTGGGGAGGGTTGGGGTGTGGTTTGCGGTGGGAGTGCCCTACGGATCTGCTCTGGTTGCCATGGCAACCAGAGAAGGCCGGCGACGGAGGTAGGGGTTCGAGAGGTGGGGGACGATGGCGGCAGTCGAGAGAGACGATCGAGCGAAGGCCGGGAATGGCTGGGTCGTGCGGGCAGCGGGTCGTGTGGCCCGGACAGGGTAGTGCGGGCGGGGTTGCCACACACCGGACGTGCGGGCTGTGCAATTGCATGCCCGGACGCGGTCGTGCGGGCGTGTTCCTGTTCACGCCACACGAGGCGTGTGGGCGGGTTCGTATCCATGCCACACGTGTGGCAGTTATCGCGATCCTTTATATAATAGGCTTCGGTTATATGTGTTCGACTCAAACCCACCGCGTACTCCAAATCTAGCCCTATGCACACTAGAGAATCACATCTTGTTGCTCATTACCAAGGTTTGGTTACCCGTCAAAATTTTGAGATTTCCCATGGTTACCGCGTATTTCTGTGCCCCCGAGTAAATCCATATACCGAGCAAAAAAATACAATTTTTTGAATTTAAACACTCGATTTATAGTAAAGTATGTAGGGTGTAATTAATGCCATGAGAGTTGGTTCTGGTGTGTTGGTAGCAACCTAGTTCCTGTTTTGAGAGGTTTCTGGTTCAAATGTTCGTTCATTCACTTATTTGAATTCAAAATTCAAATGTAAAATTCGTTCGAAATATTCTTGGTATTTCTCGGTAACCGTGGTAACCACGGTTACCAGTCCCCCAAGGTAAAAAGGCCTCATTCGGTAACCAAAACCTTGCTCACTACATAATGTAGCATACTTTACAAACCAGTTTTGTGGAATACGATAGCATAAAAAGGTTATTGTTTTTAAATTAACGATTGAGATACCTTGAGGCCAAAATAAAAAATCCGGTCCTTTTCTGCACACTTGTAGCTAGAGAATTGACTGGGTGCTTGCTGCCTTTTTCGTTTCCATTCAATCTGAACTCCCTATTCTTGCTGCTAGCATGCCCTAAGGATGAAGATTATTCAATGGATCCTGGTGTCATGATGCACACATAATTTTGTTCAGAAAGCACTGCAGTTTTAAGTTTTAACATAAATTGGTTGATCTAACATGTCCGGTACATATTGATCTTCACTCATGTATCCATGCACCCTTGTGATTGGGTTGGTCATTCAAACAAAGCAATCTAGGAGTGGGATAGCTGAATTTTATTAGATGATTGAAAGCAAACATTGTTTCCTGAATACTACATACTGGACGCATATAACATATTCTTTTTTATGTTAGTCATAACTAAATATTGCTTGTGCGGAATGACGAGAACAACAATCTGCATAATTTCTTACTTTGATCATGGGGTACATTCTGATGGACAAAAGCAAAGCGCTTTCTAAGCTTAATGAAGGTGTTGTATGATGTTGAGCCAAATTAATAATAAGGACATATGCTTAAAGTTTTTTCTTGTAGTGGGTGAAACAGTCTGCATATAAGTATTGTCGATGTGGTGACCACTAATGCAAGATAGCCTAGTAGAGTGGCGGGTGGGAAAAGTCCAGCAATGGCGGGCAAGGCACTCGGGGCCACCTGCCACTGACCTCCCGTCACTGCTATCATGGCATCAGTGGCGGGCGGGTGCCCGCCACTGGTGGGCGTATTTTAACGACGGGTGGGAAATATTTCCCGTCACAACTATTCTCTCTGCCCGCCACTGTTGTTTGGAGCAGCAGTGGCATGCACTCTTGGCGCCCGCCACTGATAGTGGTCTAGGCCTATAGAAGAATTTTCTAGACAACATCGTTTGCTGCCGTGGCAGCATTTTAATGACGTGGTTACAATATTTTGCACTTAATCATCACATTGCAATACAAATATAGAATGTTGTCTCAGCATTCAAACAATCATGCACACGCATATGCATACAGTACATTATCACAAGGTCGCCACAATAAATAAGAATAATAGTGAAGCAAAGCAGTGAGTATAAAAAGTGCGGGGAAACAAACATGCATGTCTGAACACATAATCCATAGTTTCTGAAGCTATTTTGAAAAATTGACTCGACTTGGCTAGTTCGTTGGCAATCAATGAGCAAAATGTGTCTTCGTCGCGGTGAATCTGTTCTTCATCTGACGCTGGCTGTCAGTGAACTTCCCATCCTCATTTACAACCTCCTTGTTGATGATTTTGGCCAACACCTTTTGAATGTGCTAAGGCTCACCTAATAATTCCTCTATGTCAATATCCTTCTCCATCTCCTCAGACCACTTGATGATCTGGCTATGATTTCATAAATATTGACTTTTCTTAAAAATTCGTTCATGATGGCCATGGCAAAGTAGCCAGACATATGGGAGGTTTCAAAATTTGGTTCTTGATAGCAACAAACGCTAGTGATCACTAGTAGAAAAAGGACCTAATATGAGACACATTAGTGCCGGTTTGATTTTGAGCCGGCACTAATGTGTCCATTAGTGACGGTTCCAACGGCTAGCCGGCCTTCTCATTAGTACCGGTTCGTGGAGAACCTTTAGCATTGGTTCGTGCCATGAACCGGTACTAAGGAGAGTGGTGGCAGGGTGTTGTCAGTCTGGAGCCCCTCCAGCACCTTTAGTACCGGTTCGTGACACGAACTGGTACTAAAGGTCGATGTACATAAACCCTTCGTCCACCCGAGCCACTCTGTTCTTCCCCTTTCCCCTCACTTCCTCTGTTCTTCCCCTCTCTTCCTCGAGCTCCTCACAAATTTTGCCCAAAATATGTCAAGATTTGAAGGCCCCCATCCATTCGAATGATCACAAAGGTTAGAAACTTTGTCCTTTCAACTCTCATTGCTAGATTAGCTCTTGCAATGCTTTGTATTGTGATTAATTTGGGAGGAATTATATTTGATAGTATTTGATTTATATGCAATTTGAGGTCAAAAATAACACTTAGTTTGCATAGTAGGTGTGGTTTACTTAGTGCCTTCTAAATCTCCATCGTAACCACCGTCGATCGCCCGCACCGTCCCGTCGCCGGCACCACTTTGTGGTAAGGCTCTTGTTCATGAATGTTTTACATTACCAAATTGATATTTGTGTGATTCGGATATATAGTTACTCATATAATTATCTTACCCGTACGTTGTTTGTTATACATAGTGCCATGGTTTTGATATCCGTCCCCGTCGGCCCTCGTCCTTGTTATGATTCGGATGTGGTATATTCTCTTTTAAAACTAGTTGTTGCATTTCGTGTTTATGACAAATTATGCCCATCAAGTTGACATAGATATTTTTATCTAGGAGGTATGTGAACCGGAAATTCCAACCGACCTATTGTCGAGAGGTTAAATTTAGTTGAAAGAGAAAACGAGTATTTGAAAGAAAAATTGAAAAGAATTGAGAGGGAGAAGATGGAATTGGAGTTGCACGTTGCCGATGTCGTCGATGATCACAAGATCAAGATGGAGAAAATGAGGTTGAAGATTAGAAAGATTAGAAAATATGCCATTGATAGTGTGGCTTGGTATCATTATGCTGTTGGATCAATTGTTACCTTAGTTGCGATCTTCATTGCATTTGTTGTTGCATTTAAATTCTTTAGCTAGAGAGTTATTTGTATGTTGCATTTAATTAAGTGTTGTATATGAACTTTATGTATGAACTTGTATTAATTTGGTCTATTCGGTGTTGTGTAATGAAGATGAGCCGACAATGGATGTATGATGACCGATGCTCTCCCGAGTTCATTAATGGCATGCATACTTTTCTGCGGGCCGCTGAGGCAAACAAGTGGGCGGATGGTTTTATGCCTTGTCCATGTGCTGGCTGTAAGAATGGTCACAGTTACTCTACGTCAAAAACCATTCACGTCCACCTATTTAAGTCTGGTTTCATGCCCCACTATAATGTTTGGACCAAGCACGGAGAAATAGGGGTTATGATGGAAGACAATGAAGAAGAAGAGGATGACGATGGCTATCCTGGCCATGGGTTCCCTGAATACGATGATACAACAATGGGGGAAGAAGCTGATCCGGCAATGCGGGAAGAAGCTGAAGAAGAGCCATCAGATGATCCCGCTGATGATCTAGGTCGGGCCATTGCTGGTGCAAAGAGAAACTGCACAAGTGATCTGGAGAGGACGAAGTTGCAGCGCATGTTAGAGGATCACAAGAAATTGTTGTACCCGAATTGCGAAGATGACAAAAAAAGTTGGGCACCACACTTTGTTGCAATGGAGGGTAGAGAATGGTGTACCTGACAAGGGATTTGGAAAGTTGCTGGTAATGATAAAGAATATGCTTCCAAAGGACAACGAATTGCCCGAGAGTACGTATGAAGCAAAGAAGGCTGTCTTCCCTCTAGGGTTAGAGGTGCAAAAGATACATGCATGCCCTAATGACTGCATCCTCTACCGCGGTGAGTACGAGGATTTGAACGCTTGCCCGGTATGCGGTGCATTGGGTTATAAGATCAGTCGCGATGACCCTGGTGATGTCGAGGGCGAGCGCCCCAAGAAGAAGATTCCTGCCAAGGTGATGTGGTATGCTCCTATAATACCACGGTTGAAACGTTTGTTCCAAAACAAAGAGCATGCGAAGGCGATGCGGTGGCACGCAGAAGACTGTAAGAAAGACGGAATGTTGAGAGTACCCACTGACGGTTCGCAGTGGAGAAAAATCGAGAGAAAGTACTGGGAGGAGTTTGCAGGTGACCCAAGGAACGTATGGTTTAGTCTAAGCATAGATGGCATTAATCCTTTTGGGGAGCAGAGCAGCAACTATAGCATGTGGCCTCTGACTCTATGTTTGTATAACCTTCCTCCTTGGTTGTGCATGAAGCGGAAGTTTATTATGATGCCAGTGCTCATCCAAGGCCCTAAGCAACCCGGCAACGACATTGATGTGTACATAAGGCCATTAGTTTAAGAACTATTACAGCTATGGAATGGAACAGGTGTACGTGCGTGGGATAAGCACGGACAGGAAGAATTTGACCTAAAGGAGTTGTTGTTGTTGGAAATATGCCCTAGAGGCAATAATAAATTAGTTATTATTACATTTCCTTGTTCATGATAATCGTTTATTATCCATGCTATAATTGTATTGATAGGAAACTCAGATACATGTGTGGGTACATAGACAACACCATGTCCCTAGTAAGCCTCTAGTTGACTAGCTCGTTGATCAATAGATGGTTACGGTTTCCTGACCATGGACATTGGATGTTGTTGATAACGGGATCACATCATTAGAAGAATGATGTGATGGACAAGACCCAATCCTAAGCCTAGCACAAAGATCGTAGTTCGTATGCTAAAGCTTTTCTAATGTCAAGTATCATTTCCTTAGACCATGAGATTGTGCAACTCCCGGATACCGTAGGAATGCTTTGGGTGTACCAAACGTCACAACGTAACTGGGTGGCTATAAAGGTGCACTACAGGTATCTCCGAATGTGTCTGTTGGGTTGGCACAAATCGAGACTGGGATTTGTCACTCCGTGTAAATGGAGCGGTATCTCTGGGCCCACTCGGTAGGACATCATCATAATGTGCACAATGTGACCAAGGGGTTGATCACGGGATGATGTGTTACGGAACGAGTAAAGAGACTTGCCAGTAACGAGATTGAACAAGGTATCGGTATACCGACGATCGAATCTCGGGCAAGTACTATACCGCTAGACAAAGGGAATTGTATACGGGATCGATTGAGTCCTTGACATCGTGGTTCATCTGATGAGATCAGTGTGGAACATGTGGGAGCCAACATGGGTATCCAGATCCCTCTATTAGTTATTGACCGGAGAACGTCTCGGTCATGTCTGCATGGTTCCCGAACCCGTAGGGTCTACACACTTAAGGTTCGATGATGCTAGGGTTATAAAGGAAGTTTGTATGTGGTTACCAAATGTTGTTCGGAGTCCCGGATGAGATCCCGGACGGCATGAGGAGTTCCGGAATGGTCCGGAGGTAAAGAATAATATATAGGAAGTGAAGTTTTGGCCATTGGAACTGTTCAAGGGTCACCGACATTGTACCGGGACCACCGGAAGGGTTCCGGGGGTCCACCGGGAGGGGCCATCAGCCCCGGAGGCTTACATGGGCCTAGTGTGGAAAGGGACCAGCCCCAGAGTGGGCTGGTGCACCTCCCACCAAGGCCCAAGGCGCAGCTAGGAGGGGAGAGGGGAAACCCTAGGCGCAGATGGGCCTAAAGGCCCACCCTAGGGAGCCCCCCTCTCTCCCCCTCTTGGCCGCCCCCTCCAAGTCCCATCTAGGGCTGCCGCACCCCTAGGATGGGAACCCTAGATGGTGGCGCAGCCACCTCCCCTCCTCCTATAAATAGTGGGGGTTTTGGGGCTGCCACAGACACGAGAACCTCTCCCTCTTGGCGTAGCCCTACCTCTCTCCCTCCTCCTCTCCCTCCTCCTCTCCCGCGGTGCTTGGCGAAGCCCTGCAGGATTGCCACGCTCCTCCATCACCACCACGCAGTTGTGCTGCTGCTGGATGGAGTCTTCCTCAACCTCTCCCTCTCTCCTTGCTGGATCAAGGCATGGGAGACGTCACCGGACTGTACGTGTGTTGAACGCGGAGGTGCCGTCCGTTCGGCACTAGGATCTCCGGTGATTTGGATCACGACGAGTACGACTCCTTCAACCCCGTTCTCTTGAATGCTTCCTCTTAGCGATCTACAAGGGTATGTAGATGCACTCTCCTTCCCCTCGTTGCTGGTTTCTCCATAGATAGATCTTGGTGACACGTAGGAAAATTTTGAATTTCTGCTACGTTCCCCAACAGTGGCATCATGAGCTAGGTCTATAGCGTAGATTCTATGCACGAGTAGAACACAAAGTAGTTGTGGGCGTTGATTTTGTTCAATATGTTTACCGTTACTAGTCCAATCTTGATTTGGCGGCATTGTGGGATGAAGCGGCCCGGACCGACTTTGCACGTACTCTTACGTGAGACAGGTTCCACCGACTGACATGCACTTGGTGCATAAGGTGGCTAGCGGGTGCCAGTCTCTCCCACTTTAGTCAGAACGGATTAAATGAAAAGGGTCCTTATGAAGGGTAAATAGCAATTGGCATATCACGTTGTAGTTTTGCGTAGGTAAGAAACGTTCTTGCTAGAAACCCATAGCAGCCACGTAAAACATGCAAACAACAATTAGAGGACGTCTAACTTGTTTTTGCAGGGTATGCTATGTGATGTGATATGGAAAAAAAGAATGTGATGAATGATATGTGATGTATGAGATGGATCATGTTCTTGTAATAGGAATCACGACTTGCATGTCGATGAGTATGACAACCGGCAGGAGCCATAGGAGTTGTCTTTATTTTTTATGACTTGCGTGTCACTGAATAACGCCATGTAAATTACTTTACTTTATTGCTAAACGCGTTAGCCATAGTAGTAGAAGTAATAAGTTGGTGAGACAACTTCATGAAGACACGATGATGGAGATCATGATGATGGAGATCATGGTGTCATGCCGGTGACGATGATGATCATGGAGCCCCGAGATGGAGATCAAGAGGAGCAAAATGATATTGGCCATATCATGTCACTATTTGATTGCATGTGATGTTTATCATATTTATGCATCTTATTTGCTTAGAATGACAGTAGTAAATAAGATGATCCCTCATTAAAATTTCAAGAAAGTGTTCCCCCTAACTGTGCACCGTTGCGAAAGTTTGTCGTTTCGAAGCACCACGTGATGATCGGGTGAGATAGATTCTTATGTTCACATAAAATGGGTGTAAGCCAGATTTACACACGCGAAACACTTAGGTTGGCTTGACGAGCCTAGCATGTACAGACATGGCCTTGGAACACAAGAGACCGAAAGGTCGAGCATGAGTCGTATAGTAGATACGATCAACATGAAGATGTTCACCGATGATGACTAGTCCGTCTCACGTGATGATCGGACACGGCCTAGTTGACTCGGATCATGTAATCACTTAGATGACTAGAGGGATGTCTATCTGAGTGGGAGTTCATAAGATGAACTTAATTATCCTAAACATAGTCAAAAGATCTTTGCAAATTATGTCGTAAGCTCGCGCTTTAGTTCCACATGTTTAGATATGTTCCTAGAGAAAATATAGTTGAAAGTGTGCTGACAGTAGAAAGCTTATGTCCTTAATGCACCGCTCAGTGTGCTGAACCCCAAACGGACAGTAGCGATTATGCGGACAGTAGAAAGCTTATGTCCTTAATGCACCGCTCAGTGTGCTGAACCCCAAACGTCGTTTGTGGATGCTGCGAACATTGGACATACACGTTTTGATAACTACGTGATAGTTCAGTTAAAATGGTTTAGAGTTGATGCACCAAAGACTATTTCGAAACGTCGTGGAACATATGAGATGTTTCGAGGGCTGAAATTGGGATTTCAGGCTCGTGCCCACGTCAAGAGGTATAAGACCTTCGACAATTTTCTTAGCCTACAAACTAAGGGAGAAAAGCTCAATCGTTGAGCTTGTGCTCAGATTGTCTGAGTGCAACAATCACTTGAATCGAGCGGGAGTTGATCTTCGAGATGAGATAGTGATGTTTTTCCAAAGTCATTGCCACCAAGCTGCTAGAGCTTCGTGATGAACTATAACATATCAGGGATAGATATGATGATCCTTGAGGTATTCGCAATGTTTGACATCAGAAAGTAGAAATCAAGAAGGAGCATCAATTGTTGATGGTTGGTGAAACCACTAGTTTCAAGAAGGGCAAGGGCAAGAAGGGATACTTCATGAAACGGCAAATCAGCTGCTGCTCTAGTGAAGAAACCCGAGGTTGAACCCAAACCTGAGACTAAGTGCTTCTGTAATAAGGGGAACAACCACTGGAGCAGAATTACCCTAGATACTTGGTAGAT
This sequence comes from Triticum timopheevii, assembly GCA_963921465.1. NCBI lineage: Eukaryota > Viridiplantae > Streptophyta > Magnoliopsida > Poales > Poaceae > Triticum > Triticum timopheevii. Next base: position 106,066,467 of record OY997272.1, on the reverse strand, counting down.
GAGAAGGCTGGCAAGGTCGATAGAAGTATATTGGGTATACATTAAGTTATTGTGTACTTTACTAGTACTCCTAGTAGCACCAGGGTATTAGATACCGGTTTGGTTGCTAAGTGTTAGTAACTCGAAATAAAAGCGTACGGAATAAACGGAGACTAGCTAAAGGTGAGCTGACGATATGTGTTGGAAGTGTTTCCAAGGTTGATGTGATTAAGCATCCCACGCTCCTTCTACCATCGAGATTGGTGTTAAACCTAAATAATTGTTATTTGGTGTTTGCGTTGAGCATAGGCATGATTGGATTATGTCTGTCGCAATACGGTGATTCATTTAAGGAGAATAATGGTTACTCTGTTTATTTGAATAATACCTTCAATGGTTTTACACCTAAAAGGAATGGTTTATTGAATCTCGATCGTAGTGATACACATTTTCATGCCAAAAGATATAAGATAGTAATGATAGTACCACTTACTTGTGGCACTGCCATGTAAGTCATATTGGTATAAAAAGCATGAAGAAGCTCCATGTTGATAGATCTTTGGACTCACTCGTTTTTGAAAAGTTTGAGACATGCGAACCATTTCTATTGGTGTATATGCATGAAGAAACTCCATGCTGATGGATTGTTTGGACTCACTTGATTTTGAATCACTTGAGATATGCAAATCATACCACATGGGCAAGATGACTCAAAAGCCTCGTTTTCAGTAAAATGGAACAAGATAGCAACTTGTTGGAAGTAACACATTTTGAAGTGTGCAGTCCAATGAGTGCTGAGGCATGCAGTGAATATCGTTATGTTCTTACTTCATAGATGATTCGAGTAGATGTTGAGTATATTTACTTGATGAAACACAAGTCTGAATTATTGAGTGGTTCAAGTAATTTCAGAGTGAAGTTGAAGATCATTGTGACAAGAGGATAAAATGTCTATGATATGATCATAGAGATGAGTATCTGAGTTACGAGCTTTGGCACGCAATTGAGACATTGTGGAAATTGTTTCACAATTAATACCGCCTGGAACACCATAGTGTGATGGTGTGTCCGAACATCATAGTTGCACCTTTTTGGATATGGTGCGTACCATGATATCTCTTATCGAATTACCACTATCGTTCATGGGTTAGGCATTAGAGACAACCGCACTCACTTTAATAGGGTACCACGTAATTCTGTTGAGACGACACCGTTTGGAGAAACCTAAGTTGTCGTTTCATAAAAGGTTTGGGGCTGCGACGCTTATGTGAAAAAGTTTCAGGTTGATAAGCTCGAACCCAAAGCGGATAAAATGCATCTTCATAGGACACCCAAAACAGTTGGGTATACCTCCTAATTCAGATCCCAAAGCAATAGGAATTGTTTCTTGAATCGGGTCCTTTCTCGAGGAAAGTTTTGTCTCAAAAGAATTGAGTGGGAGGATGGTGGAGACTTGATAAGGTTATTGAACCATCACTTCAACTAGTGTGTAGCAGGGCACAGGAAGTTATTCCTGTGGCACCTACACCAATTGAAGTGGAAGCTTATGATAGTGATCATGAAGCTTCGGATCAAGTCACTACCGTACCTCGTAGGGTGACAAGGATGCGTACTACTTTAGAATGGTACAATAATCCTTTCTTGAAAGTCATGTTGCTAGACAACAATGAACCTACGAGCTGTGGAGAAGCGATGGTGGGCCCAAATTCCGACAAATGGTTAGAAGCCATGAAATCCGAGATAGGATCCATGTATCAGAACAAAGCATGGACTTTGGTGGACTTGCTCGATGATCGGCAAGCCATTGAGATAAATGGATCTTTAAGAAGAAGACGGACGTGGACGGTAATGTCACCGTCTATGAAGCTCGACTTGTGGCGAAGAGTTTTTCACAAGTTCAAGGAGTTGACTACGATGAGATTTTCTCATCCGTAGCGAAGCTTAAGTCCGTCGGAATCATGTTAGCTTTAGCTGCATTTATGAAATCTGGTATATGGATGTCAAAAACGAGTTTCCTTACCAGTTTTCGTAAGGAAAGGTAGTCTGTAATACAATCAGAAAGGTTTTGTCGATCCTAAGGATGCTAAAAGGTATGCTAGCTCCAGCGATCCTTCTAAGGACTGGAGTAAGCATCTTGGAGTTGGAATGTACGCTTAGATGAAATGATCAAAGATTTTGAGTTTATACAAAGTTTTTGAGAAACTTGTATTTCCAAAGAAGTGAGTGGGAGCACTATAGAATTTCTGATGAGTATATGTTGTTGACATATTGTTGACCAGAAATGATGTAGAGTTTCTGGAAAGCATATATGGTTTTTTGAAAGGTGTTTTTTTCAATAGAAAACCTCGATTAATCTACTTGAACATTGAGCATCAAGATCTATGAGGATAGATCAAAAACGCTTAATGGTACTTTCAAATGAGCATATACCTTGAGATGATCTTGAAGGTGTTCAAGATGGATCAGTCAAAGAAGGAGTTCTTTCCTGAGATGTAAGGTATGAAGTTAAGACTTAAAGCTCGACCACGACAGAAAAGAGAGAAAGGACGAAGGTCGTCCCCTATGCTTTAGACGTAGGCTCTACAGTATGCTATGCTGTGTACCGCACCTGATGTGTGCCTTGCTACATATTTGGCAAGAGGGTACAAAGGTGATCAAGGAGTGGATCACCAGATAGCGGTCAAAATTGTCCATGGAGTAATAAGGACATGTTTTCTCGATTATGGAGGTGATAAAGAGTTCGGCATAAAGGGTTACGTCGATGCAAGCTTTAACACCTATGCGAGTGACTCTGAGTAGCAAACCGGATGCGTATAGTGGAGCAACCTTTTGGAATAGCTCCAAGTGGAGTGTGGAAGCAGCATTTACAATATGACCTAGAGATTTGCAAAGTACATACGGATCTGATTGTTGCAGACCCGTTCACTAAAACCTCTCTCACAAGCAAAACATGATCAAAACCCAGAACTCATTGAGTCTTAATCACATGATGATGTGAACTAGTTTAATGACACTAGTAAACTCTTTGAATGTTGGTCACATGGCGATGTGACCTGTGAGTGTGAATCACATGGCGATGTGAACTAGATTATTGACTCTAGTGCAAGTGGGAGACTGTTGGAAATATGCCCTAGAGGCAATAATAAATTAGTTATTATTAGATTTCCTTGTTCATGATAATCGTTTATTATCCATGCTATAATTGTATTGATAGGAAACTCAGATACATGTGTGGGTACATAGACAACACCATGTCCCTAGTAAGCCTCTAGTTGACTAGCTCGTTGATCAATAGATGGTTACGGTTTCCTGACCATGGACATTGGATGTCGTTGATAACGGGATCACATCATTAGAAGAATGATGTGATCGACAAGACCCAATCCTAAGCCTAGCACAAAGATCGTAGTTCATATGCTAAAGATTTTCTAATGTCAAGTATCATTTCCTTAGACCATGAGATTGTGCAACTCCCGGATACCGTAGGAATGCTTTGGGTGTACCAAACGTCACAACGTAACTGGATGGCTATAAAGGTGCACTACAGGTATTTCTGAAAGTGTCTGTTGGGTTGGCACGAATCGAGACTGGGATTTGTCACTCCGTGTAAACGGAGAGGTATCTCTGGGCCCACTCGGTAGGACATCATCATAATGTGCACAATGTGACCAAGGGGTTGATCACGGGATGATGTGTTACAGAACGATTAAAGAGACTTGCCGGTAACGAGATTGAACAAGGTATCGGTATACCGACGATTGAATCTCGGGCAAGTACTATACCGCTAGACAAAGGGAATTGTATACGGGATCGATTGAGTCCTTGACATCGTGGTTCATCCGATGAGATCATCGTGGAACAAGTGGGAGCCAACATGGGTATCCAGATCCCTCTGTTGGTTATTGACCGGAGAACGTCTCGGTCATGTCTGCATGGTTCCCGAACCCGTAGGGTCTACACACTTAAGGTTCGATGACGCTAGGGTTATAAAGGAAGTTTGTATGTGGTTACCGAATGTTGTTCGGAGTCCCGGATGAGATCCCAGACGTCACCAGGAGTTCCGAAATGGTCCGGAGGTAAAGAATAATATATAGGAAGTGAGGTTTTGGCCACCGGAAGTGTTTCGGGGGTCACCGGTAATATACCGGGACCACCGGAAGGGTTCCGGGGGTCCACCGAGAGGGGCCACCAGCCCCGGAGGCTTGCATGGGCCTAGTGTGGAAAGGGACCAGCCCCAGAGTGGGCTGGTGCACCTCCCACCAAGGCCCAAGGCGCAGCTAGGAGGGGAGAGGGGAAACCCTAGGCGCAGATGGGCTTAAAGGCCCACCCTAGGGCGCGCCCCCTCTCTCCCCCTCTTGGCCGCCCCCTCCAAGTCCCATCTAGGGCTGCCGCACCCCTAGGGTGGGAACCCTAGATGGGGGCGCAGCCACCTCCTCTTCTCCTATAAATAGTGGGGGTTTTGGGGCTACCACAGACACGAGAACCTCTCCCTCTTGGCGCAGCCCTACCTCTCTCCCTCCTCCTCTCCCGTGGTGCTTGGCGAAGCCCTGCAGGATTGCCACGCTCCTCCATCACCACCACGCCATTGTGCTGCTGCTGGATGGAGTCTTCCTCAACTTCTCCCTCTCTCCTTGCTGGATCAAGGCATGGGAGACGTCACCGGGCTATACGTGTGTTGAACGTGGAGGTGCCGTCCGTTCGGCACTAGGATCTCCGGTGATTTGGATCACGACGAGTACGACTCCTTCAACCCCGTTCTCTTGAACGCTTCCACTTAGCGATCTACAAGGGTATGTAGATGCACTCTCCTTCCCCTCGTTGCTGGTTTCTCCATAGATAGATCTTGGTGACACGTAGGAAAATTTTGAATTTCTGCTACGTTCCCCAACAGCTGTTCGTGACCATCAATGATTGGCCTGCTCTCAGTAACCTTTCAGGACAGACAAACAAGGGATACCGCGGATGCACGCACTGTTTGGATGATACCGACAGTATATATTTGGATAATTGTAGGAAGAATGTGTACTTGGGACATCATCGATTTCTTCCGACAAGGCATCCCCTAAGAAAGAAAGGCAAGCATTTCAAAGGTGAGGCGGATCACCGGACGAAGCCTCGCCACCGTACTGGTGCTGATGTACATGATATGGTCAAGGATTTGAAGGTAATCTTTGGAAAGGGTCCTCGCGGACAACCTTTTCCGAAGGACGCTGACGGACGCGCACCCATGTGGAAGAAGAAATCTATATTTTGGGACCTGCCATATTGGAAAGACCTAGAGGTCCGCTCCACAATCGACGTGATGCCCGTGACGAAGAATCTTTGCGTGACCCTGCTTGGCTTTTTGGGCGTGTATGGGAAGACAAAAGATAAACTAGAGGCACGGGAGGACCAGCAACATATGCACGGAAAAGACGGCATACATCAGGGTCTGGCCAGCTATGATCTTACCAAAGAAGAGAAGGAAATCTTCTTCGAATGCCTGCTCAGCATGAAGGTACCGTCTGGCTTCTCGTCGAATATAAAGGGAATAATAAATATGGCAGAGAAAAAGTTCCAGAACCTAAAGTCTCATGACTGCCACGTGATTATGACGCAACTCCTTTCGGTTGCATTGAGGGGGCTTCTACCGGAAAACGTTCGATTAGCCATTGTGAAGCTATGTGCATTCCTCAATGTAATCGATCCAGAAATCATACTAAGGTTACAGAATGATTTGGTGCAATGTCTTGTCAGTTTCGAGTTGGTGTTCCCACCATCCTTCTTCAACATCATGACACACGTCCTAGTTCATCTTTGCGAAGAGATTAACATTTTGGGTCCTGTATTTCTACACAATATGTTCCCCTTTGAAAGGTTCATGGGAGTCTTGAAGAAATATGTTCATAACCGTGCTAGGCCAGAAGGAAGCATCTCGAAGGGCCATGAAAATGAGGAGGTCATTGAGTTTTGTATTGACTTTATTCCTGACCTTAAGCCGATTGGTGTTCCTAAATCGCGACATAAGGGCAGACTGGAAGGAGAAGGCACACTAGGAGGGCATCAAATAATATGTATGGATGGGCATTCTCTCACTGAAGCACACTACACAGTTCTACAGAATTCCGCCTTGGTGGCTCCGTACATGGAGGAACACAAGATTTTTCTACAGTCCAAACACCCGGAGAAGTCTGACGACTGGATTACATGCGAACAAACGAGGACTTTTGCCGGTTGGTTGCAGAAACATGCCCTGAATGATGGCGATATTCAAAATGACCTGTACTCGCTGTCCCAGTTACCATCGTCGAATATAATGACTTTCAAAGGGTACCAGATAAATGGGAATACATTTTACACGATCGCCCAAGATAAGAAGAGCACCAACCAAAACAGTGGTGTCCGCTTTGATGCAAAAACCAACATGGGAAAGGAAACATATTATGGTTACATAGAGGACATATGGGAACTTAATTATGGATCAGGTGATTTGAAGGTCCCTTTGTTTCGGTGCAAATGGGTCAATATGACACGAGGCGGGGTAACGGAAGACCCGTAGTACGGAATGACAACAGTGGATCTCAACAATCTTGCGTATGCAGACGAACCATTCGTCCTAGCCAATGATGTGGCGCATGTTTTTTATGTGAAAGACATGTCTACCGGGCCGAGAAAAAGAAAAGATAAGGAAGCAAATGGATCATACGACGAGCCAAAGCGCCAAATAGTTCTTTCAGGAAAAAGAAACATCATGGGAGTGGATGACAAGACAGACATATCAGAAGATTATGAAAAGTTTGATGAAATTGCTCCATTCACAGTGAATATTGACCCGAGCATCTAGTTAAATGATGAAGATTTTCCATGGCTACGGCGCAAAGGGACACACGCGAAGAAAAAGTTTCACACCCAAAGATCTGGGATGTGATCGGCTTCACTATCATCACTTTCTTCTGTGTTTCAGACCCAGGAGGGAATGTCTGTAATAGTTAGGATACTTATGTGTTTTGGCATTTGAAACGCGAAGAAATTTTATGTGCAAACAAATTCTTTTCATGCATTTACTGATTTTTTCCAGCTAAATGACCCTGAAATTGAAAAGCATTTCAAATGAACTCAGAAAAGGTTGAAAGTTGGCATGGTATCATAATTTCATACAAATAGCATGTGCAAAAAAGTAGAGAGGGTTACGAAAAAAACCGGATACACTTCGTGTACAAAATGGACAATCTCTTTCGAAGTATCAGGGTTTCCGACGAAAACTGAACTGTTACAAAGGCATTTCATTTTTTAAATAACCTAAGCATTACCAAATTGAATATAATGATAAAAACACTAATATTAAACATAAGAAAAAAGAATCACTGATTTTTTTCCAAAGTTAAGTTATTCACAAACTAGTGATTCACACAAATTTCAAATAATTCAAAATTTAAACTATTCAAATTTGAAAACTACCGGCACTAACAGAAAGTTTGTAATTTTTTGTACCTAAAGAAAAAATATTCACAAAGAAACTCTAAATACAACAAAAAACAACTCATAAATAAATAAAACAAAATTAAATAAAGCAATTTTTTTAAGAAAATAAAAAAGCCCGCCTACTGGGCCAAAGCGGCCTGCATACGACTAGGAACACAACCTTTAGTTCGGCCAGATGCAGGCCCGCAAAGTCCCAGTAGGCCCACTAGGCAGAAGAGGACAGGTACACCCAGTAGGCCTGCTGAGGAGAGGAGCTCGAGAGAGCTACCACACTGGGGCTTATAAACCAGTGTGGTAGCCCCTCGGCTAGCAAGGTGGGACTAAACTTGCGCACCGCCTGGAGCAAGCACACCCTGAGGGGGTCCTGGACTAGGGGGTGTCCGGATAGCCGGACTATCATCATCGGCCAGACTCCAAGACTATGAAGATACAAGATTGAAGTCTTCGTCCCGTGTCCGGATGGGACTTTCCTTGGCGTGGAAGGCAAGCTTGGCGATACGAATATGTAGATATCCTACCATTGTAACCGACTCTGTGTAACCCTAGCCCTCTCCAGTGTCTATATAAACCGGATGGTTTTAGTCCGTAGGACATGACAACAATCATACCATAGGCTAGCTTCTAGGGTTTAGCCTCCTTGATCTCGTGGTAGATCTACTCTTGTAATATCCACATCATCAATATCAATCAAGCAGGACGTAGGGTTTTACCTCCATCAAGAGGGCCCGAACCTGGGTAAAACATCGTGTCCCTTGTCTCCTGTTACCATCCGCCTAGACGCACAGTTCGGGACCCCCTACCCGAGATCCGTCGGTTTTGACACCGACGTTGGTGCTTTCATTGATAGTTCCTCTGTGTCGTCACCGATAGGCTCGATGGCTCCTTCGATCATCAACAACGACGCGGTCCAGGGTGAGACTTTTCTCCCCGGACAGATCTTCGTATTTGGCGGCTTTGCACTGCGTGCCAATTCATTTGGCCATCTGGAGCAGATCAAAAGCTACGCCCCTGGCCGTCAGGTCAGATTTGGAAGTCTGAACTTCACGGCTGACATCCGCGGAGACTTGATCTTCGATGGATTCGAGCCACAGTCGAGCGCGCCGCACTGTCACGATGGGCATGATTTAGCTCTGCTGCTGGACAGTGCCCTGGAGGCCGCACACGAGTCCGCTCCGACCCTCAATTCGGAGCCGGCTGGGCAGATCGAGGACGGGTGGTTAGAAACCGCCTCGGGGGCTGCAACCTCTACGGCGATAGAGCCGAATACTGACTTGGTCCCTTCTGAAGCTCGTGACTCCAAGGTGCCGGACTCCTTGCCGGACTACGAACCTCCCGCGCCCCCTCCAATCGAATCCGATTGGGCGCCGATCATGGAGTTCACCGCTGCGGACATCTTTCAGCACTCACCTTTCGGCGACATCCTGAGTTCGCTAAAGTATCTCTCGTTATCAGGAGAGCCCTGGCCGGACTACGGTCAGGACAGTTGGGATGCGGACGACAAAGAAATTCAAGACCCACCCACTACCCACTTAGTAGCCACTATTGACGACTCAACCGACATGCTAGACTTCGACTCCGAAGACATCGACGGTATGGACGACGATGCCGGAGACGACCAAGAACCAGTGCCTACTGGGCACTGGAAAGCCACCTCGTCATACAACATATGCATGGTGGATATCCCAAAGGATGGGAATGGCGAAGGAACAGCGGAGGAAGACCCCTCCAAGAAACAGCCCAAGCGCCGGCGTCAGCGGCGCCGCTCTAAATCCCGCCACAGCAAGAATGGCGATTCCGGCACCAGAGATAATAATACCCCAGACAGTGCTGAAGACAACCCCCTCCAGCAAGATTCAGCGCAGGAGGACGGAGATGCCAGCCCTCATGAGAGAGCAGCAGACGAAGAGGTAGAGGATGATAATTATGAAGGAAATATGCCCTAGCGGCAATAATAAAGTTATTATTTATTTCCTCATATCATGATAAATGTTTATTATTCATGCTAGAATTGTATTAACCGGAAACATGATACATGTGTGAATACATAGACAAACATATAGTCACTAGTATGCCTCTACTTGACTAGCTCATTAACAAAAGATGGTTATGTTTCCTAACCATAGACATGTGTTGTCATTTGATTAAAGGGATCACATCATTAGGAGAATGATGTGATTGACATGACCCATTCCGTTAGCCTAGCACTTGATCATTTAGTATATTGCTATTGCTTTCTTCATGACTTATGCAAAGTTCCTGCAACTATGAGATTGTGCAACTCCCGTTTACCGGAAGAACACTTTGTGTGCTACCAAACGTCACAACGTAACTGGGTGATTATAAAGGTGCTCTACAAGTGTTTCCGAAGGTACATGTTGGGTTGGCATAATTCGAGATTAGGTTTTGTCACTCCGATTGTCGGAGAGGTATCTCTGGGCCCTCTCGGTAATACTCATCCCCTAAGCCTTGCAAGCATTGTAACTAATGAGTTAGTTATAAGATGATATATTACGGAACGAGTAAAGAGACTTGCCAGTAACGAGATTGAACTAGGTATTGGATACCGACGATCAAATCTCGGGCAAGTAACATACCGATGACAAAGGGAACAACGTATGTTGTTATGCGGTTTGATCGATAAACATCTTCGTAGAATATGTAGGAACCAATATGGGCATCCAGGTCCCACTATTGGTTATTGACCGAGAATGGTTCTAGTTCATGTCTACATAGTTCTCGAACCCGTAGGGTCCGCACGCTTAACGTTACGATGACAGTTTTATTATGAGTTTATAAGTTTTGATGTACCGAAGTTTGTTCAGAGTCTTGGATGTGATCACGGACATGACGAGGAGTCTCGAAATGGTCGAGACATAAAGATTGATATATTGGATGACTATATTCGGACACCGGAAGTGTTCCGGGTGATTTTGGAGAAAACCGGAGTGCCGGAGGGGTTACTGGAACCCCCCGGGAGAGTATTGGGCCTTATGGGCCTTAAGGGAAAGGAGAGAGGGGCGGCCAACATGGGCCACACGCCCCCTCCCCCCTCTGGTCCGAATTGGACTAGGAGGGGGGGTGGTGCCCCCCCTTTCTTTCCCGCTCTCCCCCTTCCTCCCCCCTCCTAGTAGGAGTAGGAAAGGAGGAGTCCTACTCCTACTAGGATGAGGATTCCTCCTCCCTTGGCGCGCCCAAGGGGCCAGCCGGCCTTCCCCCTTGCCCCTTTATATATGGGGGCGGGGGGCGAGAGCCGGTCGCTGTTCGAGAGGTTTTTTCGAGTCCCTAAAGACTTATGCCGCTTAGAGCGAGGAACCGGCTTTGTCCGGCCCAGGCGTGGATAGCGCCCCGAATTCGGCCTTCCGAACACTATGGGCTTCGCCGAAATTTAAAATTATAGAATTCTATGGCTAAGTGAGAGTGTTCAAGCATTATAAGTCCGGTTGCCTAGTTCGTTGTGTTGAGCGCCTCCCTAGATGGACCCATATATGGGAACAAGAGTGCTCAAATTTATCCCAAACACCCCAGCACTTGTGGCATGGGGGCTGAAGCTGACGACTTGCCATCTCTCAGATTTGATAAACAGCCGCACAGAAGGTAATATTTTAAATCAACAAGCGTTGCTTAGCGCATATGAACAAAGTTTTCAATGCACAGGATAACAAAATGCGAGTCTACTCAAATATTACATTATTGGAGCACTCACCCGCAATAGTGCGGGAACCATTCAGGACACTCTTGTAATACATCTCGGGCGTGCGATACTCCTTGCCCGGCGGTGGCGTGTCCGTCACAAGCTTCTCCGCATCCATCTTGCCCCAGTGCACCTGAGCACGGGCAAGGGCCCAACGGGCACCCTCAATACAGGCGTATCGCTTGATGACCTCAACCCATGGACAAGCATCCACCAGCCGCCGCACCAGGCCGAAGTAGCTCCCAGGCATGGCCTCATTGGGCCACAGCCGAACTATGAGGCCCTTCATGGCCTGTTCGGCCACCTTGTGGAGCTAGACCACCTTCTTCAGCTGGTCGCTAAGGGGCACCGGGTGTCCGGCCTCAGCATACTGAGACCAGAAGACCTTCTCTGTCGAGCTCCCCTCCTCGGCCCTGTAGAAAGCGGCAGCATCGGACACACTGCGGGGCAGATCTGCGAACGCTCCTGGAGAGCTCCGAATTCGGGTAAGTAACAGGTAATTCACATTCACATGCTTGCTTTGCATGAAAAATGCCTTATCCGCCACTATTTTCTTCAACGCCTCGATTTCCTGAAGGGCTTCATGGGCTTCGGCCTTAGCGGCTTTGGCGCTCTCAAGAGCTGATGCAAGCTCGGACTCTCGAGTCTTCGAGTCGCGCTCCAAACTCTCATGCTTTTCCATGAGAGCCTGGAGCTCTTGCTGTACCTCCGCCACCCGCGCCTCCTGCTTCTCTCGCCCGGCGCACTCCACGGCCTCATTACGTTCGGCCGCAGACACCGCCTCCTTCAGGGTCGCCACCTCGTTCGTGGCCCCTGAAGTACCCACGTTATCCTTGTCATTTCTCTTGCAACCAAATCCTTTTCTGTAAGGTACAACTTTAATAAGGTGTTACTCACCTTCCTTGTCCTCGAGCTGCTTCTTGGCACGGCCGAGCTCGTTCTCGGACCGCTCGAGGCTTTGCTTCAAAGCATTGACCTCCGTAGTCAGTGCGGCAGAGGTCACCAGCGCAACCTGCAATCCCATATTGACATATTTATTAAGACTCCTGCGTATATCTTTTTAGATCCTCAGTCAGACTTTTCTTTCCGAACACCGAACGGGCACCAGGGGATACTGTCTATGCGGTACTATTTTACATATATTAATATTCTTACCTCAAAGCCTGATAGAAGGCTGTTGCAGGCTTCGGTCAGCCCGCTTTTGGCGAGCTGAACCTTCTGAATCACCGCACTCATGACAGTGCGGTGTTCCTCCTTGATGGAAGCGCCGTTGAGCGCCTCCATCAAGTTATCCGGCACCTCCTATTGGACGGAGGCCGCTGGCGTCATGGTCTTTCCCTTCTTACGAAGGGGCCGCCCGCCGGACTCCGGAACCACTGCAGGTTTTGGTGCGGAGTCCGGTACGAAGTCCGGGAGGTCGCCCAGTGGCACCTCCGGGTCCTCCTCCTCCGGGTGGGTCCTTCTCTGGGATCCCACCTCGGCGTCGTCAGCGTCACGGGGGGAGGAGGCGGTTGGAAGTGAAGTACTATTCACATCCGACGTGCCCAAGGACCCGCTCGACGAAGCGGGAAGATCGTCCTTGGGCGGACTGCAGGGTTGTATGCGGCGTTAGAAAGACACCATGTGGCAGAAAGAAAAATCATGAAGTCATTCGGGAGTCCGGATACTTACGATCTCGCCAGGGGCTTGGCCCTTGGAGGCCAATCCTCCTCGTCGTCACCGGCGTGGGCGGAACAGTCCGGGGGAAGAGTCCTTCCCTTCTTGGACCCTTCGGCCTCCCTTGTTGGGGAAGCCTTCCTTTTCTTCCCTCCCCCCGCTGGGGGAGAGGCCTTTTTATTCTCCTCCTCATCCTCGTGGGAGGAGTCCGCCTCGGAGTCATCAGACACCTGAAAACGGGAATTCTTTTGAGTGCTCGTGGCCTCCTTCTTGGACTTCTTCTCCGGCACCACGTGGGGTGCCGAAACCAGCAGCCCCGCTAAACGGGCGTCCGCTGGATCTTCTGGCAAAGGGGCCGGACAGTTAGTCTGCTCGGCCTTCTTCAGCCAGTCCTGTCAAAGGAGAGGGAGTCTAGATCCCGCACGGAGTCAAACTATGGAGAACAAGTGTCCCCTAAAGGGTAAAATCGCTTACCTCGCTAGCCTAGCGCTGTGAGCTAAATCCGCGATCTTCGGTAGCGGATGCGGGAGCCTCGGCGCCCTTAAACAGCACCTTCCAGGCATCTTCATACCTAGTGTCGAAGAGCCCGCTCAAGGTTCGGTGCTGGGCCGGATTGAACTCCCACAATTTGAAGGCCCGTTGTTGGCACGGGAGAATCCGGCGGATGAGCATGACCTGGACTACGTTGACAAGCTTGAGATTCTTGTTCACTAGCTTTTGGATGCAGGCTTGGAGTCCGGTCAGCTCCTCCGAATCGCCCCAAGTTAGGCCACTCTCCTTCCAAGAGGTGAGCCGTGTGGGGATGCCAGATCTGAATTCGGGGGCCGCTGCCCATTTAGGGTCACGCGGCTCGGTGATGTAGAACCACCCCGGTTGCCACCCCTTGATGGTTTCCATGAAGGCGCCCTCGAGCCAAGTAACGTTGGGTATCTTGCCCACCATGGCACCTCCGCACTCCGCTTGACTGCCCTTCACAACCTTCGGCTTGACATTGAAGGTCTTGAGCCACAAGCCGAAGTGGGGCTGGATGCAGAGGAAAGCCTCGCACACGACGATAAATGCCGATATGTTGAGGATAAAATTCGGGGCCAGATCATGGAAATCCAGGACATAGTAGAACATGAGCCCCCGGACAAAGGGGTGCAGTGGGAAGCCCAGTCCGTGGAGGAAATGGGGAAGGAATACCACCCTCTCATGGGGCCTGGGGGTGGGGATGGGCTGCCCCTCGTCGGGGAGCCGGTGCGCGATGTCACTGGACAGATATCCGGCGCTGCGCAGCTTCTTGATGTGCCCCTACGTAACGGAGGAGGCCATCCACTTGCCTCCCGCTCCGGACATAGTTGGAGAAGGTTGAGGAGAGATGTGCGGACTTGGGCGCTGGAGCTCGAGTGCGCGGAGATGGATAAGCAAAGGAGGAAGAAGGCGTAGGTAAAAAGGTGGATCTTTATCCCCTTATATATGGGCGGACGAAACTATGCGTCCCCACCGGCCTGATAAAACTCGCTTCTCTCCCAAGCGCCACAATCAATGGCGCGGTTGGGTTACCCACGTCCGTATTGATGGGAATCCCGGAATAAGGGGAACATGATCTCTGCTTCGACAAGACGTGCCAAGGAAACCGCTTCGCCAAACGCGCTAAGGTGGTATAATACAAACGATTCAAGTAAAGGCTTGGTTGTGGTGTGACATCACGCCACAGAATACGTCAGCAGATTGAACTTGTGTAAATATTATTCTCTCTACGGTGGAATGTGGAATTTATTTTGCAGAGCCGGACACTATCCTGGTGTTCACAATCTTCTATAAATTATTCGGAGGAGGAACCCGCCTTGCAATGCCGAAGACAATATGCGTGCCGGACTCGTCGTCGTTGAAGCCTGGTTCAGGGGCTACTGAGGGAGTCCTGGACTAATGGTGTCTGGATAGCCGAACTATCATCATCGGCCGGACTCCAAGACTATGAAGATACAGGATTTAAGACTTCGTCCCGTGTCCGGATGGGACTTCCCTTGGCGTGGAAGGCAATCTTGGCGATATGAATATGTAGATCTCCTACCATTGTAACCGACTCTGTGTAACCCTAGCCCTCTCCGGTGTCTATATAAACCGGATGGTTTTAGTCCGTAGGACATGACAACAATCATACCATAGGCTAGCTTCTAGGGTTTAGCCTCCTTGATCTCATGGTAGATCTACTCTTGTAATATCCACATCATCAATATCAATCAAGCAGGACGTAGGGTTTTACCTCCATCAAGAGGGCCCGAACCTGGGTAAAACATCGTGTCCCTTGTCTCCTGTTACCATCCGCCTAGACGCACAGTTCGGGACCCCCTACCCGAGATCCGCCGGTTTTGACACCGACACACCCCCTTTAGTACCGGGTCGTGGCTCCACCCGGTACTAAAGACCCCCCCTTTAGTACCGGTTGGAGCCACAACCCGGTACTAACGGGGCTGCGTTTCCCGCCGCTTGGCCTGGCCAAAACAGACCTTTAGTACCGGTTGGTGGCTCCAACCGGTACTAAAGGTCCATCATATATATACAACACTTGAAAAAAATTTAGTTTCCCTCTGTTTCTTCCCTCTATTTCCTTCCTCCGTCGTGCCGCCCTGCCCGATCGACGCCGTCCCTGTCGATGTCGCCGCCCCCGCCCCTCGTCGCCGACCCCGGCCGTCCCCGCCCCCGTCGACGTCGCCGCCCCGGCCGTCCCCATCCCCGTCGTCCCCGTCGCCGCGCCCCGGCTGCCCCGTTGCTGCGCCTCGCCCCGCCCCGTCGTCGCCGCCCCGTCCCATCGCCCCGGCCGCCCCGCCCCGTCGTCGCCGCCCCGTCCCGTCGCCCCGTCATCGCCTCGCCGGTGAGCTCGCCCTGGCCGCCATGTCCACACACACACACTACACACACACACTACACACACACACACACACACTACACACACACACACACTACACACACATTAGTTTGTTTGTTATAATTTTTTCTGTTTTTTAGTTATAGAAATTATTCTGTTTTTTAGTTATATAAATATTAGAAATGTTAGTTATATAGAAATGTTATAAATGTTTTCTATTTTTTAGTTATAGAAATGTTAGCAATTTTTCTGTTTTTTAGTTATATAAATATTGGAATTGTTATAGAAATGTTAGTTATATAATCAGGAAATTTTAGAATTAGTTTTAGTTAGATGAATTAGATTAATGTCAAATTGTTAGAATTTGCATATATATAGAATTTTAGTTATCACAATCCAATCATTTAAAAAATGTTACTTTTTGCGGGCATATAGTATTTGTTCTCGATGATATGCCCGGCCCGCATCCTCGCCGTCGACCCGTTCGCGATGACGTCCTGCTTCAAAGGACCCATGTCCGGGACTGGGCTCCGCCGGGCTGGCACTGGGAGGTGCTACCTGGAGGGGCGTGCCGCTTGGTGAGGAACCCGACCTCGGGTCCCATCGTCGACCCTGATCTTCTTTGGTGGCGTTCGCGTGGGCCACATTCAGTGCAGAGGCAGCCGGCCCTGCCGGAGGTGGTGCATCGCCGTGTCTGGGAGGAAGATGAGCACGTCCATCGCTACATGGCTGCTATGGATGACGTCAGGTACTCCACTACTTGGCGGGTTCTTTGGGCGGATGACCGGAGATATGATCCTGTGATGGTTCCTTCTCTTTGGTGTGCACCGCCCACGCCCCAGGAACCACGAGTGGCGCCCTAGATTCTTCTGCAGTACTCGATCTTTATTAGGTACCTAGCCAGTGATGTATTTGATATATAATATTCGAGATGATGTATTCGAGATTATTTATATTAAGACAATGATGTATTCGAGATTATATATTCGAGACGATGTATTCGAGATTCAGCTTTTCCTTATTGATTAATTGCATCCATGTATTGTAATTTGAATACTAAATTGTTTTATATTTGTTCTATATTAATTAGTAAAGTAAAAGCTATGGTGGACAACACCGACAGAGAGAGAGAAGAGGAGTTGTTCGACATCATACGCAGCCCTCACAGGCTAGATGATCTGAATGAAGATGATGGATCCCAATATCTGAACAATATCGGAGAGGGTGATGAAAAGATATTCGATCTCGACGACCGAGCTGATGAAGTCATGAACTATGATTATGATGACACAGACAATGCTGATCTTCAAATAACAAAGACTACCGGTGAGGTATATTTATATAAGCATGCATCATGGTGATCATCACATGTTTTTTTATTGAAGATATATTAACGAATCGATCTTTCTTCTTTCAGCCCTCCGGATCGAGCAAATCTGCTTCTATAGACAGCAAGACAAAGCGAGGCCCGGGCAAATTGTTGAAGGATGGTGTAAAGTACCACATCGAATCCACCAAACTTAGTGGCGAACCCCTCACGCATAAGAATGTTGCGGACAAGTGGACTCGTCAGTGCGGAGTTCTTGTGAAGGACAAACTCCCGATCTCCATTCAAGAATGGAAAGAGCCAAAGACTAAACATCCAGGTGTTACTTGGATCGACGATAGAGCCAAAAAAGACCTGGTGAAATCTCTGATGGAACATTTCACCCTACCAGATCATTTCACTGAAGCAGATGTGGAGAAAGTCAAGGCCGCTGCTCTTAAGAAGATGGCAATTGCATTCAACACCCACAAGAAAACTGTATGGGCCAACTACCTCGCTAATGAAAGGAAGACTCCATATTTCAAGGGAACACTGGAGAAGCAAAGAGAACACTGGGACAATTTCGTGACCTTCAAGGATTCAGAATTATCTAAGGAACGGTCGATCAAAAACAAGGCAAATGCCGCAAGAAAGATGCAGTTCCATAGGCTGGGTCTAGGTGGCTACGCGGTGGGATTGCCTAAGTGGGATAAGTATCAGCAAGAGATGGAGGATGCAGGGGTCACTCCGGTTACTAGGAACTGGCCCCCCAGGTGCAGAACTTGGTTCTATGCGCATGGGGGAGCGTTGGACCCGAAGACAGGCAAACTTTTGCGGAAGGCAAATCTAAAAGGAGCCGAACAAAAGATAATTGACGCAACAGAAGAAGCTCGAAGGGGGGTGTTCACGCCCAACAGAGAGAACGACGAGCTTACGCACGCCCTGGGAAATCCTGAACACCCAGGAAGAACACGAGGCAAGGGCGTTATTCCCTGGTATGAGGGCTTTTCAGAATGGAATGGGGACTACGGGACCCGTGCAAGAAGGAAGATGGAGGAGAAGAAGAAAAGGAAGCTAGAGGAGGAGCAGAGAAAGCAGGATGTAGAACGCCTTCAAGGCCTAGCAAGGCACGCGGACTTGGCACTCAAATTCCAGCAGCAGCAGCAGCAAATCGACTCACTTAGCCAGGAAAGGGGGTCTCAGAAGTGGCAGCAGCAAGCGGATGATCGTCCAGCATTGGATAGCACCGTCCCATCCATGCCGAGAAGCAGCGTTGGTTCTGCCCCGGGCGACACACTGCTGGATACATACCCTGTGGATGACATCATAGAGAACACTAACTGTGAGCTACACTCCAAAATGAAGAACATATCCATGAAGGTGGTGGATGGCGTTGCTTTTCCAGTTACCCCCGAAGCAACCTACCATTGCATCCCGATTCCAGAGGGCTATGCTCGTGTCATAGTTGATGAAGTGGTGGACTCATATTTGGGGCTAACGCTTGACATTCCTAGAGGTGAAGACGAGTGCACACTAGGAGAGGCCATACATCATATCATCCTATGGAGAAAGGATTGCATCATCTTTCGAAGTCCACCGACACCGCGTCGTCTGCCGACTCTTCCTCGAAGTCCACCACCGAGTCAGCGGACTCCCGCTCCTCCAAGTCCACGAATGCGTGAGACGACTCCTCCTCGAAGTCCGCCACCTCCTCCAAGTACCCGAACGCGTGAGCTGACTCCTCCGGTTTCAAGTCCGGCACCGTGTCAGGCCACACCTCCTGCTTCAAGTCCGGCACATTGTCAGGCCACTTCTCCTGGTCCAACTCCATGTCAGCCGTCTCCACCATCTCAGCAATCGCAGAAGAGACATGCCACAGCTTTGGTGTGTAGCGGTATGAGTCGAGGTAGTTCAGGAAGTACAGGCGGAGACAAGCGATATAAATATGATCCAAGCCTCGCTCCTCTTCCTCAGAGGCCTTACGACATGACTAAGGAGCAAAACGCAGCCATAGTGCAAGCCCAAGTGGACACCCATTTTGGACCGAAACCAGCACCGCCGCCAAAGGAGAAAGTGCCTAAGAAAGTAATTAACCACTTCATTCGTATGGCTAGAGAACCAGCTCCCAAGCCTGTTGACTCGGACTATGAGCGCCAAATCAGGAAACTACATCGAGAACGGCTAAAGAAGGAAGCGAGCTCGAGCTCGATCCAAGTAGCTGGCAAAAAATGCGGGAAAACCGTTCCCTAGTTGGGAGAACAGGCGGCGCAAGCGATCCCCCCGCTTGTTGTGCCAACAACACATGAGAGGAGTAGTACGCGCGCCAAATAATATTGTGGGCAAACCGTTAGCGTTCCCCAGCATGGCGATGTGGTAATAACGAAGGATCATATAATGCAGGCTCAAATGCTCAATATCTCTGTTGGATAACTCCTCGAAATCGAGCCCATGCCTATGCTTTGAGAATCGGAAATAGCATGGAAATATGTCCGGGGCCAACCTTTGGTCCATCCAGACAAGGTCAAGACCTCCCAACGAGAATGTATCAATTGCATCAATGGTACATGAACATTACCAAGATTTCCAATCGAGAGTCCCTCATGGTGAATGTCAAGCATGAGCATTATTACCATGAGAAAGCTCTGGCCATTGAGTATCCAAAACTATTTCAGTTATACAATCAAGACGCACTCGACAAGTCTATCATCAGTTGCTATTGTCTGTAAGTGATTTCTTTCTATAATTAAAGTCTCAAGCTAGTTATTTAGTGATAATTTTGATCAATCATTACGTGTAATTATCCTCACTATATTCTTTTTCCGTGGTATTATATGCAGGATGAAGATGTATGCAATGAAAAAAGCTGGACGCTATGGCGTTGGGTTCATTGACCCAAATACCATTAATGAGGACATATGGCAGATTGATTGTTGTCAAGATGCTGTAGAGGAAAGCATGCTAGAGTTCTTGAAGCACCTCAATAGCAATGAAGATATACTACTTCCTTACAACTTCCCATGAGTCACACTGTCTTGTACTACAAATTCTGTTTTTTTGCTTACTAGCTAGCTAGATGTTAATAATTAAGTGTATACGGTTTACGGTAGTTGATTAATTTTATGCACATGCCCGCTTAATTAAGACATGCAAACGTGTGCGTATGCAGTTGGCACTGGGTCTTGTTAGACATTAAAGTTGAGGAAGGAAAAGTTGAATTACTGGACTCACTAACTAAAGAAGATAAAGACTACACCATCGTGAAGGGGATAGTCAACAGGTAATTTCAATCATTATTAACTATATATATCTCGGCCTATTAATTATTAGTTCGTCATTTCCTGATATGAACTATTTAATAACCCCTTTATTAATTTTCTTTGCCGGCGGGCAGGGCATGGGCAAAGTTCATCAAGGTGACTCCAAGCAAGTGGGCAAAAAAGTTGTTTTGGCATCGACCCAAGGTAAGTAATTAAGTAGTACTAGCCAGCTACCATCTCTTTAATTCTTGTTTCAATATCATTAATTAATTATCATGCTTGATTAATCATTATCTGATTCAATTCCATTCTCGTAAAGGCCCTGAAGCAGGCGCCGGGGAATAATCTGTGTGCATTCTATGTTTGCGAGAACATTCGCATGATGACATGCGAAAGGAGCAGATCTGATAGATAGGACTGGGTACGTTTGTCAGAACACTATTCACACCATTATCGATATCTAGTCACACAACTAACACACAAGCATATTGATCTCCTTCTTAACAGTTCAGAGAGGTGCGGGATAAGCTCCTACCATCGGAGCGCATACTAGCACTTCAAGAGGAAATAGCCGGATTTTTGCTCTACCAGGTCATAGATCCCAAAGGAGAATACTATTACCCGCTATCGCCCCCATGAACCACTTGTCATCGTGCTCCGGAGGCACCAAAGGCAACATATGTAGGAGAAATTGTATATGTATATACATGTGTATGTGTGAATACTTAATGGTGTTGGTTTGTGAGACATTCGATGATATATATATATATATATATATATATATATATATATATATATATATATATATATATATATATATATATATATAGACACACACACACATAAACACTATTCTGATCACGAGATCAGAATAATATTCTGATCACAGCCTGACCTTCCCCAGTAACGCGCCTGAACTTCCCTCTGTACTAACCTGACCTTCGGGCTATCTTTGCAACCGTGGCTTCTACCGCGATTTTTTCTGATCATTCATGTTATTTGTGATGCAAGTGTAATGCGGACACGGTTTCTAGAGTCTAAATGCTTGCTTTGATTCGGATTCTAGCACTTTGGCGGATTTGCTCTCGGGGTCGTGATGAACTTGTTTCTGTTACAAGTTTAATGCATGTTTTGGATGTTGTCGATGTTCTGGAACGATGCGGATTAGGTTTTGGTACGAGTTTGGAGCACAAATTCTTAGTTATTTCAAACAAATTTGAAATCGCCCATGTTCTTCATCCGCCCGAGATGGAACCCGCGTCTCTATTGATTTCTAGTTTTTCTTTATTGTTTGCTGCCTGATTTGCGTACTTTAGTGAAATTCGAGGCTTACTAATCCTTAATTTTTAATCGGGAGGGTCCTTACGGTTTGATTTCTAGCAATTCGATGTTTGGACTCCCGCGGGTTCACTGATGTTATTTTGGCGGGTTTGAATTTTTCCCTCTGGTCGTTCCAGTTGTCGAAAGGTAGTTGCCAGATAATTTCCAAGGGGTGTGCTGATGTGTTGCAATCTTGGGCAGATGATTTTATGCTTCGGACGAATTTGTTTGTTCATTATTTCTAGATCTTATAATGGTAGTTGTACAAGCTGGACTTCTGCGTTTTCATACCTGAACTTCTTCTCTTCCTTCGTTTGATTCTTTTGGGGCTAGGCCGGCTCGGATCGGGATTGGGGGAGGATCAGGTGGATCGTGTTGGTTTTTGCCCGGGTTTCTGTGCAGGACTTCTGCGTTTTCATACCTGAACTTCTTCATTTTTTCTTTCGCTGCAATATACTGCATCAAGTCATTTGTATCAGAATCCGTTACTGGATCTCTTCTGCAATTTTTTTGTTGTAGCTAGTGTGCAAGCGTGAAGCTGGACTTCTTTCTAATCGATGGTTGAACTCCCGGTTTTCCACATTGCATTCCATATTTTGCAAGGCGAAGGTGCATCGTGCTATATATTTTTATTTTTTTATAATTTTAGTTCCTGAGATGTTATTTTTAGAGTTTGTCTCGCGGGCATTCATGAGATTAGTCCAAGTATGCGTGCACCTTTTTTTGCAGATCATCTAATCGTCGTTGTAAAAGCCGGACTTCTGTACTGTTCATACCTGAACTTCTGTTTTTCCTTCTTTTGCAATGTAATGGAGCAAGCCCTTTTTATTTCTTTCTGTTTTTATGTTTTTTTCGTACTTTTGCGTTTGCTTTTTATTTTTTTTGTTAGTCCCATGAGCAACCGTGTAATTTTCGTATGGATATGCGTATATTTTCTTATTTTACCTAGTATGTTTTTGTACTAATAGTAGGTGGTGGCCTTCAGTAAATAACTACCCTGAACTTCTGTATGCTAATCGTTTTTTATAATGTTAATTTTGAGGTTTTTACAAAAACCTGAACTTCTCTATCTTTTCTATTTGAACTTCTTTTAAAATATAATTATGTTTTGTTATTTTAAGATTTAAATAATTGTAGACATTGAAATAGGCATTGGGCCTATTGACAAATGCGGTAGCGCGAGGCCGAGCAGGGGCGCAAGTGGAGGCGAGTCCGTCACATCCGTGACCCCACTATCTATCTTAGGGTTTTAGGGTTTAGGGTGCGTGCGGTGGGGGGTGGAAACAGAATAACCACATTGTGTCCTGTCAAATCATAGCGCGCAGCAATGCGGTAGCGCAAGGCCGAGCAGGGGGGGAGGAGGGTCGGGACCCCCCCTCCCCTCCCCCTGCGAGGCCGAGACAGGAACGAGCCGGAGCAGGCGCGACGCGGCGTGCCGCGTCGTCGCATGCGGAGGCGAGTCCGTCACATCCGTGACCCCACTATCTATCTTAGGGTTTTAGGGTTTAGGGTGCGTGCGGTGGGGGTGGAAACAGAATAACCACATTGCGTCCTGTCAAATCATAGCGCGCAGCAATGCGGTAGCGCGAGGCCGAGCAGGGGGGGGAGGGGGGTCGGGACCCCCCTCCCCTCCCCCTGCGAGGCCGAGACAGGAACGAGCCGGAGCAGGCGACGACGCGGCGTGCCGCATCATCGCATGCGGAGGCGAGTCCGTCACATGTGTGACCCCACTATCTATCTTAGGGTTTTAGGGTTACATATGAACTTCATCTGTTTTTGTACTTGAACTTCTTCTTTTCGTTTCTTTGTGGTTTATTTATTTTTATTGCATTACTTCTTTTATTAGAGTACTTGAACTTCTGTTCTTTATCTTTTGAACTTCTTTTCTCTTGTTTTTATGGGCATATTTATGTATGTATGTTTCTTCCTTTAGTAGTGTATTTTGCCATCTATTTTTTGGTTCTGAGGATATCATCATAATAGATGCATTCAAATGGTGCATTTATTTTATCTACACATGTATTTACTATTTTAGCTGTTGGGGGGTAAAACTGTAAATTTAGTGTGGCTGCAAGTCCCATGACAGATAGGCATTAACTGGCCATCTCCCTTGCCACCACCTGTCGGAAATTTCCCCTCCCTCTGTCGCTCGCTCTCTCTTCCCTCTCCGACGCTCCGCTGCCTCCTTCAACTGCTACTCCCCACGATCCCTCCGCCCCTGTCCCATGCGCTCGCGAGTGGAGTAACCGGCGCACTCCCCCGCTCCTATTACTCCCCCGCCCCGCGCTCTCCCTCGCCCAGCGCGCTCTCCTCTACTCTGAAGCGAGGGCGGCAACTGCTTGCGCGTGGCATTGTGGGGAGTGAAGAACCGCCATGGATTCGTGCTTGGAGAGGTACAAACGCTGCGCCCCGCCCCCTTCCCCCTAATGCTTGTATTCTCTTTCGCCAGATCTGTGGAGGCCTGCCCTGTTTGCTTTGTTTGCTCTCGCGTCCGCCTCCTAGCCCCTTTTTTCTGATGGTTTGGTGGTACATTAGGTAGGGTTCTTGGGCGTGTGTTGGTTGGAATTCATTCCCCCGCGGCCAGATTTGTTTTGGTGACATGCTTGTGTTTGGATTTTCATTTCCCCTTTGTTGATTTTAGCAGTCAGGTGCATGTCAGAGAGGTTGTGGTGTCATTGTTAATGCTAGATCTGTTGTATCTAATGTCATTAGTGCTGTGGATTTGGAGGTCTAGATTATGTTTGGGACATTGTAGTTAGTTTCTGGATAAGTTTTTTTGTTGTTCTTGCCTATATGTGCTGCTGTCATCTATTTCATACTTGTTGGTTCTAGTTGTTTGTAGTTTGTTCTAGTTGTTTGTAGTTTGTTCTAGTGTTTGATTCAGTTTCCTTTTTTGCATTTTGTTGTATGTTTTTGTAATTGCTAACTATATGGAATTCATCTTCTGTGTTTTATAGGTTGTTCTAGTGTTTGGGCATTCATCGAGGCGGTTGTGTTGCCATGGCTTCAAAATCATCTCCGGGTATCTTAATGTAGTTGTATATTTTTTAAATAGTAGTTTTGTTATATGTGTCTGCCCATATCTTCATTTGGTATTTTCGTTGGACTGCCAGTCTTAGTAGTGTGAACTTCTAACAAGTTTTGTGTGTATGCATTGTTAGACATAGTTTATGTGTGTGCCATTTCATGTTTAAAATGTATATCTTTGTTTTTTGTTTTGTTGTTATAATCTTCATGGTATTGATATTTAGTTTGCCTGTGAAATACTATTCGTGGTCATGCTATGTCTTTTTTATGTGCTATTTGCTTGGGTCATGTAGTTTAATTTTGGTTGATCTTCTGTTATGAACATTTTGTTTTACTGCTTTGTTATGTATCGTTGAACTTCTGGACATTCATGATGTATGTAGTAGCACCTCTGGTGTAGAGTGTTTTTAGGGTTTAGTTTGTAGATTTTTTTTGTTATTTTTTTATGTTTACTGCTTTGTTAGGTATTGTTGAACTTCTGGGTATTGGACATTGTTGTAAAAGTAAAAGTCCTTTTGGTGTAAGATTGCGGATTAGAACTCAGCTGCATTTTTACTTGCATTTTTTGTAGTTGGTGATGAGTTGAATAGTTCTGAAAAAAAATGCCTGCGATCAAGATGGAGCTTCAGAGGTTAATACTGATGCTCCAATATCTGATGTGGCTAAAACACCCATTATCCCTTTGATTGTGATTGTCGAGGTTGCTTTGAGCCTTGAGAATATTTCAAGCCTTGAGGATCTTGCTTCTGTGGCTCTTGCAACAACTAGTATGTTAAACGCCTTTTCTTTTCAGTGTGTTAGCAGGGGTTTCTTGTTTTTGTTCCTGACTTTTTTTTAATTTTTTGCTTCGATTTTTTGTGTTCTTTTGCAGATGTGTCGACAGAGGAGGAAGCTTTGAACACCATGAACGATGTTTTATCTGATTTGGGTTTATCAGAAACCCCTGCTGCTACTGAGGAAGAGTCTCCGTCAGTCAAAGGTTGTGATCCCTTCAGGATCCTTTGTTCTCTCTTCAGATGTCAGAGACGCAGTCGCAGTCTGTTGATGGCACTGAACCTGTCACGCAAGCCGAGGATGTGCCTCTTCAGCTTCTCCTGGAGGACCAACGTAAGAGGAAGAAGCAAGAAGATTTTGACAAGAAGAGGTCGGCCCGCCTTGACAAAGGTTCTGATGTTCCTGGATCTTTTCGTGCGGCTGAGCTCACTGTTGAGGAAGACGTGCCATGTGGTAGTGCTGGCACTGTTGTCCCTGTTAAGAAGAAAAGCAAGAAGACTGCTGCGAGGAAGCTAGTAGTTGGTGCAGTTACTCCTCGGAAGAGCCCACGTGTTTCAAGGCCTGCAGAAGTTGTTGAAGATGAAGGGTTAGGCCTTGGTGGTACGCTACGCCGTAGTCCTCGCGTGCTTGCCACTGCCGCGCCTACACCTTCTCCGCTTGGTGCTGGTGCATCTGTTAAGGGGAAGAAATGCGGCGTGAAGCGCAAGGTTCCACCTGCAAAGGTCAACAAGGGTGCGAAGAAGCATTCTCGTGTTAATCTAGAAGACAAGGATGATGCTGACTTCAATGCTGATGATGAGGATGACGTCGATGATGACGCTGCCGCTACTCAGGTATGAATGTCTCATGTTTACTGTTTTTTAGAGCATTTATTGCTATTGCTGTAGTTTTATTGTTTTTAGCACTGCCTTGGCGTACATAGCTGACCTTCTGCTCCATCTCTGTATAGACGAATAAATTAGCCGATGTGTTTTTGCTTTTACGGTATTACTGCCTTTGTGTACATAGTTGAACTTCTGGGTATAATACATGAATAAATTAGTTTAACTTGTTGGTATAGATGTTTGATTACTGCCTTAGTGTATATGTTTTAACTTCTGCTTTTTAAATTTCCAACATTCTTGAAAGAATGTTAACTAGTGTTCGTACATGGTTGTACTGCCTATTAGACATAGTTGGACTTCTGAGATACTTGTTTCATTACTGCCTTGTTGTACATGGTTGAACTTCTGCTATGTAAATTTGCAAACAATTTGAAAGCATGTTAACTTCTGGTCATACATGGCTGTACTGCCTATGTAGACATAGTTGGACTTCTGAAATGTACTGAGCGTGTAATTTTGTAGGCACTATTGGAATTATGGTGTAGCTTGTGTGTCACGTTGTGTATCTCATTTTTTCCAGTATCAGCTTGTGGAGCGGCCTGAGAGGAGGAAGAGAGGATGTAAAGCGCCCGAAGAAGGTGGCCTAGGAGGAGGTGAGGCGAAACGTTTTAACAAGACGGTTCGCTGCTCACTAGGAGAGGTGAAGACGTGTGCGAAAATGCTACAGTCTAGGCACAAGGCGAGGGTTATCAAGGCTGGTTTTGGTTGTGTGTTTGACCTGAAGGTTGATTCCAACATTTCTCGTCCTTTGATGGGCAACATCTACATGAGGATTGACCCTGCAACCATGGTTCTTGACATGGGTGAGGCGAACAAGGTTCTACGTATTACAAGTGATGCTATTCACCATCTGTTTGGATTCCCTCAAGGTAATCGTACCCCTCCTAGGCCTTCGAGTGATGGGTTTGATGACGTTGTTATGAGGTTGAAGGGCAAGCTTGGGTACGCTAGGAGTAACGACATCAAGACAAAGGATCTGCGGAATATCCTCGCGGATCTTGTGAAGGATGAGACGAAGGATGATCTTGCTCTGCAGGTGGTTTACCTGATTGTTTTCATGAAGGTGGTTATCCCTGGAACGTCTACACGAGTGTCCAGGGAGGCAGCAATGGCTGAGAATCTTGTGTTTGAGGATATGGCAGATATGGACTACTGCCAGTTGGTTGTTAATGACCTTCGAAGTGCTGTTATTAGGTATCAGCAAGGTACTAGCAGAGGAAAAGTTGTCACAGGTTGTGCCATTGCGCCGCTTCTTATGTACCTGGACTGCCTTATCATTGGCAAGGCGCCTAATGTTGACTTGAGGACGCCTCGCATCAATTACATGGATCAGGCCAAGCTTCTTGAGCTCGCTACGGCTGACTTGGTCAGGAAAGGTGATGACGACCCAGCCAACTGGGTGTTTGGGAGACTACCTGTGAGTGTTTCTTCTTTTCTGTGTAGTTAGTACTGCCTTTTGTGTGCATGGTTGAACTTCTGCTATGTACATAGATGACCTTCTGTTTCATATAGATGGGGGTAAATTTGCTGAACTGCTTGGCTTATATGGTATTACTGCCTTTGTGTACAAATGTGAACTTCTGGTTATATTCATATGAAATAAGCTAAAGTTTGTTGTTGCACATGCATGTTTGAACTTCTGCTATGTAAATTTTCTAACATTTTTGAAAGCATGTTAACTTCTGATCATACGTTGTTGTACTGCCCATGTAGACATAGTTGGACTTCTGAAATGTACTACGTGTGTAGGCATTATTGGAATTTTTGGTGTAGTTTGTGTATCTGATTGTTCTTCCTTTTTTTTCCTTGTCATTTTTTTTTCAGTATCAGCTTTTGTGGTACTAACTTGAACTTCTGCTACTGTCTTCTGTATTTTTGCTACCATGTTTTTCCATTTGTTGTGCGACATGTTGATTTTTGTTTTCATATATGCAGTGGAAGACACAAGCAGAGGTTGTGTTCTTTAGGGTCATCGAACGCCCTGTTCTTACTATGCCTCGTGCCGCTGGCCTATGTAGTGGAAGTCCTCCGAGATTTGAATTCTCATGGGATGTTAACACTGGTGCCCCCCTGTAGATCCAGGAGGTTCTTCTGCCCGTGTGAGTGCTGGAGGTGGCGTTTCTTCCGAGAGTTTGTTCGATGCTGCGAATATTTCCCTTTCTAGGATTGATGGACTTCTGGAAACTGTTTGTGGAGAGGTGGATCGTGTTCCAACAACGGTTGAGCGCCTTAGTCGTGTGGATGGTATTCTTCCTCCCGGCCACGGTTTTGATGCTGAGTCTTCGAAGGAGCTTTTGTTGATTGAAGCTAAATATCTTACCGAGCTTCGTCAGAGCACTTCCCACCTTCGGGCTAGTTTTTTTCTGTTCAAGGAAATGCAGGACGTCCGATGCAAGCCTTTTGAAGATGAGGCGAGTGTTGTTGTGAGAGAGATTCAGAGGCAGGATCCCGCTCATTTGGGTCGTGAAGGAGGCCATGTGGAGCGTACCGAAGAGGTTTGTTTTATGTTGGCTTTTGACATTTCTTTTTGCACTAGTGTTCATTGTTAGCTTTGAATTACTACTGTTATGCAGTTATAGGGTGACCTTCTCTGTTTATAGGACCTGAACTTCAAGTGCTTATGCACCTGAACTTCTATGGCTTTGATGACTAGCCCTTTTTGTTCCTTTTTGTATCTTATGGTAGTGTAGTATGTTATATGCTATGTTTACTGTATCTGTACTTCCATGATGTGTCAGTTGTGATAGCTGACCTTCTCTGATTATGTAACGTGAACTTCTGATGATTAGGTACTTGTTTTCTACATGATTATTTTCTAGTCTTTTTTCTTTTTGGTACTAGTATTTTTTCCTGGGTGACCTTCTCTGTTTATATGACATGAACTTCAAGTGCTTCTGCACTTGAACTTCTATGACTTTTGATGACTTTCCCTTTTTTGCCTTCTTTTACATCTTAATGGTAGTTTGATATCTGGTCTACTACGTTTACTGTGCCAGTTGTGATACCTGACCTTCTCTGATTATGCAACATGAACTTTTTGCTGATTAGGTATCTGTTTTGTACATGATTGTTTTTCTAGGCTGTTGATGATGGTGCTGGGGTTAGGGAGGATGTTTTACCTGTGCACGAAGATGATCATGTGCATGATCCTTGCCCCTCTAGTGATGTATTAGTTGATGTGGTCCATGGCAGTGAAAATAAGGTACCATTTTTTCTTGTCCATTTGTCTTGTTGCCCCTGAGACATACTTGCTGCCCCTGTGCATGAGTTTCAGACAGCCCATTTTTAATGACTTTTTGTTTCTTTTTGGAGCAGCAGAATGATGATGTTAGTGTTGCTCCAGAGAAGGCTAAAGACATGTCTCTCTCAGGCACCGGCTGCTCCGATGGGGTGGTCCTGACTGAACCTCAGTCGTCTGTTGGCGCTGAGGTTTCTGGTGCTGAGCAGGGCAAGACAACTGGAGACATTATTTTGGAGAAAGATCATGTTGAGTCTGCTATACAAACTGGTGGTAGTACTGCTGCAAGCCCGGAGAAGTCTGCTGCAGCAGAGCCATCAGTTGATGTTGATGCTGTACAAACGGGTGGTAGTACTGTTGCAAGCCCGGAGAAGTCTGCTGCAGCAGAGCCATTAGTTGATGTTGATGCTGCACAGGCACAATCAAATGTTTGTCTTGTTTCAGATTCTTCGGTCGCTACAGCTGCTGCTGGTGTCCTTCCCGACAACGCTGCAAAGTCTACTGAAGACGACAATGAAGATACCGAAAGCGATAGCTATGGAGAGGAGGTTGATCATTCCAGTGCTGCCGCTGGTCTAGGCAAGGATCCATGAAGAGAGGAGCATGCTTCTCTCTTCTTTCCCCATCCCCTCCCCTCTTTGTTGTTTGTTTTTTAGTCCATGATATCCCCTGTGAACTGCCTGTGTGGTCTAGGTTGAACTTCTGGTTTTGTTGTTTGCCGTGTGGGTTGTAAAGAATGTTAAGTGAAACTGTTTTTCTATGTGGGTGGATGTTTGTAATGCATGTGCTGTGATGTGTATGATGCTGTGGTTTTATCCTTTTTCTGATGTAGCAGCTGAGATGTGCTTATGTGCCTTTGAGTGTTTATGTTAATTGCTATTTTCTTTTTGGTGAGCAGATAGCGACCTTGCCATCGTCCGAAAGAAGGTTGATGACTTTTATTACAGTGTGACTAGGCTTAGGAATGATCGTTCCAAGAGGTGAGTGCAGATGCTCAATATTTATATCATCCATGTACCCCCTGTGAATTGCCTGTGTTTTCTTACCTGAACTTCCCAACTCTATGTACCTGAACTTCTTGTTTTTTTATTTCTCTGGTGCTGAACTTCTGGCCTCTTTTGTACTGTACTGCCTGTTGTGATATAGCTGAACTTCTGTGCTAACATGTGTTATGAACCTCCTAAGTTTCCTGATGCTGACCTTCTTTTAGTTTCTGTTCGCTTTGTTTTAGATCAATGATTATGTTCCAAAACAAGGAGTGTGAAGCCACTGTTGAAGATGTTGCAGTATCTTTTGGTCCTCGCGGAATGCTTCGGTCTAATGTGGCTGAGTGTGCACTCTACTGTCTACGTGCGAAGTACCAGGGATCAGGCAAACTCATCCTGCCGTATTGGGTTTGTGTAAGTCAATCATACAGTGATTTCTTTTCCGTTTTCCCCTACTATTTTTTTATTTTAAACTTGTTTGTCTCGTCTTTTGTATTTTTTTCATATGTTGGTGTTGCCTGCATTATTTTAGGACAAGATTTTCAGAGGTCAATTTGATTCGCGTGTGAGGAAGTACTTCATGGCGAGTGGTCCAGATAGCATGGATGCACAAGATTCGGTATCCAATATCTTGTTCTTTGCCTCTGTATTAGTTTTGCAGTGCGTGTTGATATTTTGTTTTATTTTTATTTTGTACCGTTCTGATATTAATTCTCATTTTTTAGTGATTCGCATGTTTGTGGTGCTTCAGGTTGTTTTCCCTACTTTTGACCCGCCTGAGGTTCCTGCTTCCATGGGTGGTGTCGGTCATTGGGTGTCTGTATTCCTTGACCTGAAGAATTCAAGGTTCCAGCTTCTCGATTCCTACTATGGACCAAAAGATGATTGTGCGGTACGCCTATTTCGGCAGATGACCGACAACATCAAGAGGCTTTGGAAGGATGCCAGCAACGACAGGGAGACACCCTTCAGTCCAGTTAGCATCGATGATTTCCCTCTGGATTGGATTGATGTCCCCCAGCAGCGAAACAAGTATGATTTCCACTTTTTCTCTTTTATCTCATGTGTTTAACTGTAGTTGTACTTAAGCTGCGACGTGTTTAATTCGTTGGCTTTCTTTTTTCTGTTCTAACACTATTCTTTTTACTTTGTTTGATGGCAGTATCGACTGCGGTTTCTTCATGCTTACGAATGTTAATTCGTATCATGACGGGGTTCTTGCAAATTATTCCCATGAGAATATCGGGGATATCAGGAAGACATGGCTGTACTCAATGGCTTCTTCTAACCTGTTTGAGACAGACTTCCAATCTCTGTTTGGCTACTACACATGTAAGTATTTTGGAAGTTGGACTGCTTACCTGCACTTCATCTTTTATTCTACCTGAACTTCATATCTTTTTTTTTCTAATTGAACTTGAGAGATGATGTCTTTCTATGGTTTTTGTTAGCTGTAGTTGAATGATTTCGAGTTCATCAGTTTATCTTGAACTGTGCCTCTGGTTGTGCCTGAACTTAATTTAGTTTTTTACTGCGACTAATTTTTTTAGGTCAGCTTGAGTAGTAACCATGTCATCTTCATTAGTTGGACTGCACATTGTGATGTTCCTGAACTTCAGTTTGTATTTTAATGGTGATGTTTTCTCTTCTTTTTTTATTTGACAGTGGATCCGTTGGAGTTGACCGATTACCACTACTCATTCCTCGGGTCACAGGAATACCAGCCTAGGGAGGAACCGATGAGTACAGCTCCAATAGAAGATGATAGACCTCGGACCCTCATTCCTTCCAAGTTGGGGGAGCAGGCTGGCCGTATTCGTGGTACTCCAAAAACCCCATGCTACAGGAAGGCTGATGCAGTCGAAGCAGCCGAAGCAGAAGTTATTTCGTCCGATGATGATTTTGAGAAGATTGCTTACCCGAAGAATGCTAAACGTGCTGCTGGAACTATTGCTAGTAGAGGTGGGAAGAATGCAGTGATGACCAGGAGGAAACCGGCAGTTGAGTCTGGGAACATAACTACTTCCAAGCGAGCATCAAGATTGCCTTAAGTGGCGTTCTCCTGTCCCTCCCCTGAAAAAATACAGTTACCCTCATCTATCCGAGGCCCGGAAGTTGAAACAGTATGTGCTGAGTAAAGACGGACTAGAGATGTATTCTGGGTGAGTCACCCTCATCTGTCGTTCCCATGCCTATGATTTGTAGTGTCTGAACTTGTGTTGTTGTATTGTCTGAACTACCATTGTTTTAGTATATGAACTTCTGTTTTATGTCTCCTCTTGCCTTTTTTGAGTTATAGTGAATGGACTTCTGTTTTGTTGTTGTATCTGAACTTCTAATATATAGTTTTACCATCCTTTTGTATTCTGCAGGACAAGCTACTGCATGTTTACCATCCCTGGGAATGTGATAGACCTCACAGGAGATTTCCTTTATAGGCTGTTCGGTGATGGGCAGCAGATGGAAGGAGACATAATGGATTATCTCATAAATTTGTGGAAGGAAAACCCGGAGACCTCTGAGATATTCTCTAATCCTGACAGGGTTGTACTTAGTCCCTACTTCATACAGGTTTTAGTTCTTTGTACCCCTATCTCCTTTTTTTGCCTTAGTTTTGTTGTAGTGGCATCTGTGAGGTGTTTTAATTGTGTTTTGGTGAATGCACAATACTGCCTGGAGTATGATTTCTTCTCCGCAACAGTTCCAAAGTTTGATGCAAAAGATCTGCTGGTCTCCTCCCAATGTTTGTTCGCAAGGAAGAAGACCTTCTTAACGCAAAGCTGGTTAGTTTTTCATAAATCTTGATTTTTTCTTAATTTCATGTGCATCCTTTTGCTAAGTTTGTCAATAAGTTTTTGTTCATGCCGTTTCTTCAGTGGATATGCTTTATAGTTTGTGTTCACCGGTCCTTTCATTCTTGCAGGTTTTAATGATTCTATTCAAGCCAATTGGCACAATGGCGCACTACAGTGTGTACGTGGTGAATCGATATCGTGGGAGCATTGACATCCTCGATTCACTTTCTTACGAAAATATGGAAACGTCGCGTTCGAGTTTCCACGGGGACTGCCAAAATATCGTGAGTGTTTCTTAGCCTGGAAATCCTTTCACATTCTCTTGTTTGACACAAAGTTTATGATGCCTTGTGTTTACAAAATATGTTGCTGTCTCTGCTTTTGGTAATACTACTTGAACTGACTGTCATTTAGAAGTTAAACTTCTGCTATTTTAGTTTTAGTGGATCTTACGCAGGTGTCGCTTTTTTATGTACCTAAACTTAACTATTTTTGACTTCATCTAATTTTGATATTTCTGGCAGATGAAGAGATTTGTTGGATTGCTCGAGGAGGTGTACGGCAAGGCTGCATACAAGGCGAGCAAGCAGCCTAACTGGGTGACTATTGCAAAGAGGCCGACTTTCATCGATGTTCCGAAGCAGAAGAGTAACGATTGTAGTTTCTTTGCCGTGAAGTTTAGCTCTTCGTATGACAGCGATGAGATTGTTGACAATTTTGGTGATGTTGAAGTATGTTCTGTCTTTGTTCTTGTCACATCATCCTTTGATTTTTCTTGTGTTTTTTTTGTGCGACGCTCCTGCTGTGGTTTTAGATATGCGTTACTAAACCATCGTTTTCACCTTTCTTTTGTTTGCAGGCTGCTGCAGATGACTGGAAGGCCGAGTTCATGCACACTCTGATTTTTAGCGAGAAGAATGAAGTCATGCGTTCAGAGCTCCCTAAAGAGATCCAGTCCTTTGGCCCGTGAATTCGAAGCATTAGTTCCATTGTAGATTTGATTTAGTACAGATTTTTAGGTTTGATAATGATTGGAACAATTCCGTAAAGATTTGGGTGTAAGAATGTTTTTAGTGATTTGCGTATCTATAGGTGCAGCACTATTACTTATGATATTGTGGACAAATGTATTTTGGTGTGAAGAATGATTTGGCTTTGTGACTTTCAATGTACTGCATTGTTTTCAGTATCCATGTGTTGAATGTTTTTGCCACAACAGATGTACCTGAACTTCTCCCTCGGTTATGGTTGAACTGCTTGATTTTTTATGTTGTTTATTTTTGGGCCCCAACATATGGAGCTAGGCTGCTGGTTTCAGATGGAGAGGATATTTCTGTGTTGTGTAATGTATTGGTAATTTTCAACCCAATCAATATGTATGGTTTTGCATAAAATCTATATATTTTTTTTGTGTTTTTTCAAGTGCGAATATATTTCAGCTGTAACTTTGTGCAGAAATATTGTTGACGTTTCTTTATCTTTTGAACTTCTGCACGTATCCAAACAGAACTTCACAGTTGAACACATTGTCTTAGGCTTGCTAACCTTAGTTTATGCGGTGAAACTTTCTTTTTTAAGCATATTTTTTTCCTACATCGATTTTATATACCAGAACTTCTTGTGTAAGCTGAGTTAAACTCCAAAACTGTATGATTATTTGCTGGTTGCTCTTTTATGGAATACAACACGAGCACCTCCTGCCATAATATACCAGAACTTCCACTTTAATCTTACTTGAACTTCACATTGTATGTTTTTCATTTTTTTGTTCTTGCTTGCAGTCTGCATGGAATACATGACCAGCACATCACTTCCTCTCATAACATACCAGGACTTCTGCAGTAATATTACTTGAACTTCAGAGTGTATGTTTTTCAATTTATTAATGCTTTCTCTTTCATGGAATACATGACCAGCACATCACTTCCTCTCATAACATACCAGGACTTCTGCAGTAATATTACTTGAACTTCAGAGTGTATGTTTTTCAATTTATTAATGCTTTCTCTTTCATGGAATACATGACCAGCACATCACTTCCTCTCATAACATACCAGGACTTCTGCAGTAATATTACTTGAACTTCAGAGTGTATGTGTTTCAATTTATTAATGCTTTCTCTTTCATGGAATACATGACCAGCACATCACTTCCTCTCATAACATACCAGGACTTCTGCAGTAATATTACTTGAACTTCAGAGTGTATGTTTTTCAATTTATTAATGCTTTCTCTTTCATGGAATACATGACCAGCACATCACTTCCTCTCATAACATACCAGGACTTCTGCAGTAATATTACTTGAACTTCAGAGTCTATGTTTTTCAATTTATTAATGCTTTCTCTTTCATGAAATACATGACCAGCACATCACTTCCCCTCACAACATACCAGGACTTCTGCAGTAATATTACTTGAACTTCAGAGTGTATGTTACCAGTGGATGATGGCATAATATTCTGCACATTGACATTACGTAAGTTTGCATTCTGTTAATTGACCTATTTTAATTGTTCATCAGCCTTGCGCTCCTCCTAGGCTTTGGTGGTAGAGGTTTTTTCTTGACATGTACCTCTTCCTCTTCTTCGTCCTCTTCCTCTTCATCGTCATCTTCCTCTTCCTCTTCGTTGTCGCATTCCACTTCCTCTTCATCTTCGTCTTCCTCTTCTTCGTCGTTGTCTTCGTCTTCGTCTTCCTCTTCATCTTCCACCACCTTCTTGTTGTTGGCTATAGGTCTTGTTTTCTGTTTCTTCTCTGGTATTTTGCTTGTCTTTTGAGCATCTGCACGCTGCGGGCATGTTCTTGCATTATGTGGTTCATACTGCTTACATATGCTACAAAGCCTGCTGCTTGCTTTTTGTGGGTGTGGTCCCTTCATTTGTTCCATAGCCTTGGTCTGTTGCTTCTGAACTTTGGGTTGCTGGACCTCCTCAGCATTGTTTCTTTCCAAGAGTGTTGGATAGGTCAGCTTATTGTGTCTCGCAACCTGGTTGCACACACTGCATTTCCTATGTCCAAGTGGCACTCCATTATCGTCGCGCACGACGACTCTTCCTGCAGGTGGTGCCTTTATTTGAGCTCTCTTGTCACTCTTCTTTGCTGCAGTAATTTTCTTCCTACCCTTTGTTTCAGAATACAACGGCAATTTCATCGTCTCTTGCTATCGCGGCTCCATTGACTGGCCATCACCCTGCTTGTATTGGCTGGCTTTAGCGGCGGCGTTGAGCATTTCAGCTGCATAATAATGAAGGTCATCTTCAATTGCAGCGTCCTCTTCAGCCATCCTTTCGTCAGCATCCGCTTGATTTGCTGAATGTATTGCATCAAGCTCTTCCACAAGCCTCTTGAGAACATAGTATGCTCTGTCATATTGCTGGTCACATCTCATCGCTTTCTTGTTAACCATCAAATTCAGCTGCAGCAATATGTCTTGCTTCGATAGCCCTGAGCTGCCATTCGATGTTGTTGTGTTGTAGTCCCTTGTATCAAAAGTTGGTTGTGATCTTGCAGTCTTTGTGTACCGTTTGAGGATATACTTGTTTGGAAAATTGTCAGGCTTGAGGTAGTAAAGTATGTTCATGATGTGAAGGCAGAACAGGCCTGCATTTTTGTGATGAATGCAGAATGCATAGTTTGAGAGCCAGCAATGAGTTTCATAAATTTTGATATGATACTACCAGTCTATCTATTTAATGAGGTTGTTTTTTTGCTCACCTGTGTGTGTCCAGAGCTTGCATTCGCACTCGTATATTTCATTCTCTGGGTCAGCTACAACCTGGAATTCATGCTTTGACCAGGAAAATCTTTCTTCATCATCATGGCCAGGCTTGTTGTGGTAGTACACAAGGTACTTAGTTGGCTCTGTTGTACGCTTTGCGCGGAATAGCGTTGCCTTTCTCATCCTATTCCTCATCTCGGTGTACACTGCTCTCGTGTACTTGATGGACATGTCTTCCTCGTAGCCGTAGGTTGTTTTTGTCACAGGATTGGTCTGCACATGTCAAAAAGTGAGGTATTAGTCTAGGCAGAGTCATGGGTTTCATTTTAAAAAAATTCAAAGTGCACATGGTCAAGGCAAAACAGAACATGATGGGGGTGTTCTGTACTTTGTCATCTTACCATGCTGGTCATTGTTTGCTCGTTCTCCTTCTTCATCCGAGTTTGTATGCAAGCATTGACCCGCCTAGCAAACTTGTGTAGGTTCTGGGTCCCCTTGACAAACCCTTTCTTTAGCACGTGGTTCATGCTCTCGCTTCGTTGTGTGGAAGTCATTCTAGCACAGAAAATGTTCTTGTAATATGCTGAAATCCACATCTTCCTATCACTCCAGAGCTGCATCATCATCTGGTCGTTCTCCAGTTTGTACTTGAGCACGAGTTTAGCCCATGCATCTTCAAACTCCGTTGGCATCAGCGGCCAGTTTAATATAGCTGTGAACTCCTCTTTGAATGTTTTGTACTTGTTGTACAGCAACGCGAGGTATTCCCTGTACTTTTTCAAGATGTGCCAACGGCATAGCTTGTGGACGGTGTTTGGAAATGATTGTGGTATAGCTTTCGCCATCGATGGGCATTGGTCTGCATGAATTAAAAAAAAATGAAACTTGATTCTTTTTTTGTACTGATGGTGAACTTATGTTGTAAAAGTACTTGAACTTCAGATGAAGCAACATGACCATCTAAAAATGGCACATGTATTTTTCCTTACAGCATGGTTCTTGAACTTCTGTGGTACCAGTGCTTGAACTTCACATAAATAACTATATTTTTCTGAACATGCTACATGTTTTTTTCTGAACATATTTTTATCCTTGAACTTCTATGATTCCTTTACTTGAACTTCACATTCATGACTAGTTTTTTCTAAACATGTGACAGAAAAAATTTGCTTTCTTCTACTATTTTTTGGTTGGACTTCTGTGCTAAAAGTGGTTGAACTGCTTGCTGTATATTATTTTCTAAACAAGTGACAGAAAAAATTTGCTTTCTTCTACTGTTTTTGGTTGGACTTCTGTGCTAACAGTGGTTGAACTGCTTGCTGTATATTATTTTCAGATAAAACCAAATATACCCAATACAGACTCATAGACTGGAAAGATGATTGAACTTGAGGAGTTTTTTATTTGAACTCACCTGTTAGAATGCAAGTTGGGTGCTTGTTGTTCATGCACCGTAGAAATGTATCGAATAGCCACTTGAATGACTTTGCATCTTCATCTCTTATCAGGGCAACAGCAAATATCGTTGACTGCAAGTGATGGTTTGTTCCAACAAACACTCCTAGGGGCATATGAAATCTGTTGGTCTTGTAAGTCGTGTTGAATGTTACGCAATCGCCGAAGTCTTGATAGGCTCCTCGGCAGCTTGCATTGGACCAGAAAATGTTTTTAATTGACTTGTCCTTGTCCACTTGGATGTCATAGAAAAACTCATCATTTATCGCCTTCATGTCTTTGAAGAATGAAACAAGTTTCAATACATCATCCAAATCATCTTTCCTTGCATTCATGGCTTTCCTGCAAATCACATGCGAACATGCATTTGTTTATTTTTTGCTAGCAAAGGATTGTGAGCTAGGATGCTATTTTTACATTGCAGTATGTTGGTGTTTGAGTACTTACTGGTTTAGCGGGTCTCGTCCGGTCATGCTTAGGAAGTAGCTTCCATCTTCATTTTCAGATAGCATGGACATGATTGTCGTGTGCTTGACATCATGGTACTGCAAGAGCTTTACGTAGTCCAATATAGTGGGGTCATAATTCTTGTGTGAGTGCAAAAACACCAGCATGTCATCAATTTGCATGAGCTGGTGATTATGATTGTACTTAATGTCCACTGCCACGCATGTGCCATCCTCCTGCACCTTCACCCTCATTCTTGCATTGCAGCCCGTCCTCTGCGATGTTTTGTTTCGCTTCCTGCTGGCCTCTGAAACTGAAGATGTGTGTATCCCTTGGAAGGCGCAAACAAAATACTTGTGGTTGTCATTTCCACCCGTCTTCCTGATTCCAAAACCAGCGTGTCTGGCGTATCTGTTATAAAATTCCCTTGCTTTCTCTACATCCTTGAATCACATCTTTAGTCTTGGTATTAGATAATCCGGCAGATCTGGCGTCTGCAGAAAAAGAAAAAAAAATCCAAACAGCACCTTAAAATGCAGTTTATGAACTTGTTATTCTGGAGGGAGCAGAAATTTGCAGATAATACAAGATGCGTACTTAAATATTATTTGTTTCACTTACGTGCGTGTATGATCGCAACTCCGCCGGTGTCGGCTGTTGTCCCTCTGGGATGGGGCATGGAGGAGTAATCATAGCAGGATGCAGCAGTGGATCACGAGGAGGAAGTAGGGCTGAAGATGGCCTCTCTCTTGTTTGCGTCCTTTTTGCTTGAGGTGGTTGTGGAGGTATTGCGATCCTGGTCTTGGTTTGCTCTTTTGTTCTGTGAAGCAATCCATCTACCTTTTTCCCTGTACAATTCTGACTTGTAGCATCAGTAGCAGGATCAAACGGTGGTAGTGTGCAGATCACTCTCCTCCGTGTGTGTGTTGCTGTTGGATTTGTCCTGGGATCCTGTTTAGTAGCTTCGCTTTGGCATTGATGAGGCACACCAGGATAACCTCCAGAGTTACACACAGGACTTGAGCTAACCCCCCTCCTCCATCGGCGTGCTTGGGAGTCTGGTGGTGGATACAAAGAATCCGCGGGGGATTTCCGGCGTCATCCAATTAGGTGGAGGCGCAAACTTGTGCGGATAGGGCTGTGACCCAGCTTCTCGGGAGTATCAGTGTGTTTCTGGTGTCGTCCATTTTTTGTCTGGAGCAGGTTGGTAATGTCGTTGGTGCGTTTGAGGTGTGACCCATTGAGAGGGTGGTGCAACGCGTACAGGCTTTGCATTGTGTACTTGCTGCTAGGAACTTCTAAGCTTCTTCATGCGTCTCTCGTCTTGCTGACATTAAAGGAAAAAATTCTGTTAGCACACAAGTTATATCTGCATATACCTTCATAACTAAACTTAGCATTATCCACAGACTGAACTTCTCATATGCACTATGCACTGAAGTGAGCATCTGCCAATGCCTTTGTACCTGAACTGACCACCCTTCACAAAATGAACTTCACATCCTGTTTTTTAATTCTGCAATATTAGATTACTTATATGTACCTGAACTGAGCACTCTCCACAACCTGAACTTCTTATTTTGTAGAGGGGAAATACTGTCTACAGTTAAAAAACCTGAATCTTCATGAGATTTTTGAATGGTTGGACTACTAGTGCATACCAACCTGACCTTCATGTGATATCACATGTATGTTCTATTTTCCTTTATTTTTCTTTTGCACAGAACTAGATACATTTCCAACCTGAACTCTAGCACACTTACTAGTTGAACTTCACATTGCTTTTCCACATGTGAATTTGAATGCAGGCAGATTTTATAGTATTTGTAGCCTGGACTGAGACTCACATACTACCTGAACTTCACATGCCTTTAAGCAGGCAGATTTTACAATTCTGTTTTGTAGCCTGGACTCAGGCTCACACACTACCAGAACTTCACATGGTTGTAAGCAGGCAGATTTTACAAAAAGCTTTTGTAGCCTGGACTGATGCTCACACACCACCTCAACTTCACATAGTTGTAAGCAAATAACAAACCGAAGCAAGGAAGAAGTTCAACCATACCCTGGCTAGAAGTTCGGCCAACCTTTTACCAGCAGATGATAGGCCACCTTGAGAACAATTCGTCGTGGAGGTATGAGAGGAATCCCATGGCAATCCATTTCTTGCAGGGGGCGCGAAGTTCATCTGCACGAAGCAAGAAGGTCAGAGAAGGCAAGATTGAAGAAGAATGCAAGATCAGGGAGGAACTTCATGTACAGTTCTTAGATATGAAGGCGCCGCTGATGCGGCCTCCGCTGAGATGCTTCCTTGGGTTTGCTGTTCGCCGTAGGTTGCGCGTTGGCCGTCACGAGCACTGCCAAGCCGTCCGGCGGTGACGATGGACCGAGGATGAGGCTTCCGGAAGTCCATGGCGGCCGTTCGTCGCAGAAATCTGGCGGCTTCGCCGGCTCCGCTGGCTCCAGGCGACACGGGCTCCCTCGCGCCGGCGTCCGCCGTCGCTCGCTCGCCCGCGCCGGCGGTCGGGTAGGAGGTGGAGTCGGAGGGGGCGGAGCTCGATCCCGTCGGCCAGGATCTGGAGAAGGAAGGTAGGCGCTCGATCCGGCGTTTTTTCGGCGGCGAATCATGGCGGAGATCGAGGGGAGGAGCGGCGAGGAGGGGGACTGGGGAGGGGCGGCTCGATCGGGATCGGGGTCCAGGTGGGATTCTGTCGGGATCGAGGTCCAGGTTGGATTTTGTCGGGCCGGGCTGGCAGTCCATGTAAGTTCGGGAACCTGTCTTCGGGGCCCTATATAGGGCTGCTGTGATCCAAATAACTATTCTAATCCCGTGATCAAAATAGTGCCACCCTATATATATATATATATATATATATATATATATATATATATATATATATATATATATATATATATATATGCGGTTCTACGTACGAGAAAATCTATTTATATATATGCATAACGTGTACAATTTGTAGTATCGTGAAATACCAGCAAACAAAAAAATTGAATGGAAAATAAATCAAAAACCACCCCAAATATTTAGTACCGGTTGGTGTTACCAACCGGTTGGTGTTACCAACCGGTACTATTGCCCTACGCGCACCCGGGCCTGGCTCGTGCCACGTGGTGGCACTTTAGCGCTAGTTCGTGACGAACCGGTACTAAAGGGGGGGCTTTAGTCCCCACTCTTTAGTGCCGGTTGGCAAACCGGCACTAAAGGCCGTTACGAACCGGCACTAAAGGCCGGTTCTACACTAGTGGATGAACTTCAATTCTGAATACTGTGTTACCTTGTTGTTGAAGTTCTTACACCTCATAGAGCATCATTTAGAACCTCCTTCAATTTATCCATTACTTCTTAGGGCCTCTCTTCAAATCAAAGAAATAAGCCAAGCCATGCATCAGCAATAGTGTGATTACGATTCAATGTTGGTCGTTGCACAATAAAATGAAGAAATTAGCATGGATGAGATCAAACCGAAAGGTAAACTATATATGTTTCATACTGAATGAGCGAACAACTTACTTGTCACAGTATGGCAATAGAAAGGTGTCCTTTTGCGGATGAGTCATAATCATGCACGAGAACATGTAGTCGAAGATGAGCTCTTGCCTAATTTCGGATTTCAGCTTGTGGCAGTGCATGTAAAAAGGATCAGGTAAAGATACTTTACTATGCCCGAGTAGGGGATCTGAAGCTCGATGAAGCGCCCAAAGCCTCATTAACTCCAGGGAGGGTGCACTCACGTAGAACATATTTGCATGGATCACCTCATTAAATGGCAGATCAATTATATCGTTTGGAAACTGAATGATGAAATTATAACCTTGTACAACCTTGGCCATGTAACCTTGCTGGCCTTCTTTTGATCTACGTACCACGTCATTGTGTAGAACATTAAGATCAGACGAGAGGGTCATCAACGTAGAGTTCGATAGCGACGGTTCTCCGGGCTTATACTAATTCCATTTATGTTCTTCGGGGAAGACAATTGGCATAGGTAGCTTCTCTGCTAATGGTCCGCAATCAGCACGTAGATCCTTCTTCGCCGATTGTGGAATATCCTGGGCTATGTATCCTGTGCCGACACAGTTGAAAAGGGGGACAAGGTTCGCGAAGGCGGGATCACCGTCAGTACCAGAGAATCCATGTGTGGACTAATCTTCTCTATATCACTGAGTGGCCACTTAAGCAGGTGGCCCCGTGTCACTTCTCCTAACATAGTGATGCCTTCTTCAGGGGGGTGAGGCATGGAGCATAATTCAAAGCCTAACATTACATTCTGCACCAGCACCCTCATCATGTCCATTGATAGGACAACCCCGTGCATCATTCTAGTGCCGTCTGTAAATGGAATTATTTGCCCCTTGGCAACTTTCATCGGCACGCCATTCACTTTGGCTAGCAGCCAGCAGGAAACTTCTTGCGATGCTCGTGGTTGTTGGGTGCTACTATACAGATGATGCTAGGTAGGACTCGGCGTGCCTTGCAGAAATATTTTAGCTAACTTTTTTTGAATTGGTGTAGCTACTTCCGCATCTACTTTGGCATCGATCTTGTTATCAACCCTATTTCTCCTTCTATATTTTTTAACTCTTTGGTCTGGGATAGGGCTGGTCCCACAATATCCTACCCGCGTCCAACACACGCCCAGTCTTGGGCTTCCTGTCAACCCCAAAGCCCTCGTTCACATCCCTTGTAAGTTGGTCGTCATACCTACAGTCGTACGGAGATTCTTCAGGACCGGGTCCAAATTCCACCTTCATTTTTCTCTCCAAAAAAAACATAAGTTGTCGTAAACAATTAGTACGGTAATAATTGTAGTAAGTATTAAATTATTAGTCCTTACTGACGTCATCAGGTTAACTCCGCCTATGTTGTCTCAACATAGCCGGTCCCAAGCCCGGGTAAAGGAGGAGGGTTGTGATAGGCTTGGCGAGCCAACGTAAAAACTCAGCCACTCTTATGGAGATGAAACCCAAAAGATTTTCGTTGGGGCGTAACCCTCTCAGCGACGCGCCACATCGGAACCTAGGAGTGGTGGAAAATGGGCAAGGGCCGGGCTGTCACCCCCCAGGTGGCACGCCGTATCTTGATCCGGATACGGTGGCAAGTGAGCGAGGATCGGGTCGTCGCATCCTTAGTGGCGCGCTACATCGGCGCCCGGATGTAGTGGAAAATGAGCAAGGGTCTTCGCATTTGACTTGACGAGTGCGAAGGGTAAGGAAGCTAGCCGAGCCTAGGAGGATTCGCTTAGGTAGCTGGAACGTAGGGTCTCTGACAGGGAAGCTTCGGGAGCTAGTTGATGCAGCGGTGAGGAGAGGTGTTGATATCCTTTGCGTCCAAGAAACCAAATGGAGAGGACAGAAGGCGAAGGAGGTGGAGGATACCGGCTTCAAGCTATGGTACACGGGGACAGCTGCAAACAGAAATGGCGTAGGCATCTTGATCAACAAGAGCCTCAAGTATGGAGTGGTAGACGTCAATAGACGTGGGGACCGGATTATCCTGGTCAAGCTGGTAGTTGAGGACTTGGTTCTCAATGTTATCAGCATGTATGCCCCGCAAGTAGGCCACAATGAGAACACCAAGAGGGAGTTCTGGGAAGGCCTGGAAGACATGGTTAGGAGTGTACCGATTGGTGAGAAGCTCTTCATAGGAGGAGACCTCAATGGCCACGTGGGTACATCTAACACAGGTTTTGAAGGGGCGCATGGGGGCTTTGGCTATGGCATCAGGAATCAAGAAGGAGAAGATGTCTTAAGCTTTGATCTAGCCTACAACATGATTGTAGCCAACACCCTCTTTAGAAAGAGAGAATCACATCTGGTGACTTTTAGTAGTGGCCAACACTCTAGCCAGATTGATTTCATCCTCTCGAGAAGGGAACATAGGCGTGCGTGCCTAGACTGTAAGGTGATACCTGGAGAGAGTGTTGTACCCCAGCATAAGCTGGTGGTTGCTGACTTCCGCTTTCGGATTCGTGTCCAGCGGGATAAGCGGGCTAAAGTCGCTAGAACAAAGTGGTGGAAG
Source organism: Triticum timopheevii (assembly GCA_963921465.1). Classification (NCBI taxonomy): domain Eukaryota; kingdom Viridiplantae; phylum Streptophyta; class Magnoliopsida; order Poales; family Poaceae; genus Triticum; species Triticum timopheevii. Next base: position 106,021,583 of record OY997272.1, on the reverse strand, counting down.
CTCAAGGGGGAGGTAGCTCAGGCGTTCAAGGAGAGGGTCATTAAGGAGGGCCCTTGGGAGGAAGGAGGGGATGCGGACAATGTGTGGATGAAGATGGCGACTTGAATTCGTAAGGTGGCCTCAGAGGAGTTTGGAGTGTCCAGGGGAAGGAGAAGCGAAGATAAGGATACCTGGTGGTGGAATGATGATGTCCAGAAGGCGATTAAAGAGAAGAAAGATTGCTTTAGATGCCTATACCTGGATAGGAGTGCACACAACATAGAGAAGTACAAGATGGCGAAGAAGGCCGGAAAGCGAGCTGTTGGTGAAGCAAGGGGTCGGGCGTATGAGGACCTCTACCAACGGTTAGGCACGAAGGAAGGCGAAAGGGACATCTATAAGATGGCCAAGATCCGAGAGAGGAAGACGAGGGATATTGGCCAAGTCAAATGCATCAACGACGGAGCAGGCCAACTCTTGGTGAAGGACGAGGAGATTAAGCATAGATGGCGGGAGTACTTTGACAAGCTGTTCAATGGGGAGAATGAAAGCTCTACCATTGAACTGGACGACTCTTTTGATGAGACCAGCATGCGTTTTGTGCGTCGAATCCAGGAGTCTAGGGTCAAGGAGGCTTTAAAAAGGATGAAGGGAGGCAAGGCGATGGGCCCGGATTGTATCCCCATTGAGGTGTGGAAAGGTCTCGGGGACATAGCGATAGTATGGCTAACCAGGCTTTTCAATCTCATTTTTTCGGGCAAACAAGCTGCCAGAAGAATGGAGACGGAGTATATTAGTACCAATCTTCAAGAACAAGGGGGATGTTCAGAGTTGTACTAATTACCGTGGAATTAAGCTCATGAGCCATACAATGAAGCTATGGGAGAGAGTCATTGAGCACCGCTTAAGAAGAATGACAGGCATGACCAAAAACCAGTTTGGTTTCATGCCTGGGAGGTCGACCATGGAAGCCATTTTCTTGGTACGACAGCTTATGGAGAGATATAGGGAATAAAAGAAGGACTTGCATATGGTGTTCATTGACTTGGAGAAGGCCTATGATAAGATACCGCGGAATGTCATGTGGTGGGCCTTGGAGAAACACAAAGTCCCTGCAAAGTACATTACCCTCATCAAGGACATGTACAATAATGTTGTGACAAGTGTTCGAACAAGTGATGTCGACACTGATGACTTCCCGATTAAGATAGGACTGCATCAGGGGTCAGCTTTGAGCCCTTATCTTTTTGCATTGTTGATGGATGAGGTCACAAGGGATATACAAGGAGATATCCCATGGTGTATGCTCTTTGCGGATGATGTGGTGCTAGTTGACGATAGTCGGGCGGGGGTAAAGAGGAAGTTAGAGTTATGGAGACAAACCTTGGAATCGAAAGGGTTTAGGCTTAGTAGGACTAAAACCGAGTACATGATGTGCGGTTTCAGTACTACTAGGTGTGAGGAGGAGGAGGTTAGCCTTGATGGTCAGGTGGTACCTCGGAAGGACACCTTTCGGTATTTGGGGTCAATGCTGCAGGAGGATGGGGGTATTGATGAAGATGTGAACCATCGGATCAAAGCCGGATGGATGAAGTGGCACCAAGCTTCTGGCATTCTCTGTGACAAGAGAGTGCCACAAAATCTAAAAGGCAAGTTCTACAGGACGGCGGTTCAACCCGCAATGTTGTATGGCGCTGAGTGTTGGCCGACTAAAAGGCGACGTGTTCAACAGTTAGGTGTGGCGGAGATGCGTATGTTGAGATGGATGTGTGGACACACGAGGAAGGATCGAGTCCGGAATGATGATATACGAGATAGAGTTGGGGTAGCACCAATTGAAGAGAAGCTTGTCCAACATCGTCTGAGATGGTTTGGGCATATCCAGCGCAGGCCTCCAGAAGCTCCAGTGCATAGCGGATGGCTAAAGCGTGCGTAGAATGTCAAGAGAGGGCGGGGTAGACCGAATTTGACATGGGAGGAGTCCGTTAAGAGAGACCTGAAGGATTGGGGTATCACCGAAGAGCTAGCTATGGACAGGGGTGCATGGAAGCTTGCTATCCATGTGCCAGAGCCATGAGTTGGTTGCGAGATCTTATGGGTTTCACCTCTAGCCTACCCCAACTTACTTGGGACTAAAGGCTTTGTTGTTGTTGTTGTTGTTGTTGTAGTGACATCATCAGGTTCTCCTCCGTCGAGCGAAGTTGCGGTGTCGGGAGGACCAACTCGTTAGTATCAGGGTCTCGGACTTCATGGGCCCTGAGGAAATGGAAGTCACGCAGAAGATCTCGGTGTTCGGAGAACGGGGGTGGTTTACTCAGGCTTCCAACTCCGCTGCCTCCTTCTCCCACTTAGGTATTGCAGCTTTGTAACCACCAGGGCCCGGACGGTGGTCACCTAGCAACTGTTTTTGCAAATTACGAAAATGATCGCTGACCTCCTTGCTTGACTTGCTTTTTGATGATTCATGAAACTTGGACCATTCATCGAGATCCATATTGGGATCTAGATGCTTAACAGTCTCGAAGTCCTTACCCAGGAGATTGCAATGGGCACTGCTCTTCCAATCCCTAAACATCTTCGGCCATTTCGAGAGGGCATACTCTTAGGCATTTTTTTAGAGTCAGGCAGAAATGCATATCTCCGATGTAACGCTTTGAGTAGCTTCTACTTTTTTTCCATCGAAATCCTTGCACCTACGGGGCGTTATTTCGCAAGATGCAACCTAGCATTTTGCTATATGTCTTTGTCTCGGCATCTTGGGAGATGGGTTCTCGTTTTAGGCCAACTTGGGTTATTGTAATGATACCTTCGTGAAGCTTGTTCGGATCCCTAGGCTTATGCCTGCTCTTGTTGCTGGTGGTGGTGCTAGATGAAGTCCCTCAATATGACTCATTTCTCCTTGCCTGGTGGGCGGTTCTTCATGTTGGTCGTTGAGGGAATCCTGGACTAGGGGGTGTCCGGATAGCCGGATTACCATCATCGGCCGGACTATCATCGGCCGGACTATGATCATCGGCTGGACTCCAAGACTATGAAGATACAAGATTGAAGACTTCGTCCCGTGTCCGGAGGGGACTTTCCTTGGCGTGGAAGCAAGCTTGGCGATACAGATATGTAGATCTCCTACCATTGTAACCGACTCTATGTAACCCTAGCCCTCTCCGATGTCTATATAAACCGGATGACTTTAGTCCGTAGGAAACAACAACAACAACCATTACAATCATACCATAGGCTAGCTTCTAGGGTTTAGCCTCCTTGATCTCGTGGTAGATCCACTCTTGTAACATCCACAATATCAATATCAATCAAGCAGGACGTAGGGTTTTACCTCCATCAAGAGGGCCCGAACCTGGGTAAAACATCGTGTCCCTCGTCTCCTGTTACCATCCGCCTAGACGCACAGTTCGGGACCCCCTACCCGAGATCCGCCGGTTTTGACACCGACATTGGTGCTTTCATTGAGAGTTCCTCTGTGCCGTCACCGATAGGAAGGATGCCTCTTCCCATCTTCAAGGATGGTATCTTCGCCAATGGAGCCTTGGCCGCCGGCCAAACTATCCGGCTAGGAGGTTTTCTTATGACCACCTGTCCGGCCACCGCTTCAACGATGACCTCTCGGGTCATCGAGAGCAATCTTCACGTCAACTCGGAATTCGCCGAGCAGCTAGATCCAGCAGAGCTCTCGTCTGTAAACGAACTCTTGGATCGGATCGCCGCCCTGGGAGTCGCTACAGACTACAATCAAATCGGGCTTAAAACCGATCTGAGAGAGATTTACTCTCCCCAGGTTACCCACCACGTCACGGTGGTAGAGGAACATCGCGACGATCCTTCTACCATATTGAAAACTAGTCGTGTCCGGGCTACCGAACCCTCCATGCCAGATTCCCGCGGAGGAGCGGATTTCGATCAAGCGCTGAACATAAAGTCAGGCATCGGACCGGACTCGTTGGACAACGTTCCACTTTCCAAGCTTCCAAATTCAGAAACTTCTCGGCCCTTGAGCCTCGAGATGGACAGGGTTCTAGACTCAATTAGGTCCACCCGTCCAGATATATGCGATCTATCTCTAATCCGGCAAGAGCCCGCCGAAACAGTACATCATTACTGGGCCAGATTCCTTCTGGTCATGAACCGGATAAAGGACTGCCAAGAGGAAAATGCAATCTCGATTTTTTGCAATAATTGCACGGACAGGGGAATCTTGAACGCCGTCAGCCGTCGTGAAATCACACGCTTCGCCGACCTGGCATCCATAGTGCGAAAGTACTGTCCGATAGAGAGTTTCCGGAAAACCGAAAATAGGTTCTGGGACAATCCGGCCCCGGATACAACCCCAGTCTGCAACAAAAGGGTGCATTACACTCAGGCACCAGGTACAAGAACCAAAAAATAGAAGCCCCTTAAAGGGAATGGAACCGTACTGGAGGGATGGCTCAGCAAACCCTGTACAATTGACAGTACCAAGGGCGCCACCCCAACACATAGCCTTCGTGCATGTTGGATATTACGGCAGGTGGCCAAAAGTGGCGAGGAGCTTCGAGCCCTGGGAAACCACACCAACAATACCGGTACGGTATCAACAGTCTTCGAGACTTTCGCATCAAACAATATGCGGAAACGAACAATCCGCAGCCTTGCTGAAGTCTACCAAGTGGCAACAACAAATCCTTGGAGTGACGCGGCCATCACCTTCAACGCCAGCGACGAACCTAAATTCCAAACAGCCTGAGCACCAGCCGCATTGGTCCTCAGTCCAATAGTGGACGGCTTTCTACTTACCAAGGTACTCATGGATGGCGGCAGCGGATTGAACCTCATTTACGAGGAAACTCTTCAAAAAATGGAAATAGACTGGAGCCGCATTGAGCGGAGCAGCACAACCTTCAGAGGAATAATCCCTAGCCAGGAAGCATGCTGCACCGGAAAAATCACACTCGATGTGGTGTTCGGCTCACCGGACAATTACAGGTCCGAAGAAATCACGTTTCAAGTGGCCCCGTTCAGCAGCGGATATCACGCTATATTAGGACGAGAGGCGTTCACAATTTTCCAAGCCGTACCCCATTACGGGTACATGAAGCTTCAAATTCCTGGGCCCGGCGGGATAATCACTCTCGTTAGTGATCCGGACATAGCGCTCCGCGCCGAAAACAAAACAGCCGCATTAGCCTTGGAGGCACTATCCGAAGCCCTAGCGGCAGAGGAACTCACCGCGCTGCGCTCTACGGTGCATAGGGACGATGTGATACTCGATAAGAGATCCAAGTCCACCTCCTTTAAACCAGCAGATGAAATAGTAAAATTCCAGGTCCACCCAACGGACCCGACAAAGACGGCCTCCATCGGGGCACAATTGAACCCTGATGTAGACGCTGCACTGCAAGAATTCCTTCGGGAGAATTGGGACATTTTCGCCTGGCATCCTTCAGATATGCTGGGAATCTCCCGCAGATTGGCAGAGCATAGCCTAAACATCCTAAAAGGGTTCAAGCCAGTCAAACAGGCTCTTCGACGATTTTCCGAACCCAAAAGACAAGCAATGGGAGAAGAACTAGCCAAACTATTGGAAGCCGGATTCATCAGAGACATCAAACATCCGGATTGGCTAGCAAACCTGGTAATGGTACCAAAGAAGGACAAATCCTGGCGCCTATATGTCGATTTCAAAGACCTAAATAAAGCCTGCTCAAAGGATCCCTTCCCCCTCCCCCGCATCGACCAAATCATCGATGCCACTGCAGGGCACGATTCATTGTGCTTCCTGGACGCATACTCCGGCTATCATCAAATCAAGATGGCAGAAGTGGATCAAGCCGCAACGGCATTCATTACTCCATATGGACCATTCTGCTTCAACACGATGCCCTTCGGACTTAAAAACACCAACGCAACATATCAGCGCATGATTCAGACATGTCTGGCTACCCAGATCGGCAAAATAGTAGAGGCATACGTAGACGACGTAGTCGTCAAAACTAAGCACGTCGAAACTCTAGTACATGACTTGAGGGTCACATTCGACAACGTCCGAGCATATGACATTAAGCTGAATTCGGAAAAATGCGTTTTCGGCGTACCAGCCGGAAAGCTCTTGGGCTTCATTGTATCCGGTAGAGGAATTGAAGCAAACCCAGCCAAGATCCGAGCTCTGTCACAGCTAGATATCCCAAAAGACCTCAAGCAAATACAAAAATTGACTGGATGCGTGGCGGCTCTAAGCCGCTTTATCTCCCATCTAGGAGAAAAGGCATTGCCCCTCTATCGCCTCCTTAGGCGCACCGAACACTTCAAGTGGACGGATGCTGCCACTGCCGGACTCAAAGAAATAAAGGCCATATTGGCAACAAATCCGGTCCTGGCTGCGCCCAACCTGGGCGAACCAATGTTGTTATACATCGCAGCAACGCATCAAGTTGTAAGCGCGGTACTCGTTGTCGAACGAGAGACAGAAGGGCATAAATTCCCTCTTCAAAAACCAGTATACTACGTATCCACTATGTTAACCCGCTGCAAGTCCCATTACCCGCACTATCAGAAGATAGCGTATGTGGTCTTCATGGTATCCCGGAAGCTCCGACATTGCTTTCAAGAGTGTTCGATAACGGTGGCCTCTGAAGTACCACTTAACGACATTATAAACAACCGCGACGCGACGGGCAGGATTGCAAAATGGGCCATTGAGCTCTTACCATTCGATATAACTTACAAACCTCAGCGAGCTATAAAGTCACAAGTTTTGGCTGACTTTGTCGCTGAATGGACCGAAGCCGAACTCCCTAAAGAGTACGGCGCATACTCCAATTGGATTATGCACTTTGACAGCTCTAAAATGTGGGCCGGATTGGGGGCTGGTGTCGTATTAACGTCCCCGACCGGGGACACAGTCCAATACGTACTTCAGATAATGTACATGGACTCCAACAACGCAGCCGAATACAAGGCCCTTTTACATGGTCTCCGGATGGCAATCTCCATGGGCATTCAACGCCTAGAGGTGCATGGGGATTCAAACCTCGCAATATCCCAAATAAATGGAGACTTTGACGCCAAGGATCCGAAAATGGCAGCATATCGCAAAGCTGTCCTAAAAATGTCAGCCCGGTTTGAAGGACTTGAATTCCATCACGTAGCCCGGGATAATAACCAAGCAGCCGACGTACTGGCACGCATCGGCGCAAAACGCGACGCTGTCCCTCCTAACATCTTCTTGGAACGGCTCTTCAAGCCATCCGTACTATGGGAAGAGGAGTCCGGAAATAACAAACCGGAACAAGCCGCACCAACCGGCGATTCAGCCGATGACATAACACCTTCAGCCCACGACATAATGGCAGTAATTGCCCCGTGGACAGAACCATTCCTCGCCTACTTGCTTAGGCAGGAGCTTCCCGAAGACCAAAATGAGGCCCGCTGCATTGTCCGGCGATCTAAAGCCTACAAGGTCTATCTCCGAAGAGGAAGGGCGAAACTTTATAAGAAAAGCACAACCGGAGTCCTTCAAAGGTGTATCTCCGAAGAGGAAGGGCGAAACCTCCTGGCTGAAATTCATGCCGGACTAGGTGTACACCGGGCCGCAGCTCGGGCCCTTGTAGGAAAGGCATTCCGTACAGGACTTTATTGGCCGACGGCCCGAGCAGATGCTCAGGACTTAGTCCAACGATGCGTCGGTTGTCAGCTCTTTGCTAATCAGAGCCATATGCCACCCACCGCCCTCAAAACTATACCCATAACCTGGCCGTCCGCGGTCTGGGGGCTTGACATGGTTGGACCCCTTAAAGGAGGAACCCACAAGCAAAGGTACCTATTTGTCATGGTGGACAAATTCACCAAATGGATAGAGGCCAAGCCAGTCAAAACGGCAGAGTCCGGACCAGTGATAGACTTTATCTCCGGGGTAGTACACCGTTTTGGTGTCCCCCACAGCATCATCACCGATAACGGCATGAACTTTACGGCCGACGAGGTTAAGTCATGGTGCAAAAATATGGGCATTAAGCTCGATTACGCTTCAGTCTATCATCCTCAAACCAACGGTCAAGTGGAACGAGCAAATGGTCTAATAATGAGCGGCATCAAACCCAGACTAGTGCGGTCCCTTACGAAATCTGACACGCACTGGGTAGAGGAGCTCTACTCCGTACTCTGGGGGCTGCGGACAACGCCTAACCGTACTACCGGATTCACACCATTTTTTATGGTATACGACGCAGAAGCAGTTTTGCCCTGCGACATAATTCATGACTCACCTCGAGTGCGCATGTACGAAGAAAGAGAAGCCGAGTTGGATCGGCAGGACAGCTTGGACGCATTGGAGGAAGAACGCGACGTTGCCAAGGCTCATTCCGCATTTTATCAGCAGCAGGCTCGAAGATACCAAAGCAGAGAAGTACGGGCCAGGACTTACAACGCGAACTAGCTCTACGCCTGCCGGACAAGAAAAACGACAAGCTCAAGCCCAAATGGGAGGGCCCCTTAATTATCGATCAAGTCCTGGCCGGCGGAGCGTACCGTCTACGAAATGCGTCGGACAACCGACTCGAGCTGAACCCATGGAACGCAGCCCGCCTCCGAAGATTCTATGCCTAGCGTCAGACTAAGAGTTCGTCCCCTTCCCCCGTTCCAATTTTTACACTTCAGCTGTCTTTTGTTTCTCTTTCTTCTCTTAACCCTTTTACTAAAAAGCCCTTACGGGCCTAGTTGTGCATTGTTCGCAGACACTTGATGTGCCATCCGCACTCATTATACCTGGGGGCTTCTTTACCAGAAGCTTAATTATAAGGGCTTCATGCCCAGCACATGTGTCAAGCTTCCACATGTACCTTTTATTCACCATTATATGCATCAATATGACTTAAGTTTTGGCCAAGCTAGGTTGCCTGGCTCCTGTGCTTACCCCTACGTTCCCGATTGTTCGGCTAGGAGGTAAAGGGAGCACCTCTGCGATTGTTACTGCCGGGTCAGCCGGATGTGTACCTTAGACTGGGTGAAGCCGAAAGCTAGCGTTCTTAAGGGAATATTCGGTCAGTGACTTGAAAGATGATTTCTTATCTACTTATTTATCTGCCCCCAGATGTTTTTCTGCTTTTTTCGCAGTCCGGCCATGCACCATAGGGCATGCCTCCCCCAAAGGAAAGGAACCCTTAACGGAACTATTCTCCCTGGAAGATGTTTCTTACTAACCATGTAATATAACATAACTAGTTGGGCACTTGTCTGATAAAGCACTAATGACCTGTACGCCTGGTCTCCATGCATACCCCGGTTGTTTCATAGCCGAGAAGGTATTCGGACACACTCCGGACTCTAGGGTCCCGAGGTCGAAGCGAAATGGTCGGCAAAGACAAACGCTCTACAATCCGGCTAGAAGGCATTTTACATGTCATTTTATAATACATTGTCAAATCGACTAACTGTATTCTTCCTCAATCCCGTCTAACAGGTTGTCTAATTTACAGTCCTGTTGGGAAAATTCAGCAGCCAACTCTACTTGGCCATATACTAAACTCACAGGGATCTCCTTCCCATCGGGCCCCACAGGTCCGACCTCGGCCATGTGGTTGGGATCCGCCTTCTTGTATCGCGTCTTCACCATGGCCCAGGCCTCCCTGGCGCCTTGGCGGCAGGCTGAAATCTTCCATAAATGGAAGCGCTGCCGCACTCCCTGAAGCTTCTCCGCAAGCTCCCCAAGGCCCTCGGGTAGGGAGAAGGCTGGCCATAAAGCCTGGATGACGCCGCTCATTGCCTGCCGAACTCGTTCAATCAGTTGCAACAACTCGGGAAGTTGATCACCCGTTGAAACGGGCATCTCCTCCGCAGGGCGACCTGTGAGTACACCTACAGACATATTTTGTCAATGGACTTCCTCGCCGAACTCTTCATTTCAAAGGAATTCGCTTAAGCACTTACTATAGATGCCGCGACGAAGCCGCTGATTCTCCTTAACGGAGCCAGACAGCCCGGCCCGAACGCCTTCTAGCTCTTCTCCAAGCTGGGCATGGGCATCCTGGAGCTTGTTCCTTTCATGCTGCACCTTATGCAGCACCCTCTTGCCGGCCTTTAGCTGGCGCAGAAGTTCTTGCCTGTCCGGATCTTGTCCAGTAGCACCTGCAACGTCATTTTTAGACTTGCACACGGGCCAAACTCTACTCATCTTTCTAAAATAATGCGTTACCAGGAGAGGTCCCTGTGTTTCCTCCTGCGGCAGCGAGTGCGGCCTCAAGTTGGGCCTTGCACTCTTGCAGCTCCTGAGACAGTTGGGTATTCTTCTCGGTAAGATCCTACATTTCATATGATCCTTAAATCAGTTAATAAAACTACTTTAAGTCTCGGGGGCTGTTGGCATATATAACTATTAAATTTTCTTACCCGTATGTCTTTTACATACTGCTTCGTGGCTCTGGTAAAACCATCTTGAGCAGCACGAAGGTGCGCGTCCCCCGCGTTAAAGGCATTTAACACCTCGGGGGAGAAGCACGCGTCACGAAATACTGTCCGGCGGCGCCTATGGTTCATGGCGCTCTCCACCTCAGACTTGGTGGTGGACAGTCTGTCGGCATCCTCCGTCGGAGGAGTGTCTGGCTCGCGGCTTGCGCTCGCCTCCCCCTCCAGACCAGGTGCTGGAGCCTGGCTGGTAGAGGTTGGATTGGCAACCTCCACGCCCGCAGTCTGGCGGGCGCCTTTTCTCCTACAAAAGTCATGAGCATTCAAACGCTTCCTAGGAACGCTGCTCCAAATAATGAATTATGAGCTATACCTTTGCGGCGACGTCTCAGTCCGCGCCGCGCTCCTCTTCCGCCTACTGGTCCGGACTGGCCCTTGTTGGTCAGGCGCCGCGGGCTCGGCTTCCTGCCCTGGAGGCGCCTCCTGCACAGCGCCATCGTATACGGTGGTCAGAAATAAGCAAGGAAGGAATGACGGTGTCAGGACTTCGGTCACAATCACCTGGGAAGCCGGATATAGTCCGGGATAGTCGGGCGTAATGGCGACTAAAGCATTATCCATGCTGAGCTGGTGGAACACCCCGTCGATTAGCTCCATCTTTATGTCCGGATCCTCTTCGGAGGCTGGATCTCGGGATCTCTCTGGATCCTCGGGTTGCGGAGCTGGACTTAGCGTGTCCTCCACGACCCGACGCAGCTCCTGCATCGAAAGAAGAACACAATATAAGAAACTTGAGTTTCAAAAGCATGGGTTGGACACGCAGAGTGTTCGCTTAACCAAGGCCGGGGATTATTCATGGAGAACCCATTTAACGGGTTCGTCCGAAGGAAATCCTCCTTCTCCCCCTTATACAGGCCGGACAGGATCTTCACCAGGTCTTCGGCCGAATCCGGCCCTTTGCGGCCATGACGGGTGGCATCATCCTCCCCGTTGAAATCCCACATGGGGTGGCCCCTGTATTGTAGTGGCTGCACCCCCCGCATAATGCATGTTGCCATGACTTCAATCATGGTCAACTCGGAATGGGCCAGTAACCTTATCCGGCCCATCAAATAATGGACGCTCTTGTCTTCCTCCAGTTGGGGGCTCCGCGGACGCCAACTAAGGCGTTTCTTCAGAGGAGCATTGCTGAACTCTGGGAGGCCGATGCGAACAGGATCCGGCAGCGGAGCGCCTTCTATATAAAACCATTCCGAAGGCCAGTCTTCGGACGCCTTCTTCGGGGTTCAGGATGGATATCCGGTCCCGGCAATGCGCCATATTTCGGCGCCGCCCACTTGATATATGGACCCCTCGTGAGAGCGGGGTACAAGGCAGAACAACCTCTTCCACAGCGCGAAATGGGGCTCGACGCCCAGGAATAGCTCGCAAAGAGCTACGTAACCCGCAATATGCAGGATCGAGGCGGGTGTGAGGTGATGAAGCTGGAGTCCATAGAACTCCAGGAGTCCGCGGAGGAACGGATGTACAGGAAATCCGAGCCCCCTTATCAGATAGGGGACGAAGCATACCCACTCCCCTTTGTTGGGACTTGGGGTAGCCTCCTCTTGCTCCCCACCTTTGTAGGTGGCCAGCCCGGCTCGAACCGGAACCATGAAGGCCGGAGGGAGATATCCCCCCGCTTGGAGCTTCACCAGCTCGTTGTGCGGAACAGAGCATCTCCTCCAATCTCCTGGCAGAGGGCTGGGAGCGCGAGAAGAGGAGCCGCGTTGACGGTCCATGTTGGAATTGATTCTTGGTCGAAAGCGCTCCGATGAGTATTCGCGGGAGGAAGATGGTGTGATTTGGATCTGGATTCTTGCCTCTCTTATAGGCAGATTATTCGCACAACTAGGGGGTAAAACATAAAAGACACCCTGGCTTTTCGCATTCGTGTGACGCGTGGAAGAAGGCCATTATTGGGCGTGGAAGCCAAGAAGCGCAACATTGATGAGGAAGCCGGACACTGTTCGGTAGGTACATGGAACTTGAAGGAGAACCCGCCTTGCAACGCCGAAGACTGCACACATGCTGGACTTATCGTCATTGAAGCCTGGTTCGGGGGCTACTGAGGGAGTCCTGGACTAGGGGGTGTCCGGATAGCCGGATTACCATCATCGTCCGGACTATCATCGGCCGGACTATGATCATCGGCCGGACTCCGAGACTATGAAGATACAAGATTGAAGACTTCGTCCCGTGTCCGGAGGGGACTTTCCTTGGCGTGGAAGGCAAGCTTGGCAATACGGATATGTAGATATCCTACCATTGTAACCGACTCTATGTAACCCTAGCCCTCTCCGGTGTCTATATAAACCGGATGACTTTAGTCCGTAGGAAACAACAACAACAACCATTACAATCATACCATAGGCTAGCTTCTAGGGTTTAGCCTCCTTGATCTCGTGGTAGATCCACTCTTGTAACATCCACAATATCAATATCAATCAAGCAGGACGTAGGGTTTTACCTCCATCAAGAGGGCCCGAACCTGGGTAAAACATCGTGTCCCTCGTCTCCTGTTACCATCCGCCTAGACGCACAGTTCGGGACCCCCTACCCGAGATCCGCTGGTTTTGACACCGACATTCATCGTCTGTCTTGACATCAGGGGCACCCATCTCTACATTAGGGTTCTTGTAGTTGAGTTCCTCTTGAGATGATGCTCTAGGGTGCGGGTCCATTTGTCGAACTGCAAAATTGACAAAGAGTTATTATCAAAACATAAAAAAAGGAATAATGATTAATTTTTTTGGCACGACCTTTGCTTTAAGTAGGGCATATTGAGTGCCAAAAATTAGACGAAATGAAAATTAATTAACATTTCGTCAGATCATTGGCACTCGTATTAAGTCTTGCAAATAAACCGTGTCTGTTATGGTCATGAAATATTATATTGAATAGTGTAGACATTTCATCGAACACCTTGCATTTCTCAAAAAATGGTGTTCATCTTACTTGGAGGAGACGGGTGAGCCGCAATATATGTTGGGGAAGGCGGTAATTTCAAAAAAATTCCTACGATCATGCAAGATGTATCTGTGTGGTGCATAGCAACGAGAGGGGAGAGTGTGTCCACATACCCTCGTAGACCGAAAGCGGAAGCATTTAGTTAACGTGGTTGATGTAGTCGAACGTCTTTGTGATCCAACCGATCCAAGCACCGAACGTACGGCACCTCCGCGTTCAGCACACGTTCAGCTCAGGGTCATCCCTCGTACTCTTGATCCAGTTGAGGCTGAGGGAGAGTTTTGTCACCACAACGGTGTGGTGACGGTGATGATGAAGTTACTAACGCAGGGCTTTGCCTAAGCACTACGACAATATGACCGAGGTGTGTAACTGTGTAGGGGGAACCACACACGGCTAGAAAATTGTCAACTTGTGTGTCTATGGGGTGCCCCCCTTCCACATATATAAAGGAGGGAGGGAGGAGGAGGCCGGCCAAGGGGTGGCGCGCCCAAGGGGGGAGTTCTACTCCAAGTAGGTTTGGCTCCCCCTTTCCTATTCCTATTTTTTTTGAAAATCCTTTCCTATTCCTATTAGGAGAAGGAGGAAGGAGGAGCAGAGAAGAAGGAAAGGGGGGGGGGGGGGCGGCCCCCAAACCCTAAACCAATTTAGTTTGGGCCTAGGGGGGCACGCCCCACCGCTTGCCCGCTGCCTCCTATCTCCTCTAGGGCCCATTAAGGCCCATTGACTCCGGTAACCTCCCGGGGTTCCGGTAACCTCCCGGGACTCTGAATAATATCCGATACACTTCGGAACCCTTCCGGTGTCCGAATATAACCTTCCAATATATCAATCTTTATGTCTCGACCATTTCGAGACTCCCCGTCATGTTCGTGATCTCATCTGGGACTCCGAACAACCTTCGGTCATCAAATCACATAAACTCATAATACAAATCATCATCGAACGTTAAGCGTGTAGACCCTACAAGTTTGAGAACTATGTAGACATGACCGAGACACGTCTCCGAACAATAACCAATAGTAGAACCTAGATGCTCATATTGGTTCCTACATATTCTACGAAGATCTTTATCGGTCAAACCGCATAACAACATACATTGTTCCATTTGTCATCAATATGTTACCTAGCCAAGATTTGATCATCGGTATCATCGTACCTAGTTCAATCTTGTTACCGGCAAGTCTCCTTACTCGTTCCGTAATACTTCATCCCGCAACTAACTCATTAGCTACAATGCTTGCAAGGCTTATAGTGATGAGTATTTCGAGAGGGCCCAGAGATACCTCTCCGAAACACGGAGTGACAAATCCTAATCTCGATATATGCCAACCCAACAAACACCTTCAAAGACACCTATAGAGCACCTTTATAATCACCCTTTTATGTTGTCATGTTTGGTAGCACACAAAGTGTTCCTCTGGTATTCGGGAGTTGCGTAATCTCTAAGGAACTTGTATAAGTCATGAAGAAAGCAGTCGCAATGAAACTGACACAATCATAATGCTAAGCTAACGGGTGGGTCATGTCCATCACATCATTCTCCTACTAATGTGATCATGTTCATCAAATGACAACACATGTCTATGGTTAGGAAACATAACCATCTTTGATTAACGAGCTAGTCAAGTAGAGGCATACTAGGGACTATATGTTTTGTCTATGTATTCACACATGTACTAAGTTTCCGGTTAATACAATTCTAGCATGAATAATAAACATTTATCATGAATTAAGGAAATAAATAATAACTTTATTATTGCCTCTAGGGCATATTTCCTTCAATCTCCCACTTGCACTAGAGTCAATAATCTAGTTCACATCACCATGTGATTTAACACCAATATTCACATATGTATGTGATTAACACCCATGGTTCACATCATCATGTGACCAACACCCAAAGGGTTTACTAGAGTCAATAATCTAGTTCACATTGCTATGCGATTAACACCTAAAGAGTACTAAGGTGTGATCATGATTTGCTCGTGAGAGAAGTTTAGTCAACGGGTCTGTCACATTCAAAGCCGTATGTATTTGGCAAACATTCTTTGTCTACAATGCTCTGCACGGAGCTACTCTAGTTAATTGCTCCCACTTTCAATATGTATCCAGATTGAGACTTAGAGTCATCTGGATCGGTGTCAAAGCTGGCATCGATGTAACTCTTTACGATGAGCTCTTTTATCACCTCCATAATCGAGAAATATTTCCTTAGTCCTCACTAAGGATAATCTTGACCGCTGTCTAGTGATCTACTCCTAGATCAAAATTGTACTCCCTTGCCAAACTCAGGGCAGGGTACACAATAGGTCTGGTACACAGTACAACATACTTTATAGAACCTATGAATGTGGCATAGGGAATGACTTTCATTCTCTTTCTATTTTCTGCCGTGGTCGGGCTTTTGAGTCTTACTCAACTTTACACCTTGTAATACAGGCAAGAACCCTTTCTTTGACCGATCCATTTTGAACTTCTTCAAAAACTTTACCAAGGTATGTGCCTTGTGAAATTCCAATTAAGCGTCTTGATCTATCTCTATAGATCTTGATGCCCAATATGTAAGCAGCTTCACTGAGGTCTTTCATTTAAAAAACTCTTATTCAAATATCCCTTTATGCTATCTAGAAATTCTATAGCATTTCCAATCAACAATATGTCATCCACATATAATATTAGAAACGCTACAGAGCTCCCACTCACTTTCTTGTAAATACTGTTGGAAATATGCCCTAGAGGCAATAATAAAATGGTTATTATTATATTTCCTTGTTCATGATAATTATCTATTGTTCATGGTATAATTGTATTAACTAGAAACCATAATACATGTGTCAATACATAGACCACAACATGTCCCTAGTGAGCCTCTAGTTGACTAGCTCGTTGATCAATCGATGGTTATGGTTTCCTGACCATGGACATTGGATGTCATTGATAACAGGATCACATCATTAGGAGAATGATGTGATGGACAAGACCCAATCCTAAGCATAGCACAAGATCGTGTAGTTCGTTTGCTAAAAGCTTTTCTAATGTCAAGTATCATTTCCTTAGACCCTGAGATTGTGCAACTCCCGGATACCATAGGAATGCTTTGGGTGTGCCAAACGTCACAACATAATTGGGTGGCTATAAAGGTGCACTACAGGTATCTCTAAAAGTGTATGTTGGCTTGGCACGAATTGAGACTAGGATTTGTCACTCCGTGTGACGGAGAGGTATCTCTGGGCCCACTCGGTAATGCATCATCATAATGAGCTCAATGTGACTAAGTAGTTAGTCATGGGATCATGCATTACAGAACGAGTAAAGTGAGTTGCCAGTAACGAGATTGAACGAGGTATTGGGATACCGACGATCGAATCTCGGGCAAGTAACGTACCGATTGACAAAGGGAACTGTATACGGGATTGCTTGAATCCTTGACATCGTGGTTCATCCGATGATATCATCATGGAACATGTGGGAGCCAACATGGGTATCCAGATCCCGCTGTTGGTTATTGGCCAGAGAGCTGTCTCGGTCATGTCTACATGATTCCCGAACCCGTAGGGTCTACACACTTAGGGTTGGTGACGCTAGAGTTGTTATGGGAATTCGTGTGCAGTTACCGATTGTTGGTCGGAGTCACAGATGAGATCCTGGACGTCACGAGGAGTTCCAGAATGGTGTGGAGATAAATATTTATATATGGGAAGTCCTATTTTGACCACCGGAAAATGTTCGGGATTTTTCGGTATTGTACCAGGAAGGTTCTAGAAGGTTATGGAGTGGGGCCCACCTGCATGGGGGGACCCACATGAACGTCAGTAGTGGGGGAAAGGCCCCACACCCCTGGTCAAGGCGCACCAAGATCCCCCCTTATAAGGAATAAGATCATATCCCGAAGGGATAAGATCAAGATCCCTAAAAAGGGGGGATAACAATCGGTGGGGAAGGAAATGATGGGATTTCTTTCCTCCCACCTTTGCCAACGCCCCAATAGACTTGAAAGGCAAGAAACCAGCCCCCTCCACCCCTATATATAGTGGGGAGGCGCATGGGAGCTTGACCCTTCCCCTGGCGCAGCCCTCTCCCTCCCCAACACCTCCTCCTCCTCCGTAGTGCTTGGCGAAGCTCTGCCGGAGAACTGCAAGCTCCACCACCACGCCGTCGTGCTGCCGGAGCTCTCCCTCAAATTCTCCTCTCCCCTTGCTGGATCAAGAAGGAGGAGACGTCCCCGGGCTGTACGTGTGTTGAACGCGGAGGCACCGTTGTTCGGTGCTTAGATCAGATTCGGCCGCGATCTGAATCGCTTAGTGAACAACTCCACTGACCACGTTCTTGCAATGCTTCCGCATCGCGATCTTCAAGGGTATGAAGATGCACTCCCCTCTCTCTCGTTGCTAGTTACTCCATAGATTGATCTTGGTGATGCGTAGAAAATTTTGAATTTCTGCTACGTTCCCCAACAGTGGCATCATGAGCTAGGTCTATTGCATAGATTCTATGCACGAGTAGAACACAAGTTGTTGTGGGTGTTGATTTTGTTCAATATGCTTACCTTTACTAGTCCTATCTTGTTTCGATGGTATTCTGGGATGAAGCGGCCCAGACCGACCTTACACGTACACTTACGTGAGACAGGTTTCACCGACTGACATGCACTTGTTGCATAAGGTGGCTAGCGGGTGCCAGTCTCTCCCACTTTAGTCGGATCAGATTCGATGAAAAGGGTCCTTATGAAGGGTAAATAGCAATTGGAATATCATGTTGTGATTATGGTGTAGGTAAGAAATGTTCTTGCTAGAAACCCGTAGCAGCCACGTAAAAACTTGCAACAACAATTAGAGGACGTCTAACTTGTTTTTGCAGCATATGCCGTGTGATGTGATATGGCCAAGAAGGATGTGATGAATGAAATATATGTGATGTATGGGATTGATCATATTCTTGTAATAGGAATGACGACTTGCATGTCGATGAGTATGACAACCGGAAGGAGCCATAGGAGTTGTCTTTATTTATTGTATGACCTGCGTGTCACTGAATAATGCCATGTAATTACTTTACTTCATTGCTAAACCATTAGCCATAGTAGTAGAAGTAATAGTTGGCGAGACAACTTCAAGGAGACACGATGATGGAGATCATAATGATGGAGATCATGGTGTCATGCCAGTGACGATGATGATCATGGAGCCCTGAAGATGGAGATCAAAAGGAGCAAAATGATATTGGCCATATCATGTCACTATTTGATTGCATGTGATGTTTATCATGTTTATGCATCTTATTTTCTTAGAACGACGGTAGTAAATAAGATGATACCTCATAATAATTTCAAGAAAGTGTTCCCCCTAACTGTGCACCGTTGCGAAAGTTCGTTGTTTCGAAGCACCACGTGATGATCGGGTGTGATAGATTAACATTCACATACAACGGGTGTAAGCCAGATTTACACACGCGAAACACTTAGGTTGACTTGACGAGCCTAGCATGTACAGACATGGCCTCGGAACACAAGAGACCGAAAGGTCAAACATGAGTCGTACAGTGGATACGATCAACATGAAGATGTTCACTGATGATGACTAGTCCGTCTCACGTGATGATCGGACACAGCCTAGTTGACTCGGATCATGTATCACTTAGATGACTAGAGTGATGTCTATCTGAGTGGGAGTTCATAAGATGAACTTAATTATCCTGAACATAATCAAAAGGTTTTTGCAAATTATGTTGTAGCTCGAGCTTTAGTTCTACTATTTTATATATGTTCCTAGAGAAAATTTAGTTGAAAGTTGATAGTAGCAATTATGCGGACTGGGTCTGTAAACTGAGGATTGTCCTCATTGCTGCGTAGAAGGCTTATGTCCTTAATGCACCGCTCGGTGTGCTGAACCTCGAACGTCGTCTGTGGATGTTGCGAACATCGGACATACACGTGTTGATAACTACGTGATAGTTCAGTAATGTTAAATGGTTTAGAATTGAGGCACCAAAGACTATTTCAAAACATCGCGGAACATATAAGATGTTTCGAGGGCTGAAATTGGGATTTCAGGCTCGTGCCCACGTTAAGAGGTATAAGACCCCCGACGAGTTTCTTAGCCTGCAAACTAAGGGAGAAAGGCGCAATCGTTGAGCTTGTGCTCCGATTGTCTGAGTACAACAATCACTTGAATCAAGTGGGAGTTAATCTACCAGATGAGATAGTGTCGTGGAATTGTCGAGGTGTCCAGCTTAAATAAATGTTTCGAATAATTTTTGAACTGCTGTTGATACCTGTAGCGGCTTAAATACTGCTTGCACAGTCATCCTTATATCATTAGGCCCCTCATTAAGCCGCCACTTTGAATAATTAGGATCTTTCTCTCGGGTTAAAATTGAACCGGAGCTTTCTATTGTGTCGTAGGCCACTGTCGTCATGGCTCCTAAGGCGGCCAAAGCCCCTGTGACATGCAATTGGGTTCCATCCACAGTGACAAAAAGCAAACTTGCCGAGTTTGTGAAGTCCGGCCATCTGCCCAAGAGGGAGGTCATGTCTTACCGTGCCCCTAACCCATCTGAGGAAATACCTCAACCCAAAGACAGGGAGGTAGTAGTTTTTACGGATCACATGAGCCGGGGATTTGCTCCTCTCGGTTCAAAATTCTTTAGGGAGGTTTTGAATTTCATTGATCTTAGACCTCAAGACATCGGACCCAACTCCGTGTCAAATATTTGCAATTTCCAAGTCTTCTGCGAGGTGTACCTGGGAGAAGAGCCAAGTCTGCTATTGTTCACGGAACTTTTCTACATGAACCGGCAAAATGAACGTGCCAATGGGCCGAGTCTTGAGCTTGGCAGCATCTCAATCCAGCGACGGAGAGATTGCCTTTTTCCTTATGCTGAGCTGCCGAGTCACCCAAAGTCTTGGAACCAAACGTGGTTCTATTGTCAAGATACCTCATCGGCTGATGAGAAGCCCCTGCCCGGCTTTCGCGCCCTTCGCCTAGAATCTAATCATCCGCTGGCAGATAAGTTATCCACTGTTGAGCACCTGCCCCTCAACCCTACCATCAGGAAGATCAAAGCTCTTCTAGGGAACGGGTTAAACGGTATCGATCTGGTTCGAGTCTGGGTCACCTGGCGGATACTACCATTAAGCCGCCGCTCCGGCTTCATGTGCACCTACACAGGTGAAAAGGATGACCCGATGCGTCAAAGTCCTGATGATATCCCAGATGATGTTATAGATGCTACAGTCCAATCTCTGTTGAAGGAGGGTACTGTGACCAGTAATGCCTTCGGCTTACTACCCTTCTGCAAGAAGAACCCGGCCCCTGCGGTAAGTTATCAATCTTCAAGAATACCTTTTAACATGTTATGCCTTCTTGTATTTATGATTCCTTATCTTTTTCCACAGGCCGATGACAATTTCTGGAAGGTCAAGTATGACCACGAGGACGCCAAGCAAGCCAGGGCAGCCAAGAAAACCGAAAGAAAAACTGCCAAGACGGGAACCTCGAGGAAGAAGAAACCCAGTGCTTCCAACTTGCTCAAATTGGATGATACTTCTTCATCTGATGAAGAGGTAATACTTTAATTTTCTTAACTCCCCTGTTGCTATTTTACTGACATTCTATCCTTTCAGGAGGATACGGGGAACAGTCAAGCAGTTGAAGAAGAGGTAACTATAATCTCTTCCGACTCAGAGCCCTTGCCAACACAAAAACTCCAAAGGGTGACCCGGAAAGTAAGATTTTCACATCCTCTAGCTTACCAAGATCCTCAATTTCTTTTGAAGCAACAACAGCTTGAGAACCGGAGGCAAACTCGGGCCACTCAAGACGCAGAACTCTCCTCCAGCTTACCTGATGTAACCAGGAAGTGTCGATCCGAGGTTACCTCCAATTTACATTCTGCTTTTGCTTTGGCGGGTCTAATTCACCAACCTCTCAATTCATCTGACTCCAATTATCAGGGTGCTTCTCTGTCTTCCGATGAGTCAATGCAATCAAACATGCCGGTTTTTAAAACAGCTCCCAGGTAATGCAACCTTTCTTACTGTAAGTCTTTCCATACTTATACGTTGATACTCATCCTTCCACTTTGATTGACAGCTTGCAAGTGAAGCCTAGCAAGAGGGCAAGGAAGAATAATCCGTCCCAAGACCCGGTGGTTCCTAAACTGGCAATTGACTCATCTGTTCCCGACGGCTCCACTCACTAGCCACCGCCTGAGCCGGCTCTTGATATTCCGGTGTCAACCTCTGACCCGCCTGCAGAAGATGTTGTCCACAATTCTGATAACCCGGAAATTCCTAGCCCGGTCAAGACGACTGATCGGAAGTTGAGTTCCTGAAGAGCCAGTATGTTGCACCGGACCAGCCTACTGTTCTTGCTCAATGCACTGCCAAGGAGGAGTTTGCTCAACATCGGAAAGACAAACAGGCCATCACTGATTATACTCACCTAAGCATTGGTGATATAGTCTCGGGCTATCTGAACCAAGTGCACAATAGCCGTGACCTGGAAATTGACATGGTGAAGCAAATACAACATAAATCTGAGGTATAACTTTAGCTTTTCCTGAACCTTGCTTACTGTACCAGCCCCCAAGTCTATTGCTTATGAATGAATATGCTATAGACTTAGAAATCTATTTACTGTTAGTATGTCCGGTTTAAAGTAAATACATTTAACCCGGGGATAGCGTGAAACTTTGAATTGACACATTAGTCCCCAAGTGTCAAGTATCTTTACTTGTAAAATGCTTGAGACTTTAGTATATATGGCTTGGTAAATAAGTTAAAAAATTCTTTGAGCATACATTAGCCCCCAAGTGCCAAATATCTTAACTTGTAAAGTGTTTGGGACTTGACTGTTACATTATCATGATCCTTACCATAATTTCATGCCAATACAGGCTACCATAAGTCAATTTGAATCGGGGATTGCTGACCTGAAGAGCCAGCTGAAGCTGCAAGTGCTTGAAACTCAAAAAGCAAACTCCAAGTTTGAATTCAGCATCTCTGAACAAGAAAAACTAAAGAAAAATTTTGAGTCGGAGAAACAAGCTTGGGTTGATGAGAGGGCTACATTAGTGACTCGGGCCGGAACGGCAGAAGCATCTCTTGCAGAGGCAACAACCGAACTGTCCGACTTAAGGCGGCAGATATCCCAAATGGTCTCAACCATCTTCGGTAAGTCTCTCCAAAAAACCTTAAACATTGTAATCTTTCAAGGATTTATTGTGATGATTATCTCCGACTTATTGTTATGCTTGTTACCATACAGGCCCCAGGAGTACCAACCTTGAGCAAAACATGTTGATCAAGCTCAAGGCGGTTTACACCCTTGTGGAGCAGCTGTACACCGGGTCACAACGTGCCTTGGCCGTTGTAGCTTTATCAACTCCACATCCCCGCCTTCTGCAAGACGTATTGAAGAGCCTCGCTTTTCTTCCTCAGTGGATTCAAGATCTAAGGCGGGCGTCCTCAAGAGCCGGGGCTGTAGCCGCATTGAGTCGGGCTAAAGCATGGCTCCCGGAACTAGACCCGGCCGACCTTTCCCTTGGGTACCCAAGTCTTAAGGAGGACGGTACTGCCTTTGATGATCATGATTTCAACGCCTGTGTCAAAGCCATACGTCCCATGGCGACTCTTATTGGAAATGACACAGATCTTAGCAAGTATGCACCGGCTTATGACAGTGAAAACCGGAGAATCCCAAACGCTCCATATGATCAAATCAGCCTGATCCCTCCAACGCGTAAGCATACCTTTGCCCCTGAAGTGGACCCGGCCGGTTTAATAGATGATGAGGCTGAATTTGAAGCCTTAAGCGGCATTGACTGGGCCTCATCCACCTTCCAGGACAAAGCAACCGACGGAGAGGCGGAGAAGGATAACCCGGAGCCATCAAGCCCGCCAAAGGAGTGAGCTGCCAGGCGTCTTACCTTTTGCCCAAACGATGCTTCACTTATTCAGACTCGGGGAGTCTTGTAAAAACTTCTCAATGTTTGCCATGCCTTCGTGCATGTTTATGGCGCTTAATGATTTCGTACGCCGTCAGTAGCCTATATTTCCCAGCTTATGTTGATTGTTTGCCCCCTTGAAGTTAAATTTTCCTGCCTTACTCTGCACATAAAGCAAACAAAACTTTCTTGGGCGGTTTACAGCTCCAGGGGTTTATAAAGTATTGATAACCCGGAACATAGTACAAAAAACATCATGTACAGACCAATTTATGAATACTTATACTTGCAATAGCATACCTGTGAACCCTTTGGTAACCTTCCCGGTTCATATGTACCTGACACTTGTAAGACTTGGGGTAGTCAATACTGAATCGGAAGGACCAAGTCTCATCTCCTCAAGAAGGTTCAAATATAGTTAAAGCAATGATCACAGGCTCCTGATTCGAATACGATCAGAGAACCGTTCCAAAGAGGTTAAGCTAAGATTCGGATACGATCATATAGCCCCCAGTGGATTTGGCGATGCCGATCAAGTGGGTATCGACAGCTATGTTCTCTTTGGTTCGAATACGACCTATGTTTGAACAGGAAGCCCCCAAGTGACCATAAAATTTGTTTAATGACGGTGATTCGAATACGATCCACGTCAGACCCAAAGGGGTTAAGCTGTGATTCAAATATGATCAAGAAGCCCCCAAGTAGGTTTGGCAGTATGCCGATCAAGTGGGTATCGACAGCTATGTTCTCTTTGGTTCGAATACAACCTATGTTTGAACAGGAAGCCCCCAAGTGGCCACAACTAGATTCAGATATGATCATAAGCCGAACCAAAGGGAAAGCCGGATTCAAATATGACCGGTCCCTGTTGGCAGTGTCCATCACCTGATAAAGAAGACATAAACACAATCTTTATGGGAAAAAAGGACAGAGGTCCTGCTTTATTACTTTATATAATATGTACATCGGAAAACGTATATACATCTTAAGAGCCGAAGGCCTTAAGTATAGTAAGGCCGCAGATGAGCAATATTCCACGGCCGGCGAGTCTCCTCCTCCGATTTACGTGAGTCCTTGTGCTCTCGAACATCAAAGAGGTAGTATGACCCATTGTTTAGATTCTTGCTGACCACAAAGGGTCCTTCCCAAGGCGGAGATAGCTTGTGCATGTCAGATTGATCCTGAATGAGCCGGAGCACCAAGTTGCCTTCCTGAAAAGCTCTGCTCCTAACCCGGCGGCTGTGATAGCGGCGCAGGTCCTGCTGGTAGATCGCCGAGCGGGCTATTGCCAAGTCTCGCTCCTCATCCAATAATTCAAGTGCCTCCTGTCAAGCCTTTTCGTTATCCGCCTCAATGTAAGCCGCCACACGGGGCGAGTCATGTCGTATGTCACTTGGCAGGACTGCCTCTGCTCCATAGACCATGAAGAAAGGTGTGTATCCCGTAGATCTGTTAGGCGTAGTGTTGATGCTCCATAACACGGAGGGTATCTCTTCTACCCAACAACCTGGAGTCTGTTGTAAAGGGACTAAAAGCCGGGGCTTGATGCCTCTAAGGATCTCTTGATTAGCTCTTTCTGCCTAACCATTGGACTGGGGATGAGCAACAGCCGAAACATCAAGCCGGATATGTTCTCTTTGGCAGAACTCTTCCATGGCACCTTTAGAGAGATTAGTGCCATTGTCAGTTATGATGCTATGTGGAAAGCCAAAACGAAAGATCACCTTCTTGATGAACTGAACCGCCGTGGCCGCGTCACACTTACTGACCGGCTCCGCCTCAACCCACTTGGTAAACTTGTCTACCACCACCAGCAGATGTGTCTTTTTATCCTTAGACTTTTGAAAGGTCTAACCATGTCCAGCCCCTAGACCGCAAACGGCCAAGTGATTGGGATCATCCGCAATTCTTGAGCCGGCACATGAGCTCGTCGCGAGAACTTTTGACAACCATCACATTTGCTGACCAAATCCTCCGCATCAGCATGAGCCGTCAGCCAATAGAAACCATGACGGAAAGCTTTGGCTACGAGAGATTTTGACCCGGCATGATGGCCACAATCCCCTTCATGGATCTCACAGAGTATTTCTTGGCCTTCTGCAGGCGACACACAGTGTTGAAACGCTCCAGTGACACTTAGATGGTGTAACTCGCCGTTAACAATCGTCATTGACTTGGAACGCCTGACAATTTGCCTTGCCAAGGTCTCATCCTTAGGTAACTCACCCCGGGTCATGTAAGCCAAATAAGGCACTGTCCAATCCGGGATGACATGAAGAGCCACCACCAGTTGTCCCTCCGGGTCTGGCACCGCTAGTTCTTCCTCGGTAGGCACCTTGACAGAAGGGTTATGCAAAACATCAAGAAAGGTGTTAGGTGGCACCGGCTTACGTTGAGATCCGAGCCGGCTTAAAGCATCAGCCGCCTCGTTCTTCCTTCGATCAATGTGCTCCACTTGATAACCTTTGAAATGTCCAGCCACAACATGTACTTCCCGTCGATAAGCCGCCATGAGAGGATCCTTGGAATCCCACTTGCCTGACACCTGCTGAGCGACGAGGTCTGAGTCGCCCAGGCATCTTACCCGGCTTAAGCTCATTTCCTTGGCCATCCGAAGACCATGAAGTAAGGCCTCGTACTCAGCTGCATTGTTAGTACATGGGAACATAAGCCGGAGTACATAACAAAATTTGTCACCTCGAGGGGAAGTTAAGACCACTCTAGCCCCCGAGCCTTCTAGCTGCCTGGACCCGTCAAAGTGGATAGTCCAATATGTGTTATCTGGCTTCTCCTCAGGTGCCTGCAACTCGGTCCAATCATTGATGAAGTCCACCAAGGCCTGAGACTTAATAGCAGTTCGAGGCATGTACTTCAAACCATGAGGCCCAAGCTCAATAGCCCACTTGGCGACTCGTCCTGTGGCCTCCCTATTCTGGATGATGTCTCCCAAAGGGGCAGAACTTACCATAGTTATCGGATGACTTTGAAAGTACTGCTTCAACTTCCGGTTGGCCATAAACACTCCATAAACGAGCTTCTGCCAATGTGGATACCTTTGCTTAGACTCAATGAGTACCTCACTGACATAATAAACCGGCCGGTGAACCGGATACTCCTTGCCAGCCTCCTTACGCTCCACCACAATGGCAACGCTGACGGCTCGTGAATTGGCAGCCACATATAACAACAAAGGCTCTTTATCAATTGGAGCCGCGAGAACCGGTGGTTCAGACAATTGTCTTTTCAAGTCCTCAAAAGCAGCATCAGCGGCATCACTCCAGACAAAAGTGTCTGCCTTCTTCATCATTTGATACAGCGGTAGGGCCTTCTCACCTAACCGGCTTATGAACCGGCTTAGAGCAGCGACATGACCCGCCAATCGCTGAACATCATTGATGCATGCCGGTTTAGCCAGAGAGGTAATTGCCTGAATCTTCTCTGGGTTAGTTTCAATGCCTCTGTTTGATACTAGGAAACCCAAAAGCTTGCCTGCAGGTACACCAAATACACACTTGGCCAGGTTAAGCATCATCTTGTAGACCCGGAGATTATCAAAGGTCTCTTTCAAATCCGATATCAAGGTTTCCTTTTCTCTGGACTTCACCCCAATGTCATCCATATAAGCATGAACATTACGCCCAATTTGATCGTGCAAACAGTTCTGCACACACCGCTGATAAGTTGCCTGGGCACTTTTGAGTCCAAATGGCATAGATACATACCAGAAGGCTCCAAACGGAGTGATGAAAGACGTCTTCTCCTGGTCCTTAACTGCCATTTTGATCTGATGATAACCTGAGTAAGCATCCAAAAAACTCAAACATTCACAACCCGCCGTAGCATCAATAATATGATCAATACGGGGGAGGGCAAAGGGATCAGCCGGACAAGCTTTGTTTAAATCCGTGTAATTCACACACATCCGCCAAGTGCCGTTCTTCTTGAGGACAAGCACCGAGTTAGCCAACCACTCTGGGTGAAAAACGTCCACAATAAACCCGACCACTAAGAGCTGGGCCACCTATTCCCCAATAGTCTTCCGTCTCTCCTTGTTGAACCGTCAGAGAAACCGCCTGACCGGCTTATACTTCGGATCAATATTTAGAGTGTGCTCAGCGAGTTCCCTCAGTACACCCGGCATGTCAGCACGTTTCCATGCAAAGATGTCCCGGTAATCACGGATGAACTCGATGAGCGCGCTTTCCTATTTGGGATCCAAATTGGCACTGATACTGAACTGTTTAGAGGCATCTCCTAGGGTAAAGTCAACAAGCTTTGTCTCAGTGGCTGATTTAAACTTCAACGCCGGGTCATGCTCAGTAGTTGGTTTCTTGAGGGAGGTCATGTCCGCTGGGTCAACATTGTCTTGATAAAATTTGAACTCTTTGGCCGCACAGGCCGACTCAGCATAAGCCGCATCACCTTCCTCACATTCCAGGGCCACCTTCCGGCTTCCATGCACAGTGATGGTGCCCTTGTGACCCGACATCTTGAGTTGCAAATAAACATAACATGGCTGGGCCATGAACTTGGCGTAAGCCGGTCGCCCAAATAGAGCATGATATAGGCTCTTGATTTTCACCACCTCAAACGTTAACT
Organism: Triticum timopheevii; assembly: GCA_963921465.1. Lineage (NCBI taxonomy): Eukaryota > Viridiplantae > Streptophyta > Magnoliopsida > Poales > Poaceae > Triticum > Triticum timopheevii. Next base: position 105,993,662 of record OY997272.1, on the reverse strand, counting down.
TCTCAGCCCTGGATTCATGTTCGTCTCCGAAGGCCACCTCCAGCTCAATCTTGCCAACTGGGTAAGCTGATTTACCCGGAACCACCCTATGGAAGAAAGTGTTGGATGTTCTCAAATTCTTCTTAGTCAATCCCATGCGCTGAAAGGTCTCATAGTAGAGGATATTGATACTGCTACCGCCATCCATGAGTACCTTAGTGAACTTATACCCACCAACCTGGGGTGCCAACACCAAGGCTAACTGACCCGGATTATAGACCCGTGGAGGGTGATCCTCTCTACACCATATAATCGGCTGCTCTGACGACCTCAAATAACGAGGAATTGCCGGCTCAATAGAATTCACGACCCTCTTATGAATCTTTTGGTCACGTTTGCACAAGCTAGTGGTAAACACGTGATACTGTCCACCACTCAACTGCTTTGGATGGCTTTGGTAACCCGACTGCTGTTGCTGCTGCCCTTCTTGACCAGACTGCTACTGATTTTTACCACCTGAATTCCCCTGAAAACCGGAATTTGAGCCGCCACCCGGGCCATGAAAGCCGCCAGCCCCTGAATCGCCGCCAGATCCGTGACTACCATCGAAGGTGTTGGAATTTTTAAATGCCTTCATGATCGCATAATCCTTCCATAGGTGGGTGGTGGGGTGCTCCCGGGTGCCGTGCTTCGGGCAGGGCCCATTGAGTAGCCGCTCAAGAGATGGGCCTGACCCGCCGGACCGAGGCGGCTTACCCTTATATCTCTTGTTGTTACCTCGTGCGTTGGCATTGGCCACAAACTCCGGGTTGCCATTCGCTTTACGCTTGTTGCCGCCTTGATTCCCCGGGTTATGCTGCTGGCCCTTTCCATTGCTGTTCCTTTTTCCCTTCCCTGTCTTCTCATCGTCAGACACGAGATCCTTGGTACTATCAGAATCGGCATATTTGACTAAAGCCGCCATCAGTGTACCCATATCCGTGAGGTCACGTTTAAGGCACCCCGGCTTCTGCCTCAGCGGCTCAAAACGGCAATTTTTCTCCAACATAAGGACTGCAGAGCCGGCATCCATCTTGTAGGAGGAATGAATGATCTCCTTGACCCGGCGTACCCAGTGGGTGGTGGACTCACCTTCCTCCTATTTGCAATCCGTCAGGCCCATAATCGACATGGATTGCTTACAGGTGTCCATGAAGTTCTGGATGAACCGGGCCTTTAACTCACCCCATGAACCAATGGAATTGGGTGGCAGGCCCTTTAACCAAGACCGAGCCGTTCCATCCAGCATCATGGTGAAATACTTAGCCATCACCGCGTCACTAACTTCCAACAGCTCCATGGCCATCTCATAACTCTCAATCCATGCTTCGGGCTGCAAGTCGGCCGTGTAATTCGGCACCTTTCGAGGTCCCTTGAAGTCTCTGGGCAACCGCACATTGCGTAAAGCCAGAACCAGACAAGGAACACCACCGGTTCTAGTGGTGACACCCGCCTCAACAGAAGTTGTGGGATACTATGGAAAATCTTGATGTGCCATCTGTTGAGCCACTGCCTGAGCCACCCGCTCGTCCTCCTGACGTATTCGATCTTGCACCGGGTTATAGCCACCGGGCTGGTTACGGCGTTGGGCGTTGCTTGACAAAGCTTCCGACTCCATGTGCCTGCTGTAACTCGGGCTCTGGTTCTGGCGAGGTGGTGCTAACCAGGGCGGGGGAGTAGAATGAATCCTGTCCCGGCTATAAGAATAGGTCTCCTGCTGAGCTAAGGCCGTCTGGAGGAGCTCTCTGACTCTCCAGGTCTCTACTGCCGCCGGGTCATCACCCTCCATAGGAAGAGCCGCCAAACATGCTGAAGCTACAATTAAGTTCTCCATGGGGTTGGAAAAGTGACCCGGTGGAACCGGTACATAACGCGGCGGTGGCATGCTCACATGAGGTGGTGCCATCTCCCGTGGCTGAGTCGGCCCTCCTGTTCCGGCTGTCATAAACTGATTGGCCTCCGGGTTACTTGGGCCGGCTCCGGGTGTAGCAAAAAGAACCCGAGGATCGTAATTCGGAGGTAACCGAGACTGAGTCTTCTGATGTCTTCTCATCATTACCTCATTGGATGCGTTTAAACTCATCGTGAGCTGGTAAGCTTCTGACTGCAAGCGCTATGCCCGGGCGTCGAGAGCCGCCCGCTCTGTAGCTAGTCTAGTATCCTCAGCTGCCAAGGCCTCCTTGGCCTAAGCTATCTCTTCATGCACCTGTGCTACCACTTCATCATGCTCGTCTTTGTCTGCAGGAATAACCGTAGCAGTTAATAGGGCCGTAAGCTTGTCCATGAGGTCCATCAGCACCTGAGCCGGTGGGCGCACGGGGCCGCCTGCCCCGGCTGCTCCTAACCCGGATGTGATCGCTGCCGCAGCTGTAGAGTTTGCACCGGGCTGAGTTCCAGCCATGAAGATCCCTTCCCATCTTGGCGGCTCACAGGCGTCTGGAATACTGCTGCCATCGGAACAGCCCCCAAGCGCGCCGTCCTGCACCTGATACAACTAATCTGTTGAGCCGGTGGACGAGTCACCGTCTGAGAGGACAACCGTCTCACCCCCATCTTCAGATCCTTTAGGAAGTTCCTCTCCGTGGATGTAGACCACGAAGGCACGCCTTAAGACAGGTTGAGTCCGGGTCTTCCTTGCACACTGAGCCGTCTTGACGAGGTCGGTGCAGTTGTCCGGCTCAGGGCCCGGCTCACCGATCCGGCCGATGAAGACATGGATTCCACCGAAGGGGACTCGGTATCCGTACTCAATTGAGCTGGTGTCGGGACCCCAGCCTTCGTTGTTGATGTAGATCTTGCCGCGACGACTCTTGGTCATCCGGCCCACCACGTATCCCTTGAGCCCTTTGAAGTTGCCCTTCAAGAACTCAAATCCACCGTGCACTGGCCCCACAGTGGGCGCCATCTTTCGTGGAATTGTCACGTCAGATATCCTTGTGAAAGGACTTAGTTGTGGAGCCATCGCAACTAGGAAGCTTGAAGGGGTTAAATCGGGACAAAGGACACGAGTGGGTTTATACTAGTTCGGCCCCTTACGATGAAGGTAAGGCCTAAGTCTAGTTGGGTTGGTATTGATGTTTCGATGACCAGGGAGCGAGACACGCTATGCCTGGTTCTCGATGAGTTGTTTTCTGCCCTAAGCCGCCAGCGGGTCGTCCCCTTATATACACGGGTGGACACCCTGTGGCTTACAGAGTCCCGGCCGGCTTATAAACAATGTCCGGCTCGGTGACTAGTTAAGTCTACCTTATGATAAAAGTAATACTATTACATTGGTTTACTACAACGGGCCTTGAGTCGCCAGCGGGCCTTAAGCCCATCTTGAACCGCTATCTTCATGCTTGGCCTTGGGCTTCTCTCTGATGAGGCTCTTTGCGTAACCCGGCCCCTCCTGGGCGGCTTACACAAATAGCTATATTCCCAACAGATAGTGATGTTTCTCCAAAGTCATTGCCACCAAGCTGCTAGAGCTTCGTGATGAACTATAACATATCAGGGATAGATATGATGATCCTTGAAATATTCGCGATGTTTTACACCGTGAAAGTAGAAATCAAGAAGGAGCATCAATTGTTGATGGTTAGTGAAACCACTAGTTTCAAGAAGGGCAAGGGCAAGAAGGGATACTTCATGAAATGGCAAATCAGTTGCTGCTCTAGTGAAGAAACCCAAGGTTGAAACCAAACCCGAGACTAAGTGCTTCTGTAATGAGGGGAACGGTCACTGAAGCAGGACTACCCTAGATACTTGGTAGATGAGAAGGTTGGCAAGGTCGATAGAAGTATATTGGATATACATTATATTAATGTGTACTTTACTAGTACTCCTAGTAGCACCAGGGTATTAGATACCGGTTTGGTTGCTAAGTGTTGGTAACTCGAAATAAAAGTTGTGGAATAAACGGAGACTAGCTAAAGGTGAGATGACGATATGTGTTGGAAGTGTTTCCAAGCTTGATGTGATCAAGCATCGCATACTCCCTCTACCATCGAGATTGGTGTTAAACCTAAATAATTGTTATTTGGTGTTTGCGTTGAGCATAGACATGATTGGATTATGTCTATCACAATACGTTCATTCATTTAAGGAGAATAATAGTTACTCTGTTTATTTGAATAATAAATTCAATGGTCTTGCACCTAAATTGAATGGTTTATTGAATCTCGATCATAGTGATACACATGTTCATGCCAAAAGATATAAGATAGTGATGATAGTACCACATACTTGTGGCACTGCCATTTGAGTCATATTGGTATAAAATGCATGAAGAAGCTCCATGTTGATGGATCTTTGGACTCACTCATTTTTGAAAAGATTGAGACATGCGAACCATGTCTATTGGTGTATACGCATGAAGAAACTCCATGCAGATGGATCGTTTGGACTCACTTGATTTTGAATCACTTGAGACATGCAAATCATACCACATGGGCAAGATGACTGAAAAGCCTCGTTTTCAGTAAGATGGAACAAGAAAGCAACTTGTTGGAAGTAATACATTTTGATGTGTGCAGTCCAATGAGTGCTGAGGTACGCAGTGGATATCGTTATGTTCTTACTTTACAGATGATTTGAGTAGATGTTGAGTATATTTACTTGATGAAACACAAGTCTGAATTATTGAAAGGTTCAAGTAATTTCAGAGTGAAGTTGAAGATCGCCGTGACAAGAGGATAAAATTTCTATGATATGATCATAGAGATGAGTATCTAAGTTATGTGTTTGGTATACAATTAAGACATTGTGGAAATTGTTTCACAACTAATACTGCCTGGAACACCATAGTGTGATGGTGTGTCCGAACATCATAGCTGCACCCTATTGGATATGGTGCATACCATGATGTCTCTTATCAAATTACCACTACTGTTTATCGGTTAGGAATTAGAGATAACCGCATTCACTTCAAATAGGGCACCACGTAATTGCGTTGAGATGACATCGTATGAATTATGGTTTGGAGAAACCTAAGCTGTCATTTCTTAAAAGTTTGGGCTGCGAAGCTTATGTGGAAACGTTTTAGCCTGATAAGCTCAAACCCAAATCGGATAAATGCATCTTCATAGGACAACCACAACAGTTGGGTATACCTCCTATTTCAGATCCGGAAGCAAAAGTGATTGTTTCTAGAAATGGGTCCTTTCTCGAGGAAAAGTTTCTCTTGAAAGAATTGAGTGGGGGGATGGTGGTGACTTGATGAGGTTATTGAACCATCACTTCAACCAATCTGTAGCATGGCACAGGAAGTTGTTCCTGGGGAGCCTACACCAGTTGAAGTGGAAGCTGAACATAGTGATCATGAAACTTTGGATCAAGTCACTACCAAACCTCGTAGGTCGACAAGGACGCGTACTGCTTCGGAGTGGTACGGTAATCCTGTCTTGGAGGTCATGTTGCTATACAACAATGAACCTACGAGCTGTGGAGAAGCGATGGTGGGCTCGGATTCCGACAAATGGCTCGAGGCCATAAAATCCGAGAGAGGATCCATGTATAAAACAAAGTGTAGACTTTGGAAGAACTACTTGATGGTCGTAAGGCTGTTGGGTACAGATGGATTTTAAAAGGGAAGACGGACAATGATGGTAAGTGTCACCATTAGGAAAGCTCGACTTGTCGCTAAGATGTTTTGAGACAAGTTCAAGGAGTTGACTATGATGAGACTTTCTCACTCATAGCGATGCTAAGAGTGTGTTGAAATTATATTAGCAGTTCTTGCATTATTTATGAAATCTTGCAGATAAGATGTCAAAACATTGTTTCCTCAATGATTTTCTTGTGGAAAGGTTGTATGTGATACAACCAAAAGGTTTTGTCAGTCCTAAAAGATGCTAACAAGTATGCAAAGCTCCAGCAATCCTTCTAAGGACTGGAGTAAGCATCTCAGAGTTGGAATATATGCTTTGATGAGATGATCAAAGATTTTGGGTTTATACAAAGTTTATGAGAAACTTGTATTTCCAAAGGAGTGAGTGGGAGCACTATAGCATTTCTGATGAGTATATGTTGTTGACATATGTTGATCGAAAATGATGTAGAATTTCTGGAAAGCATATAGGGTTATTTGAAAAGTGTTTTTCAATGGAAAACCTGGATTAAGCTACTTGAACATTGAGCATCAAGATCTATAAGGATTGATCAAAATCGCTTGATAGTACATTCAAATGAGTATGCACTGTGACAAGATTTTGAAGGAGTTCAAAATAGATCGGCAAAGAAGGAGTTCTTGGCTGTGTTATAAGGTGTGAGTATTGAGTAAGACTCAAGACCTGACCACAGCAGAAGAGAGAGAAAGGACGAAGGTCGTCCCCTATGCTCTAGACGTAGGCTCCACAGTATGCTATGTTGTGTACCGCACCTAAAGTGTGCCTTGCCATGAGTCAGTCAAGGGGTCCAAGTGTAATCCAGGAATGGATCACAGGACAGCAGTCAAGGTTATCCTTAGTAACTAGTGGACTAAGGAATTTTCTCGATTATGGAGGTGGTAAAAGAGTTCATCGTAAAGGGTTACGCCGATGCAAACTTTGACACTAATCTGGATGACTCTGAGTAGTAGACCGGATTCGTATAGTAGAGTAGTTATTTGGAATAGTTCCAAATAGCACGTGGTAGCTGCATCTAGGAGATGACATAGAGATTTGTAAAGCACACACGGATCTGAAAGATTCAGACCCGTTGACTAATAACCTCTCTCACAAGCGAGATATGATCAAACCCAATGGGTGCTGGATTCATTACAATCACATAGTGATGTGAACTAGATTATTGACTCTAGTGCAAGTGGGAGACTATTGGAAATATGCCCTAGAGGCAATAATAAAATGGTTATTATTATATTTCCTTTTTCATGATAATTGTCTATTGTTCATGCTATAATTGTATTAACTGGAAACCGTAATACATGTGTGAATACATAGACCACAACATGTCCCTAGTGAGCCTCTAGTTGACTAGCTCGTTGATCAATCGATGGTTATCGTTTCCTGACCATGTACATTGGATGTCATTGATGACGGGATCACATCATTAGGAGAATGATGTGATGGACAAGACCCAATCCTAAGCATAGCACAAGATCGTGTAGTTCGTTTGCTAAAAGCTTTTCTAATATCAAGTATCATTTCCTTAGACCATGAGATTTTGCAACTCCCGGATACCATAGGAATGCTTTGGGTGTGCCAAATGTCACAACGTAACTGGGTGGCTATAAAGGTGCACTACGGGTATCTCCGAAAGTGTCTGTTGGGTTGGCACGAATCGAGACTGGGATTTGTCACTCCGTGTGACGGAGAGGTATCTCTGGGCCCACTCGGTAATGCATCATCATAATGAGCTCAATGTGACTAAGTAGTTAGTCACGGGATCATGCATTATGGCACGAATAAAGTGACTTGCCGGTAACGAGATTGAACGAGGTATTGGGATATCGACGATTGAATCTCAGGCAAGTAACGTACCAATTGACCAAGGGAATTGTATACGGGATTGCTTGAATCCTTGACATCGTGGTTCATACGATGAGATCATCGAGGAACATGTGGGAGCCAACATGGGTATCCAGATCCCGTTGTTGGTTATTGGCCAGAGAGCTGTCTTAGTCATGTCTGCATGATTCCCGAACCCATAGGGTCTACACACTTAAGGTTCGATGACGCTAGAGTTGTTATGGGAATTAGTATGCAGTTAGCGAATGTTGTTCGGAGTCCCGGATGAGATCCCGGACGTCACAAGGAGTTCTGGAATGGTTCGGAGGAAAAGATTTATATATGGGAAGTCCTATTTTGGCCACCGGAAAATGTTCAGGATTTTTCGGTATTGTACCGGGAAGGTTCTAGAAGGTTCTGGAGTGGGGCCCACCTGCATGGGGGGACCCACATGAACGTGGGTAGTGGGGGCAAGGCCCCACACCCCTGGTCAAGGTGCACCAAGATCTCCCCTTAGAAGGAATAAGATCATATCCCGAAGGGATAAGATCAAGATCCCTAAAAAGGGGGGATAACAATCGGTGGGGAAGGAAATGATGGGTTTCTTTCCTCCCACCTTTGCCAACGCCCCAATGGACTTGGAGGGAAAGAAACCAGCCCCCTCACCCCTATATATAGTGGGGAGGCGCATGGGAGCTTGACCCTTCCCCTGGCGCAGCCCTCTCCCTCCCCAACACCTCCTCCATAGTAGTAGTGCTTGGCGAAGCTCTGCCGGAGAACTGCAAGCTCCACCACCACGCCGTCGTGCTGCCGGAGCTCTCCCTCAACTTCTCCTCTCCCCTTGCTGGATCAAGAAGGAGGAGACGTCCCCGGGCTGTACGTGTGTTGAACGCGGAGGCACGGTTGTTCGGTGCTTAGATCGGATTCGGCCGTGATCTGAATCGCTTAGTGAACGACTACACCGACCGCGTTCTTGCAGTGCTTCCGCGTCGCGATCTTTAAGGGTATGAAGATGCACTCCCCTCTCTCTCGTTGCTAGTTACTCCATAGATTGATCTTGGTGATCCGTAGAAAATTTTGAATTTCCGCTACGTTCCCCAACAAATACAGGCTTCTCCAAAAGCCTATATAAAACCATATGCTTTGATCAACTCATCAAAGCGTATATTCCAACTCTGAGATGCTTGCACCAGTCCATAGATGGATTGCTAGAGTTTGTACACCTTGTTAGTACCTTTAGATTCAACAAAACCTTCTGGTTGCATCATATACAACTCTTCTTTAAGAAATATCCATTTATGGAATGCAGTTTTGACATCCATTTGCCAGATTTCATAAAATATGGCAACTGCTAACATAATTCGGACAGATTTAAGCATCACTACAGTTGAGAAAATCTCATTGTAGTCAACACCTTGAACTCGCTGAAAACCTTTTTGCGACAAGCCGAGCTTTGTAGATAGTAACACTACTATCATTGTCCGTCTTCCTCTTGAAGATCCATTTATTTAATATGGCATGCCGATATCAAGCAAGTCCACCAAAGTCCACACTTTGTTCTCATACATGGATCCTATCTCAGATTTCATGGCCTCAAGCCATTTCACGGAATCTGGGCACATCATTGCTTCCTCATAGTTCGGAGGGTCATCATGGTCTAGTAACATGACTTCCAGAATAGGATTACCGTACTACTCTGGTGCGGACCGTACTCTAGAAGACCTACGAGGTTCTGTAGTAACTTGATCTGAAGTTTCATGATGATCATCATTAGCTTCCTCACTAATTGGTGTAGGAATCACTAGAACCGATTTCTGTGATGAATTACTTTCCAATTCGGGAGAAGGTACAATTACCTCATCAAGCTCTACTTTCCTCCCACTCACTTCTTTCGAGAAAAAACTCCTTATCTAGAAAGGATCCATTCTTAGCAACGAACTTGCCTTCAGATCTGTAATAGAAGGTGTACCCAATAGTTTCCTTTGGGTATCCTATGAAGACGCATTTCTCCGATTTGGGTTCGAGCTTATCAGGTTGAAGCTTTTTCACATAAGCATCGTAGCCCAAAACGTTAAGAAACGACAACTTTGGTTTCTTGCCAAACAACAGTTCATAAGGTGTCGTCTCAACGGATTTTGATGGTGCCCTATTTAATGTGAATGTAGCTGTCTCTAATGCATAACCTCAAAACGATAGTGGTAAATCGGTGAAAGACATCATAGATCGCACCATATCCAATAAAGTGCGATTACGATGTTCGGATACACCATTACGCTGTGGTGTTCCAGGTGGCGTGAGCTGTGAAACTATTCCACATTGTTTTGAATGAAGGCCAAACTCGTAACTCAAATATTCTCCTCCACGATCAGATCGTAGAAACTTTATTTTCTTGTTACGATGATTCTCCACTTCACTCTGAAATTCTTTGAGCTTTTCAAATGTTTCAGACTTGTGTTTCATTAAGTAGATATACCCATATCTTCTCAAATCATTTGTGAAGGTCAAAAAATAATGATACCCGCCATGAGCATCAACACTCATTGGACCGCATACATCGGTATGTATTATTTCCAATAAGTCACTAGCTCGTTCCATTGTTCCGGAGAACGGAGTTTTAGTCATCTTGCCCATAAGGCACGGTTGGCAAGCATCAAATGATTCATAATCAAGTGATTCCAAAAGTCCATCAGCATGGAGTTTCTTCATGCACTTTACACCGATATGACCCAAATGACAGTGCCACAAATAAGCTTCACTATCATTATCAACTTTGCATCTTTTGGCATCAATACTATGAATATGTGTATTACCATGATCGAGATTCAATAAACCAGCAACATTGGGTGCGTGACCATAGAAGGTTTTATTCATGTAAACAAAATAACAATTATTCTCTGTCTTAAATGAATAACCGTATTGCAATTAACATGATCTAATCATATTCATGCTCAACGCAAACACCAAATAACATTTATTTACGTTCAACACTAATCCCGAAAGTATACCGAGTGCTCGATGATGCTCATATCAATCTTGGAACCACTTCCAACACACATCGCCACTTCATCCTCAACTAGTCTCTATTTATTTTGCAACTCCTGTTTCGAGTTACTAATCTTAGCAACCGAACAATAATATGTATATCAAATATACCTTTGTTCACTTTCCCATCCTTCTTATCTGCCAAATATTTGGGGCAGTTCCACTTTCAGTGACCATTTCCTTTGCAGTAGAAGCACTCAATTTCAGGCTTAGGTCCAGCTTTGGGCTTGTTCACGGGAGTGACAACTTTCTTTCCATTCTTCTTGAAGTTCCCTTTCTTTCCCTTTGCCCTTTTCTTGAAACTAGTGGCCTTGTTTAATCATCAACACTTGATGCTCCTTTTTGATTTCTACCTTCATTGATTTCAGCATCACAAAGAGCTCGGGAATCGTTTTCGTCATCCCTTGCATACTATAGTTCATCACGAAGTTCCAGTAACTTGGTGATGGTGACTAGAGAACTCTGTTAATCACTTTCTTATCTGAAAGATTAACTCCCACTTGATTCAAATGATTGTAGTACCCAGACATTCTGAGCACATGCTCACTAGTTGAGAAACTCTCCTCCATCTTTTAGGCAAAGTACTTGTCAGAGGTCTCATACCTTTTGACACGGGCATGAGTCTGAAATACCAATTTCAGCTCTTGGAACATCTCATATGCTCCGTGACATTTCAAAAACATTTTTGAAGTCCCGGTTCTAAGACGTAAAGCATGGTGCACTAAACTATCAAGTAGTCATCATATTGAGCTAGCCAAATTTTCATAACGTCTACATCTGCTCCTGCAATAGGCACTACAAAAAAATACACTTCCGTGATGCTATGTGTTTGTCACAGTAGGTCGCATTTTTTGTCATGCATGTACATCCATGACAAATTTATGACAGAATCAAGATAGTCATACCTGTGCTGTCGTAGAAGTGTTCCATGACATTACCAAAATTATCATCACGGAAGTGTCCACTTCCATGACGATAAATCGCGCGTCACAGAAGTGCTTTCGTCAAGGGTGACCGACACATGGCATCCACCGTAATGGAACGCCGTTAAGCTATCTGGTCGGATTTTGGATCCGATAACCCGTTAACAGCCACGACCAATGCCGATTTTCCACGTGTAAAATTCTCATTGGCTGACGGATCCATGTGTCAGCTCCGCGTTGGCACAGGTGTCACTCATCCAACGGTCGAGACGGGTCTATGATATGTTGACACGTGGACCGGCCCAAAAGTGGCCCACAAAGTTTAAATGGGCCGACCCAACCGAAGGCCCATAAGATTTAGCGGACCATAATGGGCCGGCCCAGCTAAAGGCCCACAAAATTTAGGGGACCATAATGGGCTGGCCCAGCTAAAGGCCCACAAGATTTTGCAGACCACAATGGGCTGGCCCAGCTAAAGGCCCACAAGATTCTGCAGACCATAATGGGCTGACCCAGCTAAAGGCCCAACATTCTCTGTCAAATTGGCCCGTCAACGGCCTGGTCTAAACTTGTCATCAATGCGGCCCGTGGTCACTTCTGGCACGTTAACAGTCCGCTATGTAATTGGGCCAAATTACGGCCCGATGTATTTCCGGCCTGATAAAGGTCCGGCTTCATTTGGGCCCATTTACATGCCATCAAAACTTTTGGCCCATAAACGACCGTGAAGGATTAGGGTCATATTTGGCCATGTCTGTCATTCGGCCTGTTAGAGGCCCACTATAGATTTGGCCCACTTTCGGCCTGTTGTCATTTTCGGCCAGTTAACATCGGACGTAAACCATGGGCCATATGTGGCCCAACGTCATATCGGGCCCATTAACGCCCCATATAAAAATGACGATAATCTAGCCCGACCTAAGTTCCGGCCTGTTAAAGGCCCGTGTATTAGGTTGGCGCATTTATGGCCCGTCCGAATTTCGGCCTGTCAAATATCCGCATCATAAATGGGCCACCATTTCGGCCTGCTAAGTCTAGTGGGTTATTTGGCACAATCAGGGCCCAATCTCACTTTCGGTCTATTAAAGGCCCATGTTTTTTATGGGCTCGACATATTTACACCTGTAAACGGCCTACTTTTACTGAGGGCCCAAATTATGTTTAGGCCTGTTAAAGGCCCACTATGGGCACAGGCCTACCAGAAAAATTTGGAAGCTTATTCTAATTTAAGCCCAGATATTTTTAGTGGGCTACATGCCAATTTCGGCCCGTAATCGTTTTTAGCCCAATTGGAATGGGCCCGACGAATGTTGGCATGTTGGGCTCCTACGAAGCTTTCGTCCGAATACATTACTAAGATAAACCTACACTATACAAAAATAGTGTCATAATTACTGCAGCCTGTGGCAGCATCATAAATGTTGTATCACAACAAAATAAATTCCAATCATACAACAAAAGGCCTGTTGGCATAAAGTTTACAGTCCTTCCAGATAAAAGCACCATCAGATGTATAGAAGCACAGACCATTTGACCTGAGTGTTAATGTTTCAGGCTGTAGAATCTGATGGAGCAGCACGATCTCCACCTTTTTTCCACCATTGCTCTTCAACAACAAAGCGAATGTCTGATAGTATGGTTTCAAAACCATTCATATCTTGATGGCATTTCTCAACCACTATTCTTGTTTCCGAAACAACGTCCATTAGGGATTGGACTTGTGTTTGGAGCACAGATATATCACTCTGTCTAGCAGGAAGATTTTGTTCAGTAGGCGATTTGGACGAGGTTACCTAGACAACCAACCCAGAATTACACAGGAAGGTGCTTTTTGCACTGTTAGTGGAGAGATACTGACGCACTGCAGCAAGAGGTGACATTGTGCCTGTAGTAGCCTCATCACCTTCAGGTGGTTGTGGCTGTTCAATCATTTGTTCCATAGCTTCCTGAAAGTTTGAACTTGTAGATTAGTGTACCAGTGAGTTACTAATGAGACAAAAACAAACAAAGTAGGTTAAACGTTTATACATAACTTATTTTGGTGAACTACTGTAATTCATTGGCATATATTGTAGTGCCAACTACATAATAAAATCACTTTCAGAACATATGTCCACGTAGCATGCCTACTGTATTGTCTATTTCCTCACATTCGTTGACATCTAAGGATAAAGAGACATGGTTTAAAGTAGGATGAACATAGTATGACATCATTCATATCATGGGAAAACAGATATAAAACAAACATGCTATTTTATCATTGTGTGCGCACGTGAACATAACAACTAGATTACAGATCAAGACCAAAATAATAGCCTTCATCTCTTTTAAACCATGTAAGGTGAAATGATACGTTAAGACAACAGTGTATAAAAGTGAACAGAGTAACTGACATTGGCTGCAAACCAAGTAGTTAAATGACACATCACAGTACCAATTAGTTCAAGGCAGGAGGAGTAAGGACTTACAACAATGGCTTGAACTGGTGTGCTCATGCCCTTCATCTTGCTGGTGTGGCAATCCTTGAAGATTTGCACTGCATTCAGTTCAGGTTCTTTTTGGTCCGCACGGGCTTTTTGCTGTATTTGGAACAAGTCAATATAGATACGATAATATGGCACAAAAGAAGAAGGAAGTAGCAGCTATTTACAAGAGCCTCGCAGTGTGCAATATAGCTACGAGATCCTGTTGTCTGTTGGAATTTCACTTTAGAATGGTTGGTTTTGTTCTTCAAACAGTTAGCCTAGAAGAAGATACACTTGTAAGGCACATACATAAATACAAGTTCAATATGTGGTCTGATCAAATACATGTAGCCTATGTGATACTTTGGATCAGACCAGTGTTTAACAAGGGCTGTCCAGTCTTCATCTGTAATATATTCCACTGGAGATGTTTGGGTGATTTCATTGTTAGCCATGCCTTCAAAGTGAGATTTTCTAAGGTGGTACTAATACTGTCGCATAGTAGTCTAAAAAACATGAGTGCATGCTTGTTTAGTTGCATCATCTTTCGGATCCAACTTGAACCTCATCTGTTGAAAAAAGAATGTGAGTCTAATTAGGAGGAAGCTAGAAAGTATGGGACAAAGCAAGGCAATATTACTAATTGCGATGAATAACATTACTTACAGATAAATGGTCAAGGAAGGTGTTAAACTGGGTATTGTCTTTCTCATTCCTGTACTGGATCTACGTTGGGAGGATATGCGCATGACACCTAACGGCAACGGCTGCCTGTGATACTAACTTGGCTGACTCTATAGCATCACGTGGCCTTTTTAAACCTGCCTCAAAATAGATCTCCATTCTTCCTCCTTTAGATTTTGTTAATCTGTCAAGCATTATCCCTGATGTCTGTTTCTGCTTGCGCGGAGTGCTAGTTCAACAACAAATATGGAAAGTGTTAGTGTACATCAAACTGAGAGTACATATAAAGGAGCATGCAACTGCAACTTGACTCGGTCAGGTACCGTCTTGGTGTTGATGCTCATGAGGTTCATCTCATCTTGCCATGTCCTGTTGTGTCAACAGTGCTTCGGAAGTAGTGTTAGGTGTGAAGGCAGCTTGGGAACTGGCCAGTTCCGGAGCAAACGAACGAGTAACTGGTTGAGATGCTGGTACAGTTGAAGCGGATGTTGCAGCTGGTGGAGCAGGTGATACTGTGTTTGTAGATTTAGCCGGTGGACTTGGACCTTCTACTACACTATAAGTACCAGCAGAATCTCGACAACAGAGCCTTTTCCGTTTCACCCAACGAGTAACAGCACTCCCTACTATATTATTTTCCTTGCTCTTTTTTGACTTTGCCATGTCAAGCTGTACCCACAACACAAAGGAATAAAATCACTCTTCAGAACTCATTGATGCATGATACAGACAAGCAATACATTGATGTAAGACAACCGTATGAGGATGGAATATGTAAGAAAAACAGGACAGCATGACATATTCACAGCTACGATGTGCAAACTAAGCAAAAGGATTTTCAACAAAATAGAAGTAATGCAAGCTAGACACCATATGAAAGATGCAACCAATATTACTCTGTCAAGTTAAAAGTGTCTTGTCATAAGTGGCAATTCGGAAAATTAGAAGCAGTACAACGTAGAAATCAATGCAAGATGCAACCACTATCAAACTGCCATGTTAAAAGCGTCCAATCGTGAGTTACTGATGCGGGATACACAACAACAGTACTTTGATGTAAGAACATGGTATGATAGATAGATGTAGTGTATTCTAGACACTGAAAGCCATGTCATATGCACATGTATAACGTATAAACTCAGCAGGTGCAATTTAATCAAAATAGAAGAAATACAGGCTAGACAACATATGCAACATGAAACCAATTATCACACTGTCAACTTAGAGCAAGCACCTGCGATGGTGGAGTGCGGGAGATGAACTCATCATGTAGACTTGGGACTTCAACTTCATTAGCAGTAGCAGTGGCAAATCTAGAGAGTCTCTGTTTGCGTCGGTGCGGATTACCACCAACATCCCCTAACTTACTCTTTTCCTTCCTATTTTCTGATATTGCCTTATGAAGTCAAAACCACAAGAAGATGGATAAAATTAGCTCTGCATAACTGGTTGATGCATGATACAGACGAACACTACTTTGATGTAAGGCAAGCGCAGGAGGATGGAATATATACAAAAAAAGACAGTGTTTCATATTCACACGTACGATAGGAGGATGGAATATGTATGAAAAAATAGTACGTGGAAGGCATTTCAACAAAATTAGAAGAAATGAAAGCTAGGCACCATATGAACATGCAACCAATATCACTCTATAAGGTAAAAAGTGTCACGTCGTAAGTGCCATTTCAAGAAATTAGAAGTAGTACAAGCTAGAAGACAATGCAAGATGCAACCTACATCACAGTCCCAAGTTAAATGTGTCTTATGGGTAAGTGATCGTTGCAGGTATAAGTTGTAGGCTACTCAGATGCAATGCAACATAATAAGAAGCAATACAAACTAGACATCATACGGAAAATGCAACCACGTATAACAGTTCCAAGTAAGAGCAAGCACCTGTGATGGTGGAGCAGGGGAGATGTTCTCATCGTGTACATGTATGTTCTAGAGCCTGTCTTCACCAATAATGTAAGTTTGTCCATCTCAAGCCTTCAAACTTTGTTGTATATATTTGGTTAGGCATGACTGCAACAAGTGTTTATTTTTGGTGTTTGCATCAAATTGCATGTTTAAAGTTTATTATGTACTCCCTCCATTCCAAAATAGATGACCCAATTTTGTACTGAAGTTAGTATACAGTTGGGTCATCTATTTTAGAACGGAGGGAGTAGTTCATAAACAAAAGTTTGTCCTTTCTCAATTTAAGTTTTCAGTTGTACAACGAAGTTCCTTATTCATACCATGTAAATTAAAGTATACAGAGCAAGTGTTCTTCTTTTGCACTGCATGTATGCTTCTGTTCTTCATCTGTAATCCAGTGGTGTGGTGAACCTACCCACTATAGCACAATGTCATATTCTGCAATGTCTTAACTATGAACAACGTAATATCATTTTACTACTCCCTCCGTCCGAAAATACTTGTCATTGAAATGGATGTATCTAGATGTATTTTCGTTCTAGACACATCCATTTTGATGACAAGTAATTCCGGACGGAGGGAGTATTATTTAAACCGTCTCTTTATTTGCCAATCTGAAATGGGATAAATTGACAGCACACTAACCATTGATACTTATGAGTTCTTGATCTTTAATCCAGTGGTGTCGTGAAGCTGCCAACTCCTTCACAATGTCATTTCCTACCATGTCTTGACCTGAACAATACCATATTGTGTTAATGCAATTTTAAACTGTGTCACTTTATTCGTCAGTAAGAAATGTGATGAAATGTCAGCACTGATACTTTTATGTGCAAAACTTGTCATCTGTCTGCTTGTTTATCTTTCAGAGTGAGGAAGATTTAAGTGTTGAACAAGCGCAGTCTCATCATCTTGCTCAACTACTTGCGCTGTAGCTCCCTAGTAGGGCTAACCTTTCTTGAACTCTATTGAAGTTCTATCGGTTTTCTATATTATTTTGTCGGCGTGTTTATTTGCACTGGTGGCGATCTTTGATGCCCAGTGCATGTAATCTGCTGTTTGCTTGTGCTTTATTATCATAGTGGCGAACTTTGATGCCCAGTGGATTTAATATGCCGTAATTTCTTTATTGTATAGTCTAGGTTTTTTCTTATTCACGATGCTGCAGTTATTTTACTGTCTTCGCAGTAAACTGGCCAAACCGTAAAATTACGGTACATAATCGGACCGTCATGCAATCACGATGTAGGTTGGGCCTGAAACATGCCGAACAGCTAACGGGCCGGCAGCAGCCCGAAATGAACCCCGGCCCATGATTGTGCGAATCAAATCACGGGCTTTTAACAGGCCAAAATTGTCTCGGTCCTTGTTTGGCCAAATCAGATATCGGCTGCGAGCAGGCCGGATGCAAACCGGGCCGTAGTTAGGCCCAACTACATGACGGGCATTTAACAGGCCGAAATTAATATAGGGCCGAAATGTTAAACGGGTCCTTAAGAGGCCAAAACTAATGTCAGGCCGAATTCCTAAGTGGGCCTCTAGCAAGTGGGCCCAGAAGCATAGTGTCCAGTTGACGGGCCGAATCTGATATGGGCCATAATTGAGCCCATAGCCTCTTAAAGGGTCGTAACTGATCTGGGCCATAATTTGGCCCAGAACGTGGTAGGCTTTTAATGGCCCGGATCTCATATGGGCCACTATTAGGCCCGGAACGTGGCAGACCATTAATGGACCAGATCAAATATGGGCCGACATTTGGCCCAAAACATGGCAGCCAGTTAATGGGCCGGCCTACTAGGGCCCTCAAATTCTTGTGGGCCTACAGCTGGGCCGGCCCGTTAATGTCGGCGAAATCTCGTGGGCCTTTAGCCGGGCCAGCCCATTATGATCCGCAAGAATCTTGTGGGCCTTTACCTGGGCAGGCCCATTATGGCAAATAAAAATCTTGTGGGCCTTTACCTGGGCCGGCCCATTATGGCCCGCAAAATCTTGTGGGCCGTTAGCTGGGCCAGCCCATTATGTCCCGCAAAATCTCGTGGGCCTTTAGCTGGGCTGGCCCATTATGGTCCGCAAAATCTTGTGGGCCTTTAGTTGGGCCGGCCCATTTAAACTTGATGGGCCGGTCCATGTGTCAACATATCATAGGCGCGTCTCGCCCATTGGATGAGTGACACCTGTGCCAGCGCGGACCTGACACGTGTCTCCTCCAGCCAATGATGATTTTACACATGGAAAATCCCCATTGGTCGGGGCTGTTAACGGGTTATCGGATCCAAAACCCGACACGATAGCTTAACGGAGTTCCGTTACGGTGGATGCTACGTGTCGGTCACGCTTGACGAAAGCACTTCTGTGACGCGCGATTTATCATCATGGAAGTGGACACTTCTGTGATGATAATTTTGGTAATGTCATGGAACACTTCTACGACATCACAGGTATGAGTATCTTGATTCTGTCATAAATTTGTCATGGATGTACATGCATGACAAAAAACGCGACCTACTGTGACAAACACGTATCATCACGGAAGTGTATTTTTTTGTACTGCAACCAGCTACACCTTCGCACGCAAGGAAGTGCGTCCGGGCAAAAAAAACCAAAACAATTCGCCCCCCTGACTGCTGGGAACCACCAGCTACATCTTCGCAGGCAAGGAAGTGCCTGATAGTCGGGACCCACCTGGTCAAAGCATACGTAGCATTGTCATTCTGGTCGCGAAAGTGTACGTACATACTGGTCGATGTAGAGGCACGCACGTGTCGTAGTAGAGGCGTGCATGTGTCGTAGTAGAGGCGCGCACGTAGCATGTACACGTACATACAGTGGTGAGCGTGCATGAAAGAAAATACGGCCACGTACGTACATACGGGCAGGGTCTTGAACGCCTACTCGCGCATACGTACATGGCTGGGTCGGAACGGAGAAACAAAATCGTCGTCATGTTCATGGGGTGCCAACCGGCTGGGTCGGAACGGAATGCGTGGTCGTGTTCATCAGGAGGGCTTGGACGGAACAGGCGATGGAAACGAGGCCTGGTGTACCGCACAATGGAGGAAACGGCCTTGTGTTCGACTAGCCACGCTCGAAACGAGATCCTGTTGATCGGGAGGGGCCTGGCGTACCGCAAAAGGGAGGAAACGGTCCTCCTACAGTCAAAACAGGGGTCATGTTGATTGGGAGGGGTGTGGCGTACCGCAAAACGGAGGAAACAGACCTCCTATGGTCGAAACGAGGGTCCTATTAATCGAGAGGGGTGTGGCGTACCGCAAAACGGAGGAAACGGACCTCCTACGGTCGAAACGGGGGTCCTGTTCATCGGGAGGGGTGTGGCGTACCGCAAAACAGACGAAACGGACCTCCTACGGTCGAAACGGGGGTCCTGTTCATCGGGAGGGGTGTGGAGTACCGCAAAATGGGACTCCACGGGATACAGTTCATCTCCACCGTTGACCTCCTCCAGCCTCCACGGGCTACCGTCGACCTCCTCCAGCCTCCATGGGCTCCTGTTCATCCAGCCTCCACCGTGCGCTACTCCATCGGCTACTGTTCAACCACCCTCCACCGTCTACTGTTCATCCAACCCTCCACCGTCTACTGTTCATCCAGCCCTCCATACCACGGGGTCATGTTCAACCACCCCACCATGGCCACCCGTCCACCGTCTACTGTTCATCCAGCCCTCCACACCAAGGGGTCCTGTTCATCCGGAGGCAACGCCATCACTCACTATTCATCCAACCCCCCTGTCGGTGTCAAAACCGGCGGATCTCGGGTAGGGGGTCCCGAACTGTGCGTCTAGGCGGATGGTAACAGGAGACAAGGGACATGATGTTTTACCCAGGTTCGGGCCCTCTTGATGGAGTTAAAACCCTACGTCCTGCTTGATTGATATTGATGATGTGGGTATTACAAGAGTAGATCTACCACGAGATCAAGGAGGCTAAACCCTAGAAGCTAGCCTATGGTATGATTGTTGTTATCGTTGTTGTCCTACGGACTAAAACCATCCGGTTTATATAGACACCGGAGAGGGTTAGGGTTACACACAGTCGGTTACAATGGTAGGAGATCTACATATCTGTATCGCCAAGCTTGCCTTCCACGCCAAGGGAAGTCCCATCCGGACACGGGACGAAGTCTTCAATCTTGTATCTTCATAGTCTTGGAGTCCGGCCGATGATGATAGTTCGGCTATTCGGACATCCCCTAGTCCAGGACTCCCTCACCACCCAATGCTCACTGTTCTTCCAATCGATCGGCTTCAGTTAGTAGCGGTAGCAAAGGAATCGCTCCATCGGGTATAGTTAACAGCCATCGATCAATCGCTCGGGTTCAGTAACGCGTAGCCTGCAGTGCAATCGCTCGGGTTCAGTTACAGCCCAATGCCTCGCACGGGTTCAGTTAGAGCCAACGCCTCGCACACACGCGCGTACGTGTACGAGAGAAACGCGCATCGCTCGGCCCCCGACCTCCCACCGTAACCGGCAACTCCCCAAAATTTTCCTCCTCCTCGCTTCTACCACGGTTTTCTCCGTCATGGACGGCCCAAAGAATGTCATGCAGCTACGTCTCCGGCCCGCCCAGGACGAAAAGCCCATTTTCTGTCATGATTTCTTGTCATAGAAGTAGGAGCCCACCACATCTATGATGATACCGGGTTTTGTCACAATTATCGTCATAGAAGTGTCATTTGCATCACAGGAAAAAAAATTCGTTCGGCCCAAAATGTCACGGATGTGTCTTTTTTTGTAGTGATATGAGATGTTCCAGGAGTTGAAGTTAATATTTCAAGCAAATGCCCGGATTGAAAGATATGAAGTCTCCAATAAGTTCTACAGCTACAAGATGGAGGAGAATAGTTGTCAGTGAGCATATACTCAGAATGTCTGGGTATAACAATCACTTGATTCAACTAGGAGTTAATCTTCCGGATGATAGCGTCATTGACAGAATTCTTCAATCACAGCCACCAAGCTACAAGCGCTTCGTGATGAACTATAATATGCAAGGGATGGATAAGACTATTCCTGAGCTCTTCGCAATGCTAAAGGTTGTGGAGGTAGAAATCAAGAAGGAGCATCAAGTGTTGATGGTCAATAAGACCACCAGTTTCAAGAAAAAGGGCAAAGGGGAAAAGCAGGGGAACTTCAAGAAGAATAGCAAAAAAGTTGCTGCTCAAGAGAAGAAACCCAAGTCTGGACCTAAGCCTGAGACTGAGTGCTTCTACTGCTATCATTTTGGGGTTATGCTTTAGAGACGGCCGCATTCACGTTAAATAGGGGACCATCAAAATCCGGATGGTGCCCTATTTGATGGTGCCCTATTCACTGAGAAATCTGTTTGTTAGTGAATAGGGCACCATCAAATAGGGCACCATCCGGATTTTGATGGTCCCCTATTTAACGTGAATGCGGCCGTCTCTAAAGCATAACCCCAAAATGATAGCGGTAAATCAGTAAGAGACATCATAGATCGCACCATATCTAATAAAGTACGATTACAACGTTCGGACACACCATTACACTGCGGTGTTCCGGGTGGCGTGAGTTGCGAAACTATTCTGCATTGTTTCAAATGTAAACCAAACTTGTAACTCAAATATTCTCCTCCACGCTCAGATCGTAGAAACTTTATTTTCTTGTTACGTGATTTTCAACTTCACTCTGAAATTCTTTGAACTTTTCAAATGTTTCAGACTTATGTTTCATTAAGTAGATATACCCATATCTACTCAAATCATCTGTGAAGGTGAGAAAATAACGATACCTGCCGTGAGCCTCAATATTCATTGGACCACATACATCAGTATGTATGATTTCCAACAAATCAGTTGCTCGCTCCATAGTTCCGGAGAACGGCGTTTTAGTCATCTTGCCCATGAGGCATGGTTCGCAAGTACCAAGTGATTCATAATCAAGTGATTCCAAAAGTCCATCAGTATGGAGTTTCTTCATGCGCTTTACACCAATATGACCTAAACGGCAGTGCCACAAATAAGTTGCACTATCATTATTAACTTTGCATCTTTTGGCTTCAACATTATGAATATGTGCATCACTACTATCGAGATTCATCAAAAATAGACCACTCTTTAAGGGTGCATGACCATAAAAGATATTACTCATATAAATAGAACAACCATTATTCTCAGATTTAAATGAATAACCGTCTCGCATCAAACAAGATTCGGATATAATGTTCATGCTCAACGCTGGCACCAAATAACAATTATTTAGGTCTAAAACTAATCCCGAAGGTAGATGTAGAGGTAGCATGCCGACGGCGATCACATCGAATTTGGAACCATTTCCCACGCGCATCGTCACCTCGTCCTTAGCCAGTGTCCGCTTAATCTGTAGTCCCTGTTTCGAGTTGCAAATGTTAGCAACATAACCAGTATCAAATACTCAGGTGCTACTGCGAGATCTGGTAAGGTACACATCAATAACATGTATATCACATATACCTTTGTTCACCTTGCCATCCTTCTTATCCGCCAAATACTTGGGGCAGTTCCGCTTCCAGTGACCAATCTGCTTGCAGTAGAAGCACTCAGTCTCAGGCTTAGGTCCAGACTTGGGTTTCTTCTCTTGAGCAGCAACTTTTTTGTTATTCTTCTTGAAGTTCCCCTTCTTTTCCCCTTTGCCCTTTTTCTTGAAACTGGTGGTCTTATTGACCATCAACACTTGATGCTCCTTCTTGATTTCTACCTCCGCAGCCTTTAGCATTGCGAAGAGCTCGGGAATAGTCTTATCCATCCCTTGCATATTATAGTTCATCACGAAGCTCTTGTAGATTGGTGGTAGTGATTGAAGAATTCTGTCAATGATGCTATCATCTGGAAGATTAACTCCCAGTTGAATCAAGTGATTGTTATACCCAGACATTCTGAGTATATGCTCACTGACAGAACTATTCTCCTCCATCTTGCAACTGTAGAACTTATTGGAGACTTCATATCTTTCAATCCGGGCATTTGCTTGAAATATTAACTTCAACTCTTGGAACATCTCATATCACGACAAAAAAGAGACACATCCGTGATATTTTGGGCCGAACGAAATTTTTTTGTCATACATATGACACTTCTATGACGATAATTGTGACAAAACCTCGTATCATCCTAGATGTGGTGGGCTCCTACTTCTATGACAAAAAATCATGACAGAAAATGGGCTTTTCGTCCTGGGTGGGCTGGAGACGTAGCTGCATGACATTCTTTGGGCCATCCATGACGGAGAAAACCGTGGTAGAAGCAAGGGGGAGGAAAATTTCGGGGAGTTGCCGGTTACGATGGGAGGTCAGGGGCCGAGCGATGCGCGTTTATCTCGTACACGTACGCGCGTGTGTGCGAGGCGTTGGCTCTAACTGAACCCGAGCGAGGCATTGGGCTCTAACTGAACCCGAGCGATTGCACTGCAGGCTACACGTTACTGAACCCAGCGATCGATCGATGGCTGTTAATTGAACCCGATGGAGCGATTCCTTCGCTACTGCTGCTAACTGAAGTCGGTCGATTGGATGAACAGTGAGCGTTGGGGGGGGGGGGGGGTTGGATGAACAGTGAGCGGTGGCATTGCCTCTGGATGAACAGGCCCCCGTGGTGTGGAGGGCTGGATGAATAGTAGACAGTGGAGGGGTGGCCGTGGAGGGGTGGTTGAACAGGACCCCGTGGTGTGGAGGGCTGGATGAACAGTAGATAGTGGAGGGCTGGATGAACAGTAGACAGTGGAGGGGTGGTTGAACAGTAGCCGATGGAGTAGCACGCGGTGGAGGCTGGATGAACAGGAGCCCGTGGAGGCTAGAGGAGGTCGACAGTAGCCCGTGGAGGCTGGAGGAGGTCAATAGTGGAGATGAACAATATCCCGTGGAGTCCCATTTTGCGGTACACCACACCCCTCCCGATGAACAGGACCCCCGTTTCGACCGTAGGAGGTTCGTTTCGTCCGTTTTGCGGTACGACACACCCCTCCCGATCAAAAGGACCCCCGTTTCGACCGTAGGAGTTCCGTTTCCTCCGTTTTGCGGTACGCCACACCCCTTCCGATCAACAGGACCCCTGTTTCGACCGTAGGAGGTCCATTTCCTCCGTTTTGCGGTACGCCACACCCCTCCCAATCAACAGGACCCCCGTTTCAACCGTAGGAGGTCTGTTTCCTCCGTTTTGCGGTATGTCAGGCCCATCCCGATCAACAGGATCCCGTTTCGAACGTGGCCAGTTGAACACAAGGCCGTTTCCTCCGTTGTGCAGTACGCCAGGCCTCGTTTCCATCGCCTGTTCCGTCCAAGCCCTCCCGATGAACACGACCACGCATTCCGTTCCGACCCAGCCGGTTGGCACCCCATGAACACGACGACGACGCTATTTCTCCATTCCGACCCAGCCATCTATGTATGCGCGAGTAGGCGTTCAAGACCCTACCGGTATGTACGTACGTGGCCGTATTTTCTTTCTTGCACCCTCGCTGTTGTACGTACGTGGACATGCTATGTGCTCGCCTCTACTACAACACGTGCGTGCCTCTACTACGACATGTGCGTGCCTCTACATCGACCAGTATGTACGTACACTTTCGTGACCAGAATGACAACGCTACGTACGCTTCGACCAGGTGGGTCTCGACTGTCAGGCACTTCCTTGCCTGCGAAGATGTAGCTGGTGGGTCCCAGCAGTCAGGGGGGCGAATCGTTTTGTTTTTTTTGCCCGGACGCACTTTCTTCCGTGCGAAGGTGTAGCTGGTTGCACTACAAAAAAAGTGCACTTCATTGATGATACGTGTTTGTCACAGTAGGTCGCATTTTTTGTCATGCATGTACATGCATGACAAATTTATGACAGAATCAAGATAGTCATACATGTGCTGTCGTAGAAGTGTTCCATGACATTACCAAAATTATCATCACGGAAGTGTCCACTTCCATGACGATAAATCGCGCGTCACAGAAGTTCTTTCGTCAAAGGGTGACCGACACGTGGCATCCACCATAACGGAACGCCGTTAAGCTATCGGGTCAGGTTTTGGATCCAATAACCCGTTAACAGCCCCGGCCAATGGGGACTTTCCACGTGTAAAATCATCATTGGCTAGAGGAGACACGTGTCAAGTCCACGCTGGCACAGGTGTCACTCATCCAATGGGCGAGA
Source organism: Triticum timopheevii (assembly GCA_963921465.1). Classification (NCBI taxonomy): domain Eukaryota; kingdom Viridiplantae; phylum Streptophyta; class Magnoliopsida; order Poales; family Poaceae; genus Triticum; species Triticum timopheevii. Next base: position 105,968,032 of record OY997272.1, on the reverse strand, counting down.
TGCGCCTATGATATGTTGACACGTGGACCGGCCCATCAAGTTTAAATGGGCCGGCCCAACTAAAGGCCCGCAAGATTTTGCGGACCATAATGGGCCGGCCCAGCTAAAGGCCCACGAGATTTTGCGGGCCATAATGGGCTGGCCCAGCTAACGGCCCACAAGATTTCGCGGGCCATAATGGGCCGGCCCAGGTAAAGGCCCACAAGATTTTTGTTTGCCATAATGGGACGACCTAGGTAAAGCCCACAAGATTCTTGCGGATCATCATGGGCCGGCCCGGGTTAAGGCCCACGAGATTTCACTGACATTAACGGGCCGGCCTAGCTGTAGGCCCACAAGAATTTGAGGGCCCTAGTAGGCCGGCCCATTAACTGGCTGCCATGTTTTGGGCCAAATGTCGGTCCATATTTGATCCGGTCCATTAATGTCCTGCCATGTTCTGGGCCTCATAGTGGCCGAGATCTGGCCCGTTAAAAGCCTACCACGTTCTCAGCCAAATTACGGCCCAGATCAGTTACGACCCTTTAAGAGGCTATGGGCTCAATTATGGCCCATATCAGATTCGGCCCGTCAACTAGACACTATGCTTTTGGGCCCACTTGCTAGAGGCCCACTTAGGAATTCGTCCTGACATTAGTTTTGGCCTCTTAAGGACCCGTTTAACATTTTGGCCTCTTAAATGCCCGTCATATAGTTGGGCCTAACTACGGCCCGGTTTGCATCCGGCCTGCTCGCAGCCGATATCTGATTGGGCCAAACAAGGACTGAGACAATTTTGGCCTGTTAAAAGCCCGTGATTTGATTCGCACAATCATGGGCCAGGGTTCATTTTGGGCTGCTGCCGGCCCGTTAGCTGTTTGGCACGTTTCAGGCCCAACCTACATCGTGATTGCATGACGGCCCGATTATGTACCGTAATTTTTACAGTTTGGCCGGTTTAATGTGAAGACAGTAAAATATTTGCAGCATCGTGAATAAGAAAAAACCTAGACTATACAATAAAGAAATTACGGCATATTACATCCACTAGGCATCAAAGTTCGCCACTATGATAATAAAGCACAAGCAGACAGCAGATTACATACACTGGGCATCAAAGATCGCCACCAGTGCAAATAAACACGCCGACAAAATAATATACAAAACCTACAGCACTTCAATAGAGTTCAAGAAAGGTTAGCCCTGCTGGGGAGCTGCAGCACAAGCAGCTGAGCAAGATGATGAGACTGCGCTTGTTCAACACTTAAATCTTCCTCACTCTGAAAGATAAACAAGCAGACAGATGACAGGTTTTGCACATAAAAGTATCAGCGCTGACAGTTCATCACATTTCTTACTGACGAATAAAGTGACACAGTTTACAATTGCATTAACACAATATGGTATTGTTCAGGTCAAGACATGATAGGAAATGACATTGTGAAGGAGTTGGCAGCTTCACGACACCACTGGAATACAGATCAAGAACTCATAAGTATCAATGGTTAGTGTGCTATAAATTTATCCCATTTCAGATTGGCAAATAAAGAGACGGTTTAAATAATACTCCCTCCGTACGGAATTACTTGTCATCAAAATGGATGTGTCTAGAACTAAAATACATCTAGATACATCCATTTCAATGACATGTATTTTTGGACGGAGGAAGTAGCAGAATGATATGACATTGTTCATAGTTAAGACATTGCAGAATATGACATTGTGCTGTAGTGGGTAGGTTCACCACACCACTGGATTACGGATGAAGAACAGAAGCATGCATGCATTGCAAAAGAAGATCACTAGCTCTGTATACTTTAATTTACATGGTATGAATAAGGAACTTGGTTGTACAACTGAAAACTTAAATTGAGAAAGGACAAACTTTTGTTTATGAACTACTCCCTCCGTTCTAAAATAGATGACCCAACTTTATACTGACTTCAGTACAAAATTGGGTCATCTATTTTGGAACGGAGGGAGTACATAATAAACTTTAAACATGCAATTTGATGCAAACACCAAAAATAAACAGCTATTGCAGTCACGCCTAACCAAATATATACAACAAAGTTTGAAGGCTTGAGATGGACAAACTTACATTATTGGTGAAGACAGGATCATCGTGTACATGTATGTTCCAGTGACTGTACAATGTCCATCCAACGGCCGTAGTGCTTCTTCAACCTCTGGTCTTCTTGCTCCAGCCGCCCAAACCAGCACCGGTCGTGCCTTGTGCTCTTGCCTCCCGTGGCCGGCTGCGATGCAGCGGAGGCCTCACCGCCCCCTACTACTCCCACCACTGGCCAGGCCGTCCCTCTACTCACCCACACCCCCTGTTATTATGCGGCGATGGCAGCCTCATACCGCAGCGAACTAGTGAACCCTCGTACTCCTTTACGCGTGGGCATCCACTGCCGCGTCTTCCCCGGCTCCGCGTCGTCCCCTTCCTATGCCTCGCCATCTTCCACCGCCCTGGTGCTCTCGGTGCGGCGTGGTCAACGTGGTCAAGGAACGGCTTCCATCGGACGTGGACTGTACGTGGAAAGGCTGACAGTTGGGTGCACAGCCGCAGCAAGGAAGTTCCTCCTTATTACGCGCAAAATAATTATTCCTCCACCTGACAGCGGGGACCCACCGGATGGGCCACCATATTTCGCGAAACAAACGTTTCCCCCTGACTGTTGGGACCCACCAGCTACACCTTCGCATGCAAGGAAGTGCGTCTAGGCAAAAAAATGATTCGCCCCCCTGACTGCTGGGACCCACCAGCTACATCTTCGCACGCAAGGAAGTGCGTCCGAAAAAAAAACGATTCGCCCCCCTGACTGCTCGGACCCACCAGCTACATAATCGCATGCAAAGGAAGTGCGTCCGGGCAAAAAAAATGATTCGCCCCTCTGACTGTTGGGACCCACCAGCTACATTTTCACACGCAAGGAATTGCCTGACAGTCGAGACCCACCTGGTCGAAGCGTACGTAGCGTTGTCCTTCTGGTCGCGAACTTGTACGTACATATATACTGGTCGATGTAGAGGCGCGCACGTGTCGTAGTAGAGGCGCGTACGTGTTGTAGTAGAGGCGCGCACGTAGCATGTACACGTACGTACAGCGGCCAGGGTGCAAGAAAGAAAATACGGCCACATATGTGTACATACGGGCGGGGTCTCGAACGCCTAGTCGCACATACGTACGGCGAGGGCTCGTGTTCATGGGGAGGCAACGGAATGCGTCGTGTTCATGGGGAGGCAATGGAATGCGTCGTGTTCATTGGGAGGCAACAGAATGCGTCATGTTCATGGGGATGCAATGGAATGCGTCGTGTTCATCGGGAGGCAACAGAACGCGTGGGAGCCAACCGGCTTGGACGGAACAGGCGATGGAAACCAGGCCTGGCGTACCGCGGAACGGAGGAAACGGACCTCCTACGGTCGAAACGGGGGTCCTGTTGATCGGGAGGGGTGTGGCGTACCGCAAAACAGAGGAAACGGACCTCCTACGGTCGAGACGGGGGTCTTGTTGATCGGGAGGGGTGTGGCGTACCGCAAAACGGACGAAACAGACTTGTGTTGGAGTGATACGGTCGAAACGGGGGGGTGGGGGAGGGGTGTGGCCTACCGCAAAACGGGACTCCATGGGATACTGTTCATCTCCACCGTTGACCTCCTCTAGCCTCCACGGGCTACCGTCGACCTCCTCCAGCCTCCACGGGCTCCGGTTCATCCAGCCTCCACCGCGCGCTACTCCACCGGCTACTGTTCAACCACCCCTCCACGGGCACCCCTCCACCGTCTACTGTTCATCCAGCCCTCCACACCACGGGGTCCTGTTCAACCACCCCTCCACGGCCATGCCTCCACCGTCTACTGTTCATCCATCCCTCCACACCACGGGTTCCTGTTCATCCAGAGGCAAGGCCACCGCTCACTGTTCATCCAAACCCCCCCGCAACGCTCACTGTTCATCCAATCGATCGGCTTCAGTTAGCAACAGTAGTGCAGGAATCGATCCATCGGGTTCAATTAATAGCCATCGATCGATCCCTTGGGTTCAGTAACGCGTAGCCTGCAGTGCAATCGCTCGGGTTCAGTTAGAGCCCAACGCCTTGCTCGGCTTCAGTTAGAGCCAACGCCTCGCACACACGCGCGTACGTACGAGAGAAACGTGCATCGCTCTGCCCCCGACCTCCCACCGTAAATGGCAACTCCCTGAAATTTTCCTCCCCCTCACTTCTACCACGGTTTTTTCCGTCATGGACGGCCCAAAGAATGTCATGCAGCTGCGTCTCCGGCCCGCCCAGGACGAAAAGCCCATTTTCTGTCATTATTTTTTGTCATAGAAGTAGGAGCCCACCACATCTATGATGATACCGGGTTTTGTCACAATTATCGTCATAGAAGTGTCATATGTATGACAGAAAAAATTTCATTCGGCCCAAAATGTCACGGATGTGTCTTTTTTTTTGTAGTGAGGTCTGTAACCTAGTGGTGCATGAAGGACATAATTCTTCTATGCAGCAATGAGGATACACCTCAGATCATGGACCCAGTCCGCATCATTGCTACTATCATCTTTCAACTTAGTTTTCTCTAGGAACATATAAAAAAACACAGGGAAGCTATAACGCGAGCTATTGTTCTACAACATAATTTGCAAAATACTATCCGGACTAAGTTCATGATAAATTAAAGTTCAATTAATCATATTACTTAAGAACTCCCATTTAGATAGACATCCCTCTAGTCATCTAAATGATCACGTGATCCAAATCAACTAAACCATGTCCAAACATCACGGGAGATGGAGTAGTTTTCAATGGTGAACATCACTATGTTGATCATATCTACTATATGATTCACGCTCGACCTTTCGGTCTCTAGTGTTCCGAAGCCATATCTGCATATGCTTGGCTCGTCAAGTTTAACCCGAGTATTCTGCCTGTGCAAAACTGGCTTGCACCCGTTGTATGTGAACGTAGAGCCTATCACACCCGATCATCACGTGGTGTCTCAGCACGAAGAACCGTAGCAACGGTGCATACTCAGGAAGAACACTTGTACCTTGAAATTTAGTAAGGGATCATCTTATAATGCTACCGATGTTCTGTAATGCCCCGGATCTGATGCGCCAAGTATCTTCCAGCTATTCGTCGTTGTTGCCATGTCATTTGCTTGCGTGTTGCATTTTGCCATGTCATCATATGCATTTCATCTGCATTTCATCTGCATATTTTTAAAAACTAGCATCCGTTCGAATCCTCCCAGTTCTCTCTGTTGTCCGTTCTGAGCATAGACACACTCGCACGCACCCGTCGCACCTCTCAGACCTTGTTTTGTGAGCCACCAAAAAATATTCTCGGAATGGGCCGAGATTTGCCGAGTGGCCTTGGTATATCACCGGTAGAACGCCTGTCAAATTTCGTTCCATTTGGAGGTCGTTTGATGCCCCAATGGTTAACTGAGTTAACCGAAACCCCCCTTCTCTTTGCAGCCCAGCACCTCAGCCCACTAACCCCTCCTAGGCCCAGCCTACCTCCCCTCGCGTCGGGAACCGTCCGATCGAGATCGGAGGCTCCAAAAACCCCCTCTAACCCTAACCCCTACCTACTTAACCCCTCCTCCTTCCATTTTGGGCAGCCTACCCCCTCCCTAACCCCAGCCGCAGCCAATTCCCCCTCCTCCTCGGGATCTCTGCCGCCTCCCACCTCAAATTCCGCCGCCGGCCAGCCTCCCTTCGCCACTTGGCGAGTCCCCATTCGCCAGCCGCCGCCAGCACCGCCGCTCTGGCCAACCAGAGTGCGCCACGCGGGGCTCCCCGCAGCTCCAGCCGCCGCGGCCCGCAGAGCCCATCTGTCCCGCGTCTGGCCCGGCTGCGCGCCGCCCATCTACCTCCCGCCGCTGTCGGGCTCCGCCCTCACCGCCCGCATGCACCCGCCTCTGTCGAAGCTCGCCGCTCCACCGCAGCCTGCTCCCCGCCGGCGCCTGGCGCTCCTCGTCGAACTCAAGAGCGCTGCCGCCTCGGCTCCTCCTGCGCTCGCGCCCGTGCGACGCTGTGGCGCCGCCTGCCTTCCCAGCCGGCCCCTGCCTCGCCGGCGATAGCAACCAGGCCGGATCCAGCGAGGACCGCGCCGTCCCCATCCTTCCTCGCTTGCCGGAGCACCCCGAGGGCCGGATCCGGCGAGATCGGGCGCCCTCAGCCCGACAACGCCGCCGCCAGGTGGGGCTCGCCCATCAGCCTCACCATGCTGGACACGTCCTCCCGCGCACGAACATGTCCGTCTAGTTAACCCCCCTTGAGGTCTTATTTTCGCCTAAGTCCTTTTTGAAAATCATCTCATGTGCTCATGTTTGCCATGCCATAACTCCATGCATACTGTTCCATTTTGCATGTATAATATATCAAAATGTTCACTGAGAGATTTTCTTCATTTCATTCCACTGTTCATGCTTGTTTGAGTTCATCTTGATGCCCTAATCATCATTGCAAGAGTGCTATATAATGTTAACGTGCTGAGACTGTTATAACTTGCTGTTTTGTCATTTTCGTTGCATTTTGTGTGTGCATCTTTTGAGGATGATGTCTACATGTTTTAGGAGCATATTCATGCCATCTTTGCAGTTGCGCAATCCATGTATTTTTGTGTGTGTTGTAGTGAGTGCATGAAGCTCGTGAAGCAGGGTACTTGCTGTTACTGTTTTGATAGGCTGAATCTGCTATATCATGATGCTATGTAAACCTTCTTCTAGAAGTCATTCTATGCATAATCTGGAGATGTTCACTATGGATGTTTTGTTATACATGTCATGCTCTATCCATCCATGCCATTGGTTGCATTTATAGCCTACCGTAGCTTGTTGTAATAATGTTCCAAACTTGCTAAATAATGTTGTTGTCAGCCTGTTAACATTAAGTTTAGATTTGTGATGAGTTTTGCTTGTGATCCATGCACCCTATGACTATACTATTGCTATGTTTAGCTCCAGAAATGTGTCTTCTTACTGGTTGTCACCTTGTCATGGCATGTAATGCTCTATGGTGAGTTGTAGAAGCTCACCAACATGCCTACTTATCGTTGTTCCTGCCATGTACTATTATTTTGAATCTGTCATATCACTTGCCATGTTTGCATGGATGCTACCGACTTTTCTGTTGATCTTTGGAATAAGTTCAGTAAAGGAGTTTTGTTCTTTGTCTTTAGTGTTAGCATGCCGTGCTCTATTTTGCTATGATAGTTTGCTGTAACATGTTGTTTGATAGCTCTAAACAATGCAACTTGATGTTATTTCTGCCATGTCCAGTGATTTCTGCCAAGTCTGTGAAACTGTTATTATTTGCAATCTTGCCATGACCTTTTGAGCATGTTCTAGTGATTTCTAGAGATAGCTCAGTGTTCATGTTTTGTCATGCTTTACCTGTACTTCATGTCCATGCCTTTTGTTTTCATCTTGAAGTTCTGTAGCATATTGTTTTGGTGCTTGCTAGATGCCTAGTTGCTGTTTTGGACAGATTGTTGTTATATCTTATTTGGAGTGTATGTGTTGCACCGTTGCTCCATTTGGAGTGTGCTCTATATGAAACTTGCTTATGCATGTAGCTTCATATTGCATCCTTGTTTTGAGAGTGTTTGCTTGATGTTTGAATGCATTTTGCATCAATGCCATGTTTGACTTGTTTTGCTCATATCTTCTAGGCCGTAGCTCCGAACTAAATGAACTTTATATGTAACTTGACTAGAATTTCGTGTAGATTATCTTGGTGCGTCTTAAATTTCTGTTTAACAACTTGAACATAAGGTTTATTCAGATCTGGACCAATTTCGAAATTTGCATAGAGGACTTACCGGATTTGTTATATGTTGTTTCCAGCCTAACTTGCTTTGATATGTTGCTCTTGTTTGCATCATCTCTTGCCATGAGTAGCATCATATAGCCTTTGTCATGCATCATACTTGGTAGAGCATCATGCCATATATATGTGTTGGATGTTTACCTTGTTGTTTGCTTCTTTCCGGTTGTGTTCCTTCTTGTTAGTTCCTGTTTCGTTGCGATCGTGAGGATTTGTTCGTCTACGCTTGGTTCGGCTACGTGGCTTCATCTTCTTCATGGACTCGTTCTTCTTCCTAGCGGGATTTCAGGCAAGATGACCGTCACCTTGGATCTCATTGCTATCATTGATATGCTAGTTGCTTCGCTCTATCGCTATGCTGCGCTACCTATCACTTGCTCTTCAAGCCTCCCAAATTGCCATATCAGCCTATAACCCCTTTTCACCCTTCCTAGCAAACCATTGCTTGGCTATGTTACCGCTTTGCTCAGCCCCTCTTATAGCGTTGTTAGTTGCAGGTGAAGTTGAAGACCGCTCCACGACGGACAGGATTATGTTGAGATATCACAATATCTCTTATTAAATTAATGCATCTACATAATTGGTAAAGGGTGGAAGGCTCGGCCTTGTGCCTGGTGTTTTGTTCCACTCTTGTCACCCTAGTTTCCATCATACCGGTGTTATGTTCCTTGATTTTGCGTTCCTTACGCGGTTGGGTGATTTATGGGACCCCCTTGATAGTTCGCTTTGAATAAAACTCCTCCAGCAAGGCCCAACCTTGGTTTTAACATTTGCCACCTAAGCCTTTTTCCCTTGGGTTTCTGGAGCCCGAGGGTCATCTTTATTTACCCCCCCCCTTCCGGGGCCAGTGCTCCTCTGAGTGTTGGTCCAAACTAGAGCCCTTTGTAGCGCCCCCTCTGGGAAACCCGAGGTCTGGTTTTAGTTGTACGGATTGCTCATCTGTTGTGCCCTAAGAATGAGATATGTGCAGCTCCTATCGGGATTTGTCGGCACAGTCGGGTGGCTTTGCTGCTCTTGTTTTACCATTGTCGAAATGTCTTGTAACCGGGATTCCGAGACTGATTGGGTCTTCCTGGGAGAAGGAATATCCTTCATTGACCGTGAGAGGTTGTGATGGGCTAAGTTGGGACACCCCTGCAGGGTATAAACTTTCGAGAGCCGTGCCCGCGGTTATGTGGCAGATGGGAATTTGTTAATATCCGGTTGTAGAGAACTTGACACTAGATTCGAACTAAAACGCATCAACCGCGTGTGTAGCCGTGATGGTCTCTTTTCGGCGGAGTCCGGGAAGTGAACATGGTCTGTGTTATGTTTGAACGTAAGTAGTTTCAGGATCACTTCTGGATCATTGCTAGCTTCACGACCGTTCCGTTGCTTCTCTTCTCTCTCTTGTTTGCGTATGTTAGCCACCATACCATGCTTATACGCTGCTGCAACCTCACCACTTATCCATTCCTTTACCCATTAAGCTTTGCTAGTCTTGATACCCATGGTAATGGGATTGCTGAGTCCTCGTGGCTCACAGATTACTACAACAACAGTTGTAGGTGCAGGTTATGCGATGATCATTATGCGAGAGCGATGTTTGCTTGTTTTGGAGTTCTTCTTCTGCTTCTTCTTTGTTCAGGGGATAGGTTCCAGGTCGGCAGCCTGGGCTAGCAGGGTGGATGTCATTTGAGTTTCTGTTTGTCTTTCATCCGTATTCGGATGATGCTCTTGTGTATGATGTTGTTGTATTAGTGTGGCATTGTATGCCTCTTGTATGTATCCCCATTTATTATGTAATGGTACGATGTAATGATATCCACCTTGCAAAAGCGTCTCCAATATGCGCTTCTATCCATGGTGGGACTTTCGAATTCCATTAGGATAGGGTCGCATATTGGGCGTGACAAGTTGGTGTCGTCGGAACCTCCATCTAAATCACCGCAAAGCTCATCTTATTCTTTCTTCCTTCATTCTATCTCATCATCCTTTTGTCACCGGAATTCTTCATGGTGGTTCTTCATGATTTAATTCATTCTTCAATAGTTCATCAAGATTCTTGTTGGAGGACTTCAAGTATATTTTCTTCTCGCGTCTCGAAGTGCAAATAATTCTCCGTTTTCTCCTCAAGAGGAGTTTTGCATTTCTTTGTTCTTCTTAGCTATTCAGACATTGGTTGTGGTATAATTTCACCTTAAGTTTTGAGTTGTTTTTGATAAGTCCACAACAAGCTTATTCTTTCGTTGTTGATTTTCCCAACAACTCCATTCAATCCTTTCCTTCTAAGTTCTTTTCATTCAATTCTTTCTATTCTTCCGGAGGCATTGGATTGTTCATCTCGTCAAGTGCCATATCATTGAGTGAAGTTCATGTTCTAATCCTTCCATTTTCAGTCGGAGTGTTGCCGAAAGTCTTTTTTCATTCCTTTTCTATCTTGTTCTAACCGGAGTGGTTTCAGAGTCTATCTTGTTTCCTTGAGCATTTGATTCTCATCATATTCGCCGTTCATCTTTTCTAACCGAGTGCTCTCGACTTTGTTCATATTCTCTCTTTGGTTCTTTCTTCACCTCATCCTCTTTCTCTTCCGTCTCGTTCCTAAGATCTTCAGACGAGATCTCTTGTTAGTGGAGGAGAGTTGTAACGCCCTGGATCTAATGCGCTAGGTGTATTCCAGCTATTCGTCGTTGTTGCCATGTCATTTGCTTGAGTGTTGCATTTTGCCATGTCATCATCTGCATTTCATCTGCATGTTTTCTCCGTTGTCCGTTCTGAGCACAGACACACTCGCACGCGCCCGTCGCACCTCTCAGACCTTGTTTTTTGAGCCACCGAAAAATGTTCTCGGAATGGGCCGAGATTTGCCGAGTGGCCTTGGTATATCACCGGTAGACCGTCTTTCGAATTTGGTTCCATTTGGAGGTCGTTTGATGCCCCAACGGCTAACCGAGTTAACCGAAACCCTCTTTCTCTTTGCAGCCCAGCACCTCAGCCCACTAACCCCTCCTAGGCCCAGCCTACTTCCCCTCGTGTCCGGAACCGTCCGATCGAGATCGGAGGCTCCAAAACCCCCCTCTAACCCTAACCCGTCCCTACTTAAACCCCTCCTCCTTCCATTTTGGGCAGCCTACCCCTTCCCTAATCCTAGCTGCAGCCAATCCCCCCTACTCCTCAGGATCTCCGCCGCCTCCCACCTCAAATTCCGCCGCCGGCCAGCCTCCCTTTGCCACTTGGCGCGTCCCCATTCGCCAACCGCCGCTAGCTCTACCGCTCTGGCCAACCAGAGCGCGCCACGCGGGGCTCCCCGCAGCTCTAGCCGCCGCGGCGCGCGGAGCCCATCGTGGGCCCGTGTAGGCCCAGATCCCCGCCACCGCCTGGCCCGGCTGTGTGCCGCCCGTCTGCCTCCCGCCGCCGCCGGGCTCCACCCTCGCTGCCCGCACGCACCCGCCTCTATTGGAGCTCGCCGCTCCACCGCGGCCTACTCCCCGCCGGCGCCTGGCGCTCCTCGTCGAACCAGGAGCGCCGCCGCCTCGGCTCCTCCCGCGCCCGCGCCAGTGCGATGCTGCGGCGCCGCCTGCCTTCCCCGCCGGCCCCTGCCTCGCTGCCAGGCAGCAACCAGGCCGGCCCTTCACCCTCACGGTCGGATCCGGCGAGGGCCGCGCCGTCCCCGTCCTTCCTCGCTCGCCGGAGCACCCCGAGGGTCGCATCCGGCGAGATCCGGTGCCCTCAGCCCGACAGCGCCGCCACAAGGTGGGGCCCGCCTGTCAGCCTCACCACGCCAGACACATCCTCCCGTGCACAGACATGTCCTTTTTGAAAATCATCTCATGTGCGCATGTTTGCCTTGCCATAACTCCATGCATACTGCTCCGTTTTTCATGTATAACATATCAAATGTTCACTGAGAGATTCTCTTCATTTCATTCCACTGTGTGATGCTTGTTTGAGTTCATCTTGATGCCCTAATCATCGTTGCAAGAGTGCTATATGATGTTCACGTGATGAGACTGTTATAACTTGTTGTTTCGTCATTTTCGTTGCATTTTGTGTGTGCATCTTTTGAGGATGATGTCTACATATGTTAGGAGTATATTCATGCCATCTTTGCAGTGGTGCAATTCATGTATTTTTGTGTGTCTTGTAATGAGTGCATCAAGCTCGTGAAGTAGGGTACTTGTTGTTACTGTTTTGATAGGCTGAATCTGCTATATCATGATGCTATGTAAACCTGCTGCTACAAGTCATTCTATGCATAATCTGGAGATGTTCACTAAGGATGTTTTGTTATACATGTCATGCTCTATCTATGCAATCCATTGGTTGCATTTATAGCCTGATGTAGCTTGTTGTAATCATGCTCCAAACTTGATAAATAATGTTGCTGTCAGCCTGTTAACATTAAGTTTAGTTTTGCCATGAGTTTTGCTAGTGATCCATTCACCCTATGACTATTCTATTGCCATGCTTAGCTCCATAAATGTGTCTTCTTACTGATTGTCATCATGGCATGCCATGTAATGCTCTGTGGTGATTTCTGGAGATAGCTCAGTGTTCATGTTTTGTCATTCTTTACCTGTACTTCATGTCCATGACTTTTGTTTTCATGTTGAGGTGCTGTAGCATATTGTTTTCATGCTTGCTAGATGCCTAGTTGCTGTTTTGGACAGATTGTTGTTATATCTTGTTTGGAGTGTATGTGTTGCACCGTTGCTCCGTTTGGAGTGTGCTCTATATGAAACTTGCTCAGAATTGCATGTCGCTTCATATTACCTGGTTGCATCCTTGTTTTGAGAGTGTTTGCTTGATGTTTGAATGCATTTTGCATCAATGTCATGTTTGAGTTGTTTTTCTCATATCTTCTAGGCCGTAGCTCCGAACTAAATGAACTTTACACTACTAGGAAAAGGCTTGCTATTGGCGCACCAGTTTTGCCTACTAATGGCGCACTACTGGTGAGCTAGTAGCACCACGCCATTAGTATTAAATACTAATGGCGCACCTCTTGTGCGCCATTAGTATCTGGTATACTAATGGCGCACCACACCACTGGTGCGCCATTAGTATCTAGTATACTAATGGCGCACCATGCAGTGCGCCATTAGTATAGCCCAACATGCGCCATTAGTATGCCTCCTAGGGGGCTTTATTTACCCATGTGCTTTGTTATACTAATGGCACACTTTGGGGTGATGCGCCATTAGTATCCTTTCTACAGTGCGCCATTGGAGTGCTGAGTGGTGCGCCATTAGTATGAATATTAGGGATTATTTTTCTTTTCTTTTCTGATATTTGCACAGGTTACAAAATATATTATTGGACAGAATATAGACAGCACCACACAACAACAACAGATTCATCGAATACAATAGAAGATTAGTCTCCGAATACAATTCACCATATTAGTCTTCGAATTCAAAAGACCGAACAAAGATAGAACATCAAAAGTCTCGAGACTGCGAGTAGAGAGTTTGTCTTCACATTACAAGTCGATATCGATCATCTAAACTACCATCACATAGAAGAGAGCTGCGGTCATTGATACGTCTCCAATGTATCTACTTTTCCAAACACTTTTTCCCTTGTTTTGGACTCTAACTTACATGATTTGAATGAAACTAACCCGGACTGACGTTGTTTTCAGCAGAACTACCATGATGTTCTTTTATGTGTAGAAAAGAAAAGTTCTCGGAATGTCCTGGAAATCCACAGAGACACTTTTTGGAATTAATAAGAATTTTTGGCAAAAGAATTAATGCCAAGGGGCCCACAGCCTGTCCATGAGACAGGGGGGCGCCCCCCTAGGGCGCGGCCTCCTATCTCATGGGCCCCCTGGACCTCCACCGACGTCAACTCCAACTCCATATATTCACGTTCAGGGAGAAACAAATCAGGGAGAAAGTTTCATCGCGTTTTACGACATGGAGCCGCCGCCAAGCCCTAATCTCTCTCGGGAGGGCTGGTCTGGAGTCCGTTCGGGGCTCCGGAGAGGGGGATTTGTCGCTGTCGTCATCATCAACCATCCTCCATCACCAATTTCATGATGCTCACCGCCGTGCGTGAGTAATTCCATCGTAGGCTTGCTAGACGGTGATGGGTTGGATGAGATTTACCATGTAATCAAGTTAGTTTTGTTAGGGTTTGATCCCTAGTATCCACTATGTTCCGAGATTGATGTTGCTATGACTTTGCTATGCTTAATGCTTGTCACTAGGGCCGGAGTGCCATGATTTCTGATCTGAACCTATTATGTTTTCATGAATATATGTGTGTTCTTGATCCTATCTTGCAAGTCTATAGTCACCTATTATGTGTTATGATCCGACAACCGTGAAGTGACAATAATCGGGATACTTCTCGGTGACGACCGTAGTTTGAGGAGTTCATGTATTCACTATGTGCTAATGCTTTGTTCCCGTTCTCTATTAAAAGGAGGCCTTAATATCCCTTAGTTTCCGCTAGGACCCCGCTTCCACGGGAGGGTAGGACAAAAGATGTCATGCAAGTTCTTTTCCATAAGCATGTATGACTATTTACAGAATACATGCCTACATTACATTGATGAATTGGAGCTAGTTCTATATCACCCTATGTTATAGCTATTGCATAAGGAATCGCGTCCGGCATAATTATCCATCACTGATCCACTGCCTACGAGCTTTTCACATATTGTTCTTCGCTTATTTACTTTTCCGTTGCTACTACTACAACTACTACAAAAACCCAAAAACATTTATCTTTGGCTCCCCTTGTTCTTCGCTTATTTACTTTTCCGTTCACTTTTGCTACCTTTATTATCATACCACTTTTTGCTACTAAATACTTTGCTGCAGACACTAAGTTATCCAGGTGTGGTTTAATTGACAACTTAACTGCTAATACTCAAGAATATTCTTTGGCTCCCCTTGTGTCGAATCAATAAATTTGGGTTGAATACTTTACACTCGTAAGCTGTTGCGATCCCCTACACTTGTGGGTTATCAAGACTAATTTCTGGCGCCGTTGCCGGGGAACATAGCACTATTCTCTGAGTCACTTGGGATTTATATCTGTTGATCACTATGAAGAACTTGAAAGACGACCGAACTACTATTTTGCCCTCAACTACGAGGGGAGGTAAGAAACTGCCATCTAGCTCTGCACTAGATTCTCCTTCCATTATTAGTAGGCTTGCGACACCTAAACCTACTACTGGTATGAATTTTGATATGTCGCATGCTATTGATGATGCCACTTCTGCTATGCATGATGAAACTACTTCTGTGTGTGATACTACTTTGCCATTAGGTGAATTTCTAGATGAACAACTTGCTAGAGTTAGGGGTAATGAAAATATTGAAGAACCTATTATTGATGATAGTGATGATGAAGGTTCCCCCAATGATTATGTATTACCTGTGGTTCCTAAGAGTTATGTTATGAATGAAGCAGCTGCTATGGAAATCCTTGCTTGCAATGATAGAAATGATCTTAAGAAATTATTAGCTAAATGGAAGCAGCAGTCTCTTAATGCTAGAATGAAACCCGATCCTGCTTTTGCTACTTCACCTATCTGTGTTACTGATAAGGATTATGAATTCTCTGTTGATCCTGATATTATTACTTTAGTTGAATCTGATCATTTTTATGGCCTTGAATCTGAAACTGTTGTGGCACATCTTACCAAGTTGAATGATATAGCCACCCTGTTTACTAATGATGAGAAGTCTCGCTATTTATATATCCTTAAGATATTTCCATTCTCATTAAAGGGTGATGCTAAGACTTGGTATAATTCTCTTGCTCCTAGTTGTGTGCGTAGTCCCCATGATATGATTTATTACTTCTCTGCTAAATATTTCCCTGCTCATAAGAAACAAGCTGCCTTGCAGGAAATATATAATTTTGTGCAAATCAAAGAAGAGAGTCTCCCACAAGCTTGGGGGAGGCTTCCCCTTATGTCGAATCAATAAATTTGGGTTGAATATTTTATCCTCGAAAGCTGTTGCGATCCCCTACACTTGTGGGTTATCAGTCACCATGATGAGCATCATTGCGATGAAACTGGTCTTCATCCGGTTCCTCCAACGCTCCCTCCTCTCTCTCGCTAGATAGCACGCGTATCTAGATTCCGCCTTCGCCCTAGTGGTGTACGCTTTGTATCTCTTACCGTTGAAACAGTGAACCTGTCTCCGACACTCCTCCTAGTCGTCGTAGACTCCGGGAACCTTACCCTTGTACACGACATACGACGGCATCTCTATGCACTAGCCAAACAACAGACAATACATAAGCAATATATAAGTATGCAACAAAAGGATCGGAAGAGAAAAGCAAGACATTAATAGCACGATTCATGGTCCTACTAATAAATAGCATCGATTATATCTAAGTTGAACGACTGTCCAAACCAAAGACACATACAAGTTCATTAAAGTTTAATTACAACATGAGCTAATCGATGTTTTAGAACTACAATAGCATCACTACTTTTGACTCGACTCATGGGACCAGAGCGTGGATGAAGCCGCCGTCTTTCGTGATTTTCATGAAGTCATAGGCGTTGTCAGCCTGCATTTGTAGCATTGTGTCTATCTCACTGTTGGACGGTTGATATCTGAGGTAGAAATGCCCCGAGGTACGAAGGACATCTTGATGGATGATTTCTGCAAACTCCGACTGGACGCGAAACAATTCTTGTCAGATGTCCACGTCCTGGATTGCCGCCAAGCTTGCGGCCCAATCTTTGAGATTATTTGGTAGCAGAAGGTGATTATGGTCTCGTAGGATCACCCGCATGTGATGGAGGGCGTAGTAGGCATCCTTCTGACCGCCAGGCGGCTGCTTGACGCAGGGGAACATCGTATTGTGGGTGAACACATGCCTGCCGTACCTACGAACGGGCCTCTTAAAGGTGCCTCCAGATGTGGCGTAGCCGGGGAGAGCATCATCAAGAACTTTCTTGATATTTGTGTAGTCTATCTTGGAGTCACGGTCCAGGTCAAAATACGTGGCCATGGAATATTTTGGGCTTAAGAGGATGAGTGTGCAATGTGTGTCACTGCACAGAACACAGAATGTTAGAAAAAAAGAATGATCGAAATCTAAGAAATCATATGTTACGGGGCGGTTAGGAGATGACTTACTCGGGAAAGTAAGGCACTAGGAAGTTATCCTTATCTGGGTTTGCCAGAATGATGCCTTCGAGGTGTGAACTCGTGACTTGCCGGTCCCCAACGCTGCCCAAGATCTTGGCACGCATGTAGAAGGGGTCGACTATCCTGATGTCTGGGGTCTTGTCTCTACTGATCTGCATCTCCATACTCAGTGAAAACAGCTGAACGAAGGTGTAGTGCAGCGGATGAAGGTTAAACATAGCAAAGATGTCATCAAACTGCAGGACGATCGTACCCCCGATGGTGCTATCCACAAAGCCCTTGCCCTCTGTCACCTTGGCCACGAAAACCGGGTATGCCACTTCATTCTGGGAGAGATGCCGCTTCTCCAAAGAAAGAACACTGTCATGCAGACTCCGCATAGCACCGGTTGCAGCATTGAGCATATTTGTTGGTAGCATCACCCTACCCGCCACATGCACCCTCCTCGAGATATCCTTAGGTGAAGGTGGCCCATCCTGAGCACGGATCGTACTCGGTGCCGGCTGGCTCGCACCGGCGCCCTTGTTAGTCTTCCATTTCTGTTCCTTCTTCTTGATCTGCTGTAATGGGATCGAGTTCTGCTCACAGACCGCCTTCTTGAGCATGTTGGGGCTGATAATATTTCGCACCTCGGCTCTCTGAGGCTTGGTGAAGGCGGCAGCTGGAGGCGTCTCCTGAGAACTGAACGCCAGATGACGCCTGTTGCAATTGGGTTTCTCCGCCGTACCATCTAGATCGCGGTCGTCTTTTTCAGGGTTAGGTTCTTGAGAAGGAGGCCCGCAGAATTCGTCACCGTACCCATGTTCGGCAAAGTACTTATCGATGTTGGTAAATGTACGGTCATCATTATCATCGTCGTCTGGATCCTGTGCCATATGCATGTCAGAATCATGTGCCATAGGGATGTCCGGCATGTCCGGTAGTGTTGCAGCGGTCTTTCCATGGCTTGGCGCCGGCACGACGGGAGGTCTTGTCTGTGGGGTGGTGTTCCCCGCCTGCAAATGAATCTGGCTCTTCAGCCAAAGCAGGGGCCAGCTTACGCAGGCGCTGAGGTCATCACATCATCTTCGTCGGCCCCAGCGGGTCGAATCGGAGGTAACAACTCGTCGCAGCCTGGCAGCACCCGAACTAGTTCAACCCTATACACGGTGGGTGGCATCGGATTACCGTGGAACACGGGGTTGCCCGGTTGAATGATTCTGCCCTTGGCGACATCGACCAACTCGCCGCCCACGAAGTGTAGGAGAGTGCACGGAACATCGGCGGCGCCCTGCGAAAACATGTAGGGCGTCAGGGATGCCCAGTCAAAGGCAAGGAGATGAAGTCATCGGCCGAGAGGCTTAGTTACCGTGATGCCGTCGAGCTCGGCTAATGTCGAGGCACTGCCAACGGCGGGCGTGCAACTGACGGAGGGGACGCTTGCTGGCGAGGTGCCGGCCGGCGTACACCCAGGTGCATTAAGCTCCAATGCCCGTGCCGGCGCCGGAGACACCAATGGCACCGCCTGCGCGTTGTGCGAGTTGCTGGCCGTGAAGCTGGGAACCGGGGACGGCCCTTGTTGGCCGCCCGCAATCCATGTTGTCAGCCCCTGAATCAAGGTAGGCACCATGGCGGTGAGAGTCGTTCCCAGTTGTTGTTGCACTTGCTCTTGGACAATCTTCGGAATCCGCGCCACTTGTGCCTTGGGTGCTTCAACCTCGCGCAACTGGCTTTCCGAGCTGGTCTTTTTCTCCTTTCGCCCACCAGCGGTATAGTATGACGACCATTTTGTGGACAAGCCTTTGCCGACCACACGACCAGCTGACGATGGCTTACTGAGCTTATCCTTGTTTTTCATTATGTTCAACGCCCTATTTAAAGGGGTGTCTAAAGGGGAGCTCTGAGATGACCCCGCGCTACTGTTTTCAGTGTCCTGCGGAAGGAACGTGAACCATTTAGAAATATTGGGGATTAATTAGAATGCAACCATATGGAGCTAATTACGCGGGGGTGTATTCCTTACCATAACAAGCTCAAGCGCCCTGGTCTTCGGATCCGTGGTAAGCTCCTTTGTTACCGAGTCCTCCTTGTACTGGGCCCTGACAAAGTTCCTGGTCTGCTTGTCACGGTATTTCTCGAAGCGGGGTGGTAGGCATTGCTCTGCACGCTCCGCGTCCTCCTTGTCCCATATAGGCTCCGCCACTCTGTAACCGCCGGGACCGAGTTGGTGGACCCCTAAGTTCAACTGCCGCATTTCTTTCCCCCACTGACTTGATTCAGAGGTTGTGCTGCTCTCGCACTTGATCTTGAACTCCTTGTAGTGATCTTCTCAGATCGAAGGATTTTTCGCCTTGATCTTCTCATAACTATCACCTTTTTCAATCATTGCCTTCACCGTGCTTCTCCAAGTAGATAGGGCCGTGCTCATCCTCGTGAGGGCGGCACTGTTCACTTTATTCCCTGAGAGGCGTGTGTTTGAAATGTTAGCGGGGAACTTGTATCGTTCATGTAGCTTCGTGAAGAGGAGGCTCCGCAAATTCCCTTAGTCCTTATGCCTTAGGTTCTCGGTGTTGATCGAGACGGTGCTCCAGAGAATGCACCCGAGCTGAACCGAGTACCCCTTGACTAAATCTTTGGGCACCGTTGGATGCCCGTCGGAGTTCACTTTAGTAAATTCCTCCTTGACGGTGCCGAGCACGTTCGAGCGTCGGTCGTTCTGTTGCCTCTTCGGTTGGCTGCCATCTGTGCATGCGCCGCCATCATCAGTGGTGGCATCCTCGGCGGCACCATCAGTGGTGTCATCCCCGAGGCCACTAGGGGTTGTGTAGTCAGGATCGGTGTCTTCTGCGACGTCCTCATAGCGGCGAGGTTCTTCATCTCCTGGGACAACTCCCAGAATTGCTTGCCGCCCGAACCGCCGGCCTCATCATTGTGGGCCATGTTTTGCTCTAAATAGGAAAAAAGTTTGGTCAAAAAGTTGGTTATTGTCAAGGAACAAGATCATGGTCTCATCATTTAGGGTTTGTCGACACCGAGGCATCCTAAAAGCAAGCTTTTATCATTTACGGTTTGTCGACGCCGAGGCACCCTAAAAGCCTAAGCGTACATCATTTAGGTTCTCATTGACACCGAGGCACCCTAAAAGCCAAGGTTTTATCATTTAGGGTTTGTCGATGCCGAGGCACCCTAAATGCTATGTTAAGTTTTCATCATTTAGGGTTTATCAATGTCGAGGCACCCTAGGTTGACTGATATATATGGGTATCTTCTAATAATATACCCTATCAAGAAAAGGGAAAGAGAATTCTAAGTTGGGCCTAATCACTTGGCTCTATTGCCACCTATGGTTTAATGCAGCAAGAATGGCGGGGTAGTTGATCCTACTTAATTAAGTACTAAGATACCCCGGCCCATGCATTAGTCGCAAGTACCCCATATGTCCTATTTTTAGCAAAGTCATGCTAAAATTCACGGAAAATTTCAGCATGACCTTTGCTGAAAATTGGACATATGGAGTACCCGAATTTGCCAGAATGAAAGTTATCAACATTCCGGCAAACTCAAGGGCCTCTCGGGGTACCTGCAAAATCATTATCCCCGCGTAATGAAGTCGCCAATTGGTCATTTCAGAAGATCACAAGTAGCATCATGACAAGTACAACATCATCACAAGTACAGCAGCAGCAGCAGTGAATACAGGCATAACAGCAGCAGCAGCAGGTTTATTCTTCTTCTTCATAAACATTAATTGGTGTGGGTTTCACTATCTTCCCTTTAATGACTCGCTCAACTTAACAGGACAACCCACAAGCATTGTTTTGATTCCAACAGTTGTTGTAAAATACATCCAACAAAGGTGCTCTAAAATCAGAAATACTACCCCCCAAATCTTTAGCTCAATTCTGAAAATACATGGTCTTCTAGTTACAATACTACCCCCAATAGTTAAGATCCCAGGTGAGTAACACACTTTGGTCTTCTAGTTACAAAACAAAACTGACATAATTCTAGATGCCATAATCAGATCAAAATTTCAAACCACACACTTACTTTCAACTATAAACAAAACTGACTTGCTGTTAGTGAACAGTGGCTAAAGATATATAAAACTCCATTACAAATGTGCCATGTCAATAAAACAACTCATGGAAGTAACTACTAGCAGCATGTCATTATCATGGCAGTCGACTATATATTTTTATGACAAAATACATCATTATCATGGCACATTATGGCCATTTTCTTACATGATGCTAATTGTACCTAACTGTTTTTTTTACAGTAGCTCAATTTTTTGACAGTAGCTCCTCACTGTCTGTCGCCTGCAACACTTTTTATGCTAGCAGCTCAAGTTTGTGCCATTGGAGCAAATAAGCAGGAACCAACATATGTAAGGTTTCAACAAGACTCGTCATCAGTATATATAAGAAGGATCTCTGTAAACAAACGAACACTAAGAGCAAAATGTTCTTGCAACAAACATTATTGTGTGACATCGAAAGGCATCACTCTGCTTAAACGGAAGGCTGACTTAAGTGGCAAGATGATACAATTTGCATAACATAACAATATATGCATGTGTAGCTAGATGACCATACATACAAAGAAAGTATGTAGCAAATTTAAAGTGTATAGCCAAGAATGGACTAGTGCTCTCTGAATTGTTCAGCAGAGTCGCCAAACAACATTTAATAACTCTGAAACCCTAAAAATCGATGGCGATGTTGAATCACATAAAACACCATCAGGCATTAGCACTGCGCATGTCCAAATCAGATTATGAAATATCTGTGACACCAGACATGAATGATCACCACTGCACTCCGCATCCTAGCTATAACATGGCACACCAAGAAAAATCTGACTGACTGACCCCAAAACAGAGATCTTGTTCTTGCTCAGAGCAGAACACTTCACCAGGAGCCATGATGCATCACACACATATCCTACCGTCCGGATCTCGGTTATCACAGGAAGTAAGGAAGGAGGAAAGAAAGAAGAAGAGATCCGGCGGAGGGAGGGAGGAGGTTACCCTGAGGCGCTCGGAGAGGACGGAGGGCGTGATCTGCTTGTCAGAGACCCGTTGATCTGCAGGTAGATAAACACAGGCCGAGTAAGATCATCGGGTTTGTCATGTGCATAAATAAACATACCAGAAGAGCTAGGTTTATTAAATTGAGTGAGATAACAAATAGGAAGCGCAGACATACATGCAAGGGGAAATTGCTAAACGTGTCATGCACACATCAATAGTTCTAATATGACAACATATGTTTTGTTCCATGATACTATAGTTGCAACCTAATAATAAGGGATGTAGGCACAGCAAAATGTGGTGACAAGTTATTGAAGCATTCAACAACATCGACCAACCACATACCTCCATGAATCAACGGTTAACTCTACGAATCAACGGTAAACATGGGTATACTGCATATGTCAAAATCAGATTGTGCAATTTCTACGACACTATGCAATTGGCACACCGAGCAAAACCTGAGGATGCACTAAACTGAGCATCACACTGCACAAAAACTATCAACACAGATGGGGCAGCCAAAACCGGCATCCAATAGGACATGCAATCAATTCATAACACAATCATATACAGTAGTATGTTCATGCTCTTGTTCAGATTACTACCGACTGACCCCAAAACTGGGAACATCAAAGAACTTCACCAGGAGCCATGGCGCATCACACACATACATATCCTACCATCCCGAGATCTCGATTCTCACGGGAAGAAAGAAAGCAAGTAGGAATAAGAGATCCGGAGGAGGGGGGATGGCGAGCGGGCGTTACCCTGAGGCACTCGGAGAGGACGGAGGGCGTGATCTGCTTGTACTTGGGCACCTCCTTTTGCTTGCCCTTGCTCCACTTCTTCTTCTTCTGCTTGCCACTGCCGGACTTGGCCGGCTTCAACGACACCGCCAGGGCCTCCTCCTTCTTCGGTGCCTGCGAGCAAGACAAGAGATGGGGCGTCAGCGCCTGCTTGTTAAAGGGAAGGCTATCAACGATGGCGATGGGGGCAGGGCTGGGGCTGACTGGGGGCGGCGATGGAGACAGAGGGCAGGGGCTGTCGGCGACGGCGATGGGGGGCAGGGCAGGGGCCGACGCAGGGAGGCTGACGGCGACGGCGAGGTCGCGGAGGCGTCGGCGATGGCGGAGCTGCAGTGGTGGGGGCGCGGGGGCGGCGGCGCATGTAGGGCGGCGGTCGCGTGGGTCAGGGCAGCGGGGGGAAGTGGATCTGGCGAGAGGGAGGGACGAAGGGGTCGGGCAAATTAGAGCTAGGGGGAAGATTACTAATGGTGCGCCCCCTAGCGGTGCACCATAAGTATGTTTTTTGATAGCAATGGTGCACCCCCGAGCGGTGCGCCATTAGAAATCTTTTTTTAGACTGCAATGGCGCACCACCCGACCGGTGCGCCATTAGTATGTTTTTATTTTTATTATTTTTTAGAAAATGAATATGAATATGAAACAGTAATAATTTTTTATAAAAACAGTAATGGTTTTTTTTAAATATCATCAAATTTGTTATTTGAAAATATTTATGGATATGAAAAAATATCATCAAATTTGTTATTTGAAAATATCATCAAATCTATTATTTGAAAATATAATCAAATTTTTTTTGGATTTTTAGTTGCATTCATTTGTGAATTGGTAAAACATTACTGGGGAGGGTGCGGGGGTCGGCGGCGGTGGTGGAGCGGGGGAGGGTGCGGGGGGTGCTCGGCGGCGGTGGAGCGGGTCGGGGAGAGGGTGCGGGGGGTTGGCGGCGGCGGTGGAGCGGGGAAGGGTGCGGGGGGTGCTCGGCGGCGGTGGAGCGGGTCGGGGAGAGGGTGCGGGGGGTCAGCGGCGGCGGTGGAGCGGGGAAGGGTGCGGGGGGTGCTCGGCGGCGGTGGAGCAGGCCGGGGAGAGGGTGCGGGCGGTCGGCGGCGGCGGTGGAGCGGGGGAGGGTGCGGTGGGTCGGCGGGGGCGGTGGAGCAGGGGAGGGTGCGGTGCGTCGTTGGCGGCGGTGGAGCGGGGGAGGGTGCGGGGGGTGCTCGGCGGCGGTGGAGCGGGCCGGGGAGGGTGTGGGGGGTCGGCGGCGGCGGTGGAGCGGGGGAGGGTGCGGTGGGTCGGCGGCGGCGGTGGAGCGGGGGAGGGTGCGGGGAGTGCTCGGCGGTGGTGGAGCGGGCCGGGGAGGGTGCGGGGGGTCGGCAGCGGCGGTGGAGCGGGGATCGAGATCGAGATGGAGGGGGCCGGGATAGCAATCGAAATGGAGGGGGATCGAGATCGAGTGTCCTCATGAATATTCAATATTTTTTCATATTGAATATGAAAAAATATCATCAAATTTGAAAAAATATTCATGAATTCAAAAAGTGGCCATGAAAATTAAAAATATTCATGAGTTCAAAAAGTTCCCATGAAATTTAAAAATATTCATGAATTCAAAAAGTGGCCATGAAATTTAAAAATATTCATGAGTTCAAAAAGTTCCCATGAAATACAATCGAGAAATGAAGGCTATAATTTAAATACAATCGATCTTAGCTAGCTATCTGTTCACAATCTTCTTGCCCTTATTTTTCGTAAATGGAGTTCTTCTCTTGAATGGACGTCCTTTAGGTAGGGTGGTCCTGCTTCTTCTTGTGGTGTATGCTGATACTTCATCGTCGTCGTCATGTTCCATCTTCGGGTCGCCGTACTTCTCGATGTCTTGCTCATTGGCGACTCCATCCATTCCGATGATCTTCCTTTTGCCTCTCCTCACGACAACACGACTGGGCTTTGGTGGGTCGGTAATGAAGAAGCATTGGTCCACTTGGGAAGCCAATACCCATGGCTCATTTTTCACGGTGACGTTTGCGCCCACAGTCTTGGATTTGGCTTCAAGTATAACCATGGTGGTGAAATACCGGTCTTCTTTTATGACGCTCTTGGCCCATCTGACATGGAACATCGGGACCTTCTCTCCAGCGTAGCTCAGCTCCCAGATCTCCTCGATCCTTCCATAGTATCTGTCCTTGTCGTTACCGGTGTAGGATTCCATAGTTACCCCAAAGTTCTGATAACCATCGCTCTTCATGTCCTTGTCCTCGATGTAGAATGTGTAGCCTTTGATATCGTATGCCTCATACGTCATCAGGTTGTGCTCGGCGCCCTGTGACAAGGCGAATATGAGTTGTTCTTCCGCGGAAGAATCCTCATGTAAAGGGTACTACAGAAGCTTCTGCTTGAACCAACGCGTGAAACATGAGTTGTGCTCTTTGATTATATCTTCGTCCGTCCTCTGTTGGCCTTGGTCATTGTACGTCTTCTCAATAAAGGTTTTGTGCTCTACCACCCAAGGATCGACCACGTCTATGTGTTGTAGCGTGACTTGGTTTACTCTTTCAAAGTCGGCGAGTTGACCCTTGAAGTCGACATGCATTTCGCGGCAACCCTCACGGTGACCCCATCCAGCGAGCCTGCCAAGGTGCCTGTTGACGGGCAGACCAATGGGGTTCTCGATGCCTAGATAATTCGTGCAGTAGGAGATGCACTCTTCGGTCAGAAAGCCCCTGGCTATGCTTCCCTCTGGACGTGACATGTTGCGAATGTATCCTTTGATGACACCATTCATTCTTTCAAACGACATCATGCTGTGTAGGAACGTCGGCCAGAGTTGGATGATATCCTCCACGATATGGACCAGCAGATGAACCATAACGTCGAAGAATGCGGGCGAGAAGTACATCTCAAGCTCGCATAGTATCACCATGATCTCTTCCTGTAGCCTTCTGAGTTCCCTCACGCCAACCGACTTCCGAGATATGATGTTGAAAAAGTTGCATAGGCCAAATAGCGCTTCACGGACGTGCGCGTCCATGATCCCACGGATTACAACTGGAAGTATCTACGTCATCAGCACGTGACAGTCGTGAGACTTCATCCCACTAAACTTCTGCTTCGCTGGGTCTAGGTATCTGCTTATCTTCCCCGCGTAACCGTAAGGAAGTTTTACTCCTACGAGGCAGGTGAAAAACTGATCGATCTCCTCCTGACTTAGAGTGAAGCACGCGGGAGGGAAGTCATTTCCGGTCTTCTTGGCCTTTTTGCCTTTGCGATGACTTTTCATGTCCTGCTTCGCCTCATCATCATCATCATTAGCGTGAAGCTCCTCCCGGATGCCCATTGATTTCAAGTCTGCCCTTGCTTTCGGCCCATCTTTGGTCCTCTCTGGCATGTTGAGCAGGGTACCAAGCAGACTCTCGCACACGTTCTTCGTGATATGCATGACATCAAGGCTGTGAGGCACATGCTGGATCTTCTAGTACGGCAAGTCCCAGAAAACAGACCTTGTTTTCCATACCTTCAGCAACGGCTCTGGCGCCTTTCGCTTCTTTCCCGGCTCTGGCGCCTTTTGCTTCTTTCCCGGTAGTGGGCAATCTTTCTAATGTTTCAACAGCTCGTCTATTTCCTCGTCGCTCCTCGTACGCGGGCGTCTTCGGGGTTCGGTTTCACCATCGAACAGATCCTTGCGTTTTATCCACGGGTCATCATCGTGAAGCCACCTTCGATGTCCCATGAACATGTTTTTCGAAGACCCGGGATCTCTATCTAGCTGGCGATACGTTGTGTCAACCATGCACCCGACGCATCCAGAAAATTCGTGGACCACCTGCCCCGCGAGATATCCGTAACCGAGATAGTCGTGCACCGTTGTGAGCAGTGCGGCTCTCATAGGGAAATATTCTTTCTCTGCAGCGTCCCACGTATTGGCTGGCATTTTCCACAGCGTGTCTAGCTCCTCTTTCAGCAGCCCCAGATACAGATTGATGTCGTTCCCTGGTTGTTTCGGCCCTTCAATTAGCATACTCATGTGAATGTACTTCCTCTTCATGCACAACCACGGGGGAAGGTTGTACATCCACACAAACACAGGCCAGGTGCTATGTGTGCTTCTCTGGCTGCCAAACGGATTGACTCCATTAGTGCTTGTGCCCAGCACAATGTTCCTTGGATCCTTCCCAAATTTTGGGTGTTCAAAGTTCAACGCTTGCCACTGGCTCCCATCCTTAGGGTGACTCAGCATCTTGTCTTTTTTATTTATCTCTGGATCATTTGCGTCATCTTCTCGCTTCTTCTCCTCCCTATCCGCGTGCCAATGCGGGAGCATTGCTACCTTAGGGTCCGCGAAATACTGCTGCAGACGAGGAGTGATTGGAAAGTACCACACCACTTTTTGAGGAGTTTTCTTCCTCTTCTTGTATCGAGTGACGCCGCACACCAGACATATGGTAGACTCTGCATGCTCGTCCCGATAAATAATGCAATTGTTCATGCACACATGGTATTTCACATGCGGTAAATCCAGAGGACACATGATTTTCTTTGCCTCCTCGAAACTGCTCGGGCACTTGTTCCCCTTGGGAAGACGTTCGTGCCAGAATGACATGTTCTCGTCGAAGCATGCATCGGTCATTTTGTGTTTTACCTTCATCTCCAGAGCCATGAGCGTTACTTTCAGCGCGTATCCTCGGGCCTGCATCCTTCATACAATGGAGTAACCGCGTCTATCTCCAGTTGATCCATCTTGGCTTTCTCTCAGGCGGCAGCTCTTGCGTTATCCGTCTGCTTGAGAAGCAGCTCTTGAATATGAGGGTCCTGCACCCAGCCCATCCATGGTCCATCTTCGTCTGCTCAAGCATCTTCATCATCATGATCATGCCCTTCGTCTGCTCCGGCATCTTTCTCATCATCATGTCCTGCATCTTCTACATGATGATTGTGTACAGCATCACCGCCGTGATCATGTCCTGGAGATTCTTTGTCTTCTCGCCCGCCCGAGCCGCGGTGGTTGTCTTGCTGCCCTTCCTCATTTCTTGCCCGGCCCCCATGGACGACTTCATAGTCATCTTCATCACCTTGCCACTGATAGCCATCCATGAAACCACGCAAGAGCAGGTGGTCCCACACCTGCCTGGAATCCGGGTCCACAATAAGGCTCTTCAGCTAGCATCTTCGACATGGACATCTTATCTCTGCCTCATTCTTTTGAAACATCTCGGCCTTCGCGGAGCTCAAAAACCTATTCACGATGCCTTGGGTCATCGTGCGGACCATGGTCGCCTGCGGGGTAGAGCAAAACGATATTTTAGAACCAAGAAAAAATTTGGCATGACTTTCCCTAAAAATAGGACCAAAAAGAATGCATAGTGCCAAAATTCTCGCCGAAACGGAAATGAATCAACATTCCGGCAAAATATTGGCAACTATCGCATATCAAATACTGGTACCTGCAAACACAAACATATATGCAACACCACAAACATATGCAACACCACAAACATACATAGATCTAGCTAGGCCATAAAAAGTGCATGTGCACGTTGTTGGAGGGAGAAAAAAAGTAGATCTACAACATAGAGATAGCTTCCCCCTTACTTACCTATCAAAAAAAAGGTAATTTAACCACTTAATTTGGATGAATCTATGGTGCAAATGAGGTGAGGAGGAGGAGGCAGCCGAGACAAGCTTGGAGGAGGAGGTAGAGAGAATGAAGTGGGGAAAGTGAGTGGGTAGCTAGGTGTGGTTGTCCAAAATATCTAGCTGGTCCCAGGTTACTAATGGCGCACCACATACAAGTGCGCCATTAGTAACCCTGGTTACTAATGGCGCACCTGTTGGTGGTGCGCCATTAGTAGTTTTGCAAAAAAATAATAAATAAAAAATATACTAATGGCGCACCAGGGCACAGTGCGCCATTACTAGTTTAAACTAGTAATGGCGCACTATGCACTGGTGCGCCATTAGTAGTTTTGCAAAAAAAAATATACTAATGGTGCACCAGGGCACAGTGCGCCATTACTAGTTAGAACTAGTAATGGTGCACTGTGCCCCTGTGCGCCATTAGTATTTTTGGAAAAATAAATAAAAAAATTGTTACTAGTGGCGCACCATGTGTCTGATGCGCCATTAGTGTCTTTCACACTAATGGTGCACCAGCACATGGTGCGCCACTGCTATATAGTAGTGGCGCACCACATGTCTGGTGCGCCATTAGTGGCCATATCATCTATAGCCCTTTTCCTAGTAGTGTTATATGTAACTTGACTAGAATTTCATGTAGATCATCTTGGTGCATCTTAACTTGCTGTTTAACAACTTGAACATAAGGTTTATTCAGATCTGGACCAATTTTGAAATTTGCATATGAGGACTTACCGGATTTGTTATATGTTGTTTCCGGCCTCATTTAAACTTGATTTGATATGTTGCTCTTGTATGCATCATCTCTTGCCATGAGTAGCATCATATAGCCTTTGTCATGCATCATACTTGGTTGAGCATCATGCCATATCTATGTGTTGGGTGTTTACCTTGTTGTTTGCTTCTTTCCAGTTGTGCTCCTTCTCGTTAGTTCCTATTTCGTTGCGATCGTGAGGATTCATTCGTCTACGCTTGGTTTATCTTCGTGGCTTCATCTTCTTCATGGACTCGTTCTTCTTCCTAGCGGGATTTCAGGCAAGATGACCGTCACCTTGGATCTCAGTACTATCATTGCTATGCTAGTTGCTTCGCTCTATCGCTATGCTGCGCTTCCTATCACTTGCTCTTCAAGCCTCCCAAATTGCCATGTTAGCCTCTAACCCCTTTTCACCCTTCCTAGCAAACCATTCCTTGGCTATGTTACCGCTTTGCTCAGCCCCTCTTATAGCATTGTTAGTTGCAGGTGAAGTTGAAGATTGCTCCATGATGGACAGGATTATGTTGGGATATTACAATATCTCTTATTAAATTAATGCATCTATATACTTGGTAAAGGGTGGAAGGCTCGGCCTTATGCCTGGTGTTTTGTTCCACTCTTGCCGCCCTAGTTTCCGTCATACCGGTGTTATGTTCCTTCATTTTGCGTTCCATACGTGGTTGGGTGATTTATGGGACCCCCTTGACAGTTCGTTTTGAATAGAACTCCTCCAGCAAGGCCCAACCTTAGTTTTAACATTTGCCACATAAGCCTTTTTCCCTTGGGTTTCTGGAGCCCGAGGGTCATCTTTATTTGCCACCCCCCCCCCCCCTCGGGGCCAGTGCTCCTCTGAGTGTTAGTCCAAACTAGAGCCCTTTGCAGCACCCCCTCAAGGAAACCTGAGGTCTGGTTTTAGTTGTACGGATTGCTCATCCGTTGTGCCCTGAGAACGAGATATGTGCAGCTCCTATCGGGATTTGTTGGCACAGTCGGGTGGCTTTGCTGGTCTTGTTTTACCATTGTCGAAATGTCTTGTAACCGGGATTCCGAGATGGATCGGGTCTTCTTGGGAGAAGGAATATCCTTTGTTGACCGTGAGAGCTTGTGATGGGCTAAGTTGGGACACCTCTGCAGGGTATAAACTTTCGAGAGCCGCGCCCGCGGTTATGTGGCAGATGGGAATTTGTTAATATCCGGTTGTAGAGAACTTGACACCAGATTTGAACTAAAACACATCAACCGCGTGTGTAGCCATGATGGTCTCTTTTAGGTGGAGTCAGGGAAGTGAACACGGTTTGTGTTATGTTTGAACGTAAGTAGTTTCAAGATCACTTCTTGATCATTGCTAGCTTCATGACCATTCCATTACTTCTCTTCTCGCTCTTGTTTACATATGTGAGCCACCATATCATGCTTATACGCTGCTGCAACCTCACCACTTATCCATTCCTTTACCCATTAAGATTTGCTAGTCTTGATACCCATGGCAATGGGATTGCTGAGTCCTCATGGCTCACAGATTACTACAACAACAGTTGCAGGTGCAGGTTATGCAATGATCATGACGCGAGAGCGATGTTTGCTTGTTTTGGAGTTCTTCTTCTACTACTTCTTTGTTCAGGGGATAGGTTCCAGGTCGGCATCCTGGGCTAGCAGGGTGGATGTCGTTTGAGTTTCTGTTTGTGTATCATCCGTAGTCGGATGATGCTCTTGTGTATCATGTTGTTATATTCGTGTGGCATTGTATGCCTCTTGTATGTATCCCCAATTATTATGTAATGGTATGATGTAATGATATCCACCTTGCAAAAGCGTCTCCAATATGCGCTTCTATCCTTGGTGGGACTTTCGAGTTCCTTTAGGATAGGGTTGCATATTGGGCATGACAAGTTGGTATCGTCGGAACCTCCATCTAAATCACCGCAAGGCTCATCTTATTCTTTCTTCCTTCATTCTATCTCATCATCGTTTTGTCACCGGAGCTCTTCATGCTGGTTCTTCATGATTTAATTCATTCTTCAAGAGTTCATCAAGATTATTGTTGGAGGATTTCAAGTATCTTTTCTTCTCGCGTCTCGAAGTGTAAATAATTCTCCGTTTTCTCCTGAAGTGGAGTTTTGCATTTCTTCGTTCTTCTAAGCTATTCAGACATTGGTTGTGGTATAATTTCACCTCAAGTTTTGAGTTGTTTTTGATAAGTCCACAACAAGCTTATTCTTTCGTTGTTAATTTTCTCAACAACTCCCTTCAATCCTTCCTTCTAAGTTCTTTTCATTCAATTCTTTCAATTCTTCCGGAGGCATTGCATTGTTCATCTCGTCAAGTGCCATATCATTGGGTGAAGTTCATGTTCTAATCCTTCCATTTTCAGTCGGAGTGTTACCGAAATTCTTTTATTCATTCCTTTTCTATCTTGTTCTAACCGGAGTGGTTTCAGAGTCTATCTTGTTTCCTTGAGCATTTGATTCTTGTCATATTCGTCGTTCATCTTTTCTAACCGAGTGATTTCGACTTTGTTCATCTTCTCTCTTGCGTTCTTACTTCACCTCATCCTCTTTCTCTTCCGTCTCATTCCTAAGATCTCGGGACGAGATCTCTTGTTAGTGGAGGAGAGTTGTAATGCCCCGGATCCAATGCGTCAGGTGTCTTCCAGCTATTTGTCGTTGTTGCCATGTCATTTGCCTGCATGTTGCATTTTGCCATGTCATCATCTGCATTTCATCTGCATGTTTTTCAAAACTTGCATCCGTTCAGATCCTCCCAGTTCTCTCCGTTGTCCGTTCTGAGCACAGACACACTCACACGCGCCCGTCGCACCTCTCAGACCTTGTTTTGTGAGCGCCAAAAAACGTTCTCGGAATGGGCTGAGATTTGCCAAGTGGCCTTGGTATATCACCGATAGACCGCTCGTCACATTTCGTTCCATTTGGAGGCCATTTGATGCCCCAACGGTTAACCGAGTTAAACGAAACCCCCCTTCTCTTTGCAGCCTAGAACCGCAGCCCACTAATCCCTCCTAGGCCCAACCTACCTCCCATCGCGTCCGAAACCGTCCGATCGAGATCGGAGGCTCCAAAAACCCCCTCTAACCCTAACCCATACCTACTTAAACCCCTCCTCCTTCCATTTTGGGCAGCCTACCTCTTCCCTAACCCCAGCAGCAGCCAATCCCCCTCCTCCTCGGGATATCCGCCGCCTCCCACCTCAAATTCCGCCGCCGGCCAGCCTCCCATCACCACTTGGCGCGTCCCCATTCGCCAGCCGTCGCCAGCGTCGCCGCTCTGGCCAACCAGAGCGCGCCACGCGGGGCTCCCCATAGCTCCAGCCGCCACGACCCGCAGAGCCCATCACGGGCCAGCACGGGCCCAGATCCCCGCCGCCGCCTGGCCCGTGCCTGGCCTGGCTGTGTGCCGCCCGTCTGCCTCCCGCCGTCGCCGGGCTCCGCCCTCGCTGCCCGCACGCACCCGCCTCTGTCGGAGCTCGCCGCTCCACCGCGGCCTGCTCCCCGCCGGTGCCTGGCGCTCCTCGTAGAACCCAGGAGCGCCGCCGCCTCGGCTCCTCCCACACCCGCGCGATGCTGTGGTGCCGCCTGCCTTCCCCGCCGGCCCCTGCCTCGCCGCCGGGCAGCAACCAGGCCGGCCCTTCGCCCCCACGGCCGGATCTGGCGAGGACCGCGCCGTCCCCGTCCTTCCTCGCTCGCCGGAGAACCCTGAGGGTCGGATCAGGCGCCCTCAGCCCGATAGCGCCACCGCCAGGTGGGGCCCGCCCATCAGCCTCACCATGCCGAACATGTCCTCCCGCGCACGGACATGTCCGTTCAGTTAACCCCCCTTGAGGTAATTTTCGCCCAAGTCCTTTTTGAAAATCATCTCATGTGCTCATGTTTGCCATGCCATAACTCCATGCATACTGCTCCATTTTGCATGTATAATATATCAAAATGTTCACTGAGATATTCTCTTCATTTCATTCCACTGTGTCATGCTTGTTTGAGTTCATCTTGATGCCCTAATCATCGTTGCAAGAGTGCTATATGATGTCAATGTGTTGAGACTGTTATAACTTGCTATTTTGTCATTTTCGCTGCATTTTGTGTGTGCATCTTTTGAGGATGATGTCTACATGTTTTAGGAGCATATTCATGCCATCTTTGCACTGGTGCAATCCATGTATTTTTGTGTGTCTTGTAGTGAGTGCATCAAGCTCGTGAAGTAGGGTACTTGCTGTTACTATTTTGATAGGCTGAATCTGCTATATCATGATGCTATGTAAACCTGTTGCTACAAGTCATAGAAAATACCATGCTGTTCTAAAAGAATCTCAAAATAATATAAGTGAATCATGAGAGACTAGCAATTTCTACAAAATTAAGCCACCGCCGTGCTCTAAAAGATATAAGTGAAGGACTAGGGCAAAAACTATCTAGCTCAAAAGATATAAGTGAAGCACATAGAGTATTCTAGCAAATTCTAATCAAGTAGGCTTCTCCCAAAAGGTGTGTACAGCAAGGATGATTGTGAAAAACTAAAAATCAGATACTAATATAATACACGACGCTCCAAGCAAAACACATATCATGTGGCGAATAAAAATATAGCTCCAAGTAAAGTTACCAATGAACGAAGACGAAAGAGGGGATGCCTTCCCGGGGCATCCCCAAGCTTAGGATTTTGGCTATTCTTGAATATCTTGGGGTGCCATGGGAATCCCCAAGCTTAGGCTTTTGACACTCCTTATTCCATAGTCCACCAAATCTTTACCAAAACTTGAAAACTTCACAACACAAAACTCAACAGGAAACATCATAAGCTCCGTTAGTGAAAGAAAACAAAACCACCACATAAGGTACTGTAATGAACTCATTCTTTATTTATTTTGGTGTTAAACCTACTGTATTACAAGTTCTCTATGGTTCATACCACTTAATACTAGCCATAGATGCATCAAAATAAGCAAACAACACACGAAAAACAGAATCTGTCAAAAACAGAACACTAGGATACCACTTAAACCTACTGTATTCCAAACTTCTGGAACTCTAAAAATCCTACCAAAATGGGAAGTCCTGGAAAATTTGTCTATTGATCAGTAGCAAAAATAATCAACACAAAATCACGTTTATGTAATTTAACAGAATTATTTCGTGCATGCAAAGTTTCTGTTTTTCAGCAGAATCAAATCAACTATCACCGTAGGTTATCCTATAGGTTCTACTTGGCACAAACACTAATTAAAACATAAAACAACATATAAACAAAAGGTAGATGCAAAATTTATTACTAAACAGAAACAAAAACAAAAAACACAAAGAAAATTTGGTTGCCTCCCAACTAGCGCTATCGTTTAACGCCCCTAGCTAGGCATAAAAGTGAAGATAGATCTAAGTAGTGCCATGTTTGGCACTAAATTCATAAGTAGCCTGCATGATATATTCATAAGGTAATTTGACTTTATTTCTTGGAAATTGATCCATGCCTTTCCTTAACGGAAATTGGAATCTAATATTCCCTTCCTTCATATCAATAATCGCGCCAATCATTCTAAGGAAAGGTCTACCAAGAACAATAGGGCAAGAAAGATTGCAATCTATATCAAGAACGATAAAATCTATGGGCACCAAATTTATATTTGCAACAATGAGAACATCTTTGATCCTTCTCATTGGCTTTTTAATGGTGGAATCCTCAAGGTGCAAATTTAAAGAGCAATCATCAAGATCATGGAAACCTAGAATATCACATAAAGTTTTCGGAATCGTGGAAACACTAGCACCCAAATCACACCAAGAAAAACACTCATGATCTTTAATTTTAATCTTTATAGTAGGTTCCCGCTCATCATTAAGTTTTCTAGGTATAGAAACTTCCAAATTAAGTTTTTCATCATAAGATTGCATCAAGGCATCAACGATATGTTTGGTAAAAGCTTTATTTTGACTATAAGCATGAGGAGAATTCACAACAGATTGCAACAAGGAAATACAACCTTATAAAGAACAATTATCATAATCAAATTCCTTGAAATATGAGATAGTGGGTTCAATGCTATTTAAAGTCATGACCTCTCCAATCCCACTTTTACCAAATTTAGCATCAAGATCTAAAAACTCCGAATTCTTGGGACGCCTTCTAACTAAAGTTGACTCATATCCAGTCCCATTACTATCAAGATTCATATTGCAAAACAAAGATCTAATAGTAGACACATCAATAACTTTAAGATCTTCATCATTATTTTCATGGAAACTAGAAGAACACGCCTTTACAAAGAAATCTTTCTTAGCATGCAATCTAGCAGTTCTTTCCTTGCACTCATCAATGGAAATTCTCATGGCTTTGAGAGAGTCATTGATATCATGCTTAGGAGGAGTAGATCTAAGTTTAAGGGAATCAACATCAAGCGAAAGTCTATCAACGTTCCTAGCCAGATCATCAACTTTGAGCAATTTTTCTTCAAGCAAAGCATTAAAATTCTTTTGAGAGATCATAAATTCTTTCACACTATTCTCAAAATCATAGGGCATATTATTAAAATTACCATAAGAATTATTGTAGGAATTTCCATAATTATTAGAGGAATTACTAGGGAACGGTCTAGAATTAAAGTTTCCTCTATAAGCATTGTTTCCAAAACTATTCCTACCAACAAAATTCACATCCATAGATTCATTATTATTATCAATAAAAGTAGACAAAGGCATATAATTGGGATCAAAAAGAGCACTCTTAGTAGCAAATAACTTCATAAGTTCATCCATCTTTCCACTCAACACATTGATATCTTCTATAGTATGCACTTCTTTACTAGAAGATCTTTCGGTGTGCCATTGAGAATAATTAGCCATAATATTATCAAGAAATTTGGTAGCACCTCCTAAAGTGATTTCCATAAACGTGCCTCCCGCGGCCGAATCTAAGAGATTTCTAGAAGCAAAGTTCAAACCGGCATAAAAAAATTGTATGATCATCCATAAATTCAAACCATGAGTAGGGCAATTGCGAATCATCAATTTCATTCTTTCCCAAGATTGGGCAACATGCTCATGATCAAGTTGTTTAAAATTCATAATATCGTTCCTAAGAGTGATGATCTTAGCGGGAGGAAAATACTTAGATATAAAAGCATCTTTGCACTTGTTCCAAGAATCAATACTATTTTTAGGCAAAGACGAAAACCAAACTTTAGCACGATGTGTCAGTGAAAATGGGAATAATTTCAGTTTAACAATATCATTATCCGTATCTTTCTTATTTTGCATATCACACAAATCAACAAAGTTGTTTAGATGAGTAGCGGTATCTTCACTAGGAAGGTCGGCGAATTGATCTTTCATAACAAGATTCGGCAAAGCAGTTTTGATTTCACAAGACTCAACATCATTAAGAGGAACAATCAGAGTACTAAGGAAATCATTGTTATTGGTATTGGAGAAATCACACAATTTGGTATTATCTTGCGCCATGGCAACAAGTAATCCAACACACAAGCAAACAGAAAAAGGCAAGCGAAAAAGAGAAGAGGCGATTGGGAAAGAGAGGGCAAATAAAACGGCAAGGGTGAAGTGGGGGAGAGGAAAACGAGAGGCAAATGGCAAATAATGTAATGCAAGGGAGATGAGTTTGTGATGGGTACTTGGTATGTCTTGACTTGAGCGAAGACCTCCCCGGCAACGGCACCAGAAATCCTTCTTGCTACGTCTTGAGCTTGCGTTGGTTTTCCTTGAAGAGGAAAGGGTGATGCAGCAAAGTAGCGTAAGTATTTCCCTTAGTTTTTTAGAACCAAGGTATCAATCTAGTAGGAGGCTCCTCAAAAGTCCCACGCACCTACACAAATAAACAAAGAACTCGCAACCAACGCAATAAAGGGGTTTTAAATCCCTTCACGACCACTTGTGAAAGTGAGATCCGATAGAGATAGTATGATAAGATAAATATTTTTTTGGTATTTTATAAGATAGATGCAAAAAGTAAAGATGCAGATAAAAGTAGATTGAAAGCTTATATGATAAAAGATAGACCCGGGGGCCATAGGTTTCACTAGAGGCTTCTCTCAAGATAGCATAAGTATTACGGTGGGTGAACAAATTACTGTCGAGCAATTGATAGAAAAGCGAATAATTATGAGATTATCTAGGCATGATCATGTATATAGGCATCACGTCCGCAACAAGTAGACCGACTCCTGCCTGTATCTACTACTATTACTCCACACATCGACTGCTATCCAGCATGCATCTAGAGTATTAAGTTCATAAGAACAGAGTAACGCATTAAGAAAGATGACATGATGTAGAGGGATAAACTCAAGCAATATGACATAAACCCATATTTTTATCCTCGATGGCAACAATACAATACGTGCCTTGCAACCCTTTCTATCACTGGGTAAGGACACCGCAAGATTGAACACAAAGCTAAGCACTTCTCCCATGGCAAGAAAGATCAAACTAGTAGGCCAAATCAAACTGATAATTCAAAGAGACTTGCAAAGATAACTCAATCATACATAAAAGAATTCAGAGGAGATTCAAATATTTCTCATAGATAAACTTGATCCTAAACCCACAATTCATCGGATCTCGACAAACACATCGCAAAAAGAGTTTACATCGAATAGATCTCCACAAGAGAGGGGGAGAACATGGTATTGATATCCACAGAGAGAGAAGAAGCCATCTAGCTAATAACTATGGACCCGAAGGTCTATGGTAAACTACTCACAACTCATCGGAGGGGCTATGGTGTTGATGTAGAAGCCCTCCATGGTCGATTCCCCCTCCGACGAAGCGCCCGCGAAGGCTCCAAGATGGGATCTCGCGGATACAGAAGGTTACGATGGTGGAAATTGTTTTTCGTTGGCTCCATGGATGTTTTCGGGGTACGTAGGTATATATAGGAGGAATAAGTACGTCGGTGGCCGCTCGTGGGGCCCAGGAGACAGGGGCGCGCCCAGGAGGGGCGGGTGCGCCCTCCTATCTTCTAGCCGCCTCGATTGCTTCTTGACTTGCACTCCAAGTCCTCTGGATCACGTTCGTTCCAAAAATCACGCTCCCGATGGTTTAATTCCGTTTGGACTCCGTTTGATATTCCTTTTCTTCAAAATACTGAAATAGGCAAAAAAACAGCAATACGGGCTGGGCCTCCGGTTAGTAGTTTAGTCCCAAAAATGATATATATATATATATATATATATATATGTAAAATAAAGCCCATAAACATCCAAAAGGGGTAATATAATAGCATGGAACACCTTTCAAAAAAAATATAATAGCATGGAACAATCAAAAATTATAGACACGTTGGAGACATATCAATCTCCAACGTCACCGGCGCGACACCTTGATCTCCATCGTAGCATCGTTGTCGTCTCACCAACTATTGTTACTACGACTATCGCTACCGCTTAGTGATAAAGTAAAACAATTACATGGTGATTGCATTGCATACAATAAAGCGACAACCATATGGCTCTTACTAGTTGCCAATAACTTTGTTACAAAACATGATCATCTCATACAACAAATTATATCACATCATGCCTTAACCATATCACATCACAGCAAGCCCTGCAAAAACAAGTTAGACGTCCTCTACTTTGTTGTTGCAAGTTTTACGTGGCTGCTACGGGCTTCTAGCAAGAACCGTTCTTACATACGCATCAAAATCACAACGATTTTTCGTCAATTGTGCAGTTTTAACCTTCAACAAGGACCGAGCGTAGCCATACTCAATTCAACTAAAGTTGGAGAAATAGACACTCACCAGCCACCTATGTGCGAAGCACGTTAGTAGAACTAGTCTCACGTAAGCGTCAGCGTAATGTCGGTCTGAGCCGCTTCATCCAACAATACCGCTGAATCAAAGTATGACATGCTGGTAAGCAGTATCACTATTATCGCCCACAACTCTTTGTGTTCTACTCGTGCATATAACATTTACGCATAGACCTAGCTCTGATACCACTGTTGGGAACGCGGTAATTTCAAAAAAAATCCTACTATCACGCAAGATCTATCTATGTGATGCATATCAACGAGAGGGGAGAGTGTGTCCACGTAATCTCGTAGACCAAAAACGGAAGCGTTTAGTTAACGCGGTTGATGTAGGCGAACGTCTTTGCGATCCAACCGATCCAAGCATCGAACGTACGGCACCTCCGTGTTCAGCACACGTTCAGATCGGGGACATCCCTCGTACTCTTGATCTACTTGAGGCCGAGGGAGAGTTTCGTCAGCACGACGGCGTGGTGACGGTGATGATGAAGTTACCCGCGCAGGGCTTCGCCTAAGCACTACGACGATATGACCGAGGTGTGTAACTGTGGAGGGGGGCACCGCACACGGCTAAACAATTGTCAACTTGTGTTTCTATGGGGTGCCCCCTCCCACGTATATAAAGGAGGGAGGGAGAAGGAGGCCGGCCAAGGGGTGGCGCGCCCAAGGGGGGGGAGTCCTACTCCAAGTAGGTTTGGCTCCCCCCCCCCTTTCCTATTCCTATTGCCCGCTTCCCCACTGCCTCCTATCTCCACTAGGGCCCATTAAGGCCCATTGACTCCCCGGGGGGTTCCGGTAACCTCCCGGGACTCCGAAAAATATCCGATACACTTCGGAACCCTTCCGGTGTCCGAATATAACCTTCCAATATATCAATCTTTATGTCTCTGCCATTTCGAGACTACCCGTCATGTCTGTGATCTCATCCGGGACTCCGAACAACCTTCGGTCATCAAATCACATAAACTCATAATACAAATCGTCATAAACGTGAAGCGTGCGAACCCTACGAGTTCGAGAACTATGTAGACATGACCGAGATACGTCTCCGGACAATAACCAATAGCAGAACCTGGATGCTCATATTAGTTCCTACATATTCTATGAAGATCTTTATCGGTCAAACCGCATAACAACATACATTGTTCCCTTTGTCATCAGTATGTTACTTGGCCGAGATTCGATCGTTGGTATCATCATACCTAGTTCAATCTCGTTATCGGCAAGTCTCCTTACTCGTTCCGTAATACTTCATCCCACAACTAACTCATTAGTTACAATGCTTGCAAGGCTTATAGTGATGAGTATTACCGAGAGGGCCAGAGATACCTCTCCAAAACACGGAGTGACAAATCCTAATCTCGATATATGCCAACCCAACAAACACCTTCGGAGACACCTGTAGAGAACCTTTATAATCACCCTTTTACGTTGTGACTTTTGGTAGCACACAAAGTGTTCCTCCGGTATTCGGGAGTTGCATAATCTCCTAGTCTGAGGAACTTGTATAAGTCATGAAGAAAGCAGTAGCAATGAAACTGACACAGTCATAATGCTAAGCTAACGGATTGGTCATGTCCATCACATCATTCTCCTAATGATGTGATCACATTCATCAAATGACAACACATGTCTATGGTTAGGAAACATAACCATCTTTGATTAACGAGCTAGTCAAGTAGAGGCATACTAGGGACTATATGTTTTGCCTATGTATTCACACATGTACTAAGTTTCGGACTAATACAATTCTAGCATGAATAATAAACATTTATCATGAATTAAGGAAATAAATAATAACTTTATTATTGCCTCTAGGGCATATTTCCTTTAATATATATGTACATTGGTGGAGATGGTTCGGCGGTGGTGTTGGAGCAGAGCAGCGCGCTGCTGACGGTGTTGTGGAGAGGGGCCGACGATGGTGTTGGAGGAGATCCAGGGGACGATGGCGGTGTCGGAGTAGAGTGGGCACACAATGGTGTCCCCGCGGTGGCGGCCTCTCTCGAGGCAAGCACGTGGGGGCGGTGGTAGTGGTGGCGCAGGAGGCGAGCACGCAGGGAGTAATACCTTTTTCATTCATAACGTCATAATATTTGCACATGAAAGTAAAGTTCATATTTGGTTAGCAGATTTTCTCATTTGTTAACAAATAAATCATGTCTTATGATTTCTCATAGTACATCCCTTGCTTTGCAACAAAACATGTGGTAGACAAGTTTTGCTTGTTCTTAGATGAAGACTCTGCTCTGTTCACATTGCACACAAGCCATGGATATACGTTTCAAGTTGAACTCAATACCGATAGTGAAGGTCCATTTTTTCATCCGTGCTTGTGGAGAGAGCTTGCTATCGGTTACTTACTAGAAGCTAGCACTAAATTGTTAGTGGATATAACAAAGCCTAACCTTATCATCCGTCTGTCCATACCATATAAGATCCCTCGATGGACCAACAAGCTAAGTTAGTTTTCTTTCAAATTCTTTCATATTGAACTAGAACTTAGCAAAAAATGTATCTCTCCGGATTACTAATTAGTATTTTATTTTCATGCAGGGTTTGTTCAATATGTAGTTAAAGATATGGTGGTTACTCCTGCAACCAAATTTCACTTGACAGACTTGAAGCATCTCATCAAATTTGTTGACAGACTAAGTGGTTCTATGCTGGAGGCCAGGTGGGAATATGTGTGCCACTAGTGCATACCTTGAACAAGATGAATTGCAACATTCACAAAATTACGGTACAACATATTTTATGTTAAATATGCTCAATGAACTATTGCTTCATACAGTGTCACAATTTTTGTT
Source organism: Triticum timopheevii (assembly GCA_963921465.1). Classification (NCBI taxonomy): domain Eukaryota; kingdom Viridiplantae; phylum Streptophyta; class Magnoliopsida; order Poales; family Poaceae; genus Triticum; species Triticum timopheevii. Next base: position 105,926,307 of record OY997272.1, on the reverse strand, counting down.
CATCTTTTAATAGATGTTGCCGCCTTGAGTTGTTCCTAAATTGATGCCCAAACGTGGTCCAATCACACTAGCTATTGGTCACAACAAGAAGTCTAAGATACATAATATCCCCTAGAACTAGAACTATTCGCATTACTAAATGGGATGTTGTGATGGCAATGCATCCACATTTGAAAATGAGAGCCAATGTTATGCGACTACTGTACCATGTCACTGAAGGGATTTTCCTGTTCATTGACGACATGTTGTGATTCAGTTCTAGGACAATGATTTTAGACGACAGTATGTCAAGTAGTGTATGCGGAGTAGCACCTAAGTATATGTGGATCATGTGAAATACTGCATGCTAAGTATTGCATTAATTATTTGCTTCCATACTGAAATTGGTTTTAAATATGTGGTATGATATGCATGTCATGTCTTCTGAACACAAACATACTGCAACACTCTTGGAAATTAAAACAACTAATGATACATGAGTTGAAAATGCCGACGACGCATATGCCTCGATAAGTGGAAAGTTTCGGTGATAGACAGCAATGATTTCACTTTCACTGACATTTTCTTGAATTTCAGACATTGCAGTACACATAAACTTAGTAACCTTTTAGTCACATAATTTTAAAAGCACTGCAAAGATTAAGCCGAACATAGTCGAACTCCTCCCAAAATTGTTACACTGCGACAACATCCGACACAACACCTAATAGTACAAACTATTATAACAAACAAATATGTCCATATGGCCATAGCGTAGTTGTGGCCACAGCCACGGTCAGCGCGTAGTTCTGTACACAACCATGCTCACCGCATAGTTGTGGCCACGTCCATGGTCACCGCCTAGTTGCGGCCACGACCATGGCCATGGAGCCCGCCATTGACATGGAAGTCAATCCATCCACGTCCAGCACCACGACTGGCGCCACCGCCACGTCCTCCCAAGAAAATGTCGTACAATGCAGCGTCGGCGGCCTCAGCCCACTGCAAAAATTCTTCCACGTCCATCTACTCATCGTCCACCTACATCACGTTAAGTGCGGGCGCAGGCGCTGACACGGGCGCAGGCGCATGTGCAGACGCTGGCACGGGAACGGGTGCTGGCGCGTCCATCTAGGCGGCCTCCGCCTCCATCTGAGCAACCTCTTCCAGGGCCTTGTCCATCTCTGCCCACAAGGGGCTAGAGGATTCTCTTCTCGCTCCTCCTCAATGACGCCAAAATAGAAGAGGGGTGCGTCATGGATGAGGTGTTTGTGCTGGATTGGACATGGCAATGGTGTGAGAGAAGGGATCGTCGCAATCTTATAGCCCACAGTAGGAGAGCTCGCCGAAGTAGAGGTGGTTGGATAGGCAGCCACCGAAGGGGTGGTCAAAGGCTGCCGCGGTCTGATCTTACTCCCTCGGTACGCATAGACTACCATGGCGGTCGGAGGGGCACACGGTTAAAGGCACATCTTTTGGTGAGAATCTCTGACGTGGCCTGCTCGCATGTTTGAACGCCAGCCACATACATGCCTCCAGACTGCTTGCAAACACGCCTCCATGATGCCTGCAAATACGCAACGGGCTAGCCAGATGAATGTAGCCTGCATAGACACCGACACGTGTCCATTTCTTGATATTCACTTGAAATAATTCACGGAGGCGCTGCTCCAATAATTTCGGTGACAATAATAATGATACATCTCCAACGTATCTATAATTTTTGATTGTTCCATGCTATTATATTAACCATTTTGGAATTTTATGGGCTTTACTTTACACTTTTATATCATTTTTGGGACTAACCAACTAACCGGAGGCCCAGCCCGAATTGCTGTTTTTGTGTGCCTATTTCAGTGTTTCGAAGAAAAGGAATATCAAACGGAGTCCAAACGGAATGAAACCTTCGGGAGCGATCTTTTTGGATCAAATGTGATCCAGGGGACTTGGAGTGGACGTCAAGCAAGAAGGATTTCTGGCGCCGTTGCCGGGGAGGTCTTCGCTCAAGTCAAGACATACCAAGTACCCATCACAAACTCATCTCCCTCGTATTACATTATTTGCCATTTGCCTCACCTTTTCCTCTCCCCCACTTCACCCTTGCCGTTTTATTCGCCCTCTCTTTCCCAATCTCCTCTCTCTTTCGCTTGCCTTTTTGTTTGCTTGTGTGTTGGATTGCTTGTCATGATGGCGCAAGATAATATCAAATTGTGTGACTTTTCCAATACAATAATAATGGTTTCCTTAGTACTACGATTGCTCCTCTTAATGATGTTGAGTCTTGTGAAATCAATGCTGCTTTGCTGAATCTTGTTATGAAAGATCAATTGTCCGGCCTTCCTAGTGAAGATGCCGCTACCCATATAAACAACTTTGTTTATTTGTGTGAGATGCAAAAGAAGAAAGATACAGATAATGATATTGTTAAATTGAAGTTATTTCCGTTTTCACTTAGAGATCGTGCTAAGATTTGGTTTTCGTCTTTGCCTAAAAATAGTATTGATTCATGGAATAAGTGCAAAGATGCTTTTATATCTAAGTATTTTCCTCCCGCTAAGATCATCTCTCTTAGGAATGATATTATGAATTTTAAACAACTTGATCATGAGCATGTTGCCCAATCTTGGGAAAGAATGAAATTAATGATTCACAATTGCCCTACTCATGGTTTGAATTTATGGATGATCATACAAATTTTTTATGTCAGTTTGAATTTTGCTTCCAGAAATCTTTTAGATTTGGCCGCGAGAGGCACCTTTATGGAAATCACATTAGGAGAAGCTACTAAGCTCCTTGATAATATTATGGCTAATTATTCTCAGTGGCACACCGAAAGATCCACTAGTAAGAAAGTGCATGATATAGAAGACATTAATGTTTTGAGTGGAAAGATGGATGAACTTATGAAATTGTTTGCTACTAAGAGTGCTCCTATTGATCCCAATGATATGCCTTTGTCTAGTTTGATTGAGAATAATAATGAATCTATGGATGTGAATTTTGTTGGTAGGAATAATTTTGGTAACAATGCTTATAGAGGAAACTTTAATCCTAGACCGTTCCCTAGTAATTCCTCTAATAATTATGGAAATTCCTATAATAATTCTTATGGTAATTTTAATAATATGCCCTCTTATTTTGAGAATAGTGTTAAAGAATTTATGATCTCTCAAAAGAATTTTAGTGCTTTACTTGAAGAAAAATTGCTTAAAGTTGATGATTTGGCTAGGAACATTGATAGACTTTCGCTTGATGTTGATTCTTTGAAACTTATATCTACTCCTCTTAAGCATGATAATAATGAGTCTCTCAAAGCCATGAGAATTTCCATTGATGAGTGCAAAGAAAGAACCTCTAGGTTGCGTGCTAAGAAAGATTGCTTTGTAAAAGCGTGTTCTTCTAGTCTCCATCAAAATAATGATGAAGATATAAAAGTTATTGATGTGTCCCCTATTAAATCTTTGTTTTGCAATATGAATCTTAATAATGATGGGACTGGAGATGATTCAACTTTAGTTAAAAGGCGTCCCAATGATTCGGAGTTTCTAGATCTTGATGCTAAATTTGGTAAAAGTGGGATTGGAGAGGTCAACACTTTAAATAGCATTGAACCCACTATCTTGGATTTCAAGGAATTTAATTATGATAATTTTTCTTTAATAGATTGTATTTCCTTGTTGCAATCCGTGTTGAATTCTCCTCATGCTTATAGTCAAAATAAATCTTTTACCAAACATATTGTTGATGCCTTGATGCAATCTTACGAAGAAAAACTTAATTTGGAAGTTTATATACCTAGAAAACTTTATGATGAGTAGGAACCTACTATAAAGATAAAAATTAAAGATCATGAGTGCTATGCTTTATGTGATTTGGGTGCTAGTGTTTCTACGATTCCAAAAACTTTATGTGATATTCTAGGTTTCCACGATCTTGATGATTGCTCTTTAAATTTGCACCTTGCGGATTCCACCATTAAGAAACATATGGGAAGGCTAAATAATGTTCTAATTGTTGCAAATAGGAATTATGTGCCCGTAGATTTTATCATTCTTGATATAGATTGCAATTTTCATGTCTTATTATTCTTGGTAGACCTTTCGTTAGAACGATTGGTGCAACTATTGATATGAAGGAAGGGAAGATTAGATTCCAATTTCCATTAAGGAAAGGCATGGAAAACTTTCCAAGAAAGAAAGTTAAATTAACCTATGAATCTATCATGTGAGCTACTTATGAATTGAGTGCCAAAGATTGCACTACTTAGATCTATCCTTGCTTTTATGCCTATCTTGGGGCGTTAAACAATAGCGCTTGTTGGGAGGCAACCCAATTTTATTTTTGTTTTTTGTTTTTGCTTATGTTTAGTAATAAATATTTCATCTAGCTTATTTTTAGATGTGTTTTCAAGTTTTAATTAGTGTTTGTGCCAAGTAGAACCTATAGGATAACCTACGGTGATAGTTAATTTGATTCTGCTGAAAAACAGAAACTTTGTGTGCACGAAAATAATTTTAGTAATTCACAAAAACGTGATTTTGCGTTGATTATTTTTGATGTAGATCAATAGACAAATTTACCAGGACTTACTATTTTGGTAGTATTTTTAGAGTTCCAGAAATATTTGAGAGTTACAGATTGCTACAGACTGTTCTATTTTTGACAGATTCTGTTTTTCGTGTGTTGTTTGCTTGTTTTGATGCATCTATGGCTAGTATCGGGGGGTATAAACCATAGAGAAGTTGGAATACAGTTGGTTTAACACCAATATAAATAAATAATGAGTTCATTACAGTACCTTATGTGGTGGTTTTTCTTTCTTGCACTAACGGAGCTTATGAGATTTCCCGTTGAGTTTTGTGTTGTGAAGTTTTCAAGTTTTGGGTAAAGATTTGATGGATTATGGTATAATAGGAGTGGCAAGAGCCTAATCTTGGGGATGCCCATGGCAGCCCAAGATATTCAAGGATAACCAAAAGCCTAAGCTTGGGGATGCCTCGGAAGGCATCCCCTCTTTCGTCTTCGTCTATCGGTAACTTTACTTGGAGCTATATTTCTTTGCCACTTGATATGTGTTTTGCTTGGAGTGTCTTGTATGATATTAGTCTTTGATTTTTAGATCACCACAATCATCATTGATGTACACACCTTTTGGTAGAATCCCACTTGATTAGAATTTATTAGATTACTCTATGTGTTTCACTTATATCTTTTGAGCTAGATAATTTTACTCTAGTGCTTCACTTATATCTTTTTAGAGCACGGCGGTGGCTTAATTTTGTAGAAATTGTTGATCTCTCATGCTTCATTTATATTATTTTGAGAGTATCTTAGAACAGCATGGTATTTGTTATGGTTATAAAATTGGTCCTAGAATGATGGTATCCAAGTTGGGTATAATAAAAACTATCATAGAAAGTGAATTGGATGCTAGGATCAATTTGATGCTTGATAATTGTTTTGAGATATGAGGATGGTCATATTGGAGTCATGCTAGTTGGGTGATTATGAATTTAAAGAATACTTGTGTTGAAGTTTGTGATTCCCGTAGCATGCACGTATGGTGGACCGCTTTGTGATGAAGTTGGAGCACAATTTTATTTATTGATTGTCTTCCTTATGAGTGGCGGTCGGGGACGAGCGATGATCTTTTCCTACCAATCTATCCCCCTAGGAGCATGCGCGTAGTACTTTGTTTTCAAAGACTTGTAGATTTTTGCAATAAGTATATGAGTTCTTTATGACTAATGTTGAGTCCATGGATTATAAACACTCTCACCCTTCCACCATTACTAGCCTCTCTTGTGCCACGCTACTTTCGCCGGTACCATACACCCACCATATACCTTCCTCAAAACAGCCACCATACACTACAAAAAAATACACTTGTGTGATGATATATGTTTGTCACAGTAGGTCACGTTTTTTGTCATGCATGTACATCCATGACAAATTTATGACAGAATCAAGACAGTCACACCTGTGCTGTCGTAGAAGTGTTCCATGACATTACCAAAATTATCATCACGGAAGTGTCCACTTCCATGACGATAAATTGCGCGTCACAGAAGTGCTTTCGTCAAGGGTGACCGACACATGGCATCCACCATAACGGAACACCGTTAAGCTATCGGGTCGGGTTTTGCATCCAATAACCCATTAACAGCCCCGACCAATGGGGATTTTCCACGTGTAAAATCATCATTGGCTGGAGGAGACACGTGTCAGGTCCGCGCTGGCACAGGTGTCACTCATCCAATGGGCGAGATGCGCCTATGATATGTTGACACGTGGACCGGCCCATCAAGTTTAAATGGGCCGGCCCAACTAAAGGCCCACAAGATTTTGCGGACCATAATGGGCCGGCCCAGCTAAAGGCCCATGAGATTTTGCGGGCCATAATGGGCTAGCCCAGCTAACGGCCCACAAGATTTCGCGGGCCATAATGGGCCGGCCCAGGTAAAGGCCCACAAGATTTTTGTTTGCCATAATGGGCCGGCCCAGGTAAAGGCCCACAAGATTCTTGCGGATCATAATGGGCCGTCCCGGCTAAAGGCCCATGAGATTTCGCCAACATTAATGGGCCGGCCCAGCTGTAGGCCCACAAGAATTTGAGGGCCCTAGTAGGCCGGCCCATTAACTGGTTGCCATGTTTTGGGCCAAATGTCGGCCCATATTTGATCCGGTCCATTAATGGCCTGCCACGTTCCGGGCCTAATAGTGGCCCATATGAGATTCGGCCTGTTAAAAGCCTTCCATGTTCTGGGCCAAATTACGGCCCAGATCAGGTACGGCCCTTTAAGAGGCTATGGGCTCAATTATGGCCCATATCAGATTCGGCCCATCAACTGGACACTATGCTTTTGGGCCCACTTGCTAGAGGCCCACTTAGTAACTCGGCCTAACATTAGTTTTGGCCTCTTAAGGAACCATTTAATATTTCGGCCCTATATTAATTTTGGCCTGTTAAATGCCCGTCATATAGTTGGGCCTAACTATGGCCCGATTTGCATCCGGCCTGCTTGCAGCCGATATCTGATTGGGCCAAACAAGGACCGAGACAATTTTGGCCTGTTAAAACCCCGTGATTTGATTCGCATAATCATGGGATGGGGTTCATTTCGGGCTGATGTCAGCCCGTTAGCTGTTTGGCACGTTTTAGGCCCAACCTACATCGTAATTGCATGACGGCCCGATTATGTACCTTAATTTTACGGTTTGGCCGGTTTACTGCGAAGACAGTAAAACAACTATAGCATCATGAATAAGAAAAAACCTAGACTATACAATAAAGAAATTACAGCATATTACATCCACTGGGCATCAAAGTTCGCCACTATGATAATAAAGCACAAGCAGACAGCAGATTACATACACTAGGCATCAAAGATCGCCACCAGTGCAAATAAACACGCCGACAAAATAATATACAAAACCGACAGCACTTCAATAGAGTTCAAGAAAGGTTAGCCCTGCTGGGGAGCTGCAGCACAAGCAGCTGAGCAAGATGATGAGACTGCGCTTGTTCAACACTTAAATCTTCCTCACTCTGAAAGATAAACAAGCAGATAGATGACAGGTTTTGCACATAAAAGTATCAACGGTTAGTGTGCTGTACATTTATCCCATTTCAGATTGGCAAATAAAGAGACGGTTTAAATAATACTCCCACCATCCGGAATTACTTGTCATCAAAATGGATGTGTCTAGAACTAAAATACATCTAGATACATCCTTTTCAATGACAAGTATTTTCGGACGGAGGGAGTAGTAGAATAATATGACATTGTTCATAGTTAAGACATTGCCGAATATGACATTGTGCTGTAGTGGGTAGGTTTACCACACCACTGGATTACGGATGAAGAACAGAAGCATACATGCAGTGCAAAAGAAGATCACTTGCTCTGTATACTTTAATTTACATGGTATGAATAAGGAACTTGGTTGTACAACTGAAAACTTAAATTGAGAAAGGACAAACTTTTGTTTATGAACTACTCCCTCTGTTCTAAAATAGATGACCCAACTTTATACTAACTTCAGTACAAAATTGGGTCATCTATTTTGGAACGGGGGGAGTACATTATAAACTTTAAACATGCAATTTGATGCAAACACCAAAAATAAACAGCTGTTGCAGTCATGCCTAACCAAATATATACAACAAAGTTTGAAGGCTTGAGATGGACAAACTTACATTATTGGTGAAGACAGGCTCTATAAAGGCCTTGTCCATGCTGATGGGGGGGGGGGCAATTCAAGAAGTTTACCACAAAATCTTCTTCATAAGCATTGCCTTTATTCTACATTTTGTTAAGAGTAAATATAGATGTGATAATATAGGAAAAAATGGAGAATATTTAAGATAATATGAAAAGTGATGCTACATAACCAAGTAGCTATAAATGTAAGTGCAGCGATACAGGCAAAAGGTAGAGCCAAGAGCAATGCAAAGCTAAACTTCTTCAGTACCAACCTTATGGTAAGAGTAAATATAGATCTAATGTGTAGAAAATGGAGGGCAAAGGAAAATAAGCTGCTGAGTGATGGTACATGAACAACTACCTGTCATTATAAGTACACTGATAAAGGACAGCATGTACTTACAAGAACAATGCAGAGCTCAAAAACATTGGCATTGGATACTGAAGGATTTGGAGCAAACAATTGATAAGCAAGCTATCATGCATACTGCTGTCACATAATGAACCAGGTATGTATGCAAGTATAGTGATATAGGATAACAAGTACTAACAAGAGCAAAGCAGCGGGCAGCATATTTGCGATATCCTGTCGTTCTTTTCAAACCGGAATTCTTCTTCAAGCAGATTTCCTGCAAACAAGATCCGTAAGGCACATGCGGAAAAGTAGAAGTTCAAATTGTCATGTGATTTCATAGACAGTACCTCATCCTGGGAACGGGACCAGTGCATAACAATGTTTTTCCATTCAATGTCTTCTAAATTTAGCACAGGAGACTTCACCGGAAATTCGTTTATAGATTTGCCACCAAAGTGTGATTTCCTCAGGTAACACCGATACTGCTGCAATGCTTCCTTGAGAAGCACAAGCAAGCTTTCCTCGTCATGACTATCCAGATTACCCTCGCCTAGTTACAACAATGTAATGTAAATCATTGATGTGTTCAATCAGCATAAAACAAGAAAATAATAACCATGAATAATAGCACTTATACGTAAGTTGGACAGGAAGATGTGAAAATGGTGTTTGTCTTCACAATAATCTTCCCATGATGGGAATATATGCACGTAGTCCCTAACAACATTGAAAGCATTGTCTTTTAAACTGGGAATAAATGGAATGGGGTTCCAATCTGCAAGAATTGGTCGTCTCTGTAGTTGGGATAGGTCTTCGGCCGGTGGACTTACTGTACTTTTTGCTGGAGTGGGATTTTTCTATGGTACAGCTGGTGCTATGGCAAATGATATCGGTATACCTTTTGCTGGAGTGCAGGTCCTGTGTGGTGGGGCTAGTGGTGTGGCCAGTGAAGTATGGGTACAGTCTGCTGAGTCGGTCCTACATTTTGTGTCACAGCTCTATCGAACATGGTAAAGAAGAGCAAGCAGATTTTGGATAATAAAATGTTGGTTGCGCAGTGCCCACACATGATGAACCAGAGTGCATTAAGAATGCAACTCCCAGTTGTCTCTCGACCATTTCAGGCGGTTGGATGAAGATCCTACGTCTCCTAACCCTTCTTCTTCCTCGTGTGTGATTCTTCCCATACAGAACACCGCACGGGCCGCTGGCCGGACCACCAGCCCCCACCGCCTGTGTTCCTCCACAACCCCCACCCCCCACCCGCGTCGAGTTTTCTTCGTTCAGTGAGGCCCCACAACCACCCGAGCCCCTTGGATCGCACCGGCAAACTCCCGCGAGCTCTGAAAAATTGACTGACCCTATTTTGAAATTTAGTCTACTGTGATTTAACTAGTGTGGAATATAAAAGGGGAAACCATAAGCATTGGGAGTATAGTGTTGAGCGTGCCATGGCGGATCTGAAGGTGCAAACCGGACAAAGGCAACTTCGCGACCAAGACAAGAAATCAGAGTAAAGCAGTGGCGATCTATTTTCTTGCTGTGATAAATAAGTTGAGCAGATATGAAAGAGTACCGCCTCTGGTGCGGCGTCGTATACGCATCTAGTGAGAATTTGACGGTGCTGCGGTAGCGATGGCTGTCAGCAGCGTGGAAGCAGATCTAGGAGGGTAGATGGTGGCGGCACGGCGCGGTGGACGAGACGGTCGTAGGAGCGGCGCCGGCAAGGTGGACGACGGCGGGGATGAAGCGAGAGGACGGGATGCAAGGATCCCGGTCCGAAGGCGTGGATGAGAGAGGTCGATCTCTTGTAATGGACGGCAGCGTCGGGGTATCAGCTCCGGCATGGTGGAGGAGGACGGTGGTGGATGGGGTGGCGGACGGCGGCGGAGGGAGGAGGGTGGGGTGGAGAGGGTGTTTTGGCGCCCACGGAGTACGAATGGGGAAAAGGGAGGTAGAGAGGAAGGGGGGAACCATGTAGTCAGGGCGCACTTGTCTCAAATGTGAGGAAATTTACAAACTTAGCCCCCGTTTCAAATTTCTACTACATCACAACAACATTAGTCGGTTGGGGATAGGATGGTAATCTCGCATACACCGAATATTTGCCGACGAGAGTTTGTTTTTGGCGCCCACCGTGTATGAATATGAATCGGGGGGGGGAGTCGATTTCGGCCGAGGGCACACTGTGTTTTGGCGCCCACCGTGTATGAATCCGGGTGAGAGGCGGTTACATCACGTTTGGGTGAAATTACAAACCTACCCCTATCGAAACCTATAGAAATCCAGCAGATAGGCTTTGCGCGACAGGGATAGGCAGTAGTGATTTCCATCTCGCAGATTTTGGTTTCGGGCGGCTACTGCAACTTTCCCCGCATCATTCAAATTTTGCACAGTGCACGTTTACCGTGCCAACTCAATTCGAATCCCGTTTGTATTCTACTATTTTTTTCAGGCGGGATCCATTTTCAATAGGAATTACATTCTATATACATCATTTTTTTTACATATATACTTTCAAAAGCACAACAAAGAATTCTGCTCCTTTATATGTATAATATGATTTACAAATACAACGATCTCGAAATCTTAAGGTTGAATTCAAAAAAATTAACCAAATTATGTTCTACTAAAATGTATGGATCAGTAATATCTACATATTAAATAACATAGATGTGCGTGAATTCATATGAGTATGCATGTTTGATAGATCAATTTTGGTTCGAGTATGGATTACATGTATCATCATCTCAAATTCAAATATTTGAATCCCTTTTTTGTTCACTCCTTTCACGCCCATCTCTCTCGCATGCATGCTCCTTCAGGTAGCCATCACTCTCTTTTCTCTAGCTCACCCGCACGCGCACTTCATGTTTCTCCTATCCTCGCAAACATGGTCTCTCGATGTCTCCCTTGAGAAGTGTCACACTCTCCCTATCATTATACATTACACGGTTTTCATTATCTCTCACGTCTCTACTGTTCTCTGGTATCACTCGGTACCTAAGCTTTCTTTTTCACCGCCAAACACACAGTCTCCACTCGTCTTTCACTTTGTCTTTCTCTCTATGGGATTCTCTCACACACCCTATATGTCTCTACATATGACTCATACCACTAGAATTACTCTCTCTCTCCTGTAGACACAACATTTGTTGCGGTCTCTTTTTTGTCTCCATCCTAGATTGACACCGTTCAGACAACCCCGACTACCGTCTCCTCTCTCTCTCTCTCACAGACACACACACACACAACTCCTGCTTCCACCCCCCCTTCCCGACTACCGTCTCTCTCTCACACACACACAAAACTCTCGCTTTCGCACCCCGACTCGTATTTCTCTCACAAGCATTTATCGACTAGCTAGCCTCTAGATAGGTTTATACACCCGCACACTCATGCTTCCACCATCGCATACATGTCTCTCTCTCGCTCCTTGTATCTATGTAGCTTTTTCTTACCTTCTTGAGACACGGCCTCTCGATCGTGCACACACACACACTATCGTCTCATTTTAAGCTGATACCTATCGCACACACATTACTTGTGTCTTTGTCACACATGCACTCTGTCCTCCTCCACTCTCCCTCTCTCACACACACACATGGGCTTTTTGCAACAACTAGCAAGATGCCATGCGTTGCACGGAACATCAAGATGCATTGTATGAGTAATTTATCTTATGGGGGAAAAGGATGAACGAGGGAAGACCTTATTTGCAAATGTGGAGAGGGGTGTGGGTATCTTTTTGCAAAATTGACATAGTTTCCTTCCTATCCGTCAGATATAGATCGGACGGCCTATATTGCAGGATGGCAGGCACACGATCATCACCGACAATGGTTTTTATAAGAGTAGGGATAAAAATAGAGTTGGTGATGATGGTGGGCCTGCCATCCTGCAATGTAGGTCGTCCGATTTATATCTGACAGATAGGAAGGAAAATATGGCAACTTACCCACACTCTTCACCACATTTGCAGATAAGGCCTTCCCTCGTTCATCCTTTTCTCCCACGAGATTTTGATGTTCCATGCAACGCACGGGCATCTTGCTAGTAAGAGTAGAAATTAGGCATATACCACTTCTCGGATCTTGAAACCAACAACATGCCTCCCTTATCTCATCAAAACCGCCAAAGCAATATATTTTGAGTGAAACATAACATATTTTTAGTGATATACGTATTTCAAAACTAGACTTTTTTTCTATCAAATCAGTGAATATGTATTAATCTACTTTGATCGTGTGGCAATGCATTGGCACATTGCTAGTAGTTATTATAATTTTTTGGACACCAGACAAACGGTGGAGTACATATACGAAGAGAAGAGGCGCACGCACGCAGTCGGCCTCTTGCTGTCTCGCACACATGAGTGTTACGTAAAGGCGATGTTAACAAATAAACCCTAAAACCCTAGGTGCATGATTGCTGCATTCGCGGGTACCAGGTACGTGGTGGAGCACCTTTGTAGGAGTTGATGGTTGGGACCACAGGTGAACGCCTTGGAGCGCGGTGGCTCGCCAGTTGCCACAGACCGAGTAGCCACGTTTAAAATATTGTTTTTTAGCGGGGTTAAGAGTTTCGATTTTAAATGGCACGTTATAAGTAGTAAGTAGTTTTTAGAACGATTGGTATGGAGCGAAAATGGAATTCATAGTACTACGTACCTCCTTCGTGTATGGTTGTATGGGTTTATGTTACGAGATGTTGAACCTGGTAGTTCTAGGGCAAATACTATGGTTTAGATTTAGATGTTGGTTTTCAGTAATCGGAAGGGGAAACCCTTCTTTGATTAAAAAAACTACTACCTCCATTCTGGTTTACTAGTCCCCATCGTACTTTGGGTCAAAGTTTGTGCACGAATTTTACTTGTAAAATGTGAATGGAAAACGAGATTTTGTTATACCCAAACAAAAAAGGACTGGAGGGAGTGATTTCTCTGACACGAATGCAACCTCTCATAGCGCAGGCATTGAACCGGCATGCCGGCCAAGAGGGCCGCACTCGCTGCAGGCCCGGCTGAGCACGCCTCCTCGCCACGTGCAACCAACTTAAGACTGCCCCGCCTGCCTTCATTGAATCCACGCGTGTGCCAGCAACACGTCCTTCCGTGAGCCGGCAGCATTTTAGAACACAAAAAATGACTAAAATATAATTAATTTACGCATGGTCTTGACTTGTTGTGCTCGCACTGGTAGCAGGAACTAGTAGAGGTTTTTCTTTATTTATAACTCTCATCACATTTTTTTGGCTTTGAAGTGAATCATGGTTGTGGACATTATGTATGAATGTGCAGATATCTGTGAACATGAATTTGATGTGGAAGTTGGACTTGGAAAGTCGGGCTTGCGCGTGAACTATACCATGTGCAATGCTTTGTCTATTATTGCTTGGAAAGTAATTGCTGTTATTACATGACCCGGAAAAACATTTTGTGCCACATCAGTAGATGCACAGACATCACAACAGGCATGCTGACTGGATAAACATTTGAACCTAGCTATTATGAAGGAAATTTTGTATTGACAACAGTTTTAGATAGCAGGAGACGCCTAGCCTGCTCTGCCTCCGCTAGCTTATTTCTGGCTTCTTCCATCTCTTCTTTGGCTTGGGTGAAGAGAGCATCTGATTGCTCTTTTCGCTTCTTCAGGAACTCAACTACATTCTCAAGGGCTGCTACACGCTTTCTTTCAGCCTTTACTAATGCCACGAGGACACGAACAACTGACGACTCCACCTGGCTTGTGTGTAATCCAGCATCATCTGGGAATTTGCACCTTGTGTCTAATCCAGCATCATTAGGGAACTGTCACTTGTGTGTAATCCAGCCTCATTTCGGAAACATGATCTCGAGGTTGACCATACTTCCCTCCTTGCAGGAACTGCATCCTGACATGAAGTTACTTCTTTTTTAGATCAATACTCAGAGAAACCTAGATCCATTTAGTAGAAGCCAGATAAACAGAACTCGAAGAAGTGAATTCAAAAGGAAAAGAAATATAAAAATAGACTACACGGTGAGAACACCCACTTCCTACATCAAGTTAAAAACGAAATCATTAGGACGATTAAGACTCTTCTTATTACACATCGAAGAACACCACGCTTAAGAGAAACAGAAACTACAACATATACACATTGAAGAACACGAGGCTAAACAAAATTAATTAAAAGGGTGTTACTTACCAAAGCTCATTTTACAGGTTCGGTGCAGCTCCTCTTTAACTTGCCACGCTCCTTGAAGATGTCCCAAATATCCCGTGTTTGGTCTTCATTGCTCCTCTGCATGTTCACACTCGTGGTTTCAAAATCTCAACATGGCAACAAAAATACTACTAGTAATACTCGCGCATCTTGTGGGCAACATTAAAGCACTCGTCTGCCATGTTAGAGCATCTCCAACAGAATCGCAATGCGCAACGCTTTAAAAAAGCGTTTACAGTGCTGAGATCGAGAAGTAGGTACTAGAGAGTAGAGGATAGTTCTCAGCATAGATAGATACAAATAAGATAATTCAACTACTCCTCGTTGTCCGACTGCTCCTCGGTGATGTCCTTCTCCGACGTTTGATTGTAGGTGTGAATATACCGATCGTCGTCGGATTCACAGGGCGACGCTGCTCCTAGCCTCATGTTGAATTGAGCGTCCGCTTTTCGCCTACGCTTGTCCTCGTGATAGGCGGCTCGCTCCGCCCTCCTCTTATCCCTCTCTGCCCTCCTTTGCGCGTAGAACTCGCGCTCATTGATGATGTCCTGCGGGAAGTGTTGACGCCACAGCGCAATGGCTTCCTCGTCCATCTAGGCGATGCCGAGACGGTGCTCCCGCCTCCGGTTGTCGCGACGATCCTCGTCAGTGCTAAGCCATGATAGAGCCGCGAGCTCCTGCGCCTGCTCCCGCGTCGGCATGTTGGGGAAGTTCAATGTTCTATGAGGCTACCGGAGGCGCCACGCCGCCGCGTCATATGCGCGGGCGGCCTCGGTGGCGGTGTCGAAATTGCTGAGGCCGAGGCGCATCCCGTGGAGCCTGATCTTGGCGGAGAAGCCGCCGAAGGGGCGCGCCCGGATGCCGCGATATCCCCAAGTTTCCCGGCGACACGGCGGCATGGTGGCGCGGCGTCGCCGAGGCGAAAAAGAGCAGGGAGAGAGCAGTGGCGAGGCACAGAGCGGTGGCAAGGCACAGAGCGGTGGGAGGGCGTTGGATTTTATAAAGCACGCCCGACGCCGCGCGCCAAAACTAGCGCATGCCCGGCCGCTTTTTCCCGCGCGCGTGATCCTTTCCCGACGTCTCTTCTATTTCTACTCTCTTCTCTCCGGTTATATTTATTTTATATTTAATATTTAATATTTATCTCTACTTCCTTTACTATCTACTTTTTTCTCTATACTTTTTTTTCTTGCAATATAGGTCGTCCGATTTATATCTGACGGATAGGAAGGAAACAAATGGGAATTTTGCAAAAAGATACCCATACCCCTCTCTAGATTTGCAAATAAGGCCTTCCCTCATTCATCTTTTTCTCCCACAAGATAAACTACTCATACAAATGCATCTTGATGCGTGCAACGCATGGGCATCTTGCTAGTTCTAAAAACCTTTCCATCATTTGCCACACTGCTAGTTGCAGATGAAAAACCTACCCAAGCACAGCACGATACAGGAGTGACGCACCATTACAAGCTGATATTCTGTTGGACAATGGAGGCTATAACCAATTACTTTTATGGCAACAATAGCACCCAGGAAAATTGAAGGGTAGGTATATATGAACAAAATTGGAACTGAACATGTACTGCTAAGTGATTCAATACACACATTACCAATCAAGGAGGAGAACGATGATCGCGGCGGCCTCTGTGAGTCATGGTCGGCAACGGGAGTCAGTTCATTGTCCACGACGGTGGTACTTCTGCGCTTGGCGTCGGCTTCCGGGAAGCAGATCCAAGACCGTGGAAGACGATGCCATGGAAGAGGCTCCATCTACGATGACGACGGTGGACCAGCTCTAGTGCGTCGTACGAGGTCGTCGATGAGGCAGATGCGCTGCGGTGGACAACTGCGCCGATGTAAAGGGGAGGAGCATGAAGGCTGTGATGCCGTGGAGAAGTCTATTTTGCGGTGGGGATAGAAAATGGGGAGTATTCAGGTGTACTACTCTGGGTGCCGGGGTGGGGCTGGCTGGGTAGGGTGAACCTGAAGTTACGAAAATAGCCCCCTGTTCCGAAAGCTATGATGGTAACTTCCCACTGCTCGAATCAGGGTCGCGGGAGATTTTCCCGCCGACCTCAAAATTTTGTGACACTGTACTCCCCGTGTGGCGTGTTGAGTGATTCGGCTAAGCAACTAGCGAGTAGTAGTAGTAGTAAACTCTGCATATTAGGTTTGACCAAAGTCAAACTTCCTAAAGTTTGACCAAGTTTATATAAAAATATAAACATTTACCATAACAAATATGTATGATGTGGAAGTACATTCAATAATGAATCTAATGGTATTTATTTGTTATTGTATATGTTAATATTTTTTGTTATAACCTTTCTGAGAATTTACAAAACTTGACTTTGACCAATGCTAATATGCGGACTTAAATAAAAACGGAGGGAGTACACATTTGTTTTCTTAGTTTGTAGTGAACTAATCATTTGTTGAAATTGTGAAATAAATATATTAGGCTATTGACTTCGAATGTAATGGTCTATACAATTCAATAGTTACAATCATTGTCGAATCCCAAGATGTATACAAGGTCTATAGTACTTCACAACATGCTCAAACTCACATAATCCCAGTCAAATGAGAATCTAAATGCATTTCATAGTTATTACTTTGTAGGATGCAACAAAAACAACCAAAACTCTACATCAGCCATTATAGCAGCAACATTTTGACATATCCCATTGTGTGAATGAAACGTGCAGATAGAGCTTTTGAAGATGGAGCAGATAGGGCGGGAAATTGTATGTATGTGGACAAGAGAGTAGGAGACAAACCTAACGAGACACACACACACACACACACACACACACAGAGAGAGAGAGGGAGAGGGAGAGAGAGAGAGAGAGAGAGAGAAAGAGAGAGGAAGAAGTTAGGTCTGTGAGAAAGATGGAGACATGTAATATACGTGATTCTGTATACGTGGAAGGAGAAGAGACAACATGTTTGATGAGAGAGCTGGAAAAACATGGACGAGAGGGGAAGGATCTCATGGGTTGAGGGATTGACAATTTTGTGCGGGGGAGAGAGGGATTTGTAATTTTGTGCAAGAGAGAGAGAGGATGGGGGGAGGAGTCAGTCAGCCGTCGTCACATCACCCTGCTTCCAAATGACCCCGCATTCTCTAGCGCGGTGTGGTCGCCGTCTTCGATCTGCTCGATGCCCTCTTTGAAGATTGAGGTGTTGTGCATGTTGGGGTGCAAAGAAGCACAAACGAGAGTGGTCGCCATATAACCTTGGATGGGGATGAATTGTGTGCTCGGGGAGTGTGTGTGTGTGTGTGTTGTGTTGCGTGCGTGTGCGCGCGCGCGCATGTGTGTGTGTGTGTGTGTGTGTGTGTGTGTGTGTGTGTGTGTGTGTGTGTGTGTGTGCGCGTGTGTGCGTGTGTGTCAGATATTGGGTGAAAACAAACCTAAGGAGAGAAATGGGTATTCATGAAAAGATTGTGCGGGCCTTGAGGTGGGCAGGGGCCGAGTGAGGGTGTCAAAATGCACGTGTTGATGCATATGTTGCATGCGATCGTGCGAGGGGCGGACGAATCGAGAGAGATGGTTGTTGTGTTACGGATGCTCCTCTCTCTCTCTCTCCCTCCCTCTCTCTCTCACTCACACACACACACACACACACAAGTAAACTAGAAGACCGTTCTCTCATGTATACACAACGTATCGGCATCTTTCTATGTCTCACTCATGCATGATCGTTTGCACATTCACACCTCTCTATGTCTGTATCACACGCACACCGTCTCCACATTGCCCTTCCGCCACAACACACATATGGACACATACACACGTTCTCTCTCAATCGCACACACAAAATAAGTATTAAAAAAACTAGGGCGCACCTAAAACGTCCAAATCCAAATAAACACAAACTGGAGCTAAATTCACATATATGGAAATATTGCAGCGTCAAGAACTTTCCCAGGAAAAAAAGTTGAGTAATATTCGAGGATTGTTTTCACACACACAAAAAGGTTCGGTGGATGTCCTTCGAGCGCGACATGGTGACGCACCATTCGATCGACCGCGCGGCCGCGGTTCACGCGCTTGCACAGGATTCCGTATCGTGGCTGTGGTACTAACTTCAAAAAAAAGCGCTGCCTAAGTCTAATGTTTACATGTACTAGTAAGGTTTTCTTTTAAGTTTGACCAACCTCATATAAAACTAAAGTAAGCTCCCATACGCGCACTCATCAATATGCCGCCGCCGCCGTTGTGCATGCCGGCGCCCGCCTGCTTCGGCAAACAATTTCTCGCCCATCACCACCGTGTTGCCGCCATCCCTGTGCCATGAAGCCGAAGGCTCGCCCGCTCACGTCGTCTGTAGTCCCTCCTTGCCATGCCGCCGCGCTGCCAAGCACGTGAGCAGCTGGTGGAGCCATGCCTATGCACGCAGCATACGAAGAGGAGGACGAGCGCGTGCTCCAGCACGCCGGCGAGGAGGAACTAGCGTGTCATTGTCGTCTCCGCCCCCGCGGAGGAGGCACGCATGGTGGCTGTCGCGGCGGAAGCCGGTCGCGTGCGCGTCGAGCCCGCAAACCGGGTGCGGACGCGGAATCTACATTCGAGACCTTGAATGCCACGTGGATCCTACAATCTAAAGGAGCAATTTGGGTCAGTCGACTCATGTGAGCCGTTTGATGCAACATGGATGGCTAGAAGGGCTTCTTCCACCTCTTCTTTCATCTTCTTCCTTCGCTCCGTCGAACTTCTTTCACAAATCGACTAACCCAAATTATACTACTAGTACGAACGTATTAAGTACAGTGGGAACACGAAGGTACGAGCAGTAGTACCAACTGCAAGAAGAACAGTAGTAAGACATAGTACTAGTACTACTCTACGTACTAAACAGTTCAAATAACGAGAAAGAACATAAAAATAGTTCTGCTGGGGCCTCAGCACAACACACCCTTGAAAATAAACTAAGCAACTAGTCAGCTTGACACTGTAGTAGAACCAGCATGAGCGACGGCACTGTCACCTACTCGGAGTCCGAGTCCACGTCCTCGACTTTGTCCTCGTCCCTCTTCCTCTTCCTCTTCGCCGACGCTTCTTTGCTTGAACCGGACACTGGGCTCTGCTTCTTCATCCAACCCATGTATATATTTAAACAAAGGTAGGCATCCATTCCTGCGTACAGGATGTGATCTTCATCTAATGTCTTCGACTCCCATGCATGATGAAACTCGTGATGAGGTTTCTTCAGTTTAGCGTACGAAGGATCAATCATGGCTGCTGCCAGGGTCAGCATTGAAGGTTGAGAGGAGGACACCAGGCTTGCCTTCTGGAGATCGAAGGGCTGGCCTACAACGAGACCTATCCAACGCAGGACTTCTTTGTCGTTCTTAAAGCCTACAGTAACGAATTTCACTCTTTTGTCCTTGAGGAAGTTCTTAAAATCCTGGCACTCAATGTCGGCATGGCATATGTGGTAGACCAAGCAAACATTATGTACGCAAACCTGGATCATGGCGGGCTTCTTCCTCTCTTCGTCCTTTAGATCCTTCTCTCGTCCCAGGATTGTGGTGTACTCAACATCTAGCCCAGCGACCCACTCATCCGTTGAACTGTTGAACATGCGTAGGAAGCGAGCAAGCCATGCTTTCACCGTCGCGGATCCACGTGTGTAGATGACGATGAACTAATCGCCGGTGATGGCTCTAACCTGGTACTCAGCGGTGATCATGGAGATTTGGGAGGCCATGGATTTTGGAGGAGGGTTAGGAGAAGTTCAACTGTTGTACCCCGCAAAAACTGGGAGCGAACTAATGTGAAAGGACGGGACGACTGGGAGCGAACTGTTGTGAGGTAGAAGACGGGGACAAGT
The DNA here is from genome assembly GCA_963921465.1 of Triticum timopheevii. Taxonomy (NCBI): domain Eukaryota; kingdom Viridiplantae; phylum Streptophyta; class Magnoliopsida; order Poales; family Poaceae; genus Triticum; species Triticum timopheevii. Next base: position 105,905,718 of record OY997272.1, on the reverse strand, counting down.
AGGGCGTGTGAACGGCGTGAGGTTGCTAGCTTGCCCGGTGGATAAACGGCTGCAAGCCCCCAAAGAGTTCTCGAGAACTATGCGGGACCCACTAGATGTCATGTCTACTAGACCCATATCGTAGGCCTGATGGTATAGCTTCTGCCTGTTCGCACGCCATGCCGGCGTGTGGATGTAACTTCACTTAATTCCGTCAACCGTCGCTCCTCCCACGACCTTTGCCTCCCTCATGCGGTCGCACCCTTTGGGACTTCGACCGGCTAAAAATGAGCAATTTTTTTGCCTACTCCGCATGCATGATACTCCCTCTGGTCCTTTTTACTCCCATCAACCATTTGCAAAGTGTTTGACCAAATATATACTTTTTTTAAACACCACCTTATATTAATTAACCAGCCACACCAGTACACTCATTCGATACAATATTCACCACACAGGGCGGTATGTTATTTACAAGAATACCATCTAATCTATTGTCAAAGCTATACTTAGCGATTAAGTGTGCCACCTTATTGGCTGAACGGCTAATCTTTGACAATTGAAGATTGTTGATCAACTTCGAGATGCTCAACGCTTTCATCTTCAGGTTACGCATAGCAGACCTGTCATAGTCCCCCGATGCAAGAGACGCTACCACAAAAGCGCAATCAGTCTCTAAAATTACAGGATTATGAAGAGAAATACCTATGTAGAGACCGGCAATGCAAGCCCTAAGCTCCGCTTCCTCCACGCTTTGACAGGCATCAATGAAATCCCACGACCAAATTTATACTAAAAATATCAATATCTACAATACCGATTATAATGAGTATAAGAACTACGTTTTATAATGAGTGTAAAAATATTGATTTGACATTGTGAATGTTGATACTCCCTCCGTCTAGGTGAGTAAGTCAACTTAGGCTGTGCACCGTGACCAAGGAGGAGGGGAAAATGAGAGACATTAATGTTTATTTGCTAATTAAATAGTATTGCATGCAATGAACTAACCACTGCATGTCATGTTTGATAGTCTCAGGTCATTAAAAGCATGCACACCCTCATCTCTTATTGGTTGATATGTCAAGAAACAAGAAACGAGGTAGAAGTTAATGCACCGCGCCTACGTGTTTTTGGATTATTTGGTTTTCGTAAGCTGACTTACACACCTAGCTATTAGAGTACCACTACCTCCCTTCTAGTTTAAAGGGCTCCACTCAAAAATTTCACCTACTCTTAGCAAGATAGTAGAGGCGGTGGAATAGTTTGTGAAGTCTGCAAAAGTACTCAACTAATGTTGTCGTTCTTCACAAAAAAAATGTGTTTACCAATGCATGCATGAACACTAGTTAGTCTAACCCCCCTCTCTTCTTTAATTCTTTGCCACATCAGCATGTTTGCTATTCCCGTGTACCAGCTAAGATACCACCATGATGGCCAGCCTTAATCATCACATGCAATAATTTAGTGCACCTTGAAATATGAACATGTGTGGGGCGTGTATGTTTTTAATGACTTAAGACTATACCTAGCCCGGCATGCAAGATGACTTATTATGCACCGTTCCCCATACCTGCAGGAAGCCCGTTCGTCTCCAAATCTTTTCCTCTCCATGTGTGGAAACAATATGCCTGCCGAACTCTCCTTCTCCCTCCGGCGGTCCCACCACTCCACCCCGTGTGAAAAAATCTGTATGCATGACTCTCCTCCCCTCACGCTCGTCCAATCCATTGTGACCAGCAATATTTCCACCCCTTCGCTCCCCCGTAATTTACTCCAACAAATATGCCCACATAGCTTTTACTTAACTTCAGGTGCATTGGGTCACTGACATACGGGCCCAGTAGTGTACTGGCCCACATGTTAGTGACGCAACTGGACCTGCAGTTAGGTCAGTGCAACTCAGTCCATATCTTACGTAGGTGTGCCATTGCTTGCTATAAATATTGCGCCTCCCACGACATCGCTATCTCCTCCCCCTCACGTTCACGTTCATCGCTATCTCCTCCCCCTCCCTCTCACGTCGACCACCATGGCATCTCCCCTCCCAAGCCCTAGGAGCCCCTTGCTGCACCGCGCGGACGGTCACACGTCGCCTTTTCATTCCTCGCCGCCACTAGTCGAGGAGGACGCATCGGGGTTCCGCTCCTTGCCGCTACGCGTCGCCGTTCCGTTCCTCGCCGCCACTAGTCGAGGAGGACGCATCGGGGTTCCGCTCCTTGCCGCTACGCGTCGCCATTCCGTTCCTCGCCGCCACTAGTCGAGGAGGACGCGTCGGTGTTCCACTCCTCTCCGCGACGCGATGCGTCGCTGTTCCGTTCCTTGCTGCCACTAGTCGAGGAGGACGCGTCGGTGTTCCACTCCTCGCCGCGACGCGTCAAGGTGGATGCGTCGGTGTTCTCAATCTCGCTGGCACGCGCGTTGGAGGACGCGTTGGCTCCCCGCTACGAGGAGAACGCGGCGCCACCCATCGAGCCCCCCAGCCTTGAGGAGCTTTGGAAAGAAATGGATGTCGCCTTGTGGGAGGCTTTGCCTCCAGCAGAGCGCGCCAAAATAGAGGCGGAGAAGAAGGCCGAGGAAGAGAAGTGCACCACACAACAAGCTTTCTGGGAGATCTATGTCGCGTCCGAGAGAGTCAAGCAATTGGTTCTTTGGCAGAAGGCTCGTGCAAGGGCCGTGAGGGTGGCCGAGGACGCTCGTGCCAACACCCAGAGTGCAGTCGGGCCCAAGCGCCTCATCTACGCTTGGCGGTACGTGGACCGGGTGCACGCTTCCAGCCAGGAGGAGTACCTGTTGGCGCCGGATCACCACATCGGTGAGATCGCACTCGCCCGCCAGCAAGCCGCCAATCATCACCTCGCGAGTTGCGAGGTTGAGGAAGAGGCGTTGTGTCGGTGCGCTAGGAAACAGCCGCGCACCAGGGCACTCGTGGCGCGCCGCAAGCGCTCCTGTGAGCATCATGGCTTTTAGGAGGAGTATAATTTTTGTTTCGTATGGAGATCTCATTAGTTTTGGGACGCAAATGATAAATCCCGAACGTTCAGGAATTTTTAGCATCCTTAATTAAGTATGTAAAAGGGAAAGTTTGGAAACGTTGTGTATTAGTACGCATTTTGCAAGTACGTGCATATAGCACAAACTTTACTATATACTATCGAACTACACGTCGCTCTCGATATATGCTTGCAGACTGTGCTACTCCCTCCGTCCAGGTCAATAAGTCATCTTTGGTTGTGCACGGTGACCAAGGAGGGAAGACTTGTACACCTAGACGGAGGGAGTAATACTATTACTTATGTACGTGCAAATGCACGTTTGAACATTATGATGCGGTTTTTGTAAAAGTGGAAAAATAGCACTAGTCAAGCTTGTGAAACGATTCAATGCAAAACAAATGCAAAAATGCTCGTTTGATTATTTACTTTTAGCTTCCTTCTCTGTGGTTATTTCTCTGTGCACCGTGACCAAGGAGGAGAAAACGAGAAACGTTAATGTTTATTTGCTAATTAATAGTATTGCATGCAATGAACTAACCACAGCATGTCGTGTTTGATATCTCAAGTCATTAAAAGCATGCACACTCTTTATCTCTTATTGGTTGATATGTCAAGAAACAAGAAACAAGGTAGAAGTTAATGCACCGCGCCTAAGTGTTTTCAGATTATTTGGTTTTCGTAAGATGACTTACACACCTAGATGCACTGCGCCTAAGTGTTTTGAGTAACATTTTATCAGTTAAATCTTTGGTCAAAATTTAGCACAAATTACAATGGTGAGGAATAAACCAGGACGGAGTAGTAGTTTAGAAGCCGAAATAAATGAGTGAGGCGCCTTATTGTTACTCTCCAATGTGACTAGTCTTGTGGGAAAAGCTGGGGAAGCCGCCAAAAGAACTGGCCCTAGGAGTAGTAGCTAGGGATCAAGTGTGGAAGATGAACCGGAGAAAGTAAATGCAGAGAGATGAAATGCAAAAAAGACGGAGGGATGTGATGGTTGCTTGTCCGTTTATTTTACCAGGCCATTTATTACTGGGAGTGGTTGGGTTTTGTGATATGACAGCTTTACTGCCGCGCCACGAGCGGGGTGAGAGGTGAGACTCACGTGCAGCGCCGCCCTCTATAATTGTACTACATCGGTCGTGGTTTATTAGTCCCCCACTGAATTTGACTGAAGATTTAACTGACAAAATGTTAGTGCATGTCAACAAAAACTATATCGTTGGATTCGTATTTGAACATAGTTTTGAATGATATAATTTTAGGTGACATGCATCAGTGTTTATCGTACTATATATAATGTTAGTTCAATTTTTGGTAGTACTAATCTATAGTAGTAAGGTGCCCGTGCGTTGCACCGAAGAGTGAAATGCATTGATCGGGGAGTTGTTTATTTTGACAAAGGATGTGGGGGTCATCTCATGTGTAACGGGTATTGATAGGTTTCTTCGGATATTATCTCATCTCTAGAGCTCACAAACATCCTGGTGAAATAGATAAAAAGGTATCTTTTGCAAACAAAAGCGTTCAACTGTTCAACCTGCATCCAAAACTTGTGAGGAAATAACACTTATTGTGCTTTGCAAGAAATGATCTTTAAGAATTAGTTTTTGAGTATTGATTGTTATACATGTTGGCTACAGATGACATGGCACTTTCTTATAGTCAACAGTTGGCTATGCTATTAAGTAATATTAACCATGCCCTTATACACCTAGACGGAGGGGTTAAATCAGGATGACTTGCAAGGGGGCAGAGGAGATGTAAGAAATGGTTCATCCTAAGTCTTTCACCAGTACTGTAGTAAAAATTCATACATGGAAGATTCTAGACTAAACCATAAACGGATACACTTTTATTCATGCGCGATACTCCAATAGAGCAAGATCCTGCATGGAAGTCTCCACATGCTTAGATAGCAGATTACATTGAGCGAAGACTAATGATCAACATTTAACTTGATAATGCGTATTTTTTTAGAAGAACAGGGAGGCTCCTCCCCAGTTCCATTATCAAATGAAACCCAAAGTGTCTTACATCAGCTCGCTGAGAGGAGCAGTTCAAAGGAAGTACTGCGGCGAAAGCCACTCAAGTTTAACGACAAGCTTACAGAATCAAAAGCGGCAAAGACACGGGCCATAAGCGCCCACACACACACTACATGTTTTCTAAGTGCACTTGATAATGCGTATGTCCAGGTGAACCTCCTTGGAGTCCCCGTGCACCGAGTCGGCGGGTAAAGGATAGATCGGATGCCATGGGTTTTCCAAGTCCACATTGGCGGGATAGTCCCAGCTCCTCAGATTCCAAGTCTGTTCGATGAGGCCGGTTTCGCCGCCCATGTGACCCGGAGGGGTAGTAACATTGACCTTGCACCCGTACATCTGCATCGTGTCAGTGTCAGCATCAGCGGCGACGCCCCTAACGCACGCTACAAAGATGGGGCGGTGGCCTGCGCGGGCCTCGCCGGTGCCCACGATCAAGAGGAAGGCGTTTCCGTCCTCCTCCGAGACTAGCAGGTGGCGGTGATCCTCCAGCGACTCCAGCATGGTGAACCGGTAACACGTATCGTACTTGATGTTCTCCGCCAAGGGCCAGCAGTGACCGCTGCACGCATCCGTGAGGTGATGCACCATGTCCGCCAGCGAGCCACAAAACGGCATCGGGCACTCATAGCAGTGGACGAAGGGATCCTTGGAGGCATCGACCAGGCCGTCCATGAAACGGGAGTGGCTGTAGGGGACGTTGCACCAGTTGAATATGTGAGCAAGTTACTACGAGATTTAATCCAAATAAGCACAAAATAAATCATGACGGCTAAAACAGAGATGAAACTAATCATCTGGACTAGCATAGTAGTAGGATATAGAGTAGAAACATGAATTCTACCACGATATCGAACAGGAAGGACAGAAACACATGCGGTGTAACGGGAGCAGCACCGTTGGCATTGAGGTTGTCGCCCATGTCGTTGATGAAGAGGTTGCCGAGGTTGGGGAAGAAGTCGTCGTCGGTGAAGTCGTGGCTGCCAGCAGTCGCGAGAGTGCGCTCCCCAGATTTCAACAGCGCCCGCCGAATGGAGCGCAGGAGGGAGTGGCTGTAGGGGGCGTTGCGGCCGCCGAATGGAGCGTAGGAGTAGCACATGAAGCAGTAGATGGTGTCCTTACTAGTACTCCCTAGTCTCTATCTATCTATATCTATATATATCTACTCTTATAGAAAACCGAGTTGGTGATGATGGTTTCCCTGCCATCTTGTAATATAGACCGTCCGATCTATATCTGACGGATATAAAGCCAACTATGACAATTTTACAAAAGATACCCGCACCTCTCTCCACATTGACAGATAAGGCCTTACCTCGTGCTCCTCCCTATGTCTCTATCTCTACAAGTACTTTTTTATAACAAATCGAATAGTGATGCGCCGTTCGCTGCACGCCCAGTTGAACACGCCTCCTCGCCTCCATCATCACCAACTGAGTCTTTTATAGGAGTAGGAGTAGAGAAAAAACCGAGTTGGTGATGATGGTGTGCCGTGCAATGCACGGGCATCTTGCTATTTTTTTGCATATAAGTCGAAACACCACGTAGACACGGTCTTTGAGCATGGTTCGTAGTCGTTCCACGACCGGGCATCGAAGTTTGTAACTATTTTAGATTAGAATATACTACTCCTCCAGTGCTAGTAGTAGAGTAGAGTCCTACTCTACTACTCTACTCTAACAAGCTAGGGCATAGTACTATAGTAGGTACTGTAGGGAGTACCAGTACTGTGATCACTCAAGCAAGTTGTCTGGCATCGATATGACCCTACGCTGCTGGTATGTGTCCCGTAAGTCAAGCGGCGTGCTGTAGTCATCATCACCTGTCCACTTCCCGTAGCACATATTTGCCTCTCCATCTTTGTCCGCACATAATCTCGTCCAAGCTTCCATCCCCGCTAAGGCGCCTCCCCCCCCCCCCCCCCGTCCAAAACCCAAGCACTAACAATGGCAGAACCGAGCAGCGTCCGCCGAAAGAGTGGCTGGAATTCGCTCCCCACAGAGGTAATCAAGCTCAATGTTTCACCTGTGGACAATCTCAGTACCATGCCGCTCGCCGTGTGCTCGTCGGGGCTGTACCGTTTACTCAAATCCCTCAGGCCAGAGCTTTTTAAGCCAGCTCCTTGCTTGTTGATGCTGCCTGATCTTCAGAAACGGCGTGTCACGCAGCATAAAGATCGTAGGGTGGCGAGCATCAACCCCCTTCACTACGATCCGATCCCTGTCAGCCTCAGCTACATTAACGGTATGTACTGGGTCGGCATGAACACATCTTGGATGGTGCTCGTCGGCGGTCGCGGCAGCTAGATGCTCGTGGAGGTCTACACCCAGCGATTGATCCCCCTTCCTTGGATTAACACTGCATTGCTTTGGCACCGCGGCCCAGAATACTCGGAATCTTACAGTAGCCAACATGATACCAAGTTTGATTTGCTCAAGGTTGTAATCTGCCAAGTGCCCACAAGATCTGGGAATTATAAAGATTTTAGGCTAATTGCGTTCTTCAACTGTGGTCTCGCCTATCTGACAGGTCACTGCATTAAGTGGATACATCTGCACGTCCATCGCAGGATCATACATCCTCCATGGTTCTCTGATGCCATTGAACACAAGGGCTTCATTTACGCTGTCGACTCCTTCTATGGCTGGACGTATTGCTGGCCTACTCCAGTCATCGCTACAAACGGCTATTACAGCAGTATGTTACTTTCCTATGATATCATGATGACTTGCTTATATTACTGTCAACATTTACTGAAAAAATATTCATGCTCATAACATGCTGTTCTTAAGATTGACTAAATCAAGAGCCCTTTTTTATTTGACTCCAACTTTATATGATGTTGTAGGCCGCCTGGTGTCCGTACCCTTCCTAATCCCAGAACCTTTCAAAGAAAAACGGCATGGCAGTTGCAGGTGGTTCCTGGCTCAATCAAATGACGGCGAAAGATTGATGATCGTTCGCACGTACCGGACGTGTTGTTTCGCGGAATACAATCACAGTCACTGCAAGGTCTTTGAGCGGGATCCCAGCTTCTCTGGGCCTTCAGGAATTTTTGACTGGAGGCTGGTAAGTAGCCTTGGCACACGCTCTTTGTTTGTTGGACTAAATTATCCGATTAACTAGGAGATAACCGACGGCAAGGGTCATGATGCCAGCGCGGTTTCGTTCATCAGGCAAAACTGTGTGTACACAGCGTACCATGCGTCTCTGCATGCACCATACCCTGATATCTGTCGCCACGCTCTGCAGCCCAAAGTAGGAGAGAGGGTCGCAAGTATCAGACTTCGACCTGCTGGCTGGAGTTTCCCCCGTCAGGCACCCATCTGGTTCAAGCCGTCAGCCAATCTCCACAGCTTAATAAATAGTAATGTCTAACTGAGCCAGTTAGTTAGATGCGTACACTTGGTGTGGTAGGATCTTTATTTAGTTTGATGCATACACTTTTTCTTTTTTGGTAGCCCTTTTGTAATGATGGCTGATGTTTGGTTTGGACGAGAGAGCTACGTCTTCACTCTTCTGACCTGCTTACTGCTTCTGTTGCATCCCCAGCCTTGGTTGCTGCTGCTGCTGCTGTTTTCAATATACAATCAGTAGTATATTTCGTCTGTTGGTTGAATATAAATGTGTTGTTAAAACGACAAACACAATGTTTTGGAAGTCGTTGCACGGTTCGATCCTTTAGTGCCCCGTACCGTACGTAGCTCATACTATTTTTCGTACGGAACACATTTTCCACTTGTTGATAACATGCAGCCCACTGATGAAGGCCCAATAGAGAAGCCCATAATTAACTGGAAGGGACGCTCTCACATGAATCCGGCCCAAGTACATGCTCATGGTCCCCTAAACATAAATAAGTAAATAAATAAATAAAGCTAAATTCTCATGCACCAGTTCTTTGGAAAAATAGGTAGCCCAGTATTTCTTTTTGAAGAATACCCAGGCTAGGCCTATTTGTTTTCTCCGAATTACTGGGCTGCAAATATTTCAAGACGAGCAAATGGGATATTAGTTTTTTTTTTATTTTGTTCTTCACTGATATCTTATACGTATTTCATTGGATTTAACATGACATAGTACTAACTTATTTTTAAATTTGTTTTAGTATGGCTATTAATTTTTGGATTAAGAATATTTCGTTCCCCAGCAAAAATTTCCCACATATTTAGTTAATTTTTTGACCCTGGTACTGACCAGAAAATGGCCGGCAATTCTAAAAATGGAAAATGGGCTGCAATAAATTCCATATGAATTAGAAAATGAGTAAAAATTATAAAAATAATAGCAAATGGGTTGTACACGCCACAGATTTTGAGGCTGACTTGTTTACGCAAGGCTTTGTCAGTGAACACACGATTCTAGCCGCCGTGCTTCTTCAATCTCTGATCTTCCTGCTCCAGCCGCCTAAACTAGCGCCGGCGGGACTGCCTGCTCCCTCCACTTGTGGCCCGTTGTGATGCCGCGTAGGCTTCCCCGGCCCACCCTACTCCCTCCGCTGGCCTGGCCGCACGCAATCAACTGCCTCCTAATTACACGAAAAAAAATGATTCCTCCCACTGACATCTGGGGCGCACCGGTTGGGAGGCTGACCTGTGGGCCTACTACGTTGACGCGTACGCAAGGCTTGTCAACTTAGTCAACAAACGATTCTAGCAGCAGTAACCATTGGATTTGAATCGAACAGTCCTGCTGCTTCTTCAGTTGCTGCTCTTCTTGCACCAGCCGCCTAAACCAGCGCCGGGGAGACCACCTGCTCCTGCCTCCAGTGGTCGGCTGTGCTGCCGTTGAGGCCTCATCGCCCCCTACTACTCCCACCGCTAGCCAGGCCCTGCGGCGACGGCAGCCTCACACCGCAGCCGAACCAGTGAACCCTGGTACTCCTCTCCGCGTGGGCATCCACTGCCGCGTCTTCCCGGGCTAGGCGTCGTCCCCTTCCTAGGCCTCGTCGTCGTCCACCGCCTTGGTGCTCTCGGTGCGGCGTGGTCAATGTGGTCAACGACATTCCATCGGGAGAGTACTGTACGTGTAGAGGCTGACAACTGGGTCCACGGCCACAGCCCTGTTTTTTGTGATTTGCCAAGTAAGTCGCTTTGTCAGGCCTGTTGGGCTGCAAATCTTTCAAAACGAGGAGAGCTTTCATTCGGCTGGCCGAGAAAATGGCCCATCAGTAATGAGAAATGGGTTGTACATTTTTAAAACACATCAAACCGGCAGTTAGTTTCAAATATCTTTTTTTTCATTTCGAGATTTTAAATTACATTAATTTTTATGCATGGAGAATTAGTTGGATTTTATATTGATATACATTTATTTTTAAAATCAGTTTGAATGTGAGTCGAAATTTCGGGATTAAAAACAGTTCGGACCGCACCGAAATATGCAAAATTTCGTATAAGTTTTTAACCGTGGCCACAATATGGGCTGTAATGCTAACAAAAATAATATGGAATCCTAAAGAACCCTTAAGAATTAGCAAATGGGCTGTAAATTATTTAAAATAATGGCAGATGGGTTGTATGCTTTTTTCCACAGATTTGAGGCTTTCCTAGAAAAAAGGTTGACGCACAAGCAGTGACTGTTGGATGGCTATCCAACGGCCGTCGTGCTTCTTCAATCTCTGCTCTTCCTGCTCCGGACGCTCAAACAAGCGCCGGCGGGACTACCTGCTCCCTCCTCCCCGCGGCCGGCTCTGATAGCTCGGACCCACCAGTTATATCTTCGTACGCAAGGAAGTGCCTCCTTATTACGCACAAAAAAAATGAATACTCCCCCTGTTAGCTGGGACCCAGTATAGTGGCAGGCTGACTTGTGGGCCTACTAAGTTGACGGGGACGGAGGGCTTTGTCAACTTAGTCAATATGCACGATTCTAGCTCCAGTGACCGTACGATGTCCATCCAATGGTTGTAGTGCTTCTTCAACCTCTGGTCTTCTTGCTCCAGCCGCCCAAACCAGCGCCGGTCGTGCCTCGTGTTCGTGCCTCCCGTGGCCGGCTGCGATGTGGCGGAGGCCTCACCTCCCCCTACTACTCCCACCGCTGGCCAGGCCATCCCTCTACTCACCCACACCCCCTGTTATTATGCGGCGATGCCAGCCTCACACCGCAGTGAACTAGTGAACCCTCGTACTCCTCTACGCGTGGGCATCCACTGTCGCGTCTTCCCCGGCTCCACGTCGTCCCCTTCCTAGGCCTCACCGTCGTCCACCACCCTGGTGCTCTCGGCACGGCGTGGTCAATGTGGTCAAGGAACAGCTTCCATCGGATGTGGACTGTACGTGGAGAGGCTGACAGCTGGGTCCACGGCCGCAGCAAGGAAGTGTCTCCTTATTACGCGCAAAATAATTATTCCTCCACCTGACAGCGGGGACCCACCGGACGGGCCACCATATTTCGCGAAAAAAATGTTCCCCCCTGACTGTTGGGACCCACCAGCTACACCTACGCACGCAAGGAAGTGCGTCCGGGCAAAAAAAACGATTCGCCCCCCTGACTGCTGCGACCCACCAGCTACATCTTCGCACGCAAGGAAGTGCGTCTGGGCAAAAAAAACAATTTGCCCCCATGACTGCTGGGACCCACCAGCTACATCTTCGCACGCAAACGAAGTGTGTCCGGGCAAAAAAAACGATTCGCCCCTCTGACTGCTGGGACCCACTAGCTACATTTTTGCACGCAAGGAACTGCCTGACAGTCGGGACCCACCTGGTCGAAGCGTACGTAGCGTTGTCATTTTGGTCACAAACTTGTACGTACATATATACTGGTCGATGTAGAGGCGCGCACGTGTCGTAGTAGAGGCGCGTATGTGTCGTAGTAGAGGCGCGCACGTAGCATGTACACGTACGTACAGCGGCCAGGGTGCAAGAAAGAAAATACGGCCACGTATGTGTACATACGGGCGGGGTCTCGAACGCCTAGTCGCGCATACGTACGGCGAGGGGTCGTGTTCATGGGGAGGCAACGGAATGCAATGTGTTCATGGGGAGGCAACGGAATGTGTCGTGTTCATCGAGAGGCAACGGAATGCGTCGTGTTCATGGGGATGCAACGGAATGTGTCGTGTTCATTGGTAGGCAACGGAACGCGTGGGAGCCAACCGGCTTGGACCGAACAAGCGATGGAAATGATGTCTGGCGTACCGCAGAACGGAGGAAATAGACCTCCTACGATCGAAACGGGGGTCCTGTTGATCGGGAGGGGTGTGGCGTACCGCAAAACGGAGGAAATGAACCTCCTACAGTCGAAACGGGGGTCATGTTGATCGGGAGGGGTGTGGTGTACCACAAAACGGACGAAACGGACTTGTGTTGGAGCACTACGGTCGAAACGGAGGGGAGGGGTGTGGCGTACCGCAAAACAGGACTCCACGGGATACTGTTCATCTCCACCGTCGACCTCCTCCAGCCTCCACGGGCTACCGTCGACCTCCTCCAGCCTCCACGGGCTCTTGTTCATCCAGCCTCCACCGCGCGCTACTCCACCGGCTACTGTTCAACCACCCCTCCACGGGCACCCCTCCATCGTCTACTGTTCATCCAGCCCTCCACACCACGGGGTCCTGTTCAACCACCCCTCCACGGCCACCCCTCCACCGTCTACTGTTCATCAATCCCTCCACACCACGGGTTCCTGTTCATCCAGAGGCAACGCCACCGCTCACTGTTCATCCAACCCCCCCACCCTGCAATGCTCCCTGTTCATCCCAGAGGCAGCATCGATCGGCTTCAGTTAGCAGCAGTAGCGAAGGAATCGCTCCATCGGGTTCAGTTAACAGCCATCGATCGATCGCTCGGGTTCAGTAACGCGTAGCCTGCAGTGCAATCGCTCGGGTTCAGTTAGAGCCCAACGCCTCGCTCGGCTTCAGTCAGAGCCAACGCCTCGCACACACGCGCGCACGTACGAGAGAAACGCGCATCGCTCCGCCCCCGACCTCCCATCGTAACCGGCAACTCCCTGAAATTTTCCTCCCCCTCGCTTCTACCACAGTTTTTTCCGTCAAGGACGGCCCAAAGAATGTCATGCAGCTGCATCTCCGGCCCGCCCAAGACGAAAAGCCCATTTTCTGTCATGATTATTTATCATAGAAGTAGGAGCCCGTCACATCTATGATGATACCGGGTTTTGTCACAATTATCGTCATAGAAGTGTCATATGTATGATAGAAAAAAATCGTTCGGCCCAAAATGTCACGGATGTGTCTTTTTTTTGTAGTGATACCTACCTATTATGGCATTTCCATAGCCATTCCAAGATATATTGCCATGCAACTTTCCGTCGTTCCGTTTTTATGACACGGATCATCATTGTCACATTGCTCTTTGCATGATCATGTAGTTGACATCATATTTGTGGCAAGGCCACCTTCATAATTTTCATACATGTCACTCTTGATTCATTGCATATCCCGGTACACCGCCGGAGGCATTCATATAGAGTCATATCTTGTTCTAAGCATCGAGTTGTAATCTTGAGTTGTAAGTAAATAAAAGTGTGATGATCTTCATTATTAGAGCATTGTCCCAGTGAGGAAAGGATGATGGAGACTATGATTCCCCCACAAGTCGGTATGAGACTTCGGACTTAAAAAAAAAGAGGCCAAAGAGCCCACCAAATAATAAAAGGGGAAATGCCAAATATAAAAATGAGAAAGGCCAAATAAAAAAATGAGAGAAAAAGAGAGGAGGGACAATGCTACTATCCTTTTTACCACACTTGTGCTTTAAAGTAGCACCATGATCTTCATGATAGAGAGTCTCCTATGTTGTCACTTTCATATACTAGTGGGAATTTTTCATTATAGAACTTGGCTTGTATATTCCAATGATGGGCTTCCTCAAAATGCCCTAGGTCTTCGTGAGCAAGCAAGTTGGATGCACACCCACTTAGTTTCTTTTGTTGAGCTTTCATACACTTATAGCTCTAGTGCATCCGTTGCATGTCAATCCCTACTCACACACATTGATATCTATTAATAGGCATCTCCATAGCCCGTTGATACGCCTAGTTGATGTGAGACTATCTTCTCCTTTTTTGTCTTCTCCACACCCACCATTCTATTCCACATATAGTGTTATGTCCATAGCTCACGCTCATGTATTGCGTGAAAGTTGAAAAAGTCTGAGATTACGAAAGTATGAAACGATTGCTTGGCTTCTCATCGGGGTTGTGCATGATTAAATACTTTGTGTGATGAAGATAGAGCAACAGCCAGACTATATGATTTGTAGGGATAACTTTCTTTAGCCATGTTGTATTGAGAAGACATGATTGTTTTGATTAGCCTGATTGAAGTATTACTGTTTATTATGTCAATATGAACTTTTATTTTGAATCATTTGGATCTGAACATTCATGCCACAATAAAGAAAATTACATTGAGAATTATGCTAGGTAGCATTCCACATTAAAAATTCTAACTTTATCATTTACCTACTAGAGGACGAGCAGGAATTAAGCTTGGGGATGCTTGATACGTCTCCAACGTATCTATAATTTTTTATTGTTCCATGCTATTATATTATCCGTTTTGGATGTTTATGGGCTTTACTTTACACTTTTATATCATTTTTGGGATTAACCTACTAACCGGAGGCCCAGCCCCGAATTGTTGTTTTTTTTTGCCTATTTCAGTGTTTCGAAGAAAAGGAATATCAAACGGAGTCCAAACGGAATGAAACCTTCGGGAGAGATCTTTTTGGAACAAGCGTGATCCAGGGGACTTGGAGTGGACGTCAAGCAAATAACCGTCTCGGATAATATACCAGCTTAGAAAGGGTTTTTGACTACAAATTATTGTCACTAATCAAATACTAGCTTAGTGATAATCCAAACTCCACATGAGGCCCATGACAAGTGTTTAAATCCCATGGGTAGCATCTATTTTTTCTTTCTTTTGTCTGAAACTAAAACATGGCATGTGGTGTCTGCTTTTTAAATAGAATAGTTTCAACAAAATGTGCATGTATTGCTATTGAACCTACTACATAAGTCCTTAAAAAATAACATACTGCAGAAGAATTGACCTACAAAGTATTATCACCAAGCAAACACTAGTCCAGCTATAAACCTCGTTTATTACCTCACTAGCGGCAAACCTCTTAGTATAACATGTACGGAAGTTAAAGCTAGTGGGTTCAAATCTCATGGACTCATTTTTTAATATTTATATTTCTTGCACTATACCGTTCAAGATTATTGGTGATAGTGAAAATTTTCTGTGACACTAAAAATTGTCACTCAAAATGCACATGCCTAGTGACGGCAAAAAATGTCACCTAAAATTGGTCGAGAACGTCACCAAAGTTTCCGCAGAGAGCCACGCCGGGGAAAAGTCAACTAGTGACGCTGACCGTCACCGAAATGGTTTTAGGTGACAGTTCCTGTTTCGTCACCGGGTTTTTCTCACTAAATGAGCAATTTTGTAGTGGGTCGCCAAAGGAGATGTCAACACGCAATTTCTCCATATGATTGCAAATGGAAAGCACAGAAAGAAAAATTTATAGCTCGAGGAGGATGAGGGTACAATTATGGGACATGAGAACCTAAAATTGCACATCTCTAACTACTATAAAAATACTCTTTGGAGCACCTGCGGACAATTTGGCTTCGCTCAATGAGCACGTGGTTGGGGATTTACCACAGTTAGGGGCAGACAAAGATTTTGTCCGCGTCATTCACAGAAAAAGAGGTGTTTGAAGTGATAGTAGAAATGAAGAATAGTTGGGCACCAGGGCCGGATGGTTTCCCAGCAGAGTTATGTAAGAAATATTGGCATATCATTAAGGGTGGCCTCATGCCTATGTTCCATGACCTGTTTAACGGCCAACTTCAGCTTTTCCACCTATATTTGGAAGGATAACGTTGTTGCCCAAGAGGGAGGAGGCAGCTCGTATTAAGCGATTCAGACTGATATGTCTGCTTAATGTGAGCTTCAATTTTTTTACTAAAGTTGGTACGAATAGGTCACTTGTGCGTTCGGTTTATTCGGTTTGCATGATTCGGTTTATACGGTTTTCCGGTTTGTACGGTATTAATACTTCGGTTTATACGGTATGATATAAAATACGGTTCGGTTTTGGTATATACCAAATTATTTCGGTATGGTTTTGGTATATACCATAATAACCAAAGTTGACGCAAATCTGAAAATGATATACTATATCTTACAAACTTATAAATTCAAACACATACTTTTTAAATACAAACGGTATATAACTTTATATGGACGACGTGGTTAACATTTTTGCAAGAGAAAAATTACTATGTTACAAGAAAAAATGGATGTTCTTTGCAAGAAATTTTACTCTTATACAAGAAAAATGACTACTTGTATCGTTGTTTGCCTCAGGAAATATTTTTTTATTTTGGTTTATTCGCTTAACCATTCGGTTTTTCGGTATATACCATAAAAACTGAAATTCAAAACGGTATGAAAAGTTAATACCATATCGAAACCAGAAACCATAAAAATCATGAATTCGGTTCGGTTCGGTTTATTTTCGGTATGGTTTTTCGGTTCGGTTTTAAAATGCACGGAGTGACGAATAGGCTGACGGGGATTGCACATAGTGTGGCACAACCAACTCAGATGGCTTTCATGCCTGGCAAACGCATACTAGATGGTGTTGTTGTCCTACATGAGACATTACATGAAATCCACTCGAAGAAACTCGATAGGGTTGTCTTCAAAGTAGACTTCGAGAAGGCGTATGACAAGGTTAAATGGTCGTTCCTCCAACATGCTTTATGTATGAAGGGATTTGATTTGACAATTCCTGGAGGAAGCAAGTCGAGTCCTTTATTCAAAAAGTAGCGTCGGGATTAAGGTAAATGATGACACAGGTCACTACTTCTAGACGCAAAAGGGCCTAAGACAAGGGGATCTGATGTCTCCTATTTTATTCAACGTAGTGTCAGATATGTTGACAATCCTTATTGGTCGGGCCAAAGAGGAAGGGCAAGTAGGAGGACTCGTACCCCATCTTGTGGATGGTGGTGTGTCCATACTAAAATACACCGATGACACAATTATTTTCATGGAACATGATTTGGCAAAGGCTAGAAATATGAACACTACTAGGGAAAAGCCTAGCAGGGCTACAACTAATGTTTATTAGTAGCGCGGGTCGACATGCACGACTCCTATCCTACATAGCAGTAGCGCCTGTCAATCTAGTGCTACCGCTACACCTACCTAGGAGTAGCGTCTCGTTAACCCGCGCTACTGCTAAATTTCCTGTATTTTTTCTTCTACGTACTGGCGCTGTATTTGTACAGGTTTTATATAATAGTCTCATCATATGATATTATGATCATGATGAGTTATTATATCAGTGGGTGAAAGAGACGTGCATTATATTCAACTGGAGGCAACATGATGCAGATCGAAAGTACTACTAATCCAAATTGTTTGGATCAGTAATACTTTGGATCTGCACCATGTTGCCTCCACTTGAATCTAATCCACGTTTATTTCACCCACTGATATATATATATATATATATATATATATATATATATATATATATATATATATATATATATACATATATATATATATATATATATAATAACTCATCATGCTCATAATGATATAACAACTCAGCATCATCATCATAATAATAACTCATCATTGTTATCATAATAACAAGTCATACTCATCATCATCATAGTCATCTAACAACTTCTACTTGTTATCATAACAACAAGTCATACTCATCATCATCATAGTCATCTAATCAACTCTAGTTAATTGTTCTTAGCACATGATCATGAGTATTAGTAAGGACCTGCTACCCTCTCTAAGGTAAAATAGAATAAAACAACATAGCCCCTGACTCTCCATTGTGGAGAATGGAGATTATCATGTCTCCAATTTGTGGGCTTCGCACCATGTTGCCTCCAAGTAGCTCCCTGCGATTATTCATAACTTGTTTCCATCCTTTCATTGTGAGGTCTTTATCTCTTTTAGAAATCATGTATGCACAGTGGAGAATCATAGGCAGACTTGGCCGTAAGCTCCTAATATCAATGTGACCTTTTGTATGCATCAGATGTGGCACAAAATTCTTCGGGATTTTCTGTTGAAGAGCATAACAATAATGTAGTAAGCAAGTTTAGCTTTAATTAAAAGAATGTATGCAAAAGATGCACTAATGTCATAATAGTAAAAAAAATCTTACCATGCCATCTCCATGGATGTTGTCGTAGTTCAACATGTGGACTAGTGGCACGTATTGACCATAATATGAAGGAATTTCATAATTCTAATTGAAAGTCTCAACATCAATAATAAATGAGACAAGATGATCTTCTCCTTGTAAGTTAGTTCAGAGCCATCAGTGTAGTAATTTTTGTCTACTACTTTCCATACAGTTTTTGAAGAATGGAAATAAGTTGTAATTTTTTAAAATAAACAATATAAATTACTTAATAAATATGTTTGAGAAACTCACATAGAGGTAGAAGTGGAAGGGCATCAACATCGACCCAAATATCGATATTATCTTCGTCGATGTCATCTTCAGGATCACCAAGATCGAAGGTGACATGCATACCCTCTTGAAAACCGTAAGCCTTGCATAATGCTGCCCAATTCGAGCAAGCAAAATGGGAGTAGGTCACTGATTGTATAGCTTTACAACAAAAGCATAACCATGATGGGTCCTGAGGTGAACTCTCTTTATCTGCATATTCTCATGATCTTCGAAATCGAGCTTCTCCAAGACATAATGTCTTGCATGGCAGAGGATGCAATAGTCGGATTGTAGAAAGCAAAAATTACACGTTGAAGAAGAAGAATACATGCTTAATTACGAAAAAATATGTGTCGTTGTTGCGTACCATATAAACATCGAAGGTCTCATCGAGCTTAATACTGAAGCGCCAACTGTCTTCCAGGTGAGGCCTATCCACAGACACTGGTCGTCGCCATAGTACTCGCACTCAAGGATCCTATCGTCATCGGACATTTCCTATGTTCATAATTCAAGATTAAACTTCCGAAATGCAATATATGTAATACAAAAACTAAATTAGATCATTATTATTCATCATAGGTTGGCTATCAGTCTGTCAAGTCTTTTCTTGAAAACTCTCATCTCATGTGGTGTATATGGTGGACACTCCCTCATAGTTATTTCGATCGTCGATGATGGCACCTTCCCCTCCTCTCGTGCATTATCAAGGTATATCATGAGCAGAAGGAAGAGGAAGCGACCCCCACGACAACAGTTGGAATTCTTCCTCTCTGATATTTCGACAGTAGCATCAACAGACTGAAAGTCAACCCGTTACATATATGGAGCAATGACATAAAAAATGGGGCACTCGATATTTCCTACTTTCTAGCACAAGTCATGCCAAAATTCACGAAAAAATCCGGCAAAAAATAAAAGCCAAGATAGCACTTGGGCAAGCACATACACATGCTAGTACTAGACATCACTACTCAACATATCACGAGTTGACTTTCTGTCTATTGGGTCTTCCTTGAAAACTCTCATCTCATGTGGTGTATATGATGGGCACTCCCTCTATGATATATGCAACCGTCGGTGATGGTAGCTCCTACTTTCATTTGAATGTGCATTACACCAAAATGTCTAGCAGATTCGAATGAAGAAGAAGCTACCCACACGACAACAGTCAGGATTCTTCATCCTCTCTCATATATGGTGGACACTCCTTCACTGATTTTTCGACCGTCGGTGATGGTCGCTACTCCTCCTTCCCCTAGTGCATAACAAAGGTCTAGCTCAAGATGGAGAAGGAGAAGCGACCCCCACGACAACAGTTAGCATCCTTCCTTCAAGAATAGACCGAAAGTCACACAAGGAGCCCCGGCGGAATGACAGTCAACCCATTACATATATCAAGTAATGACATCAAAAAATTACATATGGTTTCCAGAATGTCATTTAATTCCCATTATGGAAAATCACGGGCACTCGATATTTCCTACTTTATAGCACAAGTCATGCTAAAATTCACGGAAAAATCCGGCATGACCTTTCCTAATGTAAGACATATCGAGCACCTGAAATTTGCCAGAACGGAAATGAACTCCGGCAAAACATAGGCCACTCGGATTTTCCCTGCAATACAATGATGTCCATACACATTGTCACAGCTACTTATCTACTACTAGTACATCTATGAAACCTCATAGACCATGTTTACTCACTATAGCTGATGGTTGTCGACTTAGCGTTGGTGTCGTCGGTGATCTTCTGGGCGTCGTCGACCAGCTCGTTGGTGATCTTCGTACACTGCGCCACATGAGCATTCACACATGAGCACTCAAACTTCATCCTCATTGCACTTCAATGGTTATAAATATTAACAAAAACATTTCAATATATCTTATAATCCGAACATTTCATTCAGACAAGAATCATAACTAAATAGGACCATCATACACTTACTAAATACCCTAGTTTACTCTATTCAACACTTACTAAAAATTTCATTCGGACAATATAGGTATCTCTCTCTCTCTCTCTAAATTTGGCAATGTGATGTTGACATAACTAAATACCCTAGTTCTACTCTATTCAACACTTACTAAAATTTCTATTACTAAAAATTGTGATACCTAAATTTTTCTTACTACAAACTTCTATTACTAAATTTAATACCTTAAAATTTCTATTATTAAATTTTCAAAAATAGAGGGAGGTGGAGGGAGCAGGAACGAAGGGATGGGTGAGGGAGGGAGGGAGGAAGGAGGACGGATGAGGTCGGGAGGAGGAGGATGAAGGGAGGAGGAGGGCGATCGAGGCAGGGAGGGAGGTGGGAGGAAGGAGGCGGGAGGAAGGAGGGAGAGGGAGGTGGAAGGAGGGAGGGAGGGAGAGGGAGGTGAAGGGAGGAGGAGGTGAGGGAGGTGGAAGGAGAAGGGAGGAGGAGGGAGGGAGGGAGGTGGAAGGAGGAAGGATGAGGAGCTACCTTGGTGGAGGAGGAGCAGGAGTGTCGGCGGCAACGGGTGACGGTGCTGGTCGGGGAGGGCCGGTGCAGGGGAGAGTGAGAGTGGAGTGGAGAGGGGAGAGTGAGGGGCGGCCGCACAGAGAAGATAGGATGGGTTTAGCAACATCGCGTGTTAGGGGACAGCGCTACTGCTAAACGCCATAGCAGTAGCGCGGGTTTGGGCGCACACGCTACTGCTAACTTGGGCCCACAAGCCAGGAACATTAGAGCGGTAGTGGTAGCGCTTTTGGGCGTTGCCGCGCTACTGCTATTAGTTTAGCAGTAGCGTGTTTTACCCTAGGACACACTACTGCTACGGGTAGCCCTGGTGGGTTAGGTTGGGACCACTTAGTAGTAGCGTTGGGCGGGCGACTAGCGCTACTGCTATTTGGTTACATGTAGTGTTTGTTTACACCTTGCGCTACCGCTAAGTAGCAGTAGTGGTTGACCGGTACCCTGCAATACTGATAAGGTCCTACCTATAAGGTTTCTCCTAGTAGTGGAAGCTAGTATTATGCCTTTTTCAGCAATTTTCGGGGTTGAAGATCAATTTTGACAAAAGTGAATTGTTCTGGTTTGGGAGAGCCAAAAATGAACAACGTACTTATCAACAATTGTTTGGATGTGAATTGGGTTCTATACTGTTTCGTTATCTGGGCATACCAATTGATCATCACAAGCTACCCAATAAGGAGTAGAAATGTATTGAAGATCGATTTTAAAAAACTAAGCTGCTGGAAAGGTAAGCTTATGTCTTATGGTGGTCGGCTTGTTCTGGTAAACTCAGTGTCAACAGGCATGTCGATGTTCCTACTGTCTTTCTTTGAAGTGCCTGTAGGGGTACGTAAAAGGTTAGACTTCTACCGATCACGATTTTTCTGGCAGTGTGATGAAATCAGGACAAAATATAGGCTAACCAAGTGGGACACTATATATAGACCAAAAGGACCAGGGTGGGTTAGGGATTGAGAACTATAGATGCCTACTCAGCAAATGGCTGTAGAGGCTTTCTGTTGAGACCGAAGGAATGTGGATACAAATTTTTGCGTAATAAGTACCGGCAATCCAACCCTGGCCCAGGTTACCGTAAGACCCAAGAACTCACCTTTCTAGAATGGGTTAATGAGGACGAAAGCAGCCTTCTTCCGTAGGACTATATTTATCATTGGGAATGGTAACTCGACTAGATTCTGGGAAGATAAATGGTTAAGGGAGATGCCACTAGCCACACAATATTCTTCCCTCTATAATATTGTTTAACATAAGGACACTTATATTGCTACAGTATTACAGCATGTCCCTCTAAATATCCAATTCAGGAGGTCCCTAGTAGGAGACTGATGGGATAGTTGGCTGCATCTCGTGCGGAGGTTATGGACGTTTACCTCTCTGATGAAGCAGATACGATTCACTAGAAATTATCCGTGAATGGGATATTCTCCATGAAGTCTTTGTATTTAGACTTAGTAGACTGGTCCTATTCTGAGATCAATCCATATTTGAAAGATTGAAGTGCCATTAAGAATCAAAATCTTCATGTGGTTTGTGCACAAGTAAATGATTCTATCTAAGGATAACCCGGCAAAGCGGAGATGGGAGGGTGGTAAACGATGTTGCTTTTTTGATCAAGATGGAACTATACAACACCTCTTTTCAAATGTCCTCTCGCCAAACTCTTATGTGTACGATTTATGTAGATATTAATGTTAGCCCTCCTAATAGTATTAACACATTATTTGGGACAATGGAGTGGAGCCAAGTACTGCGGGATATATTCAAATAGGAGTATATGCATTACTTTGGCCTATACGGAACTTCAGAAATGACATGATTTTTAACCGATAAACTCTTATAATTATTTTCAGGTTATATATAGAGCCACTGCTTGGATCTGTATGTGATCGTTACTCAGTCACACGGAAGCCAAGGAGCTTATGGCTATTTGGTGCAACCACTGAAAGACGGTAGCACGGGATACTTACAAACGGTTTGGATGTCGGTCCAATAATAGGCTAGGTGTTTAGTCATCTTGATCTGTTTCCGCCGGTTGTGGCAATTTTTATTTTCAATTTACTTTGACTCTTCTTGTGAGCTTGTACGGAATCTTGGACCTATTTGGACCTTTTCCTTAATTATATGGTTGCATGCATCATTCTGATGCAGATGCTAGGGGTAACCCTCCTTTTCAAAAATAAATAAATATTACACTTCATAGGTAGTTGATGTGACAAAGCCTAAACAAGCATGATAATACTACAACATTTCACTACTATAAATCAGTTAAGCAGCCGTGTCCAACGTTGGCATCCATCAAGAATTATTTTTTTACACCCATCAACAATTGGTCGGGCTAAATGGCCCGTTCAATGTTCAAAGTACATAACCTTTGACACTTTGTGTATCACTAGACCCATGACATGACATATTTGATGTGCCGAATACATGCACTCAAGCAGAAAAATTCTACCCACCGGATTTTTCTTTTAGGGAAGAACTAGCTCAGCTAGAGTGCGAGTCCGAACATCCCCGTTCGAATTTGGTCATTTGCTCTCTCTCTCTCTCTCTCTCTCTCTCTCTCTCTTCCGGACCTAAAGTGCTTGTCTTCACTTGTTGATTCGACCGTTGGGTTGATTAAGAGAAGTACTCCCTCGGTTCCAAATTATTCGTCGTGGTTTTAGTTCAAAATTTGAACTAAAACCACGACGAATAATTTGGAACGGAGGGAGTAGTGTAGGTAAAGTTTCAGAATTCTCGATGGTCGTCCAGAGACTATTGCGGTTGACTTTGACCAGACTTGTGAAGACGCGGCATGGAAAGTAAACGGGTGATGATTTTCTATGGCATTACATGATCGTGTTTATCGTCGGAAATAGCAGCGAAGGTGCATTGCTAGCTAGTGGGACTCGGATCTCAACATCACTCAACAGTTGCTTCACCGGCGTCCTTATAGAGCATTTACCCTACCGGTCTAGTACACCAATCTAAGTATCGAGCTACGTGCATTTGGGTAAAGTCAGCTGTCGTCTGTTTTCCCGCCGGGATAAACAATGTGCATGCACTACGTACGTAGTACTCCTACTTTTGAAGAGTATAAACCCAGTCCGAACCGAACCCAAACGGCGCGTCCTCACACACTAGTACAGTTAGTCTACTAGCTACTATACCACGACTGGCAGCAGCAGCAGGAAGCAGCCGCGAGAGGCGATGAGCATGAGCTCCTGCGAGGAGAGGGAGAGGCCCAGGAAGAGCTGTGCGCCGGTCCATGCCAACGGCGGCTTCGCTGCCGGAGTCCTCTTTGCGCTCCTCGTCTACTTCCTCGTCCGGCAGCAGACTGCGATCGGTGGTAAATGATTCATTCGTTTCAACCACCGTCTCATTCATCTTTTTAACCGCTGTTTGCATGCCCATCTTCTTATTCCGGGGCTAGCTTTCCAATGTCACGCTAACGTTAGCCTAGCCTTATCCTTCGACGACCAATGTGGCTTATTTAGCTGACCGACGGCAGCGCTTCTTTCCTGTTGTTTAATATGCAGCTGCCACCACGGCAGCACTAGCACAATGGAGCACGGTTAAACAACTGATTAGAGCTCCTGGTGAAACGCAACTGATTAAAGCTCCTGGTGAAATACGTGAGCACATCTACCCATATGCTTATTTCCAATCTGTGTAGTCTATAATTTGAAGATTAATTCTGCTTGTTGCTTAATCTACAGTTGTTACTTCTGACGTGCATCGGGTCGGCAACAAACAGCCGGTTCAAGATTCGGGTGAGCAGATCATCAAACTCTCAACTGCTGCCCTCTACCATTACGAAGATATATATGGGCAATGCTAACTGGTGAACGTTCACTCGGGGAAGGTCCTAGCGAACGCTCGCACGGGCCGTCTAATGGGAATCAAACCGATGACATTTTTTTGGAGAAAAAAAGTGTTCACTGGCAATTCTTCCATGCACATGGCAAGTTTACCTTCTGTACATGGCAAGTCCCTAACAAGCGTATGTCATTTTTAGTTGTTTTGACATAGCAACTCTGGCGTTCGCTGGGAATTTTGTTCCTGGCCGATGTTCACCAGACATTCGGTCCATAAAATAACCTATGTTAATATAGTATAAAAGATTATTATATAGTATTAGTGATTTAAACGCTCTCTTGTATTTCTTTACGGAGGGAGAACATGCAGGATGCATGCCACTGGACCACATATAACCGATGAGGCGGACAGCTATAAGCATATCAATTGCATTGTTTTTTCATAGTATTTTTTTTATCAATTTGCAGGTTTAACATTTATCAAAGATATTTCCTTACTGAGTGAGTTACCGTGACAATAATAATCAACTTGCTACTCCATGAAGGCACACGGGTTGATGGAGTACAGTACTAGTTAGAAATAGCAGGCCGGGTGCAACTAGAAAAGATGCAACACGTTGTCCAAACGTTGAAGCAACATGTTAACCTAGAGCTAACTTAGTAATGAGAGGTTGTTATGCTAACGAACGAAGCTAGTTTAACAATGGTAATTGTTTTTTCTTTCCTTGCGTGTGACAGATAATGGCAAGGTGGTGTGTACCACGGAGGACCGCTCCCGCGGTTTGTCTGGCACCTGCGAAGCCGACGGCGACGTCCGCACCAATGGCACAGCCCTATCGGTGAGCCTCGTCCCAGCGAGCTGGTCGGAGTGCCACGAGTGGATGATCTCGCCGTACACACGTAGTGGCCAGAGCCTGAGGGCAGTCACCGTAACCCAGCTGCAGGACCGGGCCGCCACCCCGCCGTGCACGGTGACCCACACGATGCCCGCCATCTTGTTCGGGATCGGAGGGTACGTGGGAAACTACTGGCATGAGTACGCTGACATTCTCGTGCCGCTGTTCGTCGCGTCACGGCGGTACCACGGCGAGGTCACGTTCCTGGTCAGCAACATCCAACAGATGCCGCGGTGGCTGGTCAAGTACAGGGCCTTATTGCAGGGGCTGTCCAAGTACGGCGTCGTGGACATGGACCGTGACGCGTATGTGCGGTGTTTCCCGCGCGTCTCGGTAGGGCTCCGCCTCGACAAGGACCTCAGCATCGTTCCCGAACTGGTGCCGGGGGGCCGCCTCACCATGGCAGACTTCACGCGGTTCGTGCGCGAGACCTACGCGCTCCCACGCGGAGCAGTGACCCGGGAGCCGTACAAGAAGCCGCGGCTGCTGCTGATCCAGCGGGCGACGTCCCGCCAGTTCCTCAATGAGGCGGAGATTGCGCGAGCGGCGGAGGCGGCGGGGTTTGAGGTGGTAGTGACGGAGCTGCGGCATGACGGGTCCGAGGTTGAGCAGGCGCGGGTGGTGAACTCGTTTGATGTGTTGCTGGGCGTGCACGGCGCCGGGCTGACGAACGCGGTCCACATGCCGCCCGGCGGCGTACTGATCCAGGTGGTGCCGTATGGCAAGTTGGAGTCCATGGCGAGGTTAGATTTCAGCGAGCCTGCAACAGACATGGGGCTCAAGTACCTTGACTACAGCGTGAGCGTGGAGGAGAGCTCGCTGCTGGAGAAGCTAGGTCCGGATCACCCGGCGATCAAGGACCCCGACTCCATCCACCGAAGCGGCTGGACCACGATGTATGAGTTCTACCTGATGCAGAACGTCCGCATCAACACCACTCGCTTCGCACCAACGCTGGACCAAGCGTTCAATCACCTACGCAAGCACTAGGGGCAGACAATGTTCGTCAACTCGTTGTTTCCTTAGCTAGTTTTCCTTTTCGGGCGATATAATATAAAAAGATCCGCTGCGGATGGCGTTCGATCTACTTGTGTGACAAGTCAT
Source organism: Triticum timopheevii (assembly GCA_963921465.1). Lineage (NCBI taxonomy): Eukaryota > Viridiplantae > Streptophyta > Magnoliopsida > Poales > Poaceae > Triticum > Triticum timopheevii. The sequence continues at coordinate 105,878,920 of OY997272.1, read as the reverse complement.
ATTTGCAACAAAATATGTTGTTGCAGTATTTTCTGCAGCTGATGTCTTGTTGCAGATTTTTTTTTTTGCAACAGAGGTCTTGTCGCGGAATTTTTCCGCAACAAAGGTCTTGTTGCGGAATCATTTTTATGATTTTTTCTGCAACATAGATCTCTTTGTAGAAAATTTTCACAACAAAGGTCTTGTTGCAGGATCATTTTTACGAGTTTTTCTGCAACTGAGAGATCGAACGATGTTGCCTCGCACATGTGGTCATCGTTGCCTGCTATCGCAAGAGGAAAGTGGTGCCTGGTCCCAAGGTGCACGCGCAACTACAATCCAATGGACCAGTAGGTCACAATCTGACGGCCGCGTGAGCGGTGGATGCAGCGAGAAGATCAGTCGGTTGTTTGGAAGCTTTTTCCTTCTCATCTTGGGTTAATTCTTTGCTTTTGCCATTATTTTCTCCCTTTTCACTAAAATAGCATAGTTGCCCACGGAAACTTGTCTTGTATTGACAATTTGTTTGCCCTGACCTCACGTTGCCTAATGATTACAAAAAAAAATCTGAGGTTCATATTACTTGTCGCTCAAACAAATGTATCTAGTATTGAAATACGTCTAGATACATCCGTTTGGGAAGGCTTGCTACGGTCCATCTTTAGGATGATCTTCCCGATGTTATCAAGTGAAACTTCATCACCAACGGAATTTATTCCTCGGCTTCGACGTACAGGGCCCAATTCGAGAGCGTTGTCCCTTCAAACACGACCAAGGTTGTGTGGAAGAATTGGGTCCCGCCCAAGTGCAAGTTCTTTGCCTGGCTCGTTGCCAAGGATAGAATCTGGACAACAGACCGGCTGCAAAGAAGAGGGTGGACAAACTGCAACTTGTGTCAGCTATGCAAGAGGGAGCCGGAGACCGCAACTCATCTTCTGGATACCACTGGACGATGTAAGATGGCGTGAGGCAATTTGATTGCGACGACTTGAGGAAGTGAAGGTTGTGGAGCAGCGGCGGGATCGAGCTATGCCGGCGAGGAATAGTCTGACATGATTTCCCTCCTAATTGGCATGCCGTGTGATTTGCTGTCACACAAGGATAGGAGAGCAAGAGGTAACATACAGTGGCGGTGTCTTCTAGAAATCTGTCACGGGTGGCCGCATCGAAGGATGGTGCGGGACTGCCCGAGCAAGAGGGAACATACAGTGACATTTTGAAGAACCTTACTCATGGTCTTTGTGTTGTCAAGATATGGTAGGTGCCGATGGTCGTTGCTGCATTTTGTCGGTCGTTGTTTTGATCGCTACAGGGGTCATTTCTTTTTCTTTTTTCTTCTACGGCATAACTTCGGTCTTGTATAACTTTGCTCTTGTTGGTGGGATCTTTTGTGTGTGTGTGTGTGTGTGTGTGTGTGTGTGTGTGTTGGGGGGGGGGGGTGTTGGCTATGTGCATCTTAACTATGCAGAGGCCGGGTTTATTTCTCATTGTGTTTGCATCCCTTGATGCTTCATTATGACTCAATAAATAATGCCCTTTGTCGAAAAAAATGTGCCTATGTACATGAGAACAGATTGAAGACTGGTGATTTCATTGCCTCCCTCGCCCTGACAAGCATAAAGACAAGGCATTAGCGTTGCCTGTTTTGAGGCATCACTGTTTCGTGTTGTCGACCGTGAAATAAGGGAGAACAGTCGACCAACCTAGGGCACGAAGGCGAATACGCCGACATGGATGGTTGTGTGTGAAGGGCGGGTAATTTTTCCGGCTTTAAAATTGATCTAACCGTTCAGTTTTTTTAATGTACAAAATAATAGGTTAATTGTTTTTGGCATTTGTGATATTTTTTATTTTATTGCCTTTTCTTTATGGTTAGCCCTGATGGATTCATATATCTAGGGTAGGATCATAGGCCTGACCTGAATGCCTTACCCTAGGACAGCTTTAGAAGAGATCACCTTCCAGTCGACCAACGAAGAACCCACTCGACTGGAAGAAGGACTTGACTATGGAGATTCACTCGACCATGGAGATACACTCGACCATGAAGATACACTCGACCATCAGAAGGTCAGAAGGCACTCTGTACTGCAACGGCTTGTAATTGAATAGACTTAATGATAGTTAAGGCATTTTATGTGGGGCGTTACCAGTAACGCCGCAGACTTAATACATTTTAAACCCTTCATTACGTGGGCTGGCAGGGGTCCTGGCGTACTCTATATAAGCCACCCCCCTCCACAGGCAGAAGGGTTCGGACTCTTGTAACACCTATACACATAATCCACTCGACCGCCTCAGGGCTCCGAGACGTAGGGCTTTTACTTCCTCCGGGAAGGGCCTGAACTCGTACATCGCTTGTGTTTACAACTTCTCCATAGCTAGGACCTTGCCTCTCCATACCTACCCCCCCACTCTACTGTCAGACTTAGAACCACGACAGTTGGCGCCCACCGTGGGGCCGGTGTTTTAGCGATTTTGTGGAGAAGTTGCAGTATTTCCGAATACTTTCATCATGATGACTGCTGGAGTTTTGGTCGAAGGGCGCGAGATCCGTCTTGGCGCTCTCACCTCCGTCGTCGACGACTCCGCGTGGCTCCAGGAGGCTCCACTCGACGTTGATGCGCTCCCCGTCCGCGGTGCGACGCATTTTCGTGCATGTGTCCGCGGCGTTCTGCTGCGGCAACCGTCGGCCCCCTATCGGTCGACTCCTTTATCGGTCGCCCGCCCGGTCTCCCACCAGCGCAAGCGCTCTGGTCGGTCGAGGCTTCAGCGGTGGGTGAAACACGCGGTGGCTCGCCAGGTGGCCATCGCACAAGTTGCGGCAATCGAGCCCGACGAATCTCTCTACGGCCTGTTCGATTTGTCGACTGGCTCCATAGAGACTGCATCCGAGTGCGATAGCAGTGATCCAGCGGCGGAAATTCTCATGGTCAACGGGCCCCGCAGTCCTCCTGGCTTCGCCCATGGCGGCGGAGCAGGCGGCGGAGGTAGCCCCGCACAGGACCACGAAGAGTACCAGCCCGAGGCACTCGACTCTCTGCAGAGAGAGGAGCTTCGCCGCAGGAACATGGATGCCCTGCATACTCCTATTACGGGAGAAACCCCCGAGGCTTGCGCCTTGGAGGAGGCACGTTTGGCCAATGTGGCTGAACGCGCTCGTCTGGAGAACCTTCAGCGAGCACTCGACGAGCGCGCGCGGCAACGAGTCCCCGAAGCCAGTCGACGTCGACTCTTCCCACCGACTCAGGTATACCGCACGCCAATTCAGAATTTAGCAGCTGCAACCCGTATAGCAGAGTCCATCCAGCCTTCACAGTCGGAAGCTGGGAGAGGCTTGATGCAGATCAGAGATTTGCTCCGAGCAGCTGGGGACCAGAACTCAGCCGTGTCGCAGTCGCGCAATAGAATTCACAGTCGATCCGTCGCTGCGAACACGGTTCAGTCGGCTCACAGTCCCAGATCGCCTCCGCGCCGGGAAGGACGCGACAACCAGCGGGATCAGCATGGAGACCGACACGACCGAGATGACAGGCGTCGAGTGCCCGTTTCCCCTCCGAGGGAAGGGTCTTACGCTCCTCGGTGACAGGATGACAGGCGTCAGTTCAGTGTGGGGCGAAGGGTTCCAGTCGACCCCAGGAGGCCAGGCTTCGACGCACGATCCATTATCGTGCAAAGCTTGGTCGACCGGAACAGAGCCCATTGAGGTGGACCCGAGAGAGATGCACCCACGAGCAGTCGAGTGCATGTTTCTGGTCCAGAGTGTTTTAGCAGGGCTATCAGAGCCGCAGTGATTCCCCCCAATTTCAAGTTGGCGACGGGAGTCAGCAAGTTCACTGGGGAGTCCAAGCCTGAAACTTGGCTTGAGGATTGCCGAGTGGCTGTTCAGATTGGCGGTGGGAATGACGAGGTGGCCATGAAGCATTTGCCCCTTATGCTGGAAGGTTCAGCCAGAGCGTGGTTGAATCAGTTACCTCCTAGCAGTATTTACACTTGGGAAGATTTGTTCCGAGTGTTCGTCAGAACTTTTGAAGGAACCTACAAGCGACCAGCTGGTTTGACAGAGCTGCAAGTTTGTGTGCAGAAGCCCAATGAGACTCTCAGAGAGTATATTCAGAGGTGGATCACTCTGCACCATACTGTGGAAAATGTGTCTAATCATCAAGCAGTCTGCGCCTTCAAAGATGGCGTCAAGAACAGAGAATTGAGTCTGAAGTTTGGCCGAACCGGAGACATGACTCTGAGTCGGATGATGGAGATTGCTACCAAGTACGTGAATGGTGAGGAAGAGGACCGGCTCTGAAGCGGCAAGTTTAAGCCAAGTCAGTCGGAGAAGGGAAATTCCAGTCGGAAACAGAAGCGGAAAGCCGAGCCAGCAGCTCCTGGAGAGGCCCTGGCCGTAACTCAGGGAAAGTTCAAAGGGAAGCCAAAAGGATCCTGGAATCCTAAGAAAGTAAAGGATAAAGAAGGAAACGACGTGATGGATATGCCATGCCACATCCACACGAAGAAAGATGAAGAGGGCCACATTATTTACCCAAAGCACACCACTCGCCAGTGTCGACTCCTGATCCAGCAGTTTCAGGGAAAACAGTATAAGGACAAGGAGAAAGAGTCAGACAAGGCCGGAGACAAAGAGGACAGTGAAGAAGAATATCCGCATATCAACTCCACTCTGATGATCTTCGCGGATGCGGAAAGCAAGAGTCGACTGAAAGTCATTAACCGTGAGGTGAATATGGTTGCCCCAGCAAAACCAAGTTATCTAAAATGGTCCCAAACACCCATCACATTCGACCAATCTGATCACCCGACTCATATTGCCACCCCTGGGAGGCAAGCTTTGGTGGTCGATCCAGTTGTCGAAGGCACTCGACTGACGAAAGTGTTCATGGACGGTGGCAGCGGGCTGAACTTGTTATATGCAGACACACTGAAGGGAATGGGCATTCCGATGTCCCGATTGAGCACCAGCAACATGAGTTTCCACGGAGTCATACCAGGGAAGAAAGCCAACTCACTCAGCCAAATAGCCCTGGACGTGGTTTTTGGCGACTCAAAACATTTTCGCAAGGAAAAGTTGACCTTTGAGGTTGTGGATTTTCAGAGCGCGTACCACACCATTTTGGGGAGGCCCGCCTACGCACGGTTCATGGCCCGACCATGTTACGTGTACCTCAAACTGAAAATGCCAGGTCCCAAAGGGGTGATCACTGTCACTGGCGATCGGAAAAAGGCAGAAGAGTGCTTTCAGAAGGGCTCAAAGATTGCCGATTCCCAGGTGACAGCGGTCAAGTTCGAAGAATACAAGCAAAACGCAGATCCGATTGATTTGTTGCGATCCAAGAAACTAGCCACAGAATCCGCATTTCAGTCGTCTGGTGAGACGAAGCCTGTTCATATTCACCCGACCGACCCCGATGCAGCCCCGACCCACATCTCCACGACACTCGACCCGAAATAGGAAGAAGTGCTCATACAGTTCCTCCGTGAGAACTGGGACATTTTTGCATGGAAGCCAGCTGACATGCCAGGTGTTCCCAGGGGACTGGCTGAGCATCGCCTCAGAGTCGACAAATCAGCAAAGCCAGTCAAAGAGCATCTTCGGCGGTCCGCCGTCCAGAAGAGAAAAGCTATTGGTGAGGAAGTGGCTCGACTGTTGGCGGTAGGATTTATCCGAGAAATATACCACTCCGAGTGGCTCGCTAATGTCGTCATGGTTCCCAAGAAGGACAAATCACTCCGCATGTGCATTGACTTCAAGCACATCAATCGGGCCTGCCCGAAAGATCATTTTCCTCTCCCTCGCATAGATCAAATTGTTGACTCGACCGCGGGATGTGAGAGATTGTCTTTTCTAGACGCATATTCCGGGTATCATCAGATCCGTCTGTACGAACCCGACGAAGTAAAAACAGCTTTCATCACTCCATTCGGGTGCTTCTGCTATATCACCATGCCATTCGGCCTCAAGAATGCCGGAGCCACATTTATGCGTATGATTCAGAAGTGTCTTCTCACTCAAATCAGTCGGAATGTGGAAGCGTATATGGATGATATCGTCGTTAAGTCGCGAAAAGGTTCCGACCTGCTTGCTGACCTCGCCGAAACATTTGCCAACCTCAGAAGGTACGATATCAAGCTCAATCCATCGAAGTGCACATTCGGAGTTCCTGGTGGAAAGTTACTCGGTTTTCTCGTTTCCGAGCGAGGGATCGACGCAAATCCAGAGAAGATCGGCACTATTCTCCGAATGAAACGCCCTGTGCGAGTGCACGATGTCCAGAAGCTTACTGGATGCTTGGCCGCATTAAGTCGATTCATCTCACGACTCGGTGAAAAGGCATTTCCTCTTTACCGACTGATGAAGAAGGCAGACAAGTTCGAGTGGACTCCGGAAGCTGATGCAGCGTTTGCCGAGCTAAAAGCTCTGCTCTCCACCCAGCCGGTGCTTGCTGCTCCAATCAGCAAAGAGCCTTTGTTGCTCTATATTCCAGCCACAGGACAAGTCGTCAGTACAATACTTACGGTCGAGCGGGAAGAAGAAGGAAAAGCCTTCAAAGTTCAGCGCCCGGTGTATTATTTGTCTGAAGTTTTGACTCCATCCAAGCAAAGATATCCTCATTATCAGAAGCTTGTGTATGGAATATACATGACCACGAAGAAGGTTGCTCATTATTTCTCTGATCATTCTATCACAGTCGTCAGCGACGCTCCACTATCAGAGATTCTGCACAACAGAGATGCAACTGGTCGAGTGGCGAAATGGGCGATTGAACTTCTTCCCCTTGATATCAAGTTCAAGGCAAAGAAAGCCATTAAGTCCCAGGCAATAGCAGATTTCCTCGCCGAGTGGATTGAACAACAGCAGCCAACTGAAGTTCACTCGGAGCATTGGACCATGTTCTTCGATGGCTCTAAGATGCTGAATGGTTCTGGTGCTGGGGTTGTTCTGGTTTCCCCCAGAGGAGATAAGCTTAGATATGTGCTCCAGATTCACTTTGATTCCTCCAACAATGAGGCAGAGTATGAGGCCCTTTTATATGGATTGCGCATGGCCATCTCACTCGGCGTCTGTCGCCTGATGGTTTACGGCGATTCAGATTTAGTGGTCAACCAGGTGATGAAGGAGTGGGACGTGAGAAGCCCAGCCATGACTGGATACTGCAATGCAGTGAGGAAGCTGGAAAAGAAGTTCGAGGGGTTGGAGCTCCATCACATCCCCCGACTGAAAAATCAAGCAGCAGATGATCTGGCAAAGATAGGTTCCAAAAGAGAAACCATTCCGAGTGGTGTGTTTTTGGAGCATATACACGCACCGTCAGTTAAAGAAGATCCCTTCACAGAGGAAGCTCCACAGCCCAAGAGTGCCGCAGATCCGACTGAGGTTGAGGTCCCAGCAGTGGTCGACTTGGTTATGGAGGTTTTAGTGGTCATTCCCGACTGGACAATCCCCTATATTGCGTATATCTTGAGAAAAGAGCTCCCAGAAGATGAGGAAGAGGCTCGGCAGATCGTCCGTCGATCCAAAGCCTTTACCGTTATCAAAGGACAGCTGTATAGCGAAAGCCCGACTGGGGTTAGTCAAAAATGCATAACGTCAGAAGAAGGTCGAATCATTCTCAATGATATCCACTCGGGGACCTGTGGTCACCATGCGTCCTCTCGGACCATTGTAGCCAAAGCATACCGAGCTGGATTTTACTGGCCAAGAGCGAATGAGATGGCAAAGGAAATAGTGGACAAGTGCGAAGGATGCCAATTCTACTCCAATATGTCACATAAGCCCGCGTCAGCTCTGAAGACCATTCCACTCGTTTGGCCATTCGCAGTATGGGGGTTAGACATGGTCGGTCCCTTGAGAACAGGTCGAAGTGGTTTCACGCACGTACTGGTCGCGGTCGACAAGTTCACAAAGTGGATCGAGGCTAAACCGATCAAGAATCTTGACGCCGGTACTGCAGTTACCTTCATCAGGGAGCTGACGTTCAGATATGGAGTCCCACACAGCATCATTACGGATAATGGGTCGAACTTTGACTCGGAAGAATTCAAGGATTTCTGCAACGCTCAAGGCACACGAGTCGACTACGCTTCAGTCGCTCACCCCCAGTCGAATGGACAAGCGGAGCGAGCCAATGGCTTAATCCTCAAGGGTTTAAAACCCCGACTGATGCGTGACCTCAAGCACGCGGCTGGAGCATGGGTCGACGAACTTCCTTCGGTGCTTTGGGGTTTGCGAACCACACCCAATCGGTCGACTGGAAGAACTCCATTCTTTTTGGTCTATGGAGCTGAAGCAGTCTTGCCGAGTGATCTTCTTCACAATGCTCCTCGAGTTGAACTCTACAACGAAGCAGAAGCTGAGCAAGCGCGTCAGGACGCAGTCGACCTTCTAGAGGAAGAAAGGGAGATGGCTCTGATCCGATCGACCATCTATCAACAAGACTTGCGTCGCTTTCACGCCAGGAATGTGAGGGGTCGAGCCTTCCAAGAGGGAGATCTAGTTCTCCGAGTCGATCAGCAGAAACAGCATAAGCTCGCTCCTTCTTGGGAAGGACCGTTCATTGTCACCAAAGTTCTCCACAACGGGGCATACCGTCTCTACAACGTCGAACACAACATCGAAGAGCCCCGAGCTTGGAATGCGGATCTGCTCCGCCCGTTTTACACTTAAAAGTTTTCCACTCGGATGAGTTGTAATAAAATACTTCTGTAGTTCATGGATCTCGAAATAATAGTGCCATAATTCCTTCATAACTTTTGTCACTTTTTCCCCCAGCGGGTGGCTTAGCCGCGAATCCGTTTCGCCTAAGTTATAAAAAATCCTACCGAGTGAAGAGCAAACCTCTCACTCGGGGGCTTAGTTGCAGCTCAGTGCTCGCCTAAGTTATAAAAAATCCTACCGAGTGAAGAGCAAACCTCTCACTCGGGGGCTTAGCTGCAGCTCAGTGCTCGCCTAAGTTATAAAAAATCCTACCGAGTGAAGAGCAAACCTCTCACTCGGGGGCTTAGCTGCAGCTCAGCGCTCACCTAAGTTATAAAAATCCTACCGAGTGAAGAGCAAACCTCTCACTCGGAGGCTTAGCTGCAGCCCAGCGCTCGCCTAAGTTATAAAAATCCTACCGAGTGAAGAGCAAACCTCTCACTCGGAGGCTTAGCTGCAGCCCAGCGCTCGCCTAAGTTATAAAAAATCCTACCGAGTGAAGAGCAAACCTCTCACTCGGAGGCTTAGCTGCAGCCCAGCGCTCGCCTAAGTACCACATACATTTGCAAGGAGGACGAGGTGCAGGTCGACTGCGATCCTCTCCTCTGAGCTACGCCATAAGTATAATGTGGGCTCGCAAAGGGGACGAGGTGCAGATAGCCTGCGTCTTTCTCCTCCGAGCTTCGCCACAAATACAACGGGAAAATCCTACCGAGTGAAGAGCAAACCTCTCACTCGGGGGCTTAGCTGCAGCCCAGCGCTTGCCTAAGGTATAAAAATCCTACCAGGTGAAGAGCAAACCTCTCACTCGGAGGCTTAGCTGCAGCCCAGCGCTCGCCTAAGTTATATAAAATCCTACCGAGTGAAGAGCAAACCTCTCACTCGGAGGCTTAGCTGCAGCCCAGCGCTCGCCTAAGTTATAAAAAATCCTACCGAGTGAAGAGCAAACCTCTCACTCGGAGGCTTAGCTGCAGCCCAGCGCTCGCCTAAGTTATAAAAAAACCTACCGAGTGAAGAGCAAACCTCTCACTCGGAGGCTTAGCTGCAGCCCAGCGCTCGCCTAAGTTATAAAAAATCCTACCGAGTGAAGAGCAAACCTCTCACTCGGAGGCTTAGCTGCAGCCCAGCGCTCGCCTAAGGAATAAAAATCCTACCGAGTGAAGAGCAAACCTCTCACTCGGGGGCTTAGCTGCAGCTCAGCGCTCGCCTAAGTTATAAAAATCCTACCGAGTGAAGAGCAAACCTCTCACTCGGAGGCTTAGCTGCAGCCCAGCACTCGCCTAAGTTATAAAAATCCTACCGAGTGAAGAGCAAACCTCTCACTCGGAGGCTTAGCTGCAGCCCAGCGCTCGCCTAAGTTATAAAAAATCCTACCGAGTGAAGAGCAAACCTCTCACTCGGAGGCTTAGCTGCAGCCCAGCGCTCGCCTAAGGAATAAAAATCCTACCGAGTGAAGAGCAAACCTCTCACTCGGCGGTTTAGCTGTGGCCCAGTGGTCGCCTAAGGAATAAGTCGACTGCAGTGGGCATCTTGCTGTGAACCTGCAAAAGACAATTCGAACCAAGAGCAATCATATCCAAACATCAAATCCAAGTTTAGGTCGATACCTAAAGGAACCGAGAGTGCTCAGGCACTAAGCCTGTTAAGGTTTACCGGTTACAATTCCACTCGGCATACCGAGGCAAATTTAAAGTGTTGGGCTTAAAGAAAGTTTTTTACCCCTCCTGTGGAGGGCTGGAAGGAGCAACAAACTCGTCGAGGTCGATCCCGTCTGCAATCCGGGTAGCAGCAGCGATGAAAGTTTCCATGAAGGACCTGAAGTCGTGTTTCTTTGTGTTGGCCACTCGGAGAGCCGCCAGCTTCTCTTCTCGCGCGTCCTTGCAGTGGACTCGGGCCAGACACAGGGCAACATCTGCGCCGCACCGAGCCGAGGACTTCTTCCACTCTTGCACTCGGTCGGGGACTGCGTTTAGTCGAGCCATCAATGACTCGAGGTCATTCTGAAGTGTCGCCCCGGGCCAAAGCGTCGAGTCGATGCGAGAAGTGGCGGCCTTCAGCCTTGCAAGATAGTCCACGACAGCTGCAACGCGAGACTCCAGTCGGAAGACATTCATGGCAACTTCATCATTCACCGGAGAATTGACAGGATCAAGGTTCGGTTCCAACTGGTTAGTCTCTTCTTCAAAGTTCCGACAGAATTCTGCAAGGACAAAGCGCCGAATCAAAACAATGGTCGAAAGGAAGCGTCTCAGTTGAAAATGTTGGTCGAGTGAAAAAGATTACCTTCGAGCATAAGGAACAATTTCTTGGCAAGACCGCCCAGGAAGCTTTCAAGGTCATTCTTTTTCCCAGTCAATTGGTTGATCTTCTCGGTCAGGGTAGTCTTGTCAGCTTTCAGTCGGTCAACATCCTTGGAGGCAATCGCCAGAGCAGTTTTCAGATTGTGATTTTCCTGTTCAAGCTTGGTGACTGAAGCTAACTTCTCGTCAGCAAGCTTGGTCTTCTCGGCTAGCTCAAGGTCCTTCTTCTTCTGGGCATCCCGCACCTTGTCTGTAAGTTACAGCAAAGTCAGATCTTGAAATAAATGGAAGGAAAAAGGAGTCGTCGAGGTCTCACCGAACATACCTTTGGTCTCCTCCTTCGCCTTCGTCAGATTCTCCTGCACCAGCTTCAAATCCAACTCGAGCTGAATGTGCTTCTGCTCCAGTTCCGTATAGCGAGCCGCAAGGTCACAGGATTTCTACGAAGAACCAATCAACAAAATATCAAAGATGGTTCACTTCCGAGTGGATAGAGAAAAATCATACGTTTCTAAGACTACAGTCGAATGCAAGCATTCAACCGTAGTCTCGGGGACTACACCCAGTGGGTGCACTCAGCGTGCCCCCACTAGTTCTGTCCAAGACAGAGTCGACCATTCGACCCAAAAAAAAAGAAGAGAGAGATGTGGACTTCAGACTATAGTCGACTGCAAGCAGTCGACCACGGTTTCGGGGACTACACCCAGTGGGTGCACTCAGCGTGCCCCCACTAGTTCTGTCCAAGACAGAGTCGACCAGTCGACCAAATCGAATGATGAACAACCTTTACTTCTAAAGCCTAAGGCCGACTGCCAGCAGTCGACCTTAGCCTTGGGGACTACACCCAGCGGGTGCACTCAGCGTGCCCCCGCTAACACGGAATTTTCTATCAACACTCCCAGCGGGTGATTGCTATGGATTTCAGAAATCAGAAAGAAAAAATCTTGATAGCATATCCTAACAGAATAGGCGGTGGTCGACTGACCTGCACATTGCTTTGAAGGGCAGAGCTGGCGTCATAAGCTGCTTGGCTTGCATCCCGAATGGTCTTCACCTGCTCCATCATGATCCCCGCTTGACGTATCGCCTCCTTAGCGGCACTGGCTTGGTCCTCTGGGACATGATGTGTTGTGAAGAGCGAAGGCTGTGCAGCACTCGACGAAGTGGGACGATCACTCGTCAACGGCACCGCGAAAGACACGGTGTGTCGAGTGAGGTTCTCCCCTTCCGTGGCCACAGCTTCGGGCGCCGTCGCACTCTGGGTTGCCTTACCAGTAGACGTCTTGCTGCTCATCCTGTGCCTCAGTGGTTCTTCATCCTCATCATCATCTTCGGGAAGGGTGATAATGTCATGGGGTGGAGCTTCGGAAAAAGAATCAAAGTCAGAAATTTTGAGTCAGTCGACTAAGGACAGAATTGAGAGTATAGTACTAGGATTCGAGGTTGCTGCGTCCTCCATCTCATGGTCGTCAGCCTTGCCTGAGGTCTCAGAAGTTGCAGCACTGAAGTCCCAAAGAATCAGTCGACCAACTCAAATATCAACCAGAGATAAAACCTTATGCAAAACAAGAGAACTCAAGTAACGTGCTTACCCGGATATGGTGGGGATGGACACTTTCATCTTCGGCAGGAGCTTGGGGGGTTTCGGCAGAGCCACCCTCGACTGCTTCGGAGCCCTGTCACTCGGCACCGGAGAAGCGGTCCGAGGGCGCTTGGTCGACTGCGAGACAGTCGCCACCCCCTTACCGCGTTCAGTCGCGGGGTCATGGACAAGCTTTGACCGCCTTTCCGAGCGGGGCGGTGCAACCTCCTCCTCCTCCTCCTCCTCCTCTTCATCCTCGTCATCATCGTCGTCGTCGTCACCTTCAGCAGCGTCTGAATCCCACTCCTCCTGGCTCTCGCCCCCGCTGGCTTCTTCCTCCTCAGTCGGAGCCTGAGCTCCATTGGGCATCGAATATAGGTCGGTGAGGGCCTAGAAGACATCAAAACAGAGATCAATCGACCAAGTCGCAGAATATACAGAAACTCACTCGACGGATATACAATGGAAGGCAGAGCAAGTATACCTTGTCTGGATCGGTGTGATGGTCGAGTGGAGGAACCCTCCTGGATCCACGGGGATTGTCCTTATTCCCAGTGACCGCGGCCATCCATCTTTCCACCGTGGCGTCGTCGACTGCTTCTGGGTGGACTCGGGTATCGTCTTCAGTCCCGCAGTACAGCCACATGCCATGGCTTCGGAACTGAAGAGGTTGGATCCGCCGCCGAAGGAAAACCTCCAGAAGGTCCATGCCAGTCACGCCGTCCCAGACCAACTGCACCACTCGGTCCATCAACATCTTCACATCAGCCCTTTCCTCCGGAACCACCTTGAGAGAGGAGGGCTTGTTCACTCGACTCATGGTGAATGGGGGAAGCCCACTCGACTGTCCCGGCGTCAGCTCGTCCCGGCAGTAGAACCAAGTCGACTGCCAGCCTCTGACCGACTCGGGAACGTCATAGCGGGGAAGGTGCTCTTGTTCCTCACTTGAATCCCCAGACCCCCGCACATTTGGACAACCTGGGTCTTCTCGTCCCCTGGACTCGCCTTCTTCACGGTCTGAGAACGGCACGTGAAGATGTGCTTGAACAAGCCCCAGTGCGGTCGACAGCCCAGGAAACTCTCGCACATGGATACGAATGCAGCAAGGTACGCAATAGAGTTCGGAGTAAAGTGGTGGAGTTGGGCTCCGAAGAAGTTCAAAAAATCACGAAAGAAGATGCTCGGTGGCAAAGAAAACCCTCGATCAATATGAGTCGCCAGGAGCACGCACTCACCCTCTTCTGGCTGAGGTTGCCACTCTTTCCCTGGGAGTCTTGCTGCGCCATGGGGGATCAGCCCGTCGTCGGCCATGTTGAGGAGATCTTTCTCCGTGATGGTCGACTGGATCCAATCTCCCTGGACCCAGCCCTTCGGCAAGCGGGATCTCGACGAAGACCCACTGCGGCTGGTGGATCTCCCCTTCGCCTTCTCCGCCGCCGATGCCTTCTCCGTCGCCGACGCCTTCTTTGCGCGCTCCAACGCCGCCGTCTTCTCCTTGACCATGGCTGCCGGCGAGGTGCGCGAGGGAGAGCTTTGCGGGGGCGAGAGCAAGCGCGCTGGGCGGAGACGAGGAGAACAGAGGAGAAAGAATGGAGCACTATTCAGAAAACCCTCGCCGGTTGCATTTATATATCATCCCTTCCGAGTGGATGACATGTGGACCCAGGCAACCTAATCATATCCCGAAACAGTTGCATTGACACAATACGTGGTGGAAAAGGCGGCGCGAAGATCGAGGCGTTTATGTCCCGTCCCGTCTGAGCGCCACGGTCTGTTCCGCTTCGCGCACTCCCCCAAATTCCGTATCCCGTGGAATCCGCGAACGGCAGATCGGTCTGTCAGACGCGGGATTTCCTGCGATCCGTCACTCGGGAACCAGCAAAGTCTAAAAGATCACTCGACGAAAGACAAGAATGGATCGAGTCGACTGAAAAAAAGTTGTTCGTTATCAACAAAGAAGATCTTAATCCAGAACGACACATAGCCGGTATGCAAAAGCCAATCGGAAACAGCATCAACTCTTTCCTCATTCAAGCCTCAATCCATTCGGGGGCTAATGATGGATTCATATACCTAGGGTAGGGTCATAGGCCTGACCTGAATGCCTTACCCTAGGACAGCTTTAGAAGAGATCACCTTCCAGTCGACCAACGAAGAACCCACTCGACTGGAAGAAGGACTCGACTATGGAGATTCACTCGACCATGGAGATACACTCGACCATGAAGATACACTCGACCACCAGAAGGTTAGAAGGCACTCTTTACTGCAACGGCTTGTAATTGAATAGACTTAATGATAGTTAAGGCATTTTATGTGGGGCGTTACCAGTAACGCCCCAGACTTAATACACTTTAAACCCTTCATTACGTGGGCTGGCAGGGGTCCTGGCGTACTCTATATAAGCCACCCCCCTCCACAGGCAGAAGGGTTCGGACTCTTGTAACACCTATACACATAATCCACTCGACCGCCTCAGGGCTCCGAGACGTAGGGCTTTTACTTCCTCCGGGAAGGGCCTGAACTCGTACATCGCTTGTGTTTACAACTTCTCCATAGCTAGGACCTTGCCTCTCCATACCTACCCCCCACTCTACTGTCAGACTTAGAACCACGACAAGCCCTTCAAACACTTTTAATACATAATAAATGTTCATGAATTTAAAAACTGAGATATTTGAAAAAATGTTCATGAATATAAACATTTCTGCTAATTTAGAATATGTTAGTGTGAATAAAAAACTGCAACTAAAGTTTTATTCACAATTGGAAAAAATCTCCAAGAATTTAAAAATGGTAGCAAATTAAAAAAATAAGGATTTTTGTAATGGAGTTTTTTTTAAATCATGAATTTATAAAAAAATCATGAATTAAAAAGTGTCCGAGAATGCAAAAAATTGGTGAATTTGAAAAGGCTATTCATCAATTCAAAAATTGTTCACAAATATAAAAGTGTAAAAGGAAAATAAACTGATAACCAGAAAAGAAATAAGAAACTTAGAAATAAATAATAAAGAGAACCAAAAAACCTTGATAAAAAAAAGAACAATCTCAAAGTCGGGTGGAACATTCTAGAAGCTTTCGATGACCGAGCGAAAGGTTCTAAAATCTTCACAAAACTAGGGTGAATTAGCCGCCTCTGATAAAGGCCCGGCCTAACAGTAGCACTAGTGACCTATTTCTTCCGAACCGATCATATCATCGGCGGTATTTGTCGGGCAGTGCTATACCTCGCCTATAGCAAGATGGAAGCCTGGATCGCGTACTCCCCAAGACAGGGCAGGCTCAGTGCCGGACGGAGTGCGCACGAGTCGCCATGCACCCCACATCCATGTTATACGTAATGTTTTCTCTTTTGATTTTGATTTATATTTTATGAAATGTTCTATGAAAACAGATTTGGAACATATTAGAAGTATGTTCCTATAATTTATAAAAGTATTTTGAAAAATATCCGTCAGATGTTTGGAAATGGTCCAACGTGTGATTAAAAAATGTTTATCATGTTTTGTAAAAATGTTCATGTATTCAAAAAAATATGTATATCATATAAAATGTATCATCTATTACAAAAATGCTCACCATGTATTTATAAAAAATCATCATTCTTCATGTGTTAATGATAAGTCCATCTTGTGTTTAAAAAGTTTGATGTGTATTTAAAAAAATGTAAAACGTATTTAAGGAATATTCACCATGTATTAAGAAAAGAATGTTCAACATGTGTTTAAAAAATTAGCATTGTGTTTTATTCGCCATGAGTTGAAAAAATATTCAACATGTATTCAAAAAAATGGTCTGCAGGTATATAAAACTATTTAATGTCTGCTAAAAAAAAGTTCAACATGCATTCAGAAAAACTTCATGTGTGTTTTCAAAATATAAAATACGTATTTGAAATTTTCTTATAATGTATTTTTAAAATGATATAAAAGTAAAAAAACAAGAAAAAAGATTTTTTGAATAAAAACTAGGGAAAGCAAAAAAAACAATAGAGAAAACACATACGTATATATAAATTAAAAACATGCGCCAAAGGTTCCCAAATCCGCCAGGCCTAGATTCAATGCAACCTCACAGTAAGCGAGGTTTAGCATTTGTGATAAAGGTGGGCTATCCCTATAATAATTTGGGCCATTTTGTGTTAAATTTGGCCAATGGTGGCCTTAAGTGTCCCCAAGTATTCATGCAACAAGGTGCCCTTCCATCTTCAACATAGGCACAACCCTTGCATATCGACGAACATGATGCGTATGAAGAGCAACAAGTTAACATATGCACCGGAAGGGGTACTTTTCATGCGTGGGAGCACTCCATCTCTGTCATGTGTTGTGCTTTGGACGATTCCCCTGGCGGACCATTTTTTAAGTTTCATATTTTTCTAGTTTTTTCATGTTTTCCTAGGTTTTTGGTCTGTCGAAGGCTTAGGTGTGATCTGTGCTAAGCACATGTACGCTTTCGTGTGAAGCATATGAGTGCTCCGCGTGTGGTGTGCTCCACGCAGAAGCATATGTGGCGGGCCCTGTAGAGAGCACATCTTACTTTACACGGAAGCATGTGTGTATGACATCCACATCCGTTTCGGCCCCTTTTAGCGTGATACCTACTCCTAATAGATGCGCCGCATCTTTGCCATGGACACTTTTTTCGGGGGGGGGGGGGGGGGGGGAGGGGGGGCATGGACACTTTCTAGAGCAGCACTTTTCCTTCAAGGTAATAACTCATCACCCATGTCCTTGCCATCATCGTACTCCCGTACTCCATCCGTCCTTAAAAGAGTGTGCTTTTAATTTTGTTGGAAAATCAAACCTTTTTCTTTTGACCGTATTTATACAATAATACACAAATATTTTCGCCGTCAAATTAGTAGCATTAGATTCATGATAAAATATATTTTCATGATATACCTATTTGACTTCACAAACATTGATATATTTTCGCATAAACTCGATCAAACTTAAAAATAGCTCGACCCTCAACAATGTTGAAAGTACACACTTAAGGACGGAGAGGGTAGGTGTGAGTGATATCAATCGCGTCCATGCTACACCGCCGGCAGGTATGCGCTTGGTCAGACCACGAATCATGCACTGCGACTTCACGTGTGGCCCTTGCTATCTTCACGTTGACATGGACTTGTACTTAAAAGTAGTTTAATCAGTTGCAATATGATACTACTGCATGCACCCTGCCCGATTAAATACAAACACATGACCAACCCACGACGTAATTAGACTAGCCATAGTGGGAATAACTTCGGTAGTAATATCGAGTTCAACTCAGCAAATTTACTTATGTGTCAATGAGTTAATAAAGAGAGATGTACTACTAAGTAGTAACTTAGCTAGTTACTGTAATATCACATGTCCCAATGCAATATGAGTCTCTAACATAATAAATGAAGCTTTGCATGTTATCACACTTATGTTACTACCACTATTGAGATATGTGTATGTTACTAGTGTACTCTCCATCGTGGCTAGTCTTACTGTTCGCGCCAGGTGCATTTTGGCAACTTCAACCGTCGTCGGTGATCCCGCTGGGATAAACAAGTGTAGTCCGTACGTTTCACGAGGGGAAGACCCTCGATAACTTGCGAAACTGACTCATACTGCGACGTGCACACACCCCTAGCATACCACGTACACCACCAGGTGCAGAATCTTCCCAAAAACTAATCACCAGCCATTCAACCTGTTCACAACAGTACTAATGCTAACCTTTTTTTTTTTTTGCGGGGATACTAATGCTAACC
Source organism: Triticum timopheevii (assembly GCA_963921465.1). Lineage (NCBI taxonomy): Eukaryota > Viridiplantae > Streptophyta > Magnoliopsida > Poales > Poaceae > Triticum > Triticum timopheevii. Next base: position 105,860,597 of record OY997272.1, on the reverse strand, counting down.
AGACTCAACTAGCACACACACCCCCCGATCGACTAACACGCGCGTCCTCACTCACTCACTCACTCACCACAGCAGACAGGAGAAAGCAAGTGGCGATGAGCTGTGCGCCGTTCCGTGTCAACGCCGGCTTCGCCGCCGGCGTCTTCTTCGCGCTCATCGTCTGTTTCATCCTCCAGCAGGAGGCTGCCATCAGCGGCCTCAGCGGTAACGATTTATCCCTTTCATTTCGCCTCGATTGATCACCACCGTTTCATGAATCTTCTGCTTACCAAGAGGCAAACACTTGTTTCCTGTTGCTTCATATGCAGTCGCCACTACGGCAGCAGTAGCACAATGGATCACGCTTAAACAGCTGAGTAGAGATCCTGGCGCAATGCAGCTGATTAAAGCTCCTGGTGCTAGTGAAACACGTGAGAATTTTCTTACCTATCTGTCCTGCTTTGTGCCAACAACTATGCTTATTTCCAGTCTCCAGTCTCTGTAAGCTCAAGATCAAACTCTTGCTTGTTGCTTAATCTACAGTCGTCGCCTCTGACGTGCAGCGGACCCCGGACATGCAGCCGATCCAAGGTTCAGGTGAGCAGAGCACTCCCCGGTCCTTTGCTTTCATCAAGTTTGCATGCTCAGATCGTTTGGGTACCCTAAGAAATCGCAAAATGGAAAACTGTTTGTTTCGACTCCTGTGTATTTAGTCTATTGTGAGCAATGAGATGACGAAGGAGTAGGCCGACTCTCAGATCTGACAGTAAATACGTGAGTTGACATAGGCGTAAAACTTTGGTACTAGCTCCGTCCGGGTTTATTGGTCCTCATTGTATTTCGTGCCAAATTTTGACAGTAGGTTAAACTAAAAAAATATTCACGCATATCACCAAACATTATATTTTTGAAAACTATGTTCAAATACGAATGCAATGAGATAATTTTTTTTGACATGCACTAACATTTTGTTAGTTAAATTTTTAATCAAAATTTGGCACAAACTATAAAGGGACCTATAAACCAGGACGGAGGTATTAGATCTTTTACTAACAATTGATGAATTTGTCAGTTCGAAGAACTCAGATCTAGCTAGCGAATATTTTGATTAAACCAATGTACGGTTGCCTGCCCAGGGCAATGCATGGGAAATAGTGAATACTAATTTAACATTCTATGATCCTGATCATCGCTATAACTACGCAGGACTGAGGTGCCTACCGAGTGAACTAATTTGTTTGTCACACACACCACAGAAGTAGGAGTAGAAGTAGTACTAAACGATTTGCTATTACATGCATGCACACACATGTAAGTCTAGAAATGAACACACACCACAGAAGTAGGAGTAGAAGTACTAAACGATTTGTACGGGAGCTGCAAGCATATCAATTTTGCATTGTTTCTTAACAGTAAAAAAAGCATAACAGTTTTCATCGTTTAACAATGCTATATAATTGTTAACTTAAAAAAAACAATACAATGGTAATTGTTTCCCCTTTCCTGGCGCGTGACAGATAACGGCAAGGTGGTGTGTAACACGGAGGGCCGCTCGCGTGACTGGTCCGAAACCTGCGAAGTCGACGGCGACGTCCGCACCAACGGCACAGCACTGTCGGTGACCCTCGTCCCAGCGAGCAGATCGTCGGAGCGTCGGGAGTGGATGATCTCACCATACGCACGCGGTGGCCAGAGCCTGAGGTCGGTCACCGTGACGCAGCTGCAGGACCGATCCGCCGCCCCGCCATGCACGGTGACCCACACTATGCCCGCCGTCCTGTTCGGTATCGGGGGCTACGTGGGCAACTACTGGCATGACTACACCGACATTCTGGTGCCGCTGTTCGTCGCGTCGCGGCGGTACCACGGCGAGGTGACGTTCCTGGTCAGCAACATCCAGCACCTGCCGCGGTGGCTGGTCAAGTACAAGGCCTTGTTGCATGGTCTGTCCAAGTACGAGATCGTGGACATGGACCGAGACGCGTATGTGCGGTGCTTCCCGCGCGTCACGGTGGGGCTCCACCTCGACAAGGAGCTGACCATCGTTCCCGAGCTGGTGCCGGGGGGTCCCCTCACCATGGCTGACTTCACGCGGTTCGTGCGCGAGACCTACGCGCTCCCACGCGGAGCACCGACCCGGGAGCCGGGCAAGAAGCCGCGGCTGCTGCTGATCCACCGGGGGGACTTTCGCCGGTTCCTGAACGAGCAGGAGATACTGCAAGCGGCGGAGGCGGCGGGGTTTGAGGCGGCGTTGTCGGAGCCGCGGGTGAACGGGTCCGAGGTGGAGCAGGCGCGGCTGGTGAACTCGTTCGACGTGGTGCTGGGCATGCACGGCGCGGGGCTGACGAACGCGGTGCACCTGCCGCCGGGCGGCGTGCTGATCCAGGTGGTGCCGTACGGGAAGATGGAGTACCTGGCGAGGGCGGAGTTCAGCGAGGGCGCGACGGACATGGGGCTCAAGTACCTTGACTACAGCATGAGCGCGGAGGAGAGCTCGCTGATGGAGAAGCTGGGGCCGGAGCACCCGGCGATCAAGGACCCCGACTCCATCCACCGCAGTGGCTGGGAGAATATGTTTGAGCTCTACCTTAAGCAGAACGCTCGCATCAACACCACCCGCTTCGCGCCAACCCTGTTGCAAGCGTTCGACCACCTACAGCAGCAGTAGGGGGGGAGGGCATGCTCATTAATCCCGTTGTTTTTTTGTTAGTTTTTTTCCCCATTTTGGATTAATTGTAGCCTCTGGTTTTTTTGTCATTATTTTCTCCTTTTCACTCGATGGTTTATTCGAATGTCTACTTCCACTTTTTTTGGGTTAAGAAATGCATAATCGGTTCTTCTCTTGCCAGTTTCAAACAGGAAGATCTTCATTAATTACCTGCTCGATTTATATCAGAAAAATCAGAAATGAATGTAAGGCAAGACTAAAGTACATCAAATTTTGGCTCACGGCAGAGCAAAGCAAAGGTAGGAGATGCGTGGATACTCATGGACCCACAACACAATTTCGAATATTCTTGCTAAATAATCCTTTATTTACTATACTAGGCTATCAAAAACAGAGCTGGGCAATAAATTTAAGATCGACTGTCAAATCATTAGAAAACAAAAATTTCAAGGTAGTTGAATTAAATTTGTCGCGGTACTTGAAATAAACTTGCCATGATCCATAAACTGATTTTGCCATGTTAGAGAAATTAAGAAAATATACATTGAAGAAAATGGCGGCAAACTATTTGAAGGATGGCAAGTTTGCTATGTTGTAGTGATCTTTTGGCATGGAAATTTTAAAGATGTCTAAAAATATGGCAAATTTAGACATGGGACTTGAGTAAAACTTGCCATGTCAAATCTTTTAATAAAAAATTGATCATTTATGTAAAACGAATAATTTGTCAATGATAAGACAAATAAGAATTTCGCAATGGTATAGAATATAATGTTGATCATGTATACAAAACATATCTTGTGTTTAAAAAATGTTAATACATCATTTCATTTTTTAAATGTGTATAGAAAAAATATTGATCATGTATTAAAAAATGTTAATCAAGCATTTAAAATATGTTAAATGTGTATAGGAAAGAATATTTCTCATGTAAATGTACACAAAATATATATAGTGTGTAGAAAAAGTTTCCTCATTTATGTAAAAAATGTTAAGCAAGCACTTGAACAAAATGTTAAAAAAGTATGTGAAAAAATTAATCAAGCATTTTAAAAATGTTAAATGTGTATAGAAAAGGCTTATCATCTATTCGAAAAAATTAAAATTGTATTTGAAAATATTAATAAAGTATTTGAAAAATATCAAATGTGTATAGAAAACTGTTAACTATATATTAAAAATATTAAACTTTTATATGAAAAAAATGTTAACAACCTTTTAAAAAATGTTAAATGTGTATAAAGAAAATGTTGACCATGTGCCCAAAAAATTTTAATTTTGTACTTAAATTTTTAATGAAGATTTTACAAATGTTAAATTTATATGAAAAACAATTGACCATGTATTAAAGAAATCTCATATATATAAAATGTTAAAAATTTATCTGAAAAATATATTAGTTATATACCAAAAAAGTGTATAAAAAAGAAACCGAGATAAATGACAAAAAATATGAAAAACGAAAAATAAAGAAGCAAAATCGAAGAAAAGGCTAAGAAAACCGAAGAAACGAAAGAAAGAAACAAAAGAAACACCCCAGAAACAAAGAAATGGAAACCCCAAATAAAAAATGTGAAAATCAGTGACGAAACGTAGAAAACCCAAAAAAGTAGAAAACAAGGAAAACGGGAGAAAAGAAAACTGAGATGTTGGACTGTGGGCCATTTGCCAACTCGATCACGGGCCTAAGCCCAGGCTCATCTCCCTACCTGACGACACATATATTGGAGGCATTGGTGAGTGCAACCAACACACACTCAGTTTCTCCTCACACAACCCTAGCCATCATCTATTGTTGGTCTCATTGTGCTGCTTTCGGCAAACCCATCCCAAGGACCGCATGAATGGTCAGTTGGGAGAACAGGCCTCTGACACCCCGTCATTCAAGATCCCACACCGGGAGAAAGGGCGATAAGGTTTTTGGGTAGCGTCTTGGCCTGACTGCTCCCGATTCGTCCCCGTCTTTGTCCGCTGCTTCAATTACTCCTACATGGAACACCATGGCCGCGCCAAGAAGAAGGCCACGAATGAAGCCGAGATTGCTATTGCCACCATGGCCCTTGCTATTGGGGAACGTAGCAGAAATTCAAAATTTTCCTACGTGTCACAAAGATCTATCTATGGAGAAACCAGCAACGAGGGGAAGGAGAGTGCATCTACATACCCTTGTAGATCGCTAAGCGGAAGCGTTCAAGAGAACGGGGTTGAAGGAGTCGTACTTGTCGTGATCCAAATCACCGGAGATCCTAGTGCCGAACGGACGGCACCTCCGCGTTCAACACACGTACAACCCGGTGACGTCTCCCATGCCTTGATCCAGCAAGGAGAGAGGGAGAGGTTGAGGAAGACTCCATCCAGCAGCAGCACAACGGCGTGGTGGTGGTGGAAGAGCGTGGCAATCCTGCAGGGCTTCGCCAAGCACCGCGGGAGAAGAGGAGAAAGAGAGGTAGGGCTGCGCCAAGAGGGAGAGGTTCTCATCTGTTGGGCAGCCCCTAGACCTCAACTATATATAGGGGGAGGGGAGGGGGCTGCGCCCCCTCTAGGGTTCCCACCCCAAGGGGTGCGGCAGCCCCAGATCCCATCTAGGGAGGCGGCCAAGGGGGGGAGAGGGGGAAACTTGCCCCCCAAGCAAGGTGGAGGAGCCCCCTCCCCAAACCCTAGGCGCCTTGGGCCCTTGTGGGGGGGGGGGGCGCACCAGCCCACCTGGGGCTGGTCCCCTCCCACACTTGGCCCATGCAGCCCTCCAGGGATGGTGGCCCCACTTGGTGGACCCCCGGGACCCTCCCGGTGGTCCCGGTACGTTGCCGATAAAACCCGAAACTTTTCCGGTGACCAAAACAGGACTTCTCATATATAAATCTTTACCTCCGGACCATTTTGGAACTCCTCGTGACGTCCGGGATCTCATCCGGGACTCTGAACAACATTCGGTAACCACATACAAACTTCCTTTATAACCCTAGCGTCATCGAACCTTAAGTGTGTAGACCCTACGGGTTCGGGAGACATGTAGACATGACCGAGACGTTCTCCGTTCAATAACCAACAGCCGGATCTGGATACCCATGTTGGCTCCCACATGTTCCACGATGATCTCATCGGATGAACCACGATGTCAAGGACTCAATCAATCCCGTATACAATTCCCTTTGTCTAGCGGCATTGTACTTGCCCGAGATTCGATCGTCGGTATGCCGATACCTTGTTCAATCTCGTTACCGACAAGTCTCTTTACTCGTTCCGTAACACATCATCCCGTGATCAACCCCTTGGTCACATTGTGCACATTATGATGATGTCCTACCGAGTGGGCCCAGAGATACCTCTCCGTTTACACGGAGTGACAAATCCCAGTCTCGATTCGTGCCAACCCAACAGACACTTTCGGAGATACGTGTAGTGCACCTTTATAGCCACCCAGTTACGTTGTGACGTTTGGTACACCCAAAGCATTCCTACGGCATCCGGGAGTTGCACAATCTCATGGTCTAAGGAAATGATACTTGACATTAGAAAAGCTTTAGCATACGAACTACGATCTTTGTGCTAGGCTTAGGATTGGGTCTTGTCCATCACATCATTCTCCTAATGATGTGATCCCGTTATCAATGACATCCAATGTCCATGGTCAGGAAACCGTAACCATCTATTGATCAACGAGCTAGTCAATTAGAGGCTTACTAGGGACATGGTGTTGTCTATGTATCCACACATGTATCTGAGTTTCCTATCAATACAATTATAGCATGGATAATAAACGATTATCATGAACAAGGAAATATAATAATAAATAATTTATTATTGCCTCTAGGGCATATTTCCAACAGTCTCCCACTTGCACTAGAGTCAATAATCTAGTTCACATCACCATGTGATTAACACTCACAGGTCACATCACCATGTGACCAACATTCAAAGAGTTTACTAGTATCATTAAATTAGTTCACATCATCATGTGATTAAGACTCAATGAGTTCTGGGGTTTGATCATGTTTTGCTTGTGAGAGAAGTTTTAGTCAAGGGGTCTGCAACATTCAGATCCGTATGTACTTCGCAATTCTCTATGTCATATTGTAAATGCTGCTTCCACGCTCCACTTGGAGCTATTCCAAATGGTTGTTCCACTATACGTATCTGGCTTCTCTACTCAGAGCTATCCGGATAGGTGTTAAGCTTGCATCGACGCAACTCTTTACGTCGAACTCTTTATCACCTCCATAACCGAGAAACATATCCTTATTCTTCTAAGGATAATTTTGACCGCTATCTGGTGATCTACTCCTTGATCACCTTTGTACCCTCTTGCCTGGTATGTAGCAAGGCACACATCAGGTGCGGTACACAGCATAGCATACTGTAGAGCCTACGTCTAAAGCATAGGGGACGACCTTCGTCCTTTCTCTCTTTTCTGCCGTGGTCGAGCTTTAAGTCTTAACTTCATACCTTACATCTCAGGCAAGAACATCTTCTTTGACTGATCCATCTTGAACACCTTCAAGATCATGTCAAGGTATATGCTCATTTGAAAGTACCATTAAGCGTTTTTGATCTATCCTCATAGATCTTGATGCTCAATGTTCAAGTAGCTTAATCCAGGTTTTCTATTGAAAAACATCTTTCAAATAACCCTATATGCTTTCCAGAAATTCTACATCATTTCTGATCATCAATATGTCAACAACATATACTCATCAGAAATTCTATAGTACTCCCACTCACTTCTTTGGAAATACAAGTTTCTCATAAACTTTGTATAAATCCAAAATCTTTGATCATCTCATCAAAGCGTACATTCCAACTCCGAGATGCTTACTCCAGTCCTTAGAAGGATCGCTGGAGCTAGCATAGCTTTAGCATCCTTAGGATTGACAAAACCTTTCTGATTGTATTGCATACAACCTTTCCTTACGAAAACTGGTAAGGAAACTCGTTTTGACATCCATCTGCTAGATTTCATAAATGCAGCTAATGCTAACATGATTCCGACAGACTTAAGCATCGCTACGGATGAGAAAATCTCATCATAGTCAACTCCTTGAACTTGTGAAAAACTCTTCGCCACAAGTCGAGCTTCATAGACGGTGATATTACCATCCACGTCCGTCTTCTTCTTAAAGATCCATTTATCTCAATGGCTTGCCGATCATTGGGCAAGTCCACCAAAGTCCATGCTTTGTTCTGATACATGGATCCTATCTGGGATTTCATGGCTTCTAACCATTTGTCGGAATTTGGGCCCACCATCGCTTCTCCATAACTCGTAGGTTCATTGTTGTCTAGCAACATGACCTTCAAGACAGGATCACCGTACCACTCTGAAGCAGTACGCGTCCTTGTCGTCCTACGAGGTTTGGTAGTGACTTGATCCGAAGCTTCATGATCACTATCATAAGCTTCCACTTCAATTGGTGTAGGTGCCACAGGAACAACTTCCTGTGCTCTGCTACACACCGGTCGAAGTGATGGTTCAATAACCTCATCAAGTCTCCACCATCCTCCCACTCAATTCTTTCGAGAGAAACCTTTCCTCGAGAAAGGACCCAATTCAAGAAACAATCCTTATTGCTTTCGGATCTGAATTAGGAGGTATACCCAACTATTTTGGGTATCCTATGAAGATGCATTTATCCGTTTTGGCTTCGAGGTTATCACGATGAAACTTTTTCACATAAGCATCGTAGCCCCAAACCTTTAAGAAACGACAACTTAGGCTTCTCCAAACCATAATTCAAACGATGTCGTCTCAACGGATTTACGTGGTACCCTATTAAAGTGAGTGCGGTTGTCTCTAATGCCTAACCCATGAATAATAGTGGTAATTTGATAAGAGACATCATGGTACGCACCATATCCAATAGGGTGCAACTATGATGTTCGGACACACCATCACACTATGGTGTTCCAGGCGGTATTAATTGTGAAACAATTTCCACAATGTCTTAATTTCGTGCCAAAGCTTGTAACTCAGATACTCGTCTCTATGATCATATCATAGACATTTTATCCTCTTGTCACGATGATCTTCTACTTCACTCTGAAATTACTTGAACCATTCAATAATTCAGAATTGTGTTTCATCAAGTAAATATACTCAGTATCTACTCAAATCATCTGTGAAGTAAGAACATAACGATATTCACTGCATGCCTCAGCACTCATTGGACCGCACACATCAAAGTGTGTTACTTCCAACAAGTTGCTATCTTGTTCCATCTTACTGAAAAAGAGGCTTTTCAGTCATCTTGCCCATGTGGTATGATTTGCATATCTCAAGTGATTCAAAATCAAGTGAGTCCAAACGGTCCATCTGCATGGAGTTTCTTCATGCGTATACACCAATAGACATGGCTCGCATGTCTCAAACTTTTCAAAAACGAGTGAGTCCAAAGATCCATCAACATGGAGCTTCTTCATGCGTTCTTATACCAATATGACTTACATGGCAGTGCCACAAGTAAGTGGTCCTATCATTACTATCTTATATCTTTTGGCATGAAAATGTGTATCACTACGATCGAGATTCAATAAACCATTCGTTTCAGGTGCAAGACCATTGAAGGTATTATTCAAATAAACAGAGTAACCATTATTCTCCTTAAATGAATAACCGTATTGCGATAGACATAATCCAATCATGTCTATGCTCAACGCAAACACCAAATGACAATTATTCAGGTTTAATACTAATCTTGATGGTAGAGGGAGCGTGCGATGTTTGATCACATCAAACTTGGAAACACTTCTAACACATATCGTCAGCTCACCTTTAGCTAGTCTCCGTTTATTCCGTAGCTCTTTTATTTCGAGTTACTAACACTTAGCAACCGAACCGGTATCTTAATACCCTGGTGCTACTAGGAGTACTAGTAAAGTACACATTAACATAATGTATATCCAATATACTTCTTCGACCTTGCCAGCCTTCTCATCTACCAAGTATCTAGGGTAATGCTGCTCCAGTAGCTGTTCCCCTTATTACAGAAGCACTTAGTCTCGGGTTTGGGTTCAACCTTGGGTTTCTTCACTAGAGCAGCAGCTGATTTGCCATTTCATGAAGTATCCCTTCTTGCCCTTGCCCTTCTTGAAACTAGTGGTTTCACCAACCATCAACAATTGATGCTCCTTCTTGATTTCTACTTTCGCGGTGTCAAACATCACGAATACCTCAATGATCATCATATCTATCCCTGATATGTTATAGTTCATCACGAAGCTCTAGCAGCTTGGTGGCAAAGACTTTGGGGAAACATCACTATCTCATCTGGAAGATCAACTCCCACTCGATTCAAGTGATTGTTGCACTCAGACAATCTAAGCACAAGCTCAACGATTGAGCTTTTCTCCCTTTGTTTACAGGCTAAGAAAATCCTCGGAGGTCTTATACCTCTTGACGTGGGCACGAGCCTGAAATCCCAATTTCAGGCCTCGAAACATCTCATATGTTCCGCGACGTTTCAAAACGTCTTTGGTGCCTCTACTCTAAACCATTTAACTGAACTATCACGTAGTTATCAAAACGTGTATGTCCGATGTTCGCAACATCCACAAACAACATTTGGGGTTCAGCATAGTGAGCGGTGCATTAAGGACATAAGCTTTCTACTGTCCGCATAATCTCTACTGTCAACTTTCAACTATATTTTCTCTAGGAACATATCTCAAACAGTAGAACTAAAGCGCGAGCTATGACATAATTTGCAAAGGGTCTTTTGACTATGTTCAGGATAATTAAGTTCATCTTATGAACTCCCACTCAGATAGACATCCCTCTAGTCATCTAAGTAATTACATGATCTGAGTCAACTAGGCCGTGTCCGATCATCACGTGAGACGGACTAGTCATCATCGGTGAACATCTTCATGTTGATCGTATCTACTATACGACTCATGCTCGACCTTTCGGTCTCTTGTGTTCCGAGGCCATGTCTGTACATGCTAGGCTCGTCAAGTCAACCTAAGTGTTTCGCGTGTGTAAATCTGGCTTACATCCCTTGTATGTGAACGTAAGAATCCATCACACCCGATCATCACGTGGTGCTTAGAAACGACGAACTTTCGCAATGGTGCACAGTTAGGGGGAACACTTTCTTGAAATTTTAATGAGGGATCATCTTATTTACTACTGTCGTTCTAAGCAAATAAGATGCATAAACATGATAAACATCACATGCAATCAAATAGTGACATGATATGGCCAATATCATATTGCTCCTTTTGATCTCCATCTTCGGGGCTCCATGATCATCATCGTCACCGGCATGACACCATGATCTCCATCATCATGATCTCCATCATCATGATCTCCATCATCATGATCTCCATCATCGTGTCTTCATGAAGTTGTCTCGCCAACTATTACTTCTACTACTATGGCTACCGGTTAGCAATAAAGTAAAGTAATTACATGGCATTGTTCAATGACACGCAGGTTATACAATAAATAAAGACAACTCCTATGGCTCCTGCCGATTGTCATACTCATCGACATGCAAGTCGTGATTCCTATTACAAGAACATGATCAATCTCATACATCACATATATTCATCACATTCTTCTTGGCCATATCACATCACATAGCATACCCTGCAAAAACAAGTTAGACGTCCTCTAATTGTTGTTTGCATGTTTTACGTGGCTGCTTTGGGTTTCTAGCAAGAACGTTTCTTACCTACGCAAAACCACAACATGATATGCCAATTGCTATTTACCCTTCATAAGGACCCTTTTCATCGAATCCGTTCTGACTAAAGTGGGAGAGACTGGCACCCGCTAGCCACCTTATGCACCAAGTGCACGTCAGTCGGTGGAACCTGTCTCACGTAAGAGTACGTGTAAGGTCGGTCCGGGCCGCTTCATCCCACAATACCATCAAAACAAGATTGGACTAGTAACGGTAAGCATATTGAACAAAATCAACGCCCACAACTACTTTGTGTTCTACTCGTGCAAAGAATCTACGCAATAGACCTAGCTCATGATGCCACTGTTGGGGAACGTAGCAGAAATTCAAAATTTTCCTACGTGTCACCAAGATCTATCTATGGAGAAACCAGCAACGAGGGGAAGGAGAGTGCATCTACATACCCTTGTAGATCGCTAAGCGGAAGCGTTCAAGAGAACGGGGTTGAAGGAGTCGTACTCGTCGTGATCCAAATCACCGGAGATCCTAGTGCCGAACGGACGGCACCTCCGCGTTCAACACACGTACAGCCCGGTGACGTCTCCCATGCCTTGATCCAGCAAGGAGAGAGGGAGAGGTTGAGGAAGACTCCATCCATCAGCAGCACAATGGCGTGGTGGTGGTGGAGGAGCATGGCAATCCTGTAGGGCTTTGCCAAGCACCGCGGGAGAAGAGGAGAAAGAGAGGTAGGGCTGCGCCAAGAGGGAGAGGTTCTCATCTGTTGGGCAGCCCCTAGACCTCAACTATATATAGGGTGAGGGGAGGGGGCTGCGCCCCCTCTAGGGTTCCCACCCCAAGGGGTGTGGCAGCCCCAGATCCCATCTAGGGAGGCGGCCAAGGGGGGGGGGAGAGGGGGAAACTTGCCCCCCAAGCAAGGTGGAGGAGCCCCCTCCCCAAACCCTAGGCGCCTTGGGCCCTTGTGTGGGGGGGGGGGGCACCAGCCCACCTGGGGCTGGTCCCCTCCCACACTTGGCCCATGCAGCCCTCCGGGGATGGTGGCCCCACTTGGTGGACCCCCGGGACCCTCCCGGTGGTCCCGGTACGTTACCGATAAAACCCGAAACTTTTCCGGTGACCAAAACAGGACTTCCCATATATAAATTTTTACCTCCGGACCATTCCGGAACTCCTCGTGATGTCCGGGATCTCATCCGGGACTCCGAACAACATTCGGTAACCACATAAAAGCTTCCTTTATAACCCTAGCGTCATCGAACCTTAAGTGTGTAGACCCTACGGGTTCGGGAGACATGTAGACATGACCGAGACGTTCTCCGGTCAATAACCAACAGCGGGATCTGGATACCCATGTTGGCTCCCACATGTTCCACGATGATCTCATCGGATGAACCACGATGTCAAGGACTCAATCAATCCCGTATACAATTCCCTTTGTCTAGCGGCATTGTACTTGCCCGAGATTCGATCGTCGGTATGCCGATACCTTGTTCAATCTTGTTACTGGCAAGTCTCTTTACTCATTCCGTAACACATCATCCCGTGATCAACCCCTTGGTCACATTGTGCACATTATGATGATGTCCTACCGAGTGGGCCCAGAGATACCTCTCCGTTTACACGGAGTGACAAATCCCAGTCTCGATTCGTGCCAACCCAACAGACACTTTCGGAGATACGTGTAGTGCACCTTTATAGCCACCCAGTTACGTTGTGACGTTTGTTACACCCAAAGCATTCCTACGGCATCCGGGAGTTGCACAATCTCATGGTCTAAGGAAATGATACTTGACATTAGAAAAGCTTTAGCATACGAACTACGATCTTTGTGCTAGGCTTAGGATTGGGTCTTGTCCATCACATTATTCTCCTAATGATATGATCCCGTTATCAGTGACATCCAATGTCCATGGTCAGGAAACCGTAACCATCTATTGATCAACGAGCTAGTCAATTAGAGGCTTACTAGGGACATGGTGTTGTCTATGTATCCACACATGTATCTGAGTTTCCTATCAATACAATTATAGCATGGATAATAAACGATTATCATGAACAAGGAAATATAATAATAACTAATTTATTATTGCCTCTAGGGCATATTTCCAACACTTGCCTAGCCTACCGGACGGTATGATCCGTTCATCAACTACTTGCTTGTTCATGTGCTAGGTGTATATGATCTGTTCATTAGATGTTTTGGTTCTATGTTATAGACGTGCTCACATGTTTAGGTTTCGGTATGAGTTGCATACTATGAAATGCCATGTTTCCGTTTGCTCGTCGATTAGATAATCAAAAAGTACTAATATATCCAACATTCTACTCGCTAAATCGGGTCTTTGTACTAAAAATAAATAAGGTGTGTGCTTATGTCTTGGCTAACTTCAGTAGAACCATGGGTGGCAATAATGTTTGATCCTCTTGCCAGAGTGTAACCCAACTTAGAGTATTTTTTTTTTGTTCCGGGGGAACTTAGAGTATTTCTTACCCCGAAAAAAATTAAGAGTATTTGTTAGCGGACTGTAACCTTGTACCAGTCTAATAAATATCTCTTTACTGGAGGGATATTTTTGCAGAGGCATCAGTTGAGCACATAGTGTCCTCATGCTTGGACCACTGTGTGCTGCTTGTTCGTCTACAAGCTGAGCAATTAGTCCAAAACAAAAGGAGATGCAGACAGTATGAGCTGTTCTGGGAAAGGGCGTCTGATCTAACCGAAATTATTGAACAGGCATGGGCAGCAGCGGGTGACAAGAGCGATCTGGGCGCTATCCAGGGCTGCTTAGGTAGTGTGATGAAGTCATTGCAAGCATGGAGATGCCACAAGTTTGGAAACATTCTTCGGAGACTCGAAGTTGTCCGGTCTGAACTAAATAATCTGCTGTTGCATGGGGCGGACAGTAAGGAGGTACGACAAGTTTCAGACAAATTGAATGAGCTCCTATATAAAGAGGAAATGATGTGGTTGCAACGTTCTAGAGTTAGTTGGCTGAAAGAGGGTGGTCGAAATACAAAGTTTTTCATCGAAAAGTTGTGTGGCGTGCAAAAAAGAACAAAATTACCAAACTTCAAAAGGCCAATGGGAGTTGGGAATCCTCGCAGACCGGGCTGGAAACGATGTCCACACAATTATTTCAGAACCTCTTCACACGGGATCCTAGCTTGAACCCAAGTGACATCGTTGATTTGTTTGAGAAAAAGGTCTCCGAGGATATGAATGAAACCCTGTGCAAAGAGTTTTCTTATATGGAAATATCAGATGCCCCGTTCCAAATTGGGCGGTTGAAGGCTCCGGGTACGGATGAGTTCCCGGCTAGGTTCTATCAGAGGAACTAGGGAACAATAAAGGAGGAAGTCATTGCAGGTGGTAACATGCCAGCTAATATCAACCATCAAATCTGCGAGAGTTCCGGACTATTAGCTTGTGCACAGTGCTCTACAAGGTGATTGCAAAATGTTTAGCAAATGATTAAGGCCCTCTCTGAGCGATATAATCTCAGTAAACCAAAGTGCTTTTGTCCCTGGGAGACTTATCACTGATAATGCACTCGTGGCCTTCGAATGCTTTCATTTCATTGAGCATAATACAAATCCAGGGGAGAATTCTGCGCGTACAAAATTGATCTGTCAAAGGCATATGACCATGTGGACTGGGGTTTTCTTGAGAAGGCAATGAAAGGCTTGGGTTTCTCTCACCGGTGGATCAGCTGGATCATGTCATGTGTGACCACGGTGAGCTATTCTGTAAAATTTAATGGAACCTTGCTGGATTCGTTTAATCCATCCCGTGGTCTCCGTCAAGGCGACCCCTTGTCGCCATTACTATTCTTGTTTGTTGCAGATGGCCTTTCAGCTTTGCTTCAAAAGTAGATCAACAACAAACAGATTGAGCCCCTGAGAATATGTCGTCGAGCCCCTGATATTTTGCACATGTTATTTGCGGACGACACCATGTTATTTTTCAAAGCAGAGACTGAGCAATCTCGAAGGGTGTAGCATGTGATTAATACATACACACAAGGTACATGCCAGCTGGTCAATGTTGATAAATGCTCTTTGATGTTTGGCGAGTCTTGCCGGGCTGAGGTACAGGAGGATGTAAAAGCTATGCTACAGGTCACACAAGTAGAGTTTGAGCCCAAATATTTGGGTCTCCCTACCCTAGAGGGTCGTATGACTAGAGGAAAATTCAAAAGTATCCAAGAGAAGCTATTGAAGAGAATGGTTCAGTGGGGAGAGTACTCTAGTGGCGGCAAAGAAATCCTTATTAAGGCAGTAGCACAATCCTTGCCAACTTTTCTGATGGGGTTTTTCAAACTTCCTGGTCGGCTGTGTGAAGATCTTATGAAAATGATAAGAGAGGTTTGGTGGGGTGCTAGCAAGAATCAGCGACGCACACACTGGATCTCATGGGATTGCATGATCAGACCAAAAAGCTGTGGGGGAATGGGATTCCGAGACTTACAACTTTTCAATCAAGCTTTGCTTGCTAAGCAGGCATGGAGGTTAATTGAATACCCCGATAGCCTTTGTGCCCAAGTACTTAAGGCTAAATACTATCCTAATGGGCTGTTGGCAGACACGGTATTCACAGGCAATGCTTCGTCAACCTGGAAAGCCATTGAGTATGGTCTCGAACTGCTCAAGGAACGAATTATTTGGCGCATTGGCAATGGAGCAAAAGTCCGGATATGGGGAGACCCATGGATTCCCCGTGGTCCTTCCTGTCGGCTCATCACTCCTAGAGGTCGGTGCCGCCTCAGATGGGTCGCCGAATTGCTACATACTGACGGAACATGGAAATTGGGACTACTACAACAATTTTTTCACCAAGCTGACATGGAGGAGATTGTGAAAATCAAACCGTCGCAGCGGCTCATCTCAGACTGGCATGGTTCCCGGACAAACGTGGCTATTTTTCTGTGAAGAGCGCGTACTCCCTTGCCTTACAGGAGAAAATGAGTGCAAGTGGCCTTGGTGCCTCCAGTGTACGTCTGGATGGTCGACGACCTGCGTGGGATTTAATCTGGAGGAATCCAGCTCCACCTAAGGTACACATCTTTGCATGGAAATTGGCACATGAAGCCCTGGCTACTGAAGCGACCAAAAAATCTAAACACATGCAGAATGAGCAAGCATGCACCATCTGTGGACATGTTACAGAGGACGCCCATCACGCCCTTGTCTGCTGCCCCCATGCTGCTGGACTATGGAACTCCATGAGAGAAATCTGGGACATTCCAAGCGAGGAAGAAATGCATGATACGGAACCAGAGTGGATCTTTCGTCTCCTTCAGAAACTGAACGAGACCCAGTGAATGATGGTTTTGATGATTCTCTGGCGAGCGTGGCATGTGAGAAATGAAGTTACACACGAGAAACCGGCGGTTCAAATCAAGGCCTCTCGACGGTTCCTCGCCAGCTATGCCATGTCCCTGTTGTCGCTACAACAGCACCCAGACGCAGACCCCATCAAAGGTAAACAGGTGGTTGACTACTTCGGCGAGCCTGTGCGGAAGCAGAACTCCATATGTCATGTGGAACATTGGACACCTCCGGTGACTGGCTGTGTGAAACTCAATGTCGACGGTTCCTTCCAGCCAACTGACGGCACGGCCGGAGCGGGGATGATCCTACGTGATCACTTGGGGGCTGTAATGCTGGCAGCGATCAGAGGGTTTGGGAATTGTGCGGACGCCCTGGAAGCCGAGTTGGCAGCAATCCATGAAGGAATCACTCTGTCTCTCAATTGGACTGAACTAGATATCCTTGTGGAGACTGACAGCGCTGATGCGGTGCAACTAATTTTGGCAGCTGGGAAGGACCGTTCAGCACACACTCACAAAGTAATAGAGATCAGATCAATACTGTCTCAAGAAAGAAGGATTCAAATTATGAAGATCAAGTGGAATGTTAATGTAGCTAGTCACACTCTGGCTCATATGGGACGTACACAACAGCGTACTGCCTGCTGGTTGCGTTCTCCCCCGGACGAGATTGCGAGCATTGTTACCGCTGATTGTAATTACATTTCCTGATGAATGAAATCCCTTTTCCCGCAAAAAAATATAATAAATATCTCTTTCCCTAAAAAAAAGGTACAAAAAAATTGCAACTAGGCAATATAGACATGACTAGTCATTACTTGTTGCATGATGCCTATATATATGCATACGGGGAGTAGGAGAGAGCTCTTGTGATCAAAATAAATAAATCAAATAGACTAGGTAGATTGTGATGCTCTGCTGCATGCATCCACGGTTGTCGCTTGGGACGAGTGCTCATTTGCAAGGATCGTCACGGTGGACCATAGGCTAGTATCTCCTGCCTTGCCTTGCTTTTCGATTCAGCAAACCACCTATAGGCTTGGAAGGCATCAAGAATTGAGGGATTGCATGTTATGATCATGCTACGTACATGAAACCTATGGGGTTCTGCTTAACCTTCCTCCCTCAGCAAGTCTAGACTTGTCTCATCATCTCTGGAGCACCCTATGTCCCTATGTTAATTTGCACCGGGTGTTTTAGGTACACCCCGTTAACGTTTTCATAAACTGTAGATCTGTCCAATGTGCTAACTGTCACTAGTTGAGTATGGGTTGGTCAACTAAATGATTAGACGAAAATCAGAGTCCAGATCGTATGCATCCCCATCTACAGTCTGCTCGATTCTCCAAAAGAAAAAATAAATCTAGTCTGCTCAACTAGTTTGTGAAATAGAATATCCTTCCAGCCGATTAGTGCAGCCTTGGTGCGCCGGAGCTACTCGTTGACTTGTCAGGCCACATGTTCATTTTTCTCTGGAAATAATTCTTGTATTACTCAAAGACTAAGGAATACAATCTCGTCCAACAATTCTCAAGACTTCCCCTGTGCCAGAGCCTAACCGAACAGCAGTTCGGTTATTCAACCTACCAAAGTTAGCCATAAAATGAATGACATTATTACAGCTCCGATGAATACGACTATTACAAAAATTGCATTCCCACATACTAGTTTTGATCTCTCTGATAAAAAAAAGCATACTTGGACCTGTTCTTTTTTTTTCTGCTCTTCATCATGGAGATAGTTTCCATACTATCAGACTCAATATCAATTGGCAAATTGCTTCACTGCAAGGCCAAAGATAACCCTTCCTAGACTGCTAGAATCTCAGCCGTGCAAGTGTAAAGATGCCTACAAGAACTGGAAATAATGGCACCCTCATGATCCCAGAGAATCATACCAGTTCTTCATACACCATACAAAAAAAGAACCATCAGGTGTCGGAAGCATCCATGGAGTAAGTGACGGTGTCCTAGATAAAGGGCCTCTCACCATGTCGACTCCCGGCCTGGTGGCCTGGGCTGAGGACCCCTTGTGAGTTCCGTCCCAGGCCACATCATGTGGCCCATGGCGTATAATTAGAAGGTTCGAGAAGACTTAGACGTACAAGATAAGAAGTTGGATCTGTTAAGGAATCTATCTCCTCCTACGTAGCCAACTATGCTCCATGTACCATAGGACTCCCGCAGTATGCTATATAAACCGAGGGACCAGGCTCGTAGTAGACACATTGAAATCTCTCGGTACTTTGTATACGGTCGAATGCAATAGAACACAAGTAGGACATATGGTTTTCTCTTCTTCAGAGAGCCTGAACCATTAATTGGTAAACTCCGTGTCCTTATTACCATCATTCAAAGACACCTATCTTAGGATACCATACCAAGGGATTTGTCGGATTTAGCTGCGATAGTGGTAGCCCATGCAGGTCCTGCTAGGTGATCGTCGCGGTTCAATGGGAGTCAAGATTGATGCTCAGATAGGCTCTGGCGCAATCTTTCCACCAAGCAGATGTTCGTATTCGGCGGTGTCACCCTTTTCGCCACCTCGACTGGCCACCCCGGTGAGGTCGAGTCCTTTGCTCCAGGCTAGATCATAAGATTCAACAACATGGAGTACACTGTGGATCTCCACAGAGAGCTGATCTTCAAGAGCTTGGTGTCGGGCCAAGTCCGGGAGCAGCATACGCCGCTTCCCCTGGTCCCTATGTCAGACCAGGCCATGGAGGAGCATGAGAATTCTTTGCGGGGGTCGATGTCAGATCGGATCTCGGAGACATTTCCTTGGTCCCAACGTTAGATTAGACCTTGGAGGAACGTGAAAAACCTTTGTCAGGACTGACTTCAAATCGGATCCTGAAGTTGCTTCCACTTGGCCCAGTGTTAGGCCCAGGAGGAGTGTGAGAAAAATATTTGGGGGTCCATGTTAGATCGGATCCCGAAGCCGCCTCCCTTGAGTCCGATGTCAGATCAAGCCCGAGAGGAACGCGAGAAATCTTTTCCGGGATCGATGTCAGATCGGACCCCGAAGCCGCTTCCCTTGGTCCCGATGTCAGATCATGCTAAGGAGGAGCGTGAGAAATTTCTCTTGGTTTTGATGTTAGATCGGATTCAGGAGATAACTAAGTCGGACTTCCTGATCTGGATGTCAGATCGGATCGTGGAACTCTCGGTGGGAGTCAAATTTTTCGACCCACCCACCACCAATCTCATTGCCAATGTCGAAGATCTTACCGATGTCCTCGAAGCCGAAGACTTGGATGGGGAGGCCCTACCAAATGATATTCCATGTGTTGCTGCGGGAGTTGATTAAGTATATTTTAGTGAGATTGGAACATGAATATCTATACTAAAAATATGAGAACTGAAAACTGAAGATATACAAGATTTATTGCATTTGGTTATTGGGTATAAGTCTAATAGTTTTTCCATGCGTGGTGGCATGTTGAAGTGTGTCTTTTCCATATATGGTTGCATGCTCTTTTCCCATGCATTTTATTGGGGATTCTCTATTTAGTTATATAGGATTATACCAAAACAAGTAGTACATTCTACACCAATCCTATGTAAAGTCGGTCACAAAGATGCTGCCCGCGCATTTGCACGGTCAACTGTACTAGTTAAGAGTAAAATTATTAAATTATACGTACATGAGTGAAGCCCCTGCACATCGCCATTGTCTAGCAAACAACAAATTATTTACTTTTCAATAAAACAAAGTAGTAATTCGCAGCTAAAGTCTATTTCATATGTAACCACATTAAGAATGAAGTCATAGGTAAAGTACGATGATTGCCTACAAAAAAATTTGCCCCATTGCAACCCACAATTTCCTAGTAGAAGAAAAAGGGAAGAGAGCCTACATCAAGGAACATCTATGTCATTTACCACCGTCGCGGAAGAATGGTTCGATCAATACCAACCCGGACCACCAAGGGCCGCCAAA
Organism: Triticum timopheevii; assembly: GCA_963921465.1. Classification (NCBI taxonomy): domain Eukaryota; kingdom Viridiplantae; phylum Streptophyta; class Magnoliopsida; order Poales; family Poaceae; genus Triticum; species Triticum timopheevii. The sequence continues at coordinate 105,840,039 of OY997272.1, read as the reverse complement.
ACTAGGGCAAACATTAAGGACTGTCTAATCAACAGACGTCTGTTTTCTATTTCGGTTTAGGTCGGATTTTTCAGCCAATTGTGTGTTTACACGTGAGCGAGCTCAGATCTGAGTCAGTTTTGCTAAATACTCTCAGGTCTTGAGTCAGTTTTGTTTTTCATGAGGAACGGGTCAGTTTTGCTAAAAAAAAACGACTGATTTCTTCCGTACATTCAGTCGAATTTCCTCCTGCTGGCCCGCTACCCCACACCAAACCAGCCACACCGCTAACGGGCCGGGTAAACAGATTCTGACCCGATTATGGTCGCCCACACACACAAAAGTCTGTCTCCAATATACACACTCCTGCGTCTTCGGTCTGCTTTTCTGTGACACCAAGGCTACACACTCAAAGGAAGATAAGACAGGCTTCGGAGCAGCGAGAAGAAAAGGAGATCATAGATCAGGGGAAAAAAGAGAGAGAGAGATGTCAGATGAGGAAGAATACCCAAAGATTTAGATGACCACTGAACATACCTGAGAAAGGTCCTCTGTATGGTCAAAAACTCGTACATTTTGGATGGCAAACCTGAACATACCTACACATATATTCTCAGAAAAACACACTGCATTACTGAAAAAAGGCTACTCTAGTTATCTAAAGAAAATGGTGAGAGTGAATGAGCACTAAAATAGACATGCAATAACTTATATAACTGCCAACCCAAAAAGCTGGAACCAATGCAACATAGGTACATATGCAGTAGGTTTGGGTGGTATCATGCCACACGTGCAAAGCATACAGTATATAGATTCAGTACAGGCAGATAAACACACAAAAAGTGACATGACAGAGAAAGGCTACGCTAGTGCAAAGCTAATGAAAATTGAGATCCAACTGGACTGAAGCTTGTCAACTACTCCCTCCGTTCGGAATTACTTGTCACAAAAATGGATGTATCTACAACTAAAATACATCTAGATACATTCATTTGTTGGACGAGTAATTCCGAACGGAGGGAGTAGTAGGCTCAGGCACCCGCCGTCAGGACATGGACAAGGACCATCATCTCCAATATCCTCATGAGCGCTGATCTTGAAAGTGATTAGTACAGCTGTTCCAACATCAACAACACTTATTCTTGCTGGAAACTCTCTCCATCCACTCTTGAAGACGATGCGGTCATTAGGGCGGTGTCCACAAGCCCCTTCCCCCCGGTGTCCAGGCTAGAAGCAACTTCCCTTGGTAAAAGGTAATACCAAAAAGAGCTGAACTTAAACTAAGAAGCACATGAAAGAAACAGAGACTGACGAAAACACAAGAAGTAAAATGAATTTTGACTTATAGAAAGGAACAACTGATCATGCTAGACAATGACAAAAAGTAACTGAAGAAACTACTTAGTCTTCACAGTACATCACCTGCTCATGCTGCTCAATACAAAACATGGACTAAATAACTTTACTAAAAACTAAAAGATGATGAATCAATGCTGAATAAAAACCGCGCAGTGAGTGAGGCATATGAACTTCAAAACTGAAATACTATTGAAACTGTAAGCTTATATGCTTATATAAATAATGAGATACAAACACTAAGGAATATTAAATGAATATAAATGGATCAGCAAAATACAGAGGACAAATAACCGAGTACTGACATACAAAAACTGAGAAATTTGCACCCCTCACTGAGAAATAATGACGTATATAAATAATGAGATACAAAAACTAAACAACGAGAAATGATGAAATGATCAATGGACATTAAGTGAACAATGACAAAATGGATAAAGGACTGAAAATAATGAGATACAGAGAATGAAAAACAGTAAAATACAAAACCCTGCCTGTTAAATAAGAAAATTGTCTACAAATCAACAAACAAACTCAAACACTAAGGAATGAGTGATAGAAACCTAAAAAGGTAGATAGACTGAAACAAAGGTAGCTATGCCTTGAGGCTGAACAAATCAGCTAACAGTGAAGACTGAAGATAAAAAAAATGAGAACTGAGAATTCACAATAATGTATGACTGAAATAACAACGGGAATGATAACTGAAAACCTCGGGATTAAAGACAAAGATAACTAAAAGGAATGAGTAAGAGTGGAAAACAAAAAATGAAGGACTGAATCTACCCATACAATTTCTCAAGACAGACAACAACTAGCACACAAAAGAAATTCTGAATGACAAGTAAAATGAAACACTGATAACTGAAACACAAGACTGAGAAGTGAGTTTAATAAACTTAAACCTGAGCAAAGACTGAGTGACGAAGCCTAATGATAATAACAATGATAACTGAAACTAGAACTGAGATACTAAAGAATAAACAATAAAAATGAAAATACATAGACAAACTCGTCCTAGAAAAACTGATAAAATGAAGACTAATCAATGAAATAACTGGACAGAATAACTAGACCATCTGGAAAAAAAAGTGGATGATTGACAAGAAGACTAAATGAAGGCTGAGAACTCAAAACTGAATAAATCAGAATGACTAAGAAAAAGGATGACTAAGAAAACATGAGACAATAGAGAATAAATCAATGAAGAATGAAGAGTAATCACTGAAATACTGAAACCACGGAGGCTGATAATAGAGAATACATGGAGACTTTGGACTAAAAACAATACTAAATAGCTAACAAACCTAACACTGAAGAAATGAGTAGCAGGAGAAAGCTACAGAATCAAACTAAAGTTGTTGCATCTTCTTGGTTTCATGCTTGCTGCTTCTTCATCACATATCTGTTCTCGAGTTCATACTATATCTGAAAAGACTGGATTTTACAGGTGAATAGCAGTGCGAATGAGGATATGCAAGATATGTGCATTGGAAGCCAAGAAGATGTGTTCATGCAGGTCAAAGGGAGGGATGAAAAATTGATTCATATTTTTTATACCTTGAAACTTGTGTCGAAACTGACATGAAAAATATTTATGTGCATGAAAGAGCCAAACTTCTGTTTTGTGTGTGTGTGTGTGTGTGTGTGTGTGTGTGTGTATGTGTGTGTGTGTTTATTGGTAGACTTGTAAATGAATCTATAAAACATATGCAGAATAAATGATCTGCTAAAGATGGAAAAACTTAAGCACTAGGGAAAGCTCCCAAAGACTCTTCTATGCTCATCCTGAAGACTAATACTGATACTAACAAGTTCTCCATAGTCGTTGGGCCTGATAGTAATCTTCATAGAGGTGTCGACACTTAGGTTCTTCTCCATGAGAAATTCCTTCAACCATTGTTGAAGCTGATACGCCATCCTTGGAGGTCTTGTAAACAACAGTGATGATGTCCCCTGCTCCCAAAACGTATTCCAAAAATGATCTGCCAGTTGCTTTGTGGCCTCTATAGTCGTCAGACATGCAGATTTGGCACTCCATCTATAAGGCACATGGTGAATAGGGAACAACTGTTTGTCAGTACACTGAAATAAGAATGATTGAACTTGAACTCAACAATGAACTTAACTTGAAGAAGTTTTGCTTTATAGGGAAACATGGCTAAAAAATGATCAACTATAGAAACAAAAAATGCATTGAAAGCTTTATCAGATGGCTCTAGGTGGAACATTAATGGAACTGATCGACTGACTAAATCTGACCAACAAGAGGAAATCACGGAGGCCTTTTCTTTGGGGTAGAACATAAATTTTTTTCCAGCTATCGACAACTAAAAAATGAACAAACAGAGCTGGCTTTCCTATTCCCAGAAAAAAAAACTAGACTGCGTATACATAACCTAGGCTGACCCTAAGAAATCTGATTGCTGGGTATACCATAAAAAATCTGAAGCAAAGCATATCTAAAAAGTCTGTCTTCACACACTAAGAAAAACATCCACTAGAACACGATGGAAAAAAACGACTATGCCTGACCAAAAATTATAAAACATGATCAAAATGACAATCTAGACTGACAAATGGTAGAAGAATAAAAATGAAATATGTTACAACTTGGCTACTGGTAGCACTTCTAAAACTAAGCATAAAAATGGAATAATATCATATCACTAGAAACACTAGAATAAACATACTATAGTGAAATAATAACATAACTCGGGCCTCTAAATACTTACAATAAACATACTATAGTGAAATTACACTCAGACTAAAAAAGGGATATACATCAAACAAAAAAGATCTACAGAAAAATATACCACAACCATTACTAATCTAACGTAAGAAAGCAAAATTAATCTGACAAAATGATACTCTACAGTTTCTTCACAATAGTACTCCTACAGAGAGAAAAACACATTCAATCAGTTACCTGCCTCTCATCATCTACAACATGCCTCGGGCTCTCTAGATTCTTACAATAAAACATACAATAGTGAAATTACACTCACACTAAAAGGAGAACTACATCCAAGACAAAAGGAGGGGCCTCTGATCATCTACATCCACACAGACCTAAGTTAGGACAGAGACAAAAAGTCAGTCCCAATTCTGATGTGCAGATCCAAAAAAATGATCGGACAGGACACATTCAGAAGTACAACCCTAATTCCCTTGTTCCCTTGTTGGGTTCCATATTGGGATCTTGCCACTGCCCAAAAAATAGGTGCAGTAGGCAGGATTACATACATGAAACAGAGCACACTCTCTGTAATTCTCTGATCTTCTTATAGCTAAATCTTCTTCTTACCCATGGAGCTTCAGCCCGCCCATGTTAATCTTCTTATCAACAATTATGCCCCAGCAACCTTTGCAGCTGCAGCTGTGAACTAATGGACTGATCGATGCACACGCCTACACTAATCCTGATGATGGATCAGGGACTAACTGAGAAAAAATCCACACAAACATGCCTGGGGCCTCTAGATTCTTACAATAAACATACTATAGTGAAATTTCACTCGGACTGAAAAAGGAGATCTACATGCTACATCCAAGACAATACCAAGGCGGAAATTTTGGTGAGGGGAAAATTAGGCGGAAATTTCACTCTCCAGGCCAGCATCTCTCCTACCTGCAGCTCCCTGCGTACAAGCTCTCCTTCCCTGGGGAGACTCGCCGCGCGCCATCTCCGCTACTAATCACCGGAGGATCCCCTCGCCTTCCCTCCGCCGTCTCCGCCCCACCTCGGCCAACCCCCACCGATCCCCTCCTAAGCTGCCGCCCCACAAGACTGAATAGAAAATTCGAAAAGGCTATACCCGTTGCAGACCCGCGAACCCGAAAGCCGAGCCGACAGAACCACCCCGGGGAAGCGATACCGAAGACAAACGAGGCGATAAGATGCGTGCGAAATCGGACGGACTAAAAAACGACCTGAGACCAATTCATTTTCAGACGACTGAAAATTAGTAAAAGTGAACATTAAATATGGGCCGGTTTGTGAATCCCAGTCGGCTGTATGTATCCTATACATATACGCTCCTCGTCTACACCACACACATCATACAAAAGAGGAATGGAGAATAACCCAGAAATACATCACGAATCACCTCGCACAATCAGACGACGCTAACTTGCCCGGTAGAAACCAACAATGGTAGAAAAATCTGCTCTCTAGCTAGAAGCAAAGAAGACCCTGTAGAGGGTGGAAGAAGCTACTCAGGTGAGCAAGCTAACACAACTAGCGATGCGGGCAAGATTTATCGAATGTCTGCGTACTTAGGAACCATCAGGCCAAACGAGATGGCCAGTACATGAAACTAGGCTTTAACAACCACCCGCCTTGCCACAAGGTGATATAGGCAAGATCTTGGATATGTGCAAACCCGAAATTCCTGGTGCCCCCTAAGCCCGAAACCATGCACCATAATATGAGGCTGAGCCGCTCAATGGACATCTCCCTCTCTCTCCCTCCCTCCCTCTCTCAGAGGATCAAGTAATCGGTAAGTACAGTAGTAGACTATAGTCGGAAGCAATTGAACTTTGCTATAACATAGGATGTAGCTTCTTATTTGCTCGAAACATCAACTGTACACTGAAGGTACATTTTTGCCGCAGACAGAGCTCATCACGTGAAGGAGTGGAATGTTTGTGCCGTTCAAAGAATGATACTCTCATAAATAATGTGATCTTCCCGTGCAAACAATGACATCTTCATAAGTAATGTGATCTTTCTGTCCAAAAAATGATACTCTCCACAATTGACAGGATCCTTCCGTCCAACGTTTGATGATACTTTCCATCATTAGGGCGATCCTCCCATCCAAAGAAAGATACTTTACATACTTCATGTGATCCTCCCGTCCAAAGAATGGCACTCTTCTTAATTAACGTGAAACCAAACAATGTACGAAAACAAACCAAACCTTGTTCACCTGTCTGTTTTCATGCGTGCATTGAACACTCTATATTCAACAGAGTCACCACCTTAACATCCATGAGTGTCATTGCAGGTGCTTCATAAGTGCAAGATATCGATCGTCTCTCCCATTTATGAGAACAACAACGTGGAAATGAAGCTCTCCAAACGGACTCGTCCTGCAAACACTTAACGTAAGGCGATCTAGGTCAAACCAGGCGATCTAGGTCAAACCAGGCGATCTAGGTCAGCGGCCGCCAACGGCCGCACGGCCGGGAGTCGCTGCCGCTGTTTCCCTCTGACCCCCTCACTGAGTGTCATCTCAAAACTCCCCTCTTGCAGGGTTCTATCCTCCAGCCATCCTACCGGCGTGGAGTTTTTCTCCAATCCCTCACAACGTCTTGCTGTAGGGCTTCGTATCAAGTGTGTTCGTTGCTACTTACCTGATCAAGGACCCCAAGATGCAGAGAAGGTTGGATGATCAGCAGGCAAACCAGACTAGGCCAGGCAATGATGTCAACATGTTATCGGCGACCTCGGTGCTGAAGGATCGCCGGGCCTAATGAAAATCTTTAGTTGGAACTGTCGGGATCTCCTAGGAGCCCCAACTGTTCGTTCGCTTCTGGATTTCCAGAGGCGGTTTAACCCAGATGTGTTTTTTCTGTCTGAGACACTTGGATGATGGCAAGGCAGAAGATTTGATGCGAACTTTAAAATGTGATCATAGGCTGGTTGCTCCTAGTCTAGATGGAAGAAAGGGTGGGCTCTTACTAGTCTGGAAGAAGGAGGTGAGGATCTACGACCGGACTACCACCCCTGAGTTAATTGATGTGTCCGTCGAGGAACCAGACGGGCGCATGTGGAGGATGACTGGAATATATGGTGAACCAAGTTGGGACCATAAGGAAAGAACCTATTTGAATCTGAGGGACTTGCATGCTCAGTCCAGCTTGCCGTGGGTTGTGTTAGGAAATTTTAACGAGATTTTATACTCGCCGGAGAAGGAAGGGGGCGCTCCCCGCCATCAATCTCGACTTCAGGCATTTCAAGATGCCCTATCGAACTATAGGCTGGAAGACATAGGGTACAATGACGACAAGTTTACATGGTCCCGCGACGGTTTGCGAGAGAGACTTGATCGGGCTATTACCAATGCAGAATGGCTACTCCTTCACCCGCTTGCTGGTCTGAGTAACTTAGACATGGGCAAGTCCGATCATCGTCCAGTTTTGCTTGATACAGAATACCTGGCTGGTGTGGCAGAAGCTCGACCAAAGAAGGAACCAAAATTTGAAGTACGATGGTTATCAGAGGAGTCGGTCAATGAAATTGTCAATACGGCTTGGCAGAAGGCATCACATCGTGGTCTTTGTCCTACTACCATGGATAAGATCAATGTGATACACCAGGATCTCCATGCATGGGATCGTAACATCTTGAAGAAGCCGCGGGCCAGGCTGAAAAAGGCGAGAAGAGAACTCGAATGTTTGATGAGGCAACCATACTCGGGTGAGTCGAAGATGAAACAAAAGGAGTTGTCAGTCCTAATTGAAAATTTGCTAGAAATAGGCTGTCGTGGAATTAACACGTCAGTTGTCTTTAGTGTGAGGACTTAGTCGCGAGGCCAACGCATCTATGTGGTAGCTTGAGAGGGGTTGAGCGGAATCGAGAGACGCAACACAAGACAAAGATTTAGACAGCTTCGGGCCCTGGGAAACATCGTCCGGTAATAACCCTACATGCTGTTTGAGGCTAGCTCTCATTATCATCACGAGGGAGTCACCGTAAACCGGCTCTCCTCTAGTTGTGTCTAGCCCTAGAGATTATTTCTTGCTTGTCCCTTTTTGGGGAGTCCTACCCCTCTTTATATAAGTTAAAGGGGCGGGTTACATGTAGAGTCCATTCGGACTAAGACTTAAACTATTTTGACTTCCTTTCCTGGGCTTCTTAACGTCTATCGGTTTAACATCATCTGCCAGTTTAACATTGTCTACCGGTTTAACATTGTCTGCCGGTTTAACATTGTCTTTAACACCTGTCGGTGCCACCATCTGTCTTAACTCCGCCGGTTTAACACTCGCCGGTTTACCGTCTGTCTTAGCCATCTGTCTTAACTGTCTGCCGGTTTAACACTCCGGCCGGGTCATACCTGCGGGGTATATCTCCGACATTAGCCCCCAGTTTAATTTGGATTTATCCATGTTAAACTGATCCTGATCATCCTTAAGTCCTTGTCACTTCCTTCTTCTAGAAAATCCGGTTTAATAGGCCAGCTTCATAATCAACTTGCTGACATTGGTTTCTCATAGAAAATATATTGTGAAGAATAACTCCTTTGGTTCAGCTCCCAATGCTTAACAAAAAATATTGGTCTTTGAAATACTCATCTGATCTTCAGCCGGTTTAAGGACGTAGAACTTGCCGGTTTATCATTTGCCAAGATCACCGGTTTGTGAATATTGATAGCACCGGGTCATACTTGTAGTTAACATCCAGCTTGATAATATAACTCTTATATGCCTATCACTTGTAGCCCCCAAGTTTTAAGAAGGTAGCAAAGCAACAACTTAAGACTTGCTTCAATATAAATATCACAATCTTGAAGAAATCCAGGTTGTTCATCTCAATCACTAGTTAGAATTGAGTATTCCACATATGTAGCCCCCAAGTGTCGGGTTGTCATGCTTGCAGCAACCTGGGACTTGTAATTGCCTCATGCTCATAAAAACTTCAACCAGCGTAGCCCCCAAGGGTCGGGTCATTATGCAATAATGAGCAGGGACTTTGTAATATAATTATGTAAACCTTGAACAGCAACGGTGTAGCCCCCAAGGGCCAGCTCAGTAAGATAATATTGAGCTGGGACTTTGATATATACTTCAATGAAAAATAACATCATATGATGTAACCCCATTATGGGGCTTGAATCCACGTCCACACGGTTAAGAGCCTTGTGTTTTACCAACTGAGAAGTGGACCCTTCAATATAATGAATAAAAAGCTTTGTACCTTGAATTGTTGAAAGGAGCAATTGGTAGCCCCCAAGGGACGGCTCATTACGATGTGATGAGTCGGGTCTTCAATAAGGTGAGCAAACAATGACTTTGCATTAGCCCCCAAGTGTCATGGTGCATGCTTGCAGCGACATGAGACTTGTGTATTTGATGTAATCTCAACTTAAATAATGTAGCCCCCAAGTGCCGGGTAGTAAGCCTGCAGCGACTTGGGACTATTCCTTTGTAGAATAAATCATACCCATTGATAAAATAATATCTAGTGCGCTAAAGCGACTTTGAAAACCTCAATCATAATATTGGTTATTGATAACTATAATAAAATCCAGCCATGTTGGCTATTTGAATAATATACCCAATGATTTATAAGCGCATGATTTCAATGGCGCAATCCAAATATATACTGGCGACTTATAGTCCAAAGCCAGGCCGGGTCAATAAACACCGGATTATAAGTGATTATGTACTGACAACTTGTAGTTGAAAGTCGAGCCGGGTTAATGAACACCGGGTTAATTTGATGAGTGATAGTCATGCCGGGTCAATAGACGCCGGTTCAATATAAAATTTATCAAAAGAGAAAAATCTTGACAAAGGCAAATAAAATCGTGTAGTCAAGGCTTTTCAAGGGCTGCCAGGCCCAAATCCGAGGCTTTTCATGGGCTGCCAGGCCGCTGAGTTAAACCATCTGACTAAGCCTTTTAAGATGGACCTCCAACTAACCAATCGTCGTTTTAACTTTGACAAGTTCAGGGTCTGTATAAGATTGACTTGTCAAACGTTCGGCGGGTCATGCCAGGATTACCTGGATAGGAGTGGCTTACTTGATGAAGGCAGGTTAACCCGAGGTTTTAGGTGAATACACTAGGCTTCCAAGCCGTGCTTGATAGCATATTACAAGGGTCCTTTCAAACTCTTTGTTGCAGTGCACAAAGAGCCCCCAAGTAACTTTGTGAGCTGTGCTCAATGGGTGCCTATGTTTGAGCTGTGCGTAGCAACAAGACTCTCTTTGGCCCCTTGGGTGTGAAGCTCCCAAGCTTTGTTGTGGCGTGATAGCCGGATTAATGGACAGGACTCCGCTTTGTAAGCAGAAGCCCCCATGTAACCAATAATATGATAAGCCAATAAGGCAGGATACCCACATTTGAACCATGCATCATGGCAACAGGTCCTCTTAGAGCTTTATGCGAGACATCTTTCCCTTGAATCGGACCTTAAACTAGAATCTTTATGTTCAGCCGGAATTTTCTGACGGCCTTTAAACTCGAACTTGCGAGAAGTTAATTCCTTTTTGAACCAGAAATTCTTAAACCGGATTTGAGAGCTTCAGTGAGACTGACTTCCTTTGAACTGGATTTCTTTCTGATGACCCAGAACTTCTTCACTGAGCCGGGATTTTGTCATATACTGAAGGAGAGCCGGAAATTCTCTGACGGCCTTTAAATTTTCATCAATATAGCAGTAGCCTCCAGGACCGGGTTATGTTTCCCTTCAATGTCACTACTAGGAAAAGGCCTACTAGTGGCGCACCAGTTTTGCCTACTAATGGCGCACTAGTGGTGCGCCACTAGTACCACGCCACTAGTATTATATACTAATGGTGCACCACTGGTGCGCCATTAGTATCTGGTATACTAATGGCGCACCACGCCGTGCGCCATTAGTATAGAGCAACATGTGCCATTAGTATGCCTCCTAGGGGGCCATATTTACCCATGTGCTTTGGCATACTAATGGCGCACTGTGGTGTGATGCGCCATTAGTATCCTTTGGCATACTAATGGCGCACTTTGGGGTGATGCGCCATTAGTATGAATATTATTTTTTTTTACTTTTCTGATTTTTGCACAGGTTACAAAATGTATTATTGGAGAGAATATAGACAGCACCACACAGCAACAACAGATTCATCGAATACAATTGAAGATTAGTCTCCGAATATAATTCATCATATTAGTCTCCGAATTCAAAAGACCAAACAAAGATAGAACATTACAAGTCTCGGAGACCGCGAGTAGCGAGTTTGTCTCACTAGTAGAAAAACACCTATTAGTCCCGGTTCGTAAGGGACTTTAGTCCCGGTTCATGAACCGGGACTAATGGGTCGTTACTAATACCTCCACCCATTAGTCCCGGTTCAAACACGAACCGGGACAGATGTGCCTCCACGTGGCCGGTCCATCGAGCCCAGTCAGGGGGGCCTTTGGTCCCGGTTGGTGGCACCAACCGGGACCAAAAGGCATCCACGCGTCAGCATTCCAGTGGCTGGAGTTTTTGTTTTTTTGAAAGAGGGGGGGGGGGGTGGTTGGGGGTTTTGGGGGGTTAATTTAGGTGTTTCATATATTGTGTTAGCTAGCTAATTAATAAAGAGAAGTGTCCTCTCTTATGTCCGTGCTTGGTCGACGCTACATACTATATACATAAGTGATCGAGAGAACCATTGAGTACAGAAGTTCATCATGCATACCGAGAGAAGTGATCGATCGACCTCTCCTTCTCAGAGAGATTGGTCGAACAACAAGTTTTCATATCATGTATCCGACGCTACTGGCTACATACATGGTCAATATGTATGATCTCTTAATTACAATCCCCTAGCAATTGAAATCAACTTCCACATGGTATTCTCCGGCTTTATTGATGACGTGGTCAAGAAAGAATCCCGCCAATTCCTCTTGAATTGCTTTCATGCGATCTGGTTCTAGGAGTTCATTCCGCATCTGCCACGTCTAATTTGAAGAAGGGGGTTAATTAATACATATGTATGAATGAAACTCAACAGAAATGATGGTGTAATAAAATGAAATTGTGAATATTATTGCTTACGCACTTCATATTGTCTTTGAGAGTAGCCACGCTTGTTTTTCAAAGTCACGTTGTGGATGAACTCGCACACGTAGTATCCACAGAAATCATTCCCTTGTTCCTGCCACACGCACTTTATGAGAAATAGAGGTCAATCAAACTGATAATGAAGCATTATAAATGGCATTGATGAAAGTATATATAGCTATAGAATCAATGGGAGATGCGCGCAACTAGCTAGCCAGTAGTACTTACTTTCGGGTATGTATATCGCAGCTCCTTCGGCAGTCCCGGAGCTTCTGCGGTGAATTGTTTCCAAACCCTGCAAGACAAAGAAAATAATTATTATTACTTGAGATATCAGGAAATGAACAAAAAGTTGCCGATATGATGCGATAATGATCGATTGAACTTACTTGTTGAGCATTTCAGTCATGTCCGCATAGGTTTCGGGATCTTTCCGTCTTGAGTCTAAGACGGTTACTAGTCCCCGCTCAAGCTTAATCTCCAGAAGAACATAGTGGTACCTGCGCACGCATGCATAACTCATCAATTACATTACTATAACCTCGCTCGAGTAATAAGGGAAACCGAATATGCACACGATAGTAACACTCACTTGCCGTTGTAAGGAAAGAGTATGGTATCTTTGTTTTGATTTTTGATCAACGATCGTAGCAAGTTGTCCTCGGCCTCTTTTTCGTGCTTTTTAACCAGAAATTCATCTATGATATTTGTGTTAATGAACCCAATATCATAAATTTCTTGTTTTTTGCACTCGACGATCTTCAATCTGCATAATATATTGAGGAGAATTAATTATAAATACATGCAATGAAAGAGCCGAGCTATATATAGAGACTTAATGACAGAAATAGTACTTACAAGCAGTAGCAAAAGACCGTTAATTTATCGAGGGCCTTTTGATTGAAGAACGCGAAGAACTCCTCAAATGGAACACACAACAGATCAGTTCCAACGAGGTCGTGCTCCTCTTTAATGTTTAGATACAAACTATTCGTCCCCCCAGACTCTGCGCAGGTTTTCATGTACCAAGTATGGAATCTTCGCATCATCGTTGTAAGAGATTTTTCATCTTTGACGAGAGGCTTCCCGTACTCGTATCTGTGTTTTTCCACCTCCATGAAATCAGGAAGTGCATCGTCAGGCAGGTAATCTTGTAGATTGCCATAACCGGCCACCATCCCCGGAGCATTAGCGACGATGTCGCCGCTAGACACATTGAGCGGGGGGCACGATTGGTTTGCTTGTTCGCCGAGCTGGTCAATTTTTTTCGCAGCTGCTTGTTCTCTTGACCTTTGATGTCTGACAGTACTTCCCGACCGCTCCGCTTGGAGATATGTCTGTTCAGTAATGCGCTCATAGTTGGTTCTCGGCGGAGACTTTGCCGGTTTCCTCAGGGCATCGAGAGTGCGCTTTGCTTTCACCGGATCTACTTTCTCCTCCGGAGGTGGATGTCTCTTTGCTTTCACCCCTTCAAAGAACTCCTTCACGAGGGTCCGCACGATCTTATCATTTTCCTCCTCGGTCCTCTCGTATGGTAACTTCTCTAGAGGCTTGAGAGGTGGACCGTATCTGTATTGCCTTCCGCCTCTGGTTGTGCTGCTAGAGGCCGGAGCAGACGGAGCTGCTGCGGCGTCTGTCTTCTTTCGTGCTTGCTTACGAGGCGGAGGAGAAGACTACGATGCACCGGAGCAGCCGGGGCGGCGGCGGGTCTCTTCCGCCCTTGCTGGCGAGGCGGAGAAGGAGGAGGCTGCTGGCTGCTCGGGAGCGCCGGCGCAGGCGGAGAAGGAGGCGGAGTGCCGCCACGCGCCGGAGAAGGAGGCGGAGTGCCGCCACGCGTGCCCTGATCGTCACTCGCCGGAGGAGGAGGCGGTGGAGGAGGTGGAGTGCCCTGACTCGCCGGAGGAGGAGGAGGAGGGAGAGGCGTCTAGTTCGGAAGGTTGATGAGCTCCTTCCGCCATAGGCATGGGGTCTTCAGAGCAGAACCCAGCCTAGTCTCCCCTTCACCGGTAGGGTGGTCAAGCAGGAGGTTCTCAAATCTCTCTGTTATTTCATCCACCATCACCCTAGCATATCCTTCTGGAATCGCCCGGCAGTGATAAGTTGCTCCGGGTCCAGTAGGATAAACAAAGCCAACAGCCGCATCCATCGCGCCATAATGTGGAAATTTTGAGACTCCGTGATAGCATCCACGGGATAGCTGGCAGAAGCCGTCAAGACATGATCCGGCTGAAGCAGCTCGGTGGAAGCCACGCTGCTTCTCCGCTGAGATGGCGGGGTAGCTTCGGGGGAAGCTTCGGCAGGTCGTTTGCTGCGATCTGCTGCTTCTCGTTCCTCTTCTCGTTCCTCTAGCCCCATTACCCTTTCGTGCAGCGCCTGCAGTTGGCCCTGCTCCAGTTCTTCCTCCTCTCGTGGGTTTTGTAACCCCCTGCGTCCGGAAAACCAACCTTCCATGGAATGGAGCCTGGCGTGCCTCGTGTCCGTCCAGGGTGCTCAGGATTCCCGAGGGCCATTGTGAGCTCGTCCTTCTCCCTGTCTAGAACAAACGTCCCTCGCTGCGCTACATCGATATAGTGCCGAAGGTGCTTGACTGGTATTTTCAGTTGCTCGTCCGTCCATTGGCACTTCCCTGATACAGGGTCCAAGGTTCCGCCAGCCCCGAAGAACCAAGTCCGGCAACGGTCTGGCCAGTACATTGTCTCTGGTTCGATCCCTTTTTCAAGCAGATCATTCTCAGCCTTGGACCACTTAGGCTGGGCTTTGAGGTAGCCACCTGACCCCGTGCGATGGTGAAGCTTCTTCTTCGCAGCATTTAGCTTGTTTGTCGCCGACATCTTTTTACTCTTTTCCGATGTCTTGTGGGCCACAAATGCGGGCCAGTGATCTTTGATCTTCTCATATTTGCCGATGAATTGTGGTGTCTTTTCTTTGTCGACAAACTTGTTCAGCTCTTTCCTCCACCTCCTGAAAAGGGTTGCCATCTTCTTAAGAGCACAAGACTTGATTAATTGATCTTTAACTGGCTTCTCCGGATCCTCCTCTGGCGGTAGGGTGAAATTTGCCTTCAGCTGAGTCCAAAGATCTTCTTTCTGCATATCATTGACATAAGACACCTCAGGGTCGTCCTCCTTAGGCTTATACCATTGTTGGATGCTGATCGGGATCTTGTCCCTAACAAGAACCCCGCACTGAGCAAAAAATGCGCGCTTTGTCTGGATGGGTTCAATCGGTTCGCCGTCAGGCGCGATTTCTATGATCTCAAACTTTTCATCGGAGCTCAACTTTTTCTTCGGGCCTCGTCTCCTTACCGAAGTTGTGCTCGATCCAGAGGGCTAGAAATTAAAAGGAAGAAATACGAGAGTAATTAATATGTGTACATATATCAAAACAATGGATGGATCAATTAACTAGTCAGCACGGGCTTAATTAACTAATATGTATATACCTGGCCGGACTCGGTTCGGTCACCGGAGCAGTCAGCACGGTCTCCTTCTTGTACCTCCATTGTGTCACCGGAGCCATCATGAACATAGCCCTCTTCTTGTACCGGCATTAATGGGCCGAAGCCATCATGAACATACCCCTCTTCTTCACCCAGTCCTTCCTGACCATCGGTGTCGAGGAGAAATGATGCAACTTCATCACTTCCTTGTGCGATTATGTCCCCCAACATCGCTTCTGTTTCTTCGTCTCGGGAGTGCTCCATAGTTTCTGCAAATATTTACAACATGTCAATTATTATTCAAACATGGTACAGATGGATATATATATATATATATATATTAGTGGCAAACATAGAACTAGCTAGCTAATCACAATAAGGAATCATGTTAGTGGCCTCGACGCTGCTTCTCTAGGGTTTGGGGTCGCCTCGACACAACGCTTCAAGGGTTTGGGGTGGCCTCGACGATAACGCTCTTTTAACTTGGTAAATTTGGGTGGCCTCGAGAGTTTTGGTCGAGCGAGAGGGCCGAGGGGGGGTGCTGTCATTGTATAGGTTATCACGGTCGAGAGGGGGTATATATATCGACCGCCCCTCATGTCGAAGTTCTCTCGAGGGGTTATATCGACAACGACGCGACATACAAATATATGGGAAAATAATGTTATCGGGGAGGGGGTATCGGTACCCCCCTCGTGTTGAAGTTTCTTCTTTCTCCTCTATTCGGAAAATAATGTTATCGGGGAGGGGGTATCGGGCAGGGGCGGCGGTGTGGTGGCGACGCAGGGGCGCGGGAGGAGGCTGTGCTCACAGGGGGCGGCGGCGAGGGCGAAGGCGAGCAGCCTAACGGCGAAGAAGAAGAAAAGAGGAAGAAGGAAAGAAGGAAGAAGAAGAAGAAAAAAAAGAAGAAAAAAAAGAGGAGAAGAAGAAAGGAATAGAGGACAAGAAGAAAAAAATAGAATTTTTTTTCTATTTTTTCTTCTTCTCCTCTATTCCTTTCTTCTTCTCCTCTTCTTTTTCTTCTTTTTTCTTCTTCTTATTTATTTCTCCTCTTCTTTTCCTCACCTCTTCTTCTTTCTTTTCTCTTTCTTATTTTCTTCTTTCCTATCCATCTTTTGCTAAAATTATAACTTTTGCATATATAAAACTTTTCTAAAATTGTAACTTTCTATATATGAACAAAAAAACATTTTTAACATATATTATTTAGCAAATTCTAGCCACATATACATATACATATACACATACACATATACATATACATCACATACACATATACATTATAGCCACATACACATGTACATCACATATGAACAAAAAAATAAACTAATAAAAATAAAAAAACATATAGCAACATATGAACAAAAACATATAGCCACATACATACACATACATTATATATATATGAAAAAAAATAAACTAATAAAAAAACAGATGCAGGAGCGAGGCGCCGGCGGGGCGGGGCAGGGGTGCAGGAGCAGGCAAGGCAGGGGCGCGAGGCAGGTGCTCACAGGGGGGTGGCGGGGCACGGCGGGCGGCGTCGGGATGCGGGGAGCGGCGCCGGCGTCGGGGCAGATGGCGTCGAGGGCGGCGGCGACGGTGAGGTGGACCAGCCTGACTACGGCGTCGGAGGCGGTGACAACGATGAGGTGGAGCAGCCTGACGACGTCGGAGGCGGCGGCGACGACGAGGTGGAGCAGCCTGACGGCTCGGCGGCGACGGCGACGAGGCAGAGCAACGGGCGTCGGGCAGAGAAGAAAGGGATGGATTTTGGAGAAACTGCTAAGTGCTAGTTATATATGAAGAGAATTGGTCCCGGTTCATGAAACCAACTGGGACTAGTGCCCCCTTTAGTCCCGGTTGGTGCCACCAACCGGGACCAATGTGCCTCTTTTCAGCAGCCCAAAGGGCGGGAAGCAGCAACCTTTGGTCCCGGTTGGTGGTACCAACCGGGACTAATGCCCCCCCTTTAGTCCCGGTTGGTGCGACCAAAGGCCCCTATGCTGCCCGCGTCGGGGCCAAAGTTTAGTCCCACCTCGCTAGTTGAGAGGGGCGCGCAGTGGTTTATAAGCCCCACTGCCGCACCCCTCTCGAGCTCCTCTCCACCGTAGGCTTGCGGGCGTATTTGCTACTGAATTGCCTGATGGGCCTTTTGGGCCTACTGCGGGCCTGAATCCTGGCCCATGGTAGGGTTTCTAGTCGTATTCAGGCCGTGGGGGCCCAGTAGGAGGCATTTTTTTGTTTTTTTTGTTTTCTTTACTTATTGTTGCTATTTTTATTTTTTTCCAGTTTTTTTGTTTTGTTTTCTGCATTATTTATTTTCTTTTGTTTTTTTCTTTATTTTTTAATTCTTTTTTCTTTTAGTTTTAGGAAAATTATAAACTTTCTGTTAGTGCCATTAGTTTTCAAATTTGAAAACACTTTTTTTGTTTTTTTGTTTTCTTTCTTGCTTTATTTATTTTATTTTGTTTCTACTTACAACAAAATACTTATTGTTGCTATTTTTAATTATTTTCTAGTTTTTTTGTTTTTTTCTGCATTATTTATTTTATTTTGTTTTTTGCTCTATTTTTTAATTCTTTTTGCTTTTAGTTTTAGAAAAATTATAAACTTTCTGTTAGTGCCATTAGTTTTCAAATTTGAAAACACTTTTTTTGTTTTTTCGTTTTCTTTCTTGCTTTATTTATTTTATTTTGTTTCTACTTACAACAAAATACTTATTGTTGCTATTTTTAATTATTACGAGGGCCAAACCATAAGACATTAAAGCATTTCAAATGAACTCTGAAAAAGTTGAAAGTTGGCATGGTATCATAAATTCACCCACATAGCATGTGCATGTACAAAACGGATAATGGTATCATACTCGTCTTTTACAAAGTTGGCATGGTATCATCATAATAGTTGCGGGAGAAAGTCTTCACTTTTTCTTCACTTGTGTCATTTGCTTATTGCGCCGTAACCATGGATAATCTTCATCGTTTATCAGGATGCTGGGGTCAGCCTTGACTTTGAAGGGAGGAATTTCATGAAACTTTTCATAATCTTTAGACATGTCTGTCTTGCCCTCCACTCACACGATGTCATTTTTTCCTGAAAGAACTATGTGGCGCTTTGGCTCATCGTATGATGTATTCGCTTCCTTATCTTTTCTTTTTCTCGGTCTGGTAGACATGTCCTTCACATAGATAACCTGTGCCACATCATTGGCTAGGACGAACGGTTCGTCAGTGTACCCAAGATTTTTCAGATCCACTGTTGTCATTCCGTACTGTGGGTCTACAGTACCCCGCCTCCTGACAGATTGACCCATTTGCACTTAAACAAAGGGACCTTAAAATCATGTCCGTAGTCAAGTTCACATATGTCCACTATGTAACCATAATATGTGTCCTTTCCCCTCTCGGTTGTTGCATCAAAGCGGACACCGCTGTTTTGGTTGGTGCTCTTTTGATCTTGGTCAATCGTGTAAAATGTATTCCCATTTATCTCGTATCCTTTCCAAATCGTAACAGTCGAAGATGGTCCCCTGGACAACAAGTACAGCTCAGCACAAACAGTGTTGTCACCTCTGAGACGTGCTTCCAACCAACTGCTGAAAGTCCTAATGTGTTCACATGTAATCCAGTCGTCGCACTGCTCCGGGTGTTTGGAGCGCAGACTGTTCTTGTGTTCATCGACATACGGGGTCACCAAGGTAGAGTTCCGTAGAACTGTGTAGTGTGCTTGAGACCAAGAATATCCGTCCCTGCATATTATCGATTCCCTTCCAAGCATGCCTTTTCCAGTCAGTCTCCCCTCATACCGCGATTGAGGGAGACCTATCTTCTTAAGGCCAGGAATGAAGTCAACACAAAACACGATGACATCCTCTGTTTGATGGCCCATGGAGATGCTTCCTTCTGGCCTAGCGCGGTTATGGACATATTTCTTTAGGACTACCATGAACCTCTCAAAGGGGTACATATTGTGTAGAAATACGGGGCCCAGAATGACAATCTCGTCAACTAGATGAACTAGGACGTGCGTCATGATATTGAAGAAGGATGGTGGGAACAGCAGCTCGAAACTTACAAGACATTGCACCACATCACTCCTTAGCCTTGGTATGATTTATGGATCGATCACCTTCTGAGAGATTGCATTGAGGAATGCACATAGCTTCACAATGGCTAATCGGACGTTTTCCGGTAGAAGCCCCCTCAATGCAACCAGAAGCAGTTGCGTCATAATCACGTGGCAATCATGATACTTTAGGTTCTGAAACTTTTTCTCTGCCATATTTATTATTCCTTTTATATTCGACGAGAAGACAGTCGGGACCCTCATACTAAGCAGGCATTCAAAGAAGATTTCCTTCTCTTCTTTGGTAAGATCATAGCTAGCAGGACCTTCATACTGCTTTGGAGGCATGCCGTCTTTTTCGTGCAAATGTTGCAGGTCCTCCCGTGCCTCAGCTGTATCTTTTGTCTTCCCATACACGCACAAGAAGCCTAGCAGGTTCACGCAAAGGTTCTTCGTCACATGCATCACGTCGATCGAAGAGCGGACCTCTAGGTCTTTCCAGTAGGGTAGGTCCCAAAATATAGATTTCTTCTTCCACATGGGTGCATGTCCCCCAGCATCACTCGGAACAACTAGTCCGCCGGGACCCTTTCCAAAGATTACGTGTAAATCATTGACCATAGAAAGTACGTGATCACCGGTACGCATGGCGGGCTTCTTCCGGTGATCTGCCTCGCCTTTGAAATGCTTGCCTTTCTTTCGACATTGATCGTTGGTTGGAAGAAATCGACGATGGCCCAGGTACACATTCTTCCTGCAGCTTCCCAGGTATATACTATCGGTGTCAAGTAAATAGTGCGTGCATGCGTGGTATCCCTTGTTTGTCTGTCTTGAAAGGTTAGTGAGAGCGGGCCAATCGTTGATGGTCACGAACAGCAACGCCTTTAGGTGAAATTCCTCCTGTTTGTGCTCATCCCACGTACGTACACCATTTCCATTCCACAGTTGTAAAAGTTCTTCAACTAATGGCCTTAGGTACACATCAATGTCGTTGCCCGGTTGCTTAGGGCCTTGGATGAGAACTGGCATCATAATGAACTTTCGCTTCATGCACATCCAAGGAGGAAGGTTATAGATACATAGAGTCACGGGCCAGGTGCTGTGATTGCTGCTCTGCTCCCCAAAGGATTAATGCCATCCGCGCTTAAAGCAAACCATACGTTCCTTGGGTCGCTTGCAAACTCATCCCAGTACTTTCTCTCGATTTTTCTCCACTGCGACCCATCAGCGGGTGCTCTCAACTTCCCGTCTTTCTTACGATCCTCACTGTGCCATCTCATCAACTTGGCATGCTCTCCGTTTATGAACAGACGTTTCAACGTGGTATTATAGGAGCATACCACATCACCTTCGCAGGAACCCTCTTCCTGGGGGGCTCGCCGTCAACATCACCAGGGTCATCTCGTCTAATCTTATACCGTAATGCACCGCATACCGGGCATGCGTTCAGATCCTTGTAAGCACCACGGTAGAGGATGCAGTCATTAGGGCATGCATGTATCTTCTGTACCTCCAATCCTAGAGGGCATACGACCTTCTTTGCTGCGTATGTACTGTCGGGCAATTTGTTATCCTTTGGAAGCTTCTTCTTCAATATTTTCAGTAGCTTCTCAAATCCTTTGTCAGGCACAACATTCTCTGCCTTCCACTGCAGCAATTCCAGTATGGTACCGAGCTTTGTGTTGCCATCTTTGCAATTGGGGTACAACCCTTTTTTGTGGTCCCCTAACATGCGATTGAACTTCAGCTTCTCCTTTTGACTTCCGCATTGCGTCCTTGCATCGACAATGACCCGGCGGAGATCATCATCATCGGGCACATCGTCTGGTTCCTCTTGATCTTCATTAGCTTCGCCCGTTGCAGCATCATTGTGCACATCGTCTGGTTCCTCTTGATGTTCAGTAGCTGTTGGGGGACGTTGCAGAAAATAAAAAAAATTCCTACGGTTTCACCAAGATCCATCTATGAGTTAATCTAAGCAACGAGGAATGGGAGAGAGATTACATCTACATACCACTTGTAGATCGCGAGCGGAAGCGTTCACTAGAACATGGATGATGGAGTCGTACTCGCCGTGATCCAAATCACCGATGACCGAGTGCCGAACGGACGGCACCTCCGCATTCAACACACATACGGAGAGGATGACGTCTCCTCCTTCTTGATCCAGCAAGGGGGAAGGAGAGGTTGAGGAAGATGGCTCCAGCAGCAGCACGACGGCATGGTGTTGGTGGAGAAGCAGCACTCCGGCAGGGCTTCGCCAAGCACGTGACGGAGGAGGAGAGGTGTAGCAGGGGAGAGGGAGGCGCCAAGATGCAAGGGTGCGGCTGCCCCCTCCCTCCCCCTTTATATAGGCCCCCAAGGGGGGGCGCCGACCTTGGGAGATCCAATCTCCCAAGGGGGCGGCGGCCAGGGGGGTTGGAGTACCCCCCAAGGCAAGTGGGGCACCCCCCCCACCCTAGGGTTTCAACCCTAGGCGCAGGGGGTGGGCCTAGGGGGGTGCACCAGCCCACTATGGGCTGGTTCCCCTTCCCACTTCAGCCCGTGGGGCCCTCCGGGATGGGTGGCCCCACCCGGTGGACCCCCGGGACCCTTCCGGTGGTCCCGGTACAATACCGGGAGACCCCGAAACTTTCCCGATGGCCGAAACAACACTTCCTATATATAATTCTTTACCTCGGACCATTCCGAAACTCCTCGTGACGTCCGGGATCTCATCCGTGACTCCGAACAACATTCGGTTTGCTGCATACTCATATTCATACAACCCTAGCGTCACCGAACCTTAAGTGTGTAGACCCTACGGGTTCGGGAGACATGTAGACATGACCAAGACGGCTCTACGGTCAATAACCAACAGCGGGATCTGGATACCCATGTTGGCTCCCACATACTCCTCGATGATCTCATCGGATGAACCACGATGTCGAGGGTTCAAGCAACCCCGTATACTATTCCCTTTGTCAGACGGTATGTTACATGCCCGAGACTCGATCGTCGGTATCCCAATACCTCGTTCAGTCTCGTTACCGGCAAGTCACTTTACTCGTACCGTAATGCATGATCCCGTGACCAAACACTTGGTCACTTTGAGCTCATTATGATGATGCATTACCGAGTGGGCCCAGAGATACCTCTCCGTCATACGGAGTGACAAATCCCAGTCTCGATCCGTGTCAACCCAACAGACACTTTCAGAGATACCTGTAGTGCACCTTTATAGTCACCCAGTTACGTTGTGACGTTTGGTACACCCAAAGCACTCTTACGGTATCCGGGAGTTACACGATCTCATGGTCTAAGGAAGAGATACTTGACATTGAAAAAGCTCTAGCAAAACGAACTACACGATCTTGTGCTATGCTTAGGATTGGGTCTTGTCCATCACATCATTCTCCTAATGATGTGATCCCGTTGTCAATGACATCTAATGTCCATAGTCAGGAAACCACGACTATCTGTTGACCAATGAGCTAGTCAACTAGAGGCTTACTAGGGACGTATTAGGTCTAAGTATTCACACGTGTATTACGATTTCTGGATAATACAGTTATAGCATGAATAAAGACAATTATCATGAACAAGGAAATATAATAATAATCCTTTTATTATTGCCTCTAGGGCATATTTCCAACAGTCTCCCACTTGCACTAGAGTCAATAATCTAGTTACATTATGATGAATCGAACACCCATAGAGTTCTGGTGTTGATCATGTTTTGCTCGCGAGAGAGGTTTAGTCAACGGATCTGCGACATTCAGATCCGTATGTACTTTGCAAATATCTATGTCTCCATCTTGAACATTTTCACGGATGGAGTTGAAACGATGCTTGATGTGCCTGGTCTTCTTGTGAAATCTGGGCTCCTTCGCAAGGGCAATAGCTCCAGTGTTGTCACAGAAGAGTTTGATCGGCCCCGACGCATTGGGTATGACTCTTAGGTCGGTGATGAACTCCTTCACCCAAATAGCTTCATGCGCTGCCTCCGAGGCTGCCATGTACTCCGCTTCACATGTAGATCCCGCCACGACGCTCTGCTTGCAGCTGCACCAGCTTACTGCTCCACCATTCAACATATACACGTATCCAGTTTGTGACTTACAGTCATCCAGATCTGTGTCGAAGCTAGCATCGACGTAACCTTTTACGGCGAGCTCTTCGTCACCTACATAAATGAGAAACATGTCTTTTGTCCTTTTCAGGTACTTCAGGATATTCTTGACCGCTGTCCAGTGTTCCTTGCCGGGATTACTTTGGTACCTTCCTACCAAACTTACGGCAAGGTTTACATCAGGTCTGGTACACAGCATGGCATACATAATAGATCCTATGGCTGAAGCATAGGGGATGACACTCATCTCTTCTTTATCTTTTGCCGTGGTCGGGCATTGAGCCGAGCTCAATCTCACACCTTGCAGTACAGGCAAGAACCCTTTCTTGGACTGATCCATTTTGAACTTCTTCAAAATCTTATCAAGGTATGTGCTTTGTGAAAGACCTATGAGGCGTCTCGATCTATCCCTATAGATCTTGATGCCTAATATGTAAGCAGCTTCTCCAAGGTCCTTCATTGAAAAACACTTATTCAAGTAGGCCTTAATGCTGTCCAAAAGTTCTCTATCATTTCCCATCAAAAGTATGTCATCTACATATAATATGAGAAATGCTACAGAGCTCCCACTCACTTTCTTGTAAACGCAGGCTTCTCCATAAGTCTGCATAAACCCAAACGCTTTGATCATCTCATCAAAGCGAATGTTCCAACTCCGAGATGCTTGCACAAGCCCATAAATGGATCGCTGGAGCTTGCATACTTTGTCAGCATTCTTAGGATCGACAAAACCCTCCGGCTGCATCATATACAGTTCTTCCTTAAGATTCCCGTTAAGGAATGCCGTTTTGACGTCCATCTACCATATCTCATAATCATAGTATGCGGCAATTGCTAACATGATTCGGACGGACTTCAGCTTCGCTACGAGAGAGAATGTCTCATCGTAGTCAATCCCTTGAACTTGTTGATAACCCTTAGCAACAAGTCGAGCTTTATAGACGGTAATATTACCATCCGCGTCCGTCTTCTTCTTAAAGATCCATTTGTTTTCTATCGCTCGCCGATCATCGGGCAAGTCTGTCAAAGTCCATACTTTGTTTTCATACATGGATTCTATCTCGGATTGCATGGCTTCAAGCCATTTGTTGGAATCTGGGCCCACCATCGCTTCTTCATAGTTCGAAGGTTCACCGTTGTCTAACAACATGATTTCCAGGACAGGGTTGCCATACCACTCTGGTGTGGAACGTGTCCTTGTGGACCTACGAGGTTCAGTAGCAACTTGATCCGAAGTACCTTGATCATAATCATTAATTTCCTCTCCAGTTGGCGTAGGCACCACAGGAACATTTTCCTGAGCTGCACTACTTTCCGGTTCAAGAGGTAGTACTTCATCGAGTTCTACTTTCCTCCCACTTACTTCTTTCGAGAGAAACTCTTTTTCCAGAAAGGATCCATTCTTGGCAACAAAGGTCTTGCCCTCGGATCTTAAGTAGAAGGTATACCCAATGGTTTCCTTAGGGTATCCTATGAAGACGCATTTTTCCGACTTGGGTTCGAGCTTTTCAGGTTGTAATTTCTTGACATAAGCATCGCATCCCCAAACTTTTAGAAACGACAGCTTAGGTTTCTTCCCAAACCATAATTCATACGGTGTCGTCTGAATGGATTTAGACGGTGCCCTATTTAAAGTGAATGTAGCTGTCTCTAGAGCGTATCCCGAAAATGATAGCGGTAAATCGGTAAGAGACATCATAGATCGCACCATATCCAATAGAGTGCGATTACGACGTTCGGACACACCGTTACGCTGAGGTGTTCCAGGCGGCGTGAGTTGTGAAACGATTCCACATTTCCTTAAGTGTGTACCAAATTCGTGACTTAAGTATTCTCCTCCACGATCTGATCGTAGGAACTTTATCTTTCGGTCACGTTGATTCTCTACCTCATTCTGAAATTCCTTGAACTTTTCAAAGGTCTCAAACTTGTGTTTCATTAAGTAGACATACCCATATCTACTCAAGTCACCGGTGAGAGTGAGAACATAACGATATCCTCCGCGAGCCTCAATGCTCATTGGACCGCACACATCGGTATGTATGATTTCCAATAAGTTGGTTGCTCGCTCCATTGTTCCGGAGAACGGAGTCTTGGTCATTTTGCCCATGAGGCATGGTTCGCACGTGTCAAATGATTCATAATCGAGAGACTCTAAAAGTCCATCAGCATGGAGCTTCTTCATGCGCTTGACACCAATGTGACCAAGGTGGCAGTGCCACAACTATGTGAGACTATCGTGATCAACTTTACATCTTTTGGTATTCACGCTATGAATATGTGTAACATTACGCTCGAGATTCATTAAGAATAAACCATTGACCATCGATGCATGACCATAAAACATATCTCTCATATAAATAGAACAACCATTATTCTCGGATTTAAATGAGTAGCCATCTCGTATCAAACAAGATCCAGATACAATGTTCATGCTCAAACTTGGCACTAAATAACAATTATTGAGGTTCATAACTAATCTCGTAGGTAAATGTAGAGGTAGCGTGCCGACGGCGATCACATCGACCTTGGAACCATTCCCGACGCGCATCGTCACCTCGTCCTTCGCCAGTCTCCTCTTATTCCGCAGCTCCTGCTGTGAGTTACAAATATGAGCAACGGTACCGGTATCAAATACCCAGGAGTTACTATGAGTACTGGTAAGGTACACATCAATTACATGTATATCAAATATACCTTTAGTGTTGCCGGCCTTCTTGTCCGCTAAGTATTTGGGGCAGTTCCGCTTCCAGTGACCCTTCCCCTTGCAATAAAAGCACTCAGTCTCAGGCTTGGGTCCATTCTTTGACTTCTTCCCGGCAGTTGGCTTACCGGGCGCGGCAACATCTTTGCCGTCCTTCTTGAAGTTCTTCTTACCCTTGCCCTTTTTAAACTTAGTGGTCTTATTGACCATCAACACTTGATGTTCTTTCTTGATTTCAACCTCTGCTGACTTCAGCATGGAAAATACTTCAGCAATGGTCTTCACCATCCCCTGTATATTGTAGTTCAACACAAAGCTCTTGTAGCTTGGTGGGAGCGACTGAAGGATTCTGTCAATGACCACCTCATCTGGGAGGTGGATCTCTAGCTGGGGCAGGCGGTTGTGCAACCCAGACATTTTGAGTATATGCTCACTGACAGAACTGTTTTCCTCCATCTTACAACTATAGAACTTTTCAGAGACTTCATATCTCTCGACCCGGGCATGAGCTTGAAAAACCATTTTTAGCTCCTCGAACATCTCATATGCTCCGTGCTTCTCAAAACGCTTTTGGAGCCCCGGTTCTAAGCTATAAAGCATGCCGCACTGAATGAGGGAGTAATCATCAGCACGTGACTACCAAACGTTCATAACGTCTTGGTTCTCTGGGATGGGTGCTTCACCTAGCGGTTCATCTAGGACATATTCTTTCTTGGCTGCTATGAGGATGATCCTCAGGTTCCGGACCCAGTCCGAATAGTTGCTGCCATCATATTTCAGCTTGGTTTTATCTAGGAACGCGTTGAAGTTCATGTTGACATGAGCGTTGGCCATTTGATCTACAAGACATATTTTGCAAAAGTTTTAGACTAAGTTCATGATAATTAAGTTCATCTAATCAAATTATTGAATGAACTCCCACTCAGATTTGACATCCCTCTAGTCATCTAAGTGTTTACACAATCCGAGTCGACTAGGCCGTGTCCGATCATCACGTGAGACGGACTAGTCATCATCGGTGAACATCCCCATGTTGATCGTATCTTCCATACGACTCATCTTCGACCTTTCGGTCTCTTGTGTTCCGAGGCCATGTCTGTACATGCTAGGCTCGTCAAGTTAACCCTAAGTGTTCTGCATGTGTAAATCTGTCTTACACCCGTTGTATGTGAACGTAAGGATCTATCACACCCGATCATCACGTGGTGCTTCGAAACGACGAACTTTAGCAATGGTGCACAGTTAGGGGGAACACTTTCTTGAAATTATTATAAGGGATCATCTTATTTACTACCGTTGTTCTAAGTAAACAAGATGCATAAACATAATAAACATCACATGCAATTATATAAAGTAGTGACATGATATGGCCAATATCATATAGCTCCTTCGATCTCCATCTTCGGGGCTCCATGATCATCTTCGTCACCGGCATGACACCATGATCTCCATCATCATGATCTCCATCATCGTGTCTTCATGAAGTTGTCACGCCAACAACTACTTCTACTTCTATGGCTAACGCGTTTAGCAATAAAGTAAAGTAATTTACATGGCGTTCTTCAATGACACGCAGGTCATACAAAAATAAAGACAACTCCTATGGCTCCTGCCGGTTGTCATACTCATCGACATGCAAGTCGTGATTCCTATTACAAGAACATGATCTCATACATCACAATATATCAATCATCATTCATCACAACTTCTGGCCATATCACATCACATGACAATTGCTGCAAAAACAAGTTAGACGTCATCTAATTGTTGTTTCATCTTTTACGTGGCTGCAATTGGGTTCTAGCAAGAACGTTTTCTTACCTACGAATAACCACAACGTGATTTTGTCAACTTCTATTTACCCTTCATAAGGACCCTTTTCGTCGAATCCGCTCCAACTAAAGTAGGAGAGACAGACACCCGCTAGCCACCTGATGCAACTAGTGCATGTCAGTCGGTGGAACCTGTCTCATGTAAGCGTACGTGTAAGGTCGGTCCGGGCCGCTTCATCCCACAATACCGCTGAAGCAAGAAAAGACTAGTAGCGGCAAGCAAGTTGACAAGATCTACGCCCACAACAAAATTGTGTTCTACTCGTGCAATAGAGAACTACGCATAGACCTAGCTCATGATTCCACTGTTGGGGAACGTTGCAGAAAATAAAAAAATTTCCTACGGTTTCACCAAGATCCATCTATGAGTTCATCTAAGCAACGAGGCATGGGAGAGAGATTGCATCTACATACCACTTGTAGATCGCGAGCGGAAGCGTTCACTAGAACATGGATGATGGAGTCGTACTCGCCGTGATCCAAATCACCGATGACCGAGTGTCGAACGGACGGCACCTCTGCATTCAACACACGTACGGAGAGGATGACGTCTCCTCCTTCTTGATCCAACAAGGGGGAAGGAGAGGTTGAGGAAGATGGCTCCAGCAGCAGCACGACAGCGTGGTGTTGGTGGAGAAGCAGCACTCCGGCAGGGCTTCGCCAAGAACGTGACGGAGGAGGAGAGGTGTAGCAGGGGAGAGGGAGGCGCCAAGTTGCAAGGGTGCGGCTGCCCCCTCCCTTCCCCCTTTATATAGGCCCCCCAAGGGAGGGCGCCGGCCCTGGGAGATCCAATCTCCCAAGGGGGCGGCGGCCAGGGGGGTTGGAGTACCCCCCAAGGCAAGTGGGGCGCCCCCCCCACCCTAGGGTTTCAACCCTAGGCGCAGGGGGTGGGCCTAGGGGGGCGCACCAGCCCACTATGGGCTGGTTCCCCTTCCCACTTCAGCCCGTGGGGCCCTCTTGGATGGGTGGCCCCACCCGGTGGACCCCCGGGACCCTTCCGGTGGTCCCGGTACAATACCGGGAGACCCCGAAACTTTCTCGATGGCCGAAACAACACTTCCTATATATAATTCTTTACCTCCGGACCATTCCGAAACTCCTCGTGACATCCAGGATCTCATCTGGGACTCCGAACAACATTCGGTTTGCTGCATACTCATATTCATACAACCCTAGCGTCACCGAACCTTAAGTGTGTAGACCCTACGGGTTCGGGAGACATGTAGACATGACCGAGACGGCTCTACGGTCAATAACCAACAGCGGGATCTGGATACCCATGTTGGCTCCCACATACTCCTCGATGATCTCATCGGATGAACCACGATGTCGAGGGTTCAAGCAACCCTGTATACTATTCCCTTTGTCAGACGGTATGTTACATGCCCGAGACTCGATCGTCGGTATCCCAATACCTCGTTCAGTCTCATTACCGGCAAGTCACTTTACTCATACCTTAATGCATGATCCCGTGACCAAACACTTGGTCACTTTGAGCTCATTATGATGATGCATTACCGAGTGGGCCCAGAGATACCTCTCCGTCATACGGAGTGACAAATCCCAGTCTCGATCCGTGTCAACCCAACAGACACTTTCAGAGATACCTGTAGTGCACCTTTATAGTCACTCAGTTACGTTGTGACGTTTGGTACACCCAAAGCACTCTTACGGTATCCGGGAGTTACACGATCTCATGGTCTAAGGAAGAGATACTTGACATTGAAAAAGCTCTAGCAAAACGAACTACACGATCTTGTGCTATGCTTAAGATTGGGTCTTGTCCATCACATCATTCTCCTAATGATGTGATCCCGTTGTCAATGACATCTAATGTCCATAGTCAGGAAACCACGACTATCTGTTGACCAACGAGCTAGTCAACTAGAGGCTTAATAGGGACGTATTAGGTCTAAGTATTCACACATGTATTATGATTTCCGGATAATATAGTTATAGCATGAATAAAGACAATTATCATGAACAAGGAAATATAATAATAATCCTTTTATTATTGCCTCTAGGGCATATTTCCAATAGTAGCATCACCGTATTCAGGGGGCACATAGTTGTCATGGTACTCTTCTTCTTCGCCGTCTTCCATTTTAACCCCTATTTCTTCGTGCCTCGTCCAAACATTATAGTGTGGCATGACACCCTTGTAAAGCAGGTGGGTGTGAAGGATTTTCCGGTCAGAGTAAGAGTTCGTATTCCCACATATAGGGCATGGACAACACATAAAACCATTCTGCTTGTTTGCCTCAGCCACTTCGAGAAAATCATGCACGCCCTTAATGTACTCGGAGGTGTGTCCTGAACCATACATCCATTGCCGGTTCATCTGCGTGCATTATATATAATTAAGTGTGTCAAAAATCATTACAGAACATCATGAATAGATAATTAAGTGACCAAATTAATAGAAGTTCATCATCACATTAAAACCAAAGTACATACATAGTTCTCATCTAACAACATAAAGGTCTGCAGAGCATCTAAATTAATTAAACCATACACTGAAACTATGTAAAACATTTCAATGCGAAAACAAATGCGATCATAATCGCAACCAATGTAACAACTGATCCAACGGCATAATGATACCAAGCCTCGGTATGAATGGCATATTTTCTAATCTTTCTAATCTTCAAGCGCATTGCATCCATCTTGATCTTGTGATCATCGACGACATCCGCAACATGCAACTCCAATATCATCTTCTCCTCCTCAATTTTTCTAATTTTTTCCTTCAAGAAATTGATTTCTTCTTCAACTAAATTTAACCTCTCGACAATAGGGTCGGTTGGAATTTCTGGTTCAACAACCTCCTAGATAAATAAAATCTATGTCACGTTGGTCGGCATAATTGTCATAAACAATAAATGAACCAATAGTTATGAAAAGATAATATATACCACATCCAAATCATAGACAAGACGAGGGCCGACGGGGGCGGATACCAAAACCATCACACTATATAAGATGCAATAATAAAAATAAGAAAATTATACAAGTATCTATATAAACATACAAGTAAGAATTTTTTTCCTTTCAAAAAGAAGATAAGAACAAGAGGCTCACCACGGTGGTGCCGACGACGAGATCAGCGCGGGCGATCGACGGCGGTGAAGACGGGGACGGGACGTGACGAACCGCTAAACCTAGACAAATATTGAGGAAAATGGAGCTTGGGGGTCGAGCTTGGAGGGGAGAAAGCTTAAGTAGTGTGGCTCTGGCATTCCATCGAACACCTCGTGTGCATAGGAGGTGAGCTAGAGCACCACAAAGCTCTCCCCTCGCCGGCCACGAAAAACAGAGCAGTGGGAGTGCTTTGCTCGCGGGCGAGGGGTATATATAGGCAATTAATTGGTCCCGGTTCATGGCAAGAACCGGGACTAAAGGGTAGCCTTTGGTCCCGGTTCAAGCCACCAACCGGGACCAATGGTGGTGGGCCAGGAGCGAGGACCATTGGTCCCGGTTCATCCCACCAACCGGGACCAATAGGTCCAGTCGAACCGGGACCAATGGCCCACGTGGCCCGGCCGGCCCCCGGGGCTCACGAACCGGGTCCAATGCCCCCATTGGTCCCGGTTCTGGATTGAACCGGGACTAATGGGCTGGCCTGGCCTGGACCATTGCCCCCTTTTCTACTAGTGTCTTCACATTACAAGTCGATATCGATCATCTAAACTACCATCACATAGAAGAGAGCTGCGGTCATCACGATGAGCATCATCACGATGAAACTAGTCTTCATCCGGTTCCTCCAACGCTCCCTCCTCTCTCCTGCTAGATAGCGGGCGTGTCTAGATTCTGCCTCCGCCCTAGTTGTGTACCCTTTGTAACTGTTACCGCTGAAACGGTGTACCTGTCTCCAACACTCCTCCCTGACATCGTAGACTCCGGGAACCTTGTAACACCCACGATGCGGCTATATCTCCCACGGGTCGAAGCACGACTTAGAGGCATAACCGCATTGTGGTTTTGTCGCAAGAAGAGTCATCTTCACACAATCCCATGTAATGAACAAGACTGGGATAAAGAGTTCGCTTACAATCGCCACTTCACACAATGAACATATTATCCATAAATCATTCAGAATACACACATAGTCCGACTACGGACGAAGCCAAAAGAAAAGAAGATAACCCAACTGCTAGATCCCCGATCGTCCCAACTGGGCTCCACTACTGATCAACATGAAACGAAACATAGCAACGACTAAGATCTTCGTTGAGCTCACATCTGAGCTCCGTTGCATCACCTGCACTGGTAGCATCGGCACCTGCAACTATTGTGATAGTATCTGGTGAGTCACGAGGACTCAACAATCTCAAAACCTGCGAGATCAAGACTATTTTAGATTATGCGTAAGGAATGGATAAGTGGTGAGGTTGCAGCAGCGACTAAGCATGATATGGTGGCTAACATACGCAAATAAGAGCGAGAAGAGAAGCAATGGAACGGTCGTGAAGCTAGCAATGATCAAGAGGTGATCCTAAACTCCTACTTACGTCAAACATAACCCAAAACCGTGTTCACTTCCCGGACTCCGCCGAAAAGAGACCATCACGGCTACACACGCGGTTGATGCATTTTAATTAAGTCAAGTGTCAAGTTCTCTACAACCGGATATTAACAAATTCCCATCTGCCACATAACCGCGGGCACGGCTCTCGAAAGTTTATACCCTGCAGGGGTGTCCCAACTTAGCCCATCATAAGCTCTCACGGTCAACGAAGGATATTCCTTCTCCCAGGAAGACCCGATCAGTCTTGGAATCCCGGTTTACAAGACATTTCGACAATGGTAAAACAAGACCAGCAAAGCCGCCCGATGTGCCGACAAATCCCGATAGGAGTCGCACGTATCTCGTTCTCAGGGCACACCGGATGAGCCAGACGTCGGGTTGGCATAGACCCTGGTTGCCCAGGGGGCGCTGGACATCGCTCGGTTTGGACCAGCACCCGGAGGAGCACTGGCCGGGTGGGGGGGGGGGGGAGTGGGGGTAAATAAAGATGACCCTTGAGTCTGCAGAACCCAAGGGAAAAAAAGGCTTAGGTGGCAAATGTTAAAACCAAGGTTGGGCCTTGCTGGAGGAGTTTTATTCAAAGCGAACTGTCAAGGGGGTCCCATAAATCACCCAACCGCGTAAGGAACGCAAAATCAAGGAACATAACACCGGTATGACGAAAACTAGGGCGGCAAGAGTGGAACAAAACACCAGGCATAAGGCCTAGTCTTCCACCCTTTGCCAAGTATATAGATGCATTAATTAAATAAGAGATATTGTGATATCCCAACATAATTCTGTCCATCATGGAGCAATCTTCAACTTCACCTGCAACTAACAACGCTATAAGTGGGGCTGAGCACAAGCGGTAACATAGCCAAACAACGGTTTGCTAGGAAGGGTGAAAAGGTTAGAGGCTGACATGGCAATATGGGAGGCATGATAAACAAGTGATAGGCAGCGCATCATAGCGATAGAACGAAGCAACTAGCAAGCAAAGATAGAGGTGATATCGAGGGTAATGGTCATCTTGCTTGAGATTCCGCTAGGAAGAAGAACGAGTCCATGAAGAAGACAAACGAACGTAGTCGAACGAATCCTCACAACTCCAGAACGAAACCGAAGCTAACGAGAGAAGCAAACCGGAAAGAAGCATACAACTTGGTAAATACACAAGCATAATCATGGCATGATGCACAAACAAGTATGATGCATGTCCGGTTTAATGAGGCATGACATGGCAAAGTGCAACAAACAAAACTACAAGTTAAGTGGAGTTCAATATGCAACGAGTTGCATATTGACGGAACACCACATCGAATTATTTATTCTCTCTCGTTTATGAACAAGACAAGATTAAATGTTGGTTAACATGGCAAAAGGTGAAGCATAAGTAAACTACACATTTTAGGCAATTTAAATGAGGCCAGAAATAACAAACAACAATTTCGGAAATCCCCATATTATTTAGCAATTTTAATGTAAACAACAATTTTAAACATTTTAATTGTTGTTATCATGATGCGGATGACATAATCAAGGTCTATGCAATATTTATGAAAATGTTGACATGAGCATGTTATGAAGCATTTGTCGCCATGGCGGAAGGAAAAAGGTGCCACGGCGGTGAAACGAAAATGGTGCCATGACAACATTCCGATGACCCGATAACCCAAGGAGATACCGGTGCAAAAGAGCAAGTGTGCGGATGTGCGAAACATGCAAAAGATGGTGGGGAGTGATCCCGGATACCGGGTGTCCCACATGTCGGTGGCATGGCTTACGGCGAACGTGCAAGGAACAATTCGGACACGGTCCAAACATAGGGTGCATCTTAGACAACATGCATTCGTCCACGGGTCATTGTCTCGATGGTTATACCTTTGAAGCACGCATTTCGGGGCGGTTTGCAATCGTCGAGGGAAGTAGTCGTTCACGGGTCGTAGGGGAAATTGTTCTCGCAACGGTAGTGGAAGTAGTGGTACACGGGCCATAGTAGAAGTAGTCATTCTCGCGACGGTAGTGGAAGTAGTGGTACACGGGCCGTAG
Source organism: Triticum timopheevii (assembly GCA_963921465.1). Taxonomy (NCBI): domain Eukaryota; kingdom Viridiplantae; phylum Streptophyta; class Magnoliopsida; order Poales; family Poaceae; genus Triticum; species Triticum timopheevii. The sequence continues at coordinate 105,805,227 of OY997272.1, read as the reverse complement.
TGGAAGTAGACATTCTCGTGATGGTAGTGGAAGTAGTGGTACATGATGACCGTTGAGGTACTCACGATCTTGGCGACGGTAGTTGTTCACGGGTCGTAGACGTTCGGGTCATGGGTAGAGGTACTTGGCATCGTAGTCGAACACGTTTCCATAGATGTCCGGGCGGCGGTAGAGGTACTTGACCGTCCATGTAGTCGAACTTGGCGCATCCGAAGGGTACTTGGTACTTGGCGCTACTCCCTGCTTGGTGGTCGTTGGACTTGGCGTCAACATCAACAGCAAGGAGGCGAAGGAGATGGGCAGGTCGCGGTCAACGCGAGCGACCGAGCATGTCTACAACATCCTCCTCTCGAACAGAGGCAGGAGCAGGGCTTGGCGCGATGCAGAGGAGGCAGTAAGCGGCGAGGCGCAGGGAGATCTGGGCATGGGATGAGGCCAGGGCGCGGGGCCGAGCTCGTTCCCGAGCAGAGGACAACGACAAGGGACTTGACGCGATCCCGGCGACGCAGACGAGGTGAGGAGGAGCGGAGGCGTCCTGCACTTGGCCTTGGCGTTCGATCTGGGGCATGAAAGCAGAGGCGGGGCGACGACAGGGGCTCGTCCTCGTCCTCGTGAAGCAGGGCGATGGCGGGCGACGGAGCAAGGTGGGGAAGGCGCTCAGGACGGGAGGAGCGGCGCGACTCTGAGGTAGCCGGCGCGAGGAGGTGGAGAGGCGCAGGGCAGCGCGGTGCAGAGGCGAAGGCCGGCGAAGGCGTTTGGGCGAGGAGCTCCTGGTTCATGGCGGCAGAGGAGCTCCAGCAGGGCCGAGGCGGCGGCAGGGGAGGACCCCGGCGAAGCGCAGCCTGATCCGACGGCGGCGGCGGGCTCCGGTGGCTGGCTGGTGGCATGGAGGCGACATGGTCTACGGGGAGGCGCGGGGTCGTGTGGGTGTGAAGGGGATCGGGCGAGAGATGGTGTTGCGATGGGGATCGAGACGAAGGGGTGGCGGCGCTGTGAGGGAACGAGGGAGATCGAGAGAGATGTGTGGACTGGTCGGGCTAGGGTTATAGGCAGGGCGCGGCTGGGCCTGTGGAACGGGCCGGTCTGGTTGGTCAGGCCCAAGAGGCCGGCTGGGCTGGCTCCTCTCTCCTCTCTTCTCTTAAAACAGAGAAAAGGAAAGAAAAAGGAAGAAAGAAAAGGTTAGAGATAGAGTTTGGGCATGGGGATTATTTTTCCGGACTCACAAAAATGAGCTCGATCCAGGAAAATAAAAGAGGCATGATTGAAAGATTCAAACTACTTTGAATTTCACTCAAATGGGTTTGAACTAGGACTTCGTTTTTGAAGTGTCCAAAAATGTTGAGATTTTTGGTGGAGCTTCGGAAAATGACGAAAGAAATTATGGGCAAGGTTGGAGACCAAGAATTGAGATAACAACGGCATGGGATATATTGCAAGTGGGTTATGGTTAATTCCAAATAAATGGAATAATTTTATTATAGCTCCCTAATAATAGTACGAGACTTTGAATATGTTTTAAAGAGAAATCACCATGTGAATATCCCTCGATTTAAATAGATCAACGATCTACGCAATTTATTTAGGCGAGTTGCAAAAATTAAATGACATGATGGCATGATGACATGATGCAATGCAACAAACAAAAATAAATCACACGACGAAACTCGGAATAGCTGGAAATCTTCTGGAGCGTCGGTCTCGGGGTGTTACATACTTACCCTTGTACACGACATACAACGGCATCTCTATGCACAAGCCAAACAACAGACAATACATAAGCAATATATAAGTATGGAACAAAAGGATCGGAAGAGAAAAGCAAGACATTAATAGCATGATTCATGGTCCTACTAATAAATAGCATCGATTACATCTAAGCTGAACGACTGTCCAAACCAAAGAGACATACAAGTTCATTAAAGTTTAATTACAACATGAGCTAATCGATGTTTCAGAACTACAAATAGCATCACTACTTTCGACTCGACTCATGGGACCGGAGCGTGGATGAAGTCGCCGCCTTTCGTGATGGTCATGAAGTCGCGAGCGTTGTCAGCCTGCATTTGTAGTGTTGTGTCTATCTCACTGTTGGACGGTTGATATCTGAGGTAGAACCGCCCCGAGGTATGAAGGATATCTTGATGGATGATTTCTGCAAGCTCCGACTGGATGCGAAAGAATTCTTGTCGAAGGTCCGCATCCTGGATTGCCACCAAGCTTGCGGCCTAATATTTGACATTATTTGGTAGTAGAAGGTGATTATGGTCCCGTACGATCGCCCGCATGTGATGGAGGGCATAGTAGGCATCCTTCTGATCGCCAGGCGGCTGCTTGACGCAGGGGAACATCGTATTGTGGGTGAACACGTGCTTGCCGTACCTACGAACTGGCCTCTTAAAGGTGCCTCCAGATTTGGCGTAGCTGGGGAGAGCATCATCAAGAACTTTCTTGATATTCGTGTAGTCTATCCTGGAGTCACGGTCCGGGTCAAAATACGTGGCCGTGGAATATTTCAGGCTTAAGAGGATGAGTGTGCAATGTGTGTCACTGCACAGAACACAGAATGTTAGAAAAAAAAGAACGATCGAAATCTAAGAAATCATATGTTACGGGGCGGTGAGGGGATGACTTACTCGGGAAAGTACGGCACGAGGAATTTATCCTTATCTGGGTTTGCCAGAATGACGCCTTCGAGGTGTGAACTCGCGACTTGCCGGTCCCCAGCGCCGCCCAAGATCTTGGCATGCATGTAGAAGGGGTCGACTATCACGATGTCCGGGGTCTTGTCTCGAATGATTTGCATCTCCATACTCAGCAAAAACAGCCGAACGAAGGTGTAGTGCAGCGTATGAAGGTTAAACATAGCAAAGATGTCATCAACCGCAGGACGATCGTACCCCCGATGGCGCCATCCACAAAGCCCTTGCTGTCTAGCACCTTGGCCACGAAAACTGGGTATGCCACATCATTCTGGGAGAGACGCCACTTCTCCAAAGAAAGAACACTGTCATGCAAACTCCACATAGCACCGGTTGCAGCATTGAGCATATTTGTCGGTAGCATCGCCCTACCCGCCACATGCACCCTCCTCGAGATATCCTTAGGTGAAGGTGGCCCGTCCTGAGCACGGATCATACTTGGTGCCGGCTGGCTCGCACCGGCGCCCTTGTTAGTCTTTCGTTTCCGTCCCTTCTTCTTGATATGTTGTAACGGGACCGAGTTCTGCTCACAGACCGCCTTCTTGAGCATGTTGGGGCTGATAATATTTCGCACCTCAGCTATCTGAGGCTCGGTGAAGGCGGGAGCTGGAGGCGTCTCCTGAGAACTGAACGCCAAACGACACCTATTGCAATTGGATTTCTTCGCCGTACCAGCTAGATCGCGGTCGTCTTGGTTGGGTTCTTGAGAAGGAGGCCCGCAGAACTCGTCCGCGTACCCATGTTCAGCAAAGTACTTATCGACATTGGTAAATGTACCGTCGTCGTTGTCGTCGTCGTCCGGATCCTGTGCCATATGCATGTCCGGATCCTGTGCCATAGGGATGTCCGGCATGTCTGGTAGCGTTGCGGCGTTCTTGCCATGGCTTGGCACTGGCACGACTGGCGGTCTTATCTGTGGGGTGGTGTCCCCCGCCCCCAAACGAATCTGGCTCTTCGGCCAAAACAGGGGCCAGCTTACGCAGGTGTTGAGGGTCATCTCATCTTCTTCGTCGGCCCCAGCGGGTCAAATCGGAGGTAACAGCTCATCGCACCCTGGCAGCACTCGAACCAGTTCAACCCTATACACTATGGGTGGCATTGGATTACCGTGGAACACGGGGTTGCCTGGTTGAACGATTCTGCCCTTGGAAACATCAACCAACTCGCCACCCACGAAGTGTAGGAGAGTGCAAGGAACGTCGGCGGCGCCCTGCGAAAACATGTAGGGCGTCAGGGATGCCCAGTCAAAGGAAAGGAGATGAAGTCATCGGCCGAGAGGCTTAGTTACTGTGATGCCGTCGAGATCGGCTAATGTCGAGGCACCGCCAACGGCGGGCGTGCAACTGACGGAGGGGCCGCTTGCTAGTGAGGTGCCGGCCGGCGTACACCTGGGTCCATTAAGCTCCAATGCCCGTGCCGGCGCCAGAGACACGAATACCGCCTCCGCCGGAGACACCAATGGCGCCGCCTGAGACACCAATGGCGCCGCCTGCGTGTTGTGCAAGTTGCTGGTCGTGAAGCTGGGAACCGGGGGAGGCCCCTGTTGGCCGCCCGCAATCCACGTCGCCAGCCCATGAATCAACGTAGGCACCATGGCAGTGAGCATCGTTCCCAGTTGTTGTTGCACTTGCTCTTGGACAATCTTCGGAATCCGCGCCACTTGTGCCTTGAGTGCTTCAACCTTGTGCGACTGGCTTTCTGAGCTGGTCTTTTTCTCCTTTCGCCCACTAGTGGTATAGTATGGCGACCATTTTGTGGACAAGCCTTTGCCGGCCACACGACCAGCTGACGTTGGCTTACTGAGCTTATCCTTGTTTTTCATTATGTTCAACGCCCTATTTAAAGGGGTGTCGAAAGGGGAGCTCTGAGACGACCCCGCACTACTGCTTTCAGTGTCCTGCAGAAGAAACGTGAACCATAGAAATATTGGGGATTAATTAGAATGCAACCATATGGAGCTAATTATGCGGGGGTGTATTCCTTACCAGAACAAGCTCGAGCGCCCTGGTCTTCAGATCCATGGTAAGCTCCTTTGTTACCGGGTCCTCCTTGTACCGGGCCCTGAGAAAGTTCCTGGTCTGCTTGTCACAGTATTTCTCGAAGCAGGGCGGTAGGCCTTGCTCGGCACGCTCCGCGTCCTCCTTGTCCCATATAGGCTCCGCCACTCTGTAACCGCCGGGACCGAGTTGGTGGACCCCTAAGTTCAACTACCGCATTTCTTTCCTCCACTGACTTGATTCGGAGGTTGCACTGCTCTCGCACTTGATCTTGAACTCCTTGTAGTCATCTTCGCTGATCAAAGGATATTTCGCTTTGGTCTTCTCATAACTATCACCTTTTTCAATCATTGCCTTCACCATGCTTCTCCAAGTAGATAGGGCCGTGCTCATCCTCGTGAGGGCGGCACTGTTCACTTTGTTCCCGGAGAGGCGTGTGTTTGCAAAGTCAGCGGGGAACTTGTATCGTTCGTGCAGCTTCATGAAGAGGAGTGTCGGTGTCAAAACCGGCGGATCTCGGGTAGGGGGTCCCGAACTGTGCGTCTAGGCGGATGGTAACAGGAGACAAGGGACACGATGTTTTTTACCCAGGTTCGGGCCCTCTCGATGGAGGTAAAACCCTACTCTTGCTTGATTGATATTGATGATATGGGTAGTACAAGAGTAGATCTACCACGAGATCAAGGAGGCTAAACCCTAGAAGCTAGCCTATGGTATGATTGTATGTTGTGTATGTTGTCCTACGGACTAAAGCCCTTCGGTTTATATAGATACCGGAGAGGGCTAGGGTTACACAGAGTCGGTTACAATAGTAGGAGATCTACGTATCCGTATCGCCAAGCTTGCCTTCCACGCCAAGTAAAGTACCTTCCGGACACGAGCCGGAGTCTTCAATCTTGTATCTTCGTAGTCTTGGAGTCCGGCGGACATTGATAGTCTGGCTGTCCGAACACCCCCTAGTCCAGGACTCCCTCAGTAGCCCCTGAACCAGTATTCAATGACGATAAGTCCGGCGTGCATAATGTTCGGCATTGCAAGGCGGGTTCCTCCCTTGAATAATCCAGAGAAGATAATGAACACCAGGATAGTGTCCGGCTCTGCAAAATAAATTCCACATTCCACCGTAGAGAGAATAAAATGTACACTTAGTTCAATCTGCTGACGTATTATGCGGCGTGACATCACACCGCCACCAGGCTTTTGTTTGAATCATTATACCACCTCAGCATGTTTAGCGAAGCGGTTTCCTTGGCACGTCTTGTCGAAGCAGAGATCGTGTTCCCCTTATTCCGGGATTCTCATCAATACGTGCGTGGGTAACCCAACCGCGCCATCAACGGTGGCGCTTGGGAGATAAGCGAGTTTTACCAGGCCGGGCCTCATGAGAGGGTCGTCTTCCTTCCCCACTTCCTTCGCGGACTGGGCTTTCCGCTCCATCCATTTGTTCGGGGCTCCTGTTTTACTACGGCCTAGATTTCCACGATCTGGCGCCGAACTTTATCCTCAACATCTCGGCGTTTATCATCGTGTGCGAGGCCTTTCTCTGCATCCGGCCCCACTTCGGCCTGTGGCTCAAGACCTTTAACGTCAAGCCAAAGGTTGTGAAGGGTACGCAAGCAGAATACGGAGGCGCTATGTTGGGCAAATTGCCCAACGTCCCTTGGCTAGAAGGGACCTTCGTGGACTCCGTCAAGGGGTGGCAATCGGGGTGGTTCTACATCACTGAGCCGCGCAAATCCACGTGGGTGGCGGCCCCCGAGTTTAGATCAGGCATCCCCACGCAGCTCACCTCCTGGAAAAAGAAGGGCTTGCAGTTGGGGAATCCGGTGGAGGTGACAGGACTCCGAGCATGTATCAAGAAGACGGTGAGCAATAGGCTCAGGCTCGTCGACGTGGTCCAAGTCATGCTCATCCGGCGGATCCTCCCATGCCAAGAACGGGCATTTAATTTGTGGGAGTTCAATCCGGAACAGCACCAGGCGCTAAGCGAACTCTTCGATACAGCATACGAAGGCGCCTGGAGGGTGCTGTTCAAGGGCGCCGAAGCCCCTACGTCCGCGACCAAAGACCGCGGATTCAGCTCACAGAATCCAACTGACGAGGTAAGTGATTCAACCCCATTACGGGACACTTGTGATAATTAGATTGACTCTAGTGAGGCTTCATTCTGCCTCTTCCTTTGACAGGAATGGATGGAGAAGGCCAAGCTGCTCATCAGCCCGGCTCCCATGCCAGAAGACCTAGCGAACGCCCGCTTAACAGGGCTGATGGTTCCGGCACCGCACGTGGTGCCGGAGAAGAAGGCCAAGAAGGTGGCCACGGGGACTCGAAAGAGTTCCCGCAATCAGGCGTCTGACGACGACGAGGACTCCTCTCCCGAAGACGAGGAGGAGGAGCACTCTCTCCCGGAGGAGGGAGAGAAGAAAAGGAAGGCTTCCCCTATCGGGGGGGCCGAAGGGTCCAAGAGGGGGAGAACTATCCCCCCGGACAGTTCCGCCAACATCAGCGTTGGTGAGGATGAGCGGCCTCCAAGGGCCAGGTGTCCGGCAAGATCGTAAGTATCCGGATCCTTGATGTGTAATTTCTTTTATGTCGCGTAGTATCCTTCTAACGCCGCATTCTGCCCGTAGTCCGGCCAATGATGATCTCCCCGACTCATCGAGCGGGTCATTGGCCTCGTCGGATGTGAATTCCATCCCGACTGCCTCCACCCCACGCGCCAACGAGGACGTCGAGGTGGGATCCCAGAGAGGGACCCATCAGGAGGAGGCTCGGGAGGCGCCGTCAGGCAGCCCCCCGGACTTCGTGCCAGACTCTACATCAGAACCCGCAGTGGTTCCAGAGTTCGGCAAGCGGCCCCTTCGAAAGAAGGGCAGGACCGTGACGCCGGCGGCCTCCGTCCAACCGGAGGCGCCGGATAACCTACTGGAGGCGCTTAAAGGCGCTTCCATCGAGGAAGAACACCGCACTATCATGAGTGCGGTGATTAAGAAGGTTCAGCTCGCGAAAAGCGGGCTGACCGAAGCCTGCAGTAGCCTTTTAACAGGCTTTGAGGTAAGAAGTTAAAATTATGTAATATAATACCGCATAGACAGTAGCCCCTGATGCTTAGTTCGGTGTTCGGAAAGAAAAGCCGGACTAAGGATCTATAAGTAGATATACGCAGGGTTGCCTAAAATATGTCAATATGGGTTTGCAGGCTGCACTGCTGACCTCTGCCGCACTAACGGCGGAGGTTGAGGTGCTGAAAAAGGATCTCGAGCGGTCCGAGCAAGAGCTCGGCCATGCAAAGAAGCAGCTCGAGGAAAAATAAGGTGAGTAACACCTCTTTGAATAAGTACCTTACAGAAAAGGATTTTGGTTGCAAATAAAATTGACAAGGATAATATGTGCATTGCAGGGGCCACTAACGAGGTGGCAACCCTGAAGGATGCTGTGTACGCGGCCGAACGCAATGCGGCCGCGGAACGGGCTGAGCGAGAAAAGCAAGAGGCACGGGTGGCGGAAGTTCGGCAAGAGCTCCAGGTTCTCATGGAAAAACACGAGGGTTTGGAGCGTGACTCCAAGACTCGAGAGTCCGAGCTTGCCTCGGCTCTCAAAAGTGCCAAGTCCGCCAAGGCCGAGGCCCATAAGGCCCTTCAGGAGGTTGAGGACATAAAGAAGATAGCGGCGGGTAAGGCGTTTTTCATGCAAAGTGGGCATGTTAATGTGAACTACCTGACACTTACCCGAATTCGGAGCTCTCCAGGGGCATTTGCAGATCTGCCGCGTAGTGCGGCTAATGCCGCCGCATTCTATCATGGCGAGGAGGGGAGCTCGATGGAGAAGGTATTCTGGTCTTAGTATACTGAGGCCGGCCATCTGGTGCCCCCAAGCGACCAGCTGAAGCAGCTGGTCGAACTCCACAAAGTAGCTGAGGAGGCCATGAAGGGCCTCATAGTCCGGCTGTGGCCTGGACAGGCCATGCCTGGTAGCTACTTTGGCCTCGTGCGGTGGCTGGTGGATGCATGCCCTAGGCTGGATGTAGTCAAGCGCTTCGCCTGTATCGAAGGTGCTCGTCGGGCCCTTGCCCGCATAAAGGTGCAATGGGGCAAATTGGATGCGGAGAAGCTTCTCACTGACCCACCGCCACCGGGCAAGGAGTATCGCACGCCGGAGAAGTATTATAATATTGTCCTGAAGGGAGCCTGCAATATTGCAGATGAGTGCTCCCGAAATGTAATCTTTGAGTGAACTCGCTGTTTATTTATCCTGTGCGCTGAAAACTTTGTTCATATGCGCCATGAGCAACGCTTGTTTAATTTAAAATATTACCTTCTGTGCGGCCGTTTATAAAATCTGAGAGATGGCAAGTCGTTGGCTTCAGCCCCCAAGCCACAAGTGCTGGGGTGTTCGGTGATAAACTTGAGCACTCTTGTTCCCATATTTGGGTCCATCTAGGGAGGCGCTCAACACGACGAACAAGGCGACCGGACTTATAATGCTTGAACACTCTCACTTAGCCACATAATTCTATAATTTTAAATTTCGGCGAAGCCCCTGGTATTCGGAAGACCGAATCCGAGGCGCTATCCACGCCTTCATCGGACATAATACGGAACTTCGCTCGAAGCGGCGTGAGTCTTTAAGGACCCGAAAAAACCTCTCGAACCGCGACCAGTCTCTCGCCTTATCATGCCAGTCAGTTTTAGCTTTCTCCACTGAGGCGTTAACCCGGCTCAACCGGGGCGCAATCGCAGTGGTTCTCCCAGTGCTACCTTAGCCGACAGAACGGAAACGTAAGGTGCCAAACATGGGAGCCGGGCAAACCCAACTATTGACCCAAGACATGATTCGGAGCCGATTCATATAATGCTATAAGTTCGGGGTGCCGCACTTGTGAAAGTGTTCGGACTTTATCACACCATAGAGTGGGGAACATAAGCCCCTGGTGTATTATGCCGTACCAAAATATACGGGTGCCAGATGTCATATAATGAGCATATATATATATATAATGTAATGCAATTGCGATCATAAAGGTGCTGCATTATTAATGAAAGAAAAAGTCTGCTAGTAGAGCGGACTGATACAAATAGTGCGGTAAGCAAGGGATTTGGACTAAATAAACATGTCCCCCTCCAGGGATGGGCTGCAGATTTGGTGTATATAATTGAATTTAATGCTCGTAATTGAGACCACCTAAGTGTTCGACGCGGCCTTCTTAAGTCCCTGACTGTTGCATCATGAGTTCGGCAGGTTCACCGCCGGACAGGGCTTCTTGTTAACAGAGTCCTGTGTAGAAAAAAGAAGAAAGATAATAAAAAAAGGGAGGCACATTTGTGAGCCCCTGGTGTGGTCGAACCGCACTTTGGGTCCATTGTGATCGTGCCCCCTCCCCTGTGCCCATGGTATCTCCAAGGCGTAATGATGTACGCGGAGTGTTATTCTTGCGATTATACGCGGGCGAGGGTTGGGGCCGCATTGCTACGCGTGCTCTGATCGCGCCAGGTGGTCTTGATTGGGATTGCTCCGGGCGCGCTTTGCTGTATCCGGCCGCTTAACGGCTGGACTCGAGAATTGCCTTAGAAGGCTGCTCTGTACCTCTGCCGCGAGAGCCGCTGTATGTTCCTCCATTCGGAGGGAGCGTTCCGTATTCCCATTGACCATGATGACTCCACGAGGGCCTGGCATCTTGAGCTTTAGGTATGCATAATGCGGCACCGCGTTGAATTTGGCAAACGCGGTTCGTCCAAGCAGAGCGTGATAGCCGCTGCGAAACGGGACTATGTCGAAGACTAACTCTTCGCTCCGGAAATTATCCGGGGATCCGAAGACCACTTCCAGTGTGACTGAGCCTGTACAGTTGGCTTCCACTCCTGGTATGACACCTTTAAAGGTTGTCTTTGTAGGTTTAATCCTTGATGGGTCTATGCCCATTTTGCGCACTGTATCCTGATAAAGCAGGTTCAGGCTACTGCCGCCGTCCATCAGGACTCTCGTGAGGTGAAACCCATCGACGATTGGGTCTAAGACCAATGCGGCGAATCCGCCGTGGCGTATGCTGGTCGGATGGTCTCTTCGATCGAAAGTGATCGGACCAGAGGACCATGGGTTGAACTTTGGGGCGACTGGCTCCATCGCATAGACGTCCCTTAGTGCGTGTTTCCTCTCCCTCTTGGGTATGTGGGTCGCGTATATCATATTCATCATCCGTACTTGTGGGGGAAAACCCTTCTGTCCTTTGCTGTTCGGCGGCCGGGTCTCTTCCTCGTCGTCGCTATTTAGCCCCTTGTCATTGTGTTCGGCAATTAACTTGCCGGCCTGCTTGAACACCCAGCAATCTCTATTGGTGTGGTTAGCTGGCTTTTCAGAGGTGCCATGTATCTGGCATGAGCGGTCGAGTATTCGGTCCAAATTGGACGGACCCGGAATGGTTCTTTTAAATGGCTTCTTCCGTTGACCGGGTTTAGAGCCTCGGAATCCGACATTGACCACCGTATCCTCCTTGTCGTCGCCGTTAATTCAGCGCTTGTTTTTATTTCGACGTGACCTGCCGTTGTTGTCCTTAGTATCCGGACTGCCAGAATTTTTACGGAGATTGTTGCTGCGGGCTAGCCAGCTGTCCTCTCCCGCACAAAAGCGGGTCATTAACGATGTGAGGGCTGCCATGGATTTCGGCTTTTCCTGCTCCAGGTGCCGGGCTAGCCATTCGTCCCAGATGTTATGTTTGAAGGCTGCAAGGGCCTCTGCGTCCGGACAATCGACGATTTGATTTTTCTTTGTCAAGAAACGTGTCCAGAATTGTCTGGCCGATTCGTCTGGCTATTGAATGATGTGGCTTAGGTCATCGGCGTCTGGTGGTCGCACATATGTGCCTTGGAAGTTATCAAGGAATGCGGCCTCCAGGTCCTTCCAACACCCAATTGACTCTGCGGGCAAGCTGTTAAGCCAATGCCGAGCTGGTCCTCTAAGCTTGAGTGGGAGGTACTTTATGGCATGGAGATCGTCGCCGCGGGCCATATGGATGTGGAGAAGATAGTCTTCGATCCACACCGCGGGGTCTGTTGTGCCATCGTAGGATTCGATGTTTACGGGTTTAAACCCTTCGGGGATCTGATGATCCATTACTTCATCAGTGAAGCATAACGGGTGTGCGGCGCCCCTGTATTGAGCAATATCACGACGCAGCTCGAGAGAGCGCTGTCCGCTGTGTTCGGCCCGGCCAGGGTTATTGTATCCGGCACGACGGTATTCGTCATGGGTCGTAGGGCGCCCATGTGATCCATAGATGGATCTGGATTGCCTTGCTTTGTCCTCCAATATGTCTCGCAAGTCCGGCGCGTTCCCTCTTGGCTTCGTACTTTTGGAGCGATGCCGGGGTATAGTCTTGGCTGGGGGCCTGGATGCCTCTTTGTCACGACCACGGGGTGGTCGGTCAGCCATATCATGCGTTGGTGATGGATGTACGTATGCTTCCTCCTCTAATCGGGGGAGCAGCTTGCGTTTTGGGTAACTTTTGGAGGGACGTTCGAGTTTATACTCTTCGGCCGCGAGGACCTCGGTTCATCGATCGGCCAGCAGGTCCTGATCAGCTTGAAGCTGCTGCTGCTTTTTCTTTAAGCTGTTTGCTGTGGCGATAAGCCTGCGCTTGAAGCGCTCTTGTTCAACGGGATCCTCGGGTACGACGAATTCGTCATCGTTGAGGCTTGCTTCGTCTTCGGAGGGAGGCATATAATTATGATCCTCAACCTCTTCGTCTGCCGCCCTCTCATGAGGGCTGCCTTCTGCATCCTCCTGCGCTGAGTCTTGCTGGAGGGGATTGTCTTCGGCACTCTCTGGAGTGTTATTATCTCCTATGCCGGAATCTCCGTTTTTATTGTGGCGAGATTTAGAGCGGCGCCGCTGACGCTGGTGCTTGGGCTGTTTCTTTAAGGGATCTGCCTCCGCTGTTCCTTCGCCGTCCCCATCTTTTGGGGTATCCACCATGTATACGTCATATGACGAGGTGGCCTTCCAGTGCCCCGTGGGCGCTGGTTCGTCTCCGGCATCGTCGTCCATAGCGTCGATGTCTTCGGAGTCATAGTCTAGCATGTCGGTTTGATCGTCGACAGTGGCTACAAAGTGGGTGGTGGGTGGGCTCTGAATTTCTTCGTCGTCCACATCCCAACCATCCTGGCCATAATCCGTCCAGGACTCTCCTGATAACGAGAGATGCTTTAGTGAATTTAAGATATCGCCGAAAGGCGAGCATTGGAAGATGTCCGCGGCGGTGAATTCCATAACCGGCACCCAACCCAGATCGATTGGTAGGGGCGCGGGAGGTTCGGAGTCCGGCGAGGAGTCCGGCGCCTCGGAATCACGAGTTTCGCAGGGGACAAGATTGGTGTTCGGCTCCATCGCCGTGGATGTTGAAGCCCCCAGGGCGGCGTCTATCCACCGGCCCTCGATCTGGGCGACCGGCTCTGGGCTAATGGCCGGAGCGGATCCGTGTGCGGCCACCAAGGCACTGTTCAGCGGCAGAGCTAGATCATTCCCATCGTCACAGTGCAGCGCGCTTGGCTGTGGCTCGAGTCCGTCGAGGATCAAGTCTACTCGGACATCGGCCGTGAAGTTTAAGCTTCCAAATCTGACCTGACGGCCAGGGGCGTAGCTTTCGATCTGCTCCAGATGGCCAAGTGAATTGGCCCGCAGGGCGAAGCCGCTGAATACGAAGATCTGTCCGGGGAGGAAAGTCTCACCCTGGACAGCGTTGCAGGTTGAAGATGCCATCAAGCCTATTGGTGACGACACAGAGGAACTCTCAATGAAAGCACCAATGTCGGTGTCAAAACTGGCGGATCTCGGGTAGGGGGTCCCGAACTGTGCGTCTAGGCGGATGGTAACAGGAGACAAGGGACACAATGTCTTTTACCCAGGTTCGGGCCCTCTCGATGGAGGTAAAACCCTACTCCTGCTTGATTGATATTGATGATATGGGTAGTACAAGAGTAGATCTACCACAAGATCAAGGAGGCTAAACCCTAGAAGCTAGCCTATGGTATGATTGTATGTTGTGTATGTTGTCCTACGGACTAAAGCCCTTCGGTTTATATAGATACCGGAGAGGGCTAGGGTTACACAGAGTCAGTTACAATAGTAGGAGATCTACGTATCCGTATCGCCAAGCTTGCCTTCCACGCCAAGTAAAGTACCTTCCGGACACGAGCCGGAGTCTTCAATCTTGTATCTTCGTAGTCTTGGAGTCCGGCGGACATTGATAGTCCGGCTGTACAAACACCCCCTAGTCCAGGACTCCCTCAAGGAGGCTGCGCAAATTCCCTTGGTCCTTATGCCTTAGGTTCTCGGTGTTGATCGAGACGGTGCTCCGGAGAATGCACCCGAGCTAAACCGAGTACCCCTTGACTACTTCTTTGGGCGCCGTCGGATGCCCGTCGGAGTTCACTTCAGTAAATTCCTCCTTGACGGTGCCAAGCACGCTCGGGCGCCAGTCCTTCCGTTGCCTCTTCGGTTGGCTGCCATCTATGCGTGCACCGCCATCATCAGTGGTGGCATCCTCGGCGGCACCATCAGTGGTGTCATCCCCGATGCCACTAGGGGTTGTGTAGTCAGGATCGGTGTCTTCCACGGGGTCCTCATAGCGGTGAGGTTCTTCCTCCAACTCCTGGGACAGCTCCCAGAATTGCTTGCCACCCGAACGGCAGGCCTCATCGTTGTTGGCCATGTTTCGCTCTTAATAGGAAAAAAGTTTGGTCAAGAAGTTGGTTATTGTCAAGGAACAAGATCATGGTCTCATCATTTAGGGTTTGTCGACACCGAGGCATCCTAAAAGCTAAGCTTTTATCATTTAGTGTTTGTCGACGCCGATGCACCCTAAAAGCCTAAGTGTACATCATTTAGGTTCTCATCGACACCGAGGCACCCTAAAAGCCAAGGTTTTATCACTTAGGGTTTGTCGACTCTAAGTTGGGCCTAATCACTTGGCTCTATTGCCACATATGGTTTAATGCAGCAAGAATAAAGGGGCAGTTGACCCTACTTAATTAAGTACTAAGATACCCCGGCCCATGCATTAGTAGCAAGTACCCCATATGTTCGATTTTTAGCAAAGTAATGAAAATAGGACATATGGAGTACCCGAATGTGCCGGAACGGAAGTTAATCGACATTCTGGCAAACTCAAGGGCCTCTCGGGGTACCTGCAAAATCATTATCCCCGCGTAATGAAGTCCCCAATGGGTCATTTTAGAAGATCACAAGTAGCATCATCACAAGTACAACATCATACTGATTTAGTTTACCATCACAAGTAAAATCATTATCCCAGATTTTTTTATCCCCAAGAAGGAATAAAAGCAGTAGGATGCATCTACTGATTTAGTTTATTGCCTTGTTAGCTTTTGTTGTTATCAGGAGTATCTCTTTCTTGTAAATCCCTCCTATGTGCATGCACCTTGCTACCCACACCACCACAAAATAATAGTGGAATAAAAACATTACTATGCCAAAGCAAGTGACTTCCACAACCACACAAATTAATTACTACTAGATGGAGTACTCCTAACTAAGCTTGTAGTACAAGTGACATGACAAGCATACCAAATAGGCAACTAAACTGTTTTTTTACCAAATAGGCAAATAGTATATGCAGACCATTCATAGAGGGACAAATCAGGAGTTCAGGACGTGGAGTCTCTGCTCCCGAGCTCAAATACACCGTCTTGATCAGTAAAATAAAAAAAAGTAAATACATAAATTAAAAAAATTCTTAATTTGTTTGACAACAAACATTGCTTAATGTTCACCCTCAAACATACTATAAATTTCCATTAAAAAAAGTCCTGATGCTTACACAAATCTGATGTTCACCCTCAAACTTACTTAGCATGTAAGCTAATTCAAGCTCCTAGCAGCAATGGTCACAAGTGACAGGAGCAGTGCCTACCACTAGGATGAGCACTTTTAATTTTTTTGCTTCTTCTTTTTTTGAGATAGAAGCACTTTCAGTCTCAGAAACAAAGATCACACAGCTTTATAAAATCAACTTTATAGGAAGTATTTGTGTAAGGAAACATTAATAAGTATCTAAGTGTTTTCAGTTCATTTTATACAAAAGACAAACAACAACCCTTTTCTTTTGCACCGGAAGAAAATGCTAGTACTATGTGATAAGCTTTAGAAAATGGAGTACTTACAGCAATTGTGCAGGCAATCAATCCAGGCTTCTCCCAGTGATCCAAAGCAACAAAGAATAGAAGAAAAGCACCAATATACCAGGGAATTGCAGCCAAGAAGAACCCTAGTAAGAACCTTCAAAACAAAACCAACCTAAAGTCTTTAATATGGATTGATTGTGCTTTCATTTTAAATTTGCAGGTAAGAACAATGAACTTATAGAAACTCCTTAATATGAATATTATATCGATGATAAAAGAAGTGAGACAAGAAATGTCTGCAGCCTTGAGTAGATTCTCGGGACCTGAAGGTTGTTAACCCTGCTCATATCAAATATTATGTTGTATTAGTAGCAAGTAGACAAGCCTCCATACATCAAGCCCTAAATGATGAATGAACTGGTCAGAAAAATCAACAGAAAATATTCATCATTCATTTCAGAGCTTCTTGTTCTTAGATGTAAACTAACCTATAGCTGGAAACTAAACCTATAAGTTAATAACAAGACAACCCACCATCATAGTGCAGGAGGAAAATTAAATTATGCTAGCTAACAAGGGGTCATTCCTGGTGCCCTGCAAATTGGTGCGGCTAAGGAACAATGGTGGCATTCGCATCATGCTAAAATTCTGTGCTCATGCTGCTGGTTATGTGTCAACAGGAACCCTGAACCTCAAATCATCCCAATTTTGCATTTGTTCCAAAATTGGCAACAAGGGATCGATCGGCTTTTAGAGCTAAAGAAGAAATGGCAGCCGGGCCGTGGATCGAGAAGAGGCAGGCGTTCTTGGAAAGCTAGCTGGGTAGGCCTAGGGTTAGAGTACATGTGGAGCTGGGGGTAGGAGACGCCGTTCTTGCCGTGCTCGCCGGCGAGGACGAGGCGAACAGAGGGCGTGCGGGAGGGGGCAGGCATGGAGAGGAGGGGGAGGGGAGGGAAGGTGAGGGGATGACTAACCACCGGGGAGAAGTCTAGTATGTCGGAGGAGATCGCCGGCGTTGAGGCGTCAGGTGGCGCGACGTCTTCGGGAGGAGTCGGCGGCGGCGTCTTGTGGAGGAGTCGGCGGCGGCGTGTTGTGGAGGAGTGGTGGCGGCGGCGGATTGAGGGGGAATCGAGAGGGTTGGAACCTTGTAACCTCACGTAACAAAACATGCTGACGGGGTTTTGCGTGGCGGGGGTGGGGGCGCGGGTGCAGCGGGGGTGGAGTTCTGTCAGGACCCCGACTCAATGCCACATCGATCTAGCATCTAACACCTCATGTCACTTTGCGGCCTCACGCACGGTATTCCCACGGGTGTCGCCTTACCTTTGCCCGGGACCGTTTGCGCCTTTTGGCACACGTATATGATAGTGTCGCTAGCATCCATATGATAAGGAGCCCGGGCTGACATGGCTAGTCATAAACCCAAAGTGGCACAAACTTACAGGGACAGGCATCCATGACCCAACATCGAATGTGTCGGTCTTTAGCGAGTGAATCCAGGCTGTAGCACTGGGCTAGCAGGACTCCGGTGAACCGGGCTGTAGCGGGCTAACAGGACTCCGGTATTCATCGCGTGATATTTCCCCGAAGGGACAGACACAGGAACGAAGAAGGACACATGCCGGCCAGCCTAAGTGTTCCGGAGCAGTAGCAAGCTACCATGGCTCAGTGGAACCACTAGGAGACATTTCCCGGTAAGAGAGGCTACTAAGGATAAACAACTAGGTCGTCAGATCTCACACATACCAAGCATTGCAATAACATACACACAATATGCCCGATATGTGCAAATACAACATGTCATCACAACATGACTCTACGACTCAAGTATTTTATTCATTAGGCTCCGAGGAGCGAGATATTACAAACATGGGTCTCATGACCCAACATTCAGAGCATACAAGTCAAAGCACAAGCGGAAGCTATGATGTCTGAGTACAGACATCTATAAATGAAAAAGGCTGAGAAGCCTGACTATCTACCAGATCCTGCCGAGGGCACAAGATCATAGCTGAGGTAACAAGCTAAACGTTGAAGTCCACGCGGAATTACTAGCGAGACTGAGGTCTCTCTGCAAAAACGTAAAATAGGCAAACGTGAGTACAAATGTACCAAGCAAGACTTACATCAGAACTATCTACATATGCATCATTATCAACAAAGGGGATGGTAGGGTTTAACTGCAGCAAGCCAGCTTTGACTCGGTGGCTATCCTAAACTACGACTGCAAGTAACTCTTTTGAGGTGGTGCACACGAGTCCACATATTCACCATATCAATACACCACTATGGATCCGCTCCCATCTCCCTACGAGAACGCCATCCATAGCACTCATGCTTATCTTGCGCATTTTAGAGTATCCACTTTCACTTGTCTATGAACTGTACAGGCAACCCAAAAGTCCTTTTCCGCGGACACGGCTATTCGAATAGATAATGTTAACCCTGCAGGGGTGTACTTCTTCACACACGCTCTCACCACTTACAGCCGTTTACACGACATGTACTCGGCAACCTTCAAGTGGAAGCCCAGCAAGGGTGTCGGCCACGACCTGACTAACCACACAAGTCTCTCGTCCAGGTTTATCGCCTATTCGGGTTCCATCCGCAAGGAGATCCGGCCGGGGTGTCGCTCACGGCCCCAAACGATGTGTGCAGGGTTCCCAAGCCCACCATCCGGGTGCCACTTGGTATACCAGGCCACTATGCCTAGTCTGTCCCAAGCCCACCTGTACCGGGTGCCACTTGGTAGACTACTAACACTACCTACAAACACCAGAAACTAGTTGCAACTCCTGGACAGAGATCGAGTTGATTAATAAGTCGAGAGAGCTTGGAGCGCCCGTAGCCCAATGTGTGGTAGTAACTGATCATGGATCACAAACACAGAACTCAGTTCTTGAGGACGGCTGCAATGAGACAACCCACCATGTACTCCTACATGGCCTCTCACCACTACCTTTACCAAATCGTGTTCACACACTTAGCTCACACACAGTAGGACATGTTCACACACCTCCAATTCATCCCTGATGAATCAGACCTGACACAACTCTAAGCAATAGCAGGCATGACAATCAAATATGAACGAGTAGGCACATCAGGGCTCAAACAACTCCTACTCATGCTAGTGGGTTTCATCTATTTACTGTGGCAATGACAGGTCATGCAGAGGATAAAGGGGTTCTACTACCGCAACAAATAACAGTTGTATCGTTGTTGTCCTAATGCAGTAAAATAGAGCAGGAGCGAGAGAGTGGGATTGTATCGGAATGAACAAGGGGTTTTTGCTTGCCTGGCACTTCTGAAGATAATATAGTTCTTCATCGGTGTCATCGAACTCATCGTCGGAACCACGTCTACTGAGAGGGAACAATTACCGACAAATAAAGAAGAAACACAATCAATGCAATGCAACAATATGATGCATGAATGTGACATGGCAATATGCTGTGGTTTGTGCTAATGCAACTAAAACCAGATTAAATGAAGTTGATTTGAATCAAAGATTCAAATTCAAATTCCATATATGATTTCTTATATGCCATTTAAATGAATTGTCCTAAACAGTAGTCATAAGTTGTTCTAACATGCATGAAAATGGTACAGATGGATAGATTGGATTTTTCTGATCATTTTTCATATATAATTTATCTCATTTGGAGTTACGGTTGAATTTCTATGATTTTTAGAAGTTTTTGCTATTTTCTGGAATTTCCTGAATTATTTTAAATCCAAAAAATGACTTACTGCATCAGCCTGACGTCTGTGTGACGTCAGCAGGTCAACAGGTCATGGTCCGGTCAAACCTGACAGTGGGTCCCGCATGACAGTGTGATTAGTTTAACTAAATTCATTTGGTACTAATCCTAGTTAATTAGCGGGGCTGGGCCCCACCTGTCATTGACCCAGGGGGTCAAACTGGCCCACCCGTGGTAAGACGGGGTCAGCAGGGTCAAACCCGCCGGCGACTCGACGCCGACGAGGCCCGAGACGGTGGCGGCCGTCGGAAACGCGCTACAGGGCACGGGCGAGGCCGTTCTTGGGCTTGTTGGAAAGCTCTAGCAGGCGCGCATCTAGTGGTGGTGGAGGCTGGGTCTATCGTGGCCGGAGCCAACGACAGCGAGCTCCAAGGCGGCGGCCGGAGTTCGGCCATGTGCGGGGTTGGGGCTGCGGCGTGCAAACGCAGAAGCTGAGGCGCTAGCGAGGCACTACGCGATGCGGCGGGCATGTTGGTTAGCACGGGATGACCAAATGGTCGCCGGAGCGACGCCGGCGACAAGCTCGGGCGGCGGTGGTTCTCGGTCTCGATGAACGCAATGGCTAGAGGACGGGAAAGATGCGGGAAACAAGGGGAAATGTAGTGGAGCTCACTGGGAGGTCGACGACTGGCTCAGCTGGCTCGGGGACGTGGCGGAGACGGCGAATCGACGAGCGGCATCCGGCGGCCGTGCGTGAAGAAGACGGCTCGATGACGGCGATGCAGGGCGTCCGAGGTCACTTGACTCGGCGGAGAGGATGAGGGCGAGGTAGCCGAGCTACTGGGCACGCCGAGGGGTCGAGGGGGAGGCTCTGGGTGCGGCAACGGCGGGCGGCGGCGATGAGCTCCGCTCGAGCTGCGCGAGAGAGAGAGAGCAGAGGAGGGGGAAGGGGTCGAGAGAGAGCAGGGAGCGAGGGGAGAGACAGAGGGGGCTGCGGGGCATATCCAGACGCGTCGGGGGCGCCTTGGTGGCAAGCAGGAGGTGGCCAGGGCAGCGTCGGCGCTCGCCACCGAGCTGCTTCGGGGCGAGGGGGAGGAAGACGACAGAAGGGTGGCCTGGTGGGCTAGGCCGACCACTTGGGCCGCCAGGTGGGCTTCACAGGTAAGTTAGGTAGGTTCCTTTCTTTCTCTTTTATTTTCATTTTCTATTTCTGTTTTCTGTTTTGATTTGAATCTTGCCACTGTTCGAAATTCCAACGGTTTCAAACCAGTGCCAAAAATCCTCTGAACAATTTTATGTTGCTAGATGGACTTTTCCAAAAGCACATAAAACATTTCAAAGTTATTTGAAAATATATTCTATATATTATGAATATAATTCCAAATTCAAATACAATAATAATTTAAATTCCATGCGCAAAATATTCCACAAAGATGTCCATTATTTTTGGTTTGCTGCAGAAGCCTTGCCAAAATATCCAACAAATAATAGGAACATTTTGGAAACACTGAATGCAATTTTTCAGGGTTCTTTGCCCTTCTTTTAATTGGATTCCGAGGCTTTCAAAATTCCCTCAGTTCAACTTTCTTGAATTTAAACATGATGCTCACATGAAGGGCTAGCCTAGTGCATACCAGAACTAGGGATGTGACAAGTTCGGCGGGGGTCGGGGCGGCGGTGTCGTGGGTCAGGGAGCAGCGCGCGGGTTGGATCTGGCAAGGGAGAGAGGGACGAAGGGGATCTGGCGAGGGAGAGGGAGGAATTAGCTAGGGCGAAGCTTACTAATGGCGCACCCCGCAGCGGTGCGCCATTAGTATGTTTTTTTAGATAGCAATGGCGCGCCACCCGCTGGTGCGCCATTAGTAATCTTTTTTTATATAGCAATGGCACACCAAGCAGAGGTGCGCCATTAGTAATCTTTTTTTATAGAGCAATGGCGCACCAGCCAGAGGTGCGCCATATGTAATTTTATTATTTTTTTGTTGCATCTAATAATTTTTAAGAAAATGAATATGAATATGAAACAGTAATAATTTTTTATAAAAACAGTAATAATTTTTAAAAAATATCATTATTAAAATAGTAACCTAGTCGGCGGCGGTGGAGTGGGGGAGGGTGCGGTGGGTCATCGGCGGCGGTGGAGCGGGGGAGGGTGCGGGGTGTCGGTGGCGGTGGAGCGGGGGAGGGTGCGGGGGGTCGGCGGCGGCGGCCGGTGGAGCGGGGGAGAGGGTGCGGGGGGTGCTTGGCGGCGAGGGGGACCGGATCTGGCGAGGTGGGATAGCAATCGAGATGGAGGGGGATCGAGATCGAGTGTCCATGAAATTTAAAAACATTCATGAGTTCAAAAAGTGTCCATGAAATACAATCGAGAAATGAAGGCTACAATTTAAATACAATCGATCTTAGCTAGCTATCTGTTCACAATCTTCTTGCCCTTATTTTTGTAAATGGAGTTCTTCTCTTGAACGGATGTCCTTTAGGTAGGGTGGTCCTGCTTCTTCTTGTGGGGTATGCTGATACTTCATCGTCGTCGTCATGTTCCATCTTCGGGTCCCCATACTTGTCGAAGTATTGCTCATTGGCGACTCCATCCATTCCGATGATCTTCCTTTTGCCTCTCCTCACGACAACACGACTGGGCTTTGGCGGGTCGGTAATGAAGAAGCATTGGTCCACTTGGGAAGCCAGTACCCATGGCTCATTTTTCGCGGTGATGTTTGCACCCGCGGTGTTGGATTTGGCTTCGGATATAACCATGGTGGTGAAATACCGGTCTTCTTTTATGAAGTTCGTGGCCCATCTGACACGGAACATGGGGACCTTCTCTCCAGCGTAGCTCAGCTCCCAGATCTCCTCGATCCTTCCGTAGTATCTGTCCTTATCGTTACCAGTGTAGGATTCCATCGTTACCCCGGAGTTCTGATAACCATCGCTCTTCATGTCCTTTCCCTCGGTGTAGAATGTGTAGCCGTTGATATCGTACGCCTCATACGTCATCAGGTTGTGCTTGGCGCCCTGTGACAAGGTGAATATGAGTTGTTCTTCCGCGGAAGAATCCTCATGTACAAGGTATGACAGAAGCTTCTGCTTGAACCAATGCGTGAAACATGAGTTGTGCTCTTTGATTATATCTCCGTCCGTCCTCTGTTGGCCTCGATCATTGTACGTCTTCTCAATAAAGGTCTTGTGCTCTACCACCCAAGGATCGACCACGTCTATGTGTTGTAGCGCGACTAGGTTTGCTCTTTCAAAGTCGGCGAGTCGACCCTCGAAGTCGACATGCATTTCACGGCGACCCTCACGGTGACCCGATCCAGCGATCCTGCCGAGGTGCCTGTTGACGGGTAGACCAACGGGGTTCTTGATGCCTAGATAATCCGTGCAGTAGGAGATGCACTCTTCGGTCAGAAAGCCCATGGCTATGATTCCCTCTGGGCGTGACATGTTGTGAATGTATCCTTTGATGACACCAGTCATCATTTCGAATGGCATCATGATGTGCAGGAACGTCGGCCCGAGTTGGATGATATCCTCCACGATATGGACCAGCAGATGCACCATAACGTCGAAGAATGCGGGCGGGAAGTACATCTCAAGCTCGCATAGTATCACCACGATCTCTTCCTGTAGCCTTCTGAGTTGCCTCACGCCAACCGACTTCCGAGAGATGACGTCGAAAAAGTTGCATAGGCCAAACAGCATTTCACAGACATGCGCGTCCATGATCCCATGGATTGCAATTGGAAGTATCTGCGTCATCAACATGTGACAGTCGTGAGACTTCATCCCGCTGAACTTCTGCTTCGCTGTGTCTAGGTATCTGCTTATCTTCCCCGCGTAACCGTAAGGAAGTTTTACTCCTACGAGGCAGGTGAAAAACTGATCGATCTCCTCCTGACATAGAGTGAAGCACGCGGGAGGGTAGTCATTTCCGGTCTTCTTGGCCTTTTTTCCTTTACGACGACTTTCCGTGTCCTGCTTTGCCTCATCATCATCATCATCATCATTAGCGTGAAGCTCCTCCCTGATGCCCATTGATTTCAAGTCTGCCCTTGCTTTCGGCCCATCTTTGGTCCTCTCTGGCATGTTGAGCAGGGTACCAAGCAGACTCTCGCACACTTTCTTCGTGATATGCATGACATCAAGGCTGTGAGGCACATGGTGGATCTTCCAGTACGGCAAGTCCAAGAAAACAGACCTCGTTTTCCATACCTTCAGCAGTGGCTCTGGCGCCTTTTACTTCTTTCCCCGGCTCGGGCGCCTTTTGCTTCTTTTCCGGCAGTGGGCAATCTTTCCAATTTTTCAACAGCTGGTCTATTTCCTCGCCGTTCCTCGTACACGAGCGTCTTCGGGGTTTGGTTTCACCATCGAACAGATCCTTGCATTTTCTCCATGGGTCATCGTGGCGAAGCCACTTTCGATGTCCCATGAACACGGTTTTCGAAGACCCGGGATCTCTATTGTCAGGACCCCGACTCAATGTCACATCGATCTAGCATGTAACACCTCATATCACTTTGCGGCCTCACGCACGGTATTCCCACGGGTGTCGCCTTACCTTTGCCCGGGACCGTTTGCACCTTTTGGCACACGTATATGATAGTGTCACTAGCATCCATATGATAAGGAGCCCGGGCTGACATGGCTAGTCATAAACCCAAAGTGGCACAAACTTACAGGGACAGGCATCCATGACCCAACATTGAACGTGTCGGTCTTCAGCGAGTGAATCCAGGCTGTAGCACTGGGCTAGCAGGACTCCGGTGAACCGGGCTGTAGCGGGCTAACAGGACTCCTGTATTCATCGCGTGACATTTCCCCGAAGGGACAGACACAGGAACAAAGAAGGACACATGCCGGCCAGCCTAAGTGTTCCGGAGCAGTAGCAAGCTACCATGGCTCGGTGGAAACACTAGGAGACATTTCCCGGTAAGAGGGGCTACTAAGGATAAACAACTTGATAGTCAGATCCCACACATACCAAGCATTTCAATAACATACACACAATATGCTCGATATGTGCAAATACAACATGGCATCACAACATGACTCTACGACTCCAGTATTTTATTCAATAGGCTCCAAGGAGCGAGATATTACAAACATGGGTCTCACGACCCAACATTCAAAGCATACAAGTCAAAACACAAGCGGAAGCTATCATGTCTGAGTACAGACATCTATAAGTGAAAAAGGCTGAAAAGCCTGACTATCTACCAGATCTTGCCGAGGGCACAAGATCGTAGCTGAGGTAACAAGCTAAACGTCGAAGTCCATGCGGAACTACCAGTGAGACTGAAGTCTCTCTGCAAAAACATAAAATAGGCAAATGTGAGTACAAATGTACCCAGCAAGACTTACATCAGGACTAACTACATATGCATCATTATCAACAAAGGGGATGGTGGAGTTTAACTGCAGCAAGCCAGCTTTGACTCAGTGGCTAACCTAAACTATGATTGCAAGTAACTCTTGAGGTGGCGCACACGAGTCCACATATTCACCATATCAATACACCACTATGGATCCGCTCCCGTCTCCCTACGAGAACGCCATCCATAGCACTCACGCTTATCTTGCGTATTTTAGAGTATCCACTTTCACTTGTCTATGAACTGTACAGGCACCCCAGAAGTTCTTTACCGCGGACACGGCTATTCGAATAGATGATGTTAACCCTGCAGGGGTGTACTTCTTCACACACGCTCTCACCACTTACCGCAGTTTACACGACATGTACTTGACAACCTTCAAGCGGAAGCCCAATGTGGGTGTCGGCCACGACCTGCCTAAACACTCAAGTCTCTAGTCCAGGTTTATCGCCTATTCGGGTTCCATCCATGAGGAGATCTGGCCGGGGTTTTGCTCACAACCCCAAACGATGTGAACAGGGTTCCGAGACACCAAACGGGCACCCGGTATACCCGGCCACGTGCCTACCGCATCACAGCCCACCCCTCCGGTCAGCGCTGCCCACGGCCTCCAGCATACTACAAACACCAAAAACTACTTGCAACTCCTGGACAGAGGACAAGGGTGATTAAGAAGCCGAGAGGGTCCATTGGTTTTGGGCCCAATGCGTGGTAGTAGCTGAATCATGGATCACAAACACAGAACTCAGTTCCTGAGGACGGCTGCAATGAGACAACCCACCATGTACTCCTACATGGCCTCTCACCGCTACCTTTACCAAATCGTGTTCACACACTTAGCTCACACACAGTAGGACATGTTCACACACCTCTGATTCCCCCGATGAATCGGACCTGACTCAACTCTAAGCAGTAGCAGGCATGACAACCAAGCATGAATGAGTAGGCACAACAGGGCTCAAACAACTCCTACTCATACTAGTGGGTTTCATCTATTTACTATGGCAATGACAGGTCATGCAGAGGATAAAGGGGTTCAGCTACCGCAGCAAGTAACAAATGACTCGTTGTTGTCCTAATGCAGTAAAAGAGAGCAGGGCGAGAGAGTAGGATTGTATCGGAATGAACAAGGGGGTTTTGCTTGCCTGGCACTTCTGAAGATAGTATAGTTCTTCATCGGTGTCATCAATCTCATCATCGGTATCACGTCTATCGAGAGGGGACAAATACCGGCAACACAGAAGGAAACACAATCAATGCAATGCAACAATATGATGCATGATCATGACACGGCAATATGCTGTGGCTTGAGCTAATGCAACTAGCAACAGATTAAATGAAGTTGGTTTGAATACAAGATTCAAATTCAAACTCCATACGTGATTTATTATATGTCATTTAATTGAATTGTCCTAAACAATAGTCATAAGTTGTTCTAACATGCATGAAAATGGTACAGATGGATAGATTGGATTTTTCTAATCATTTTTCATATATAATTTATTTCATTCTGAGTTACGGTTGATTTTATATGATTTTTAGAAGTTTTGGACATTTTCTGAAAATAATAAATCATTTAAGATTTATTTAAATTCCAGAAAGGAATTATTGCGTCAGCATGACCTCATAGTGATGTCAGCAGGACAACGGGCGGCCCAGGTCAAACCTGACCAGTGGGGTCCACTGGTCGGTGACACAGTGCTGGTTTGTGTGGCTGATGGGTGGGACCAGGTCAACGGCCACGTCAGCGGGTCAATGCTGACGCGTGGGTCCACAGATTTTATTAATTGATCTAACTATTTTGGTTAGCCGGTAACCTAATTAAGTGGGTCCCACTGTCAGTGGCTCTAGGGGTTAATTAGTTGGATCATTAACACTAATTAAGCATGCCACATCGGCAGTCGCCGGAGTATCGCCGGCGGCGACCATTCCGCACGGCGGCGCGGCTCGGATTTGAGCTAGGGGCGATGGTTTGGCGCGCGGTTTGGCTCGTTGGAGAGCCCTCACTGGTGTGCATCGAACGATGGAGGTGGCCGTGCCTGTGGTGGCCGGTACCGACGACGGCGAGCTTGTGAGCGGCGGCCGGAGCTCGGGTGCGCTCGGGTTCGGCGCTGCTACTCACAAATGAGGGAGCTGAGGCGCTGGAGGGGCTCTACGGGTCGCGGCAAGCACAACCGGTGCATGCCCGTGACCAAATGGTCACCGGGGTTTCGCCGGCGACGATCCCACGCGGCGGCGGCTGCTGTTAGCAAGGGCGGCGGCGGCTACGGCAATCGAACGGAGGCGGGGTTAGGGGGAAATGACCGGGGGCTCACAGCACAACGATTGAAGTATTCAGCGGGCTTGGGGAAGGCCTGTAGACGATGGAGCGACGACGGCGATCGCCGGATCCCGCGGAAGAAGACGGCGGTGATGGCGTGGCTTCGGGTTACCCGACATCGCGTGCATCGGCGTAGAGATTCAAGGATCCGAGGCGGAGCTTGTGGGCTAGCTGGATGGCCGCGGGGATGCTGGTGGCCGCGGTGGCTCACGGCAGCGTGCTCAGGCGCATGAGGGGAAGAGAGAGGGAGAGAGACAGAGGAGAGGAGAGGGCACGGGGAGAGAGTGAGAGAGCGTCGAGGGGGAAGGTCGGGGCGATGCACGTGGCGCTCGGGGCCGACTCCAGCAGTGGCAAGCAAGCAGGAGGTGGCCGAACACGTGCTCGTGCGCGCCGGCCACGCGCTCGTCCTCCTAGCAAGGGGGAAGACGACAGGGAGGAGCCCCTGGTGGGCTGGGCCGGCCAGCTACAGTGCTGGGCCGGTTGGTGGCGTCAGGTAAGTTTTCTCTGCTCTGTTTTTTTTTATTTAATCTTTTGCCACTGTTTCGAATTTAGAACAATTCAAACAATGCCAAAAACTCCTGTAAATATTTTTATTTTGCTAGATGGACTTTTCCAAAAGCTCATAAAATATTTCAGGGGTATTTGAAATTATATTCTAATTATATGAATATAATTCAAATTCAAATAGCTAATGATTTAAGTTCAAAGTCCCAAGATTAAGTCCTTAAAAATGTTCAATACTTTGGTTGGGACCAGAACCCTTGCCAAAATTATCAAACATTTAAGAAGAGCATTTTGGGAACAATGAATGAGATTTTAGGGTTTTTGCCCCTCTTTTATTTAAGTTTTTTGAGGCTTCCGAATTTCCTCAGTTCAAGTTTCAAAAATTTAAACATGATGCAAACACTAGGCAGCACCAGAAGCTAGGGACGTGACAACTCTCCCCCACTAAACAAGAATCTCGACCCGAGATTCAAGACATGAGGTAAGAAGACAGAGGGGACACAAAGCTAACACGATCTTCACGATCCAACTGTCGTTCTCAAAGATGTTGATTCATTGCTTCATATTGATCCTGACGTCTTTGCTTTTGAGAACTTCATCCAACACGAGGACAGGGACACTCTACAAGGATGGATCATCCTAAAGATCACAAAATCAACTCACAGGATGAGACATAGAAACATCTCTTGAGCTGAGAGGCAAAACACACATCAGGAAGGGTGGAAGAAACAATTTGACGAGGGTTTCAATGTAGCGAGGAAAATAGTTGCCATGATACCATAACTGGGCACCTTAGGGAAGGTGACTCGTAGAAATATCCCCTTAAGTGGCAAAAAGAATTACCTTTGATTCAGAGATCATTGAAACTCTTTATACCGGCCTAAGGCAATTCTCGAGCGACCATTGGAGGGGTTCGATAGAATGACATACCCGGACCAGTATGGATGATGTGGATTAACTTGTTGAAAACAACACAAGGGATGATTTTAGCAACTGGGAAAAAACTTAACAGTAGAGAGTGAGTCCACTGTTGAAAGGGTTATAGCATAACCGAGGAAAACTGGGAACAAACTCGGTTAGTAACTATGATAGCACCTAATGCTTGTGCATGCTTTCAAGAGCTTGGGCATTTCCATATTCATCAAGGTTTAACCAATATCCGTGTCAGGGATCCTGGCAACACAACATACTACCATGACGAATAATGATGGGTGATGCAGATGCAAAGGAAGACAACACCTTCTTAGATTTCACCTTAGCGGGGCCAAGGGGACTAAATCTGGATGATCGACCGAGAGACATTTAGCACTCCGCTTCTAATGTTCTCCTTGATGTTCTAGTGCAACCCATTAATTAAAATGGTTTGGTTCCCAGAACATCAAGTAAAAGGTCGGACTTCGGGAGCACAAAAGAAAGTCCATAAGGAACATCTAAGGAGTAAATCCTACGAAGTCCTTATGGGGAGGTGGCCAACTTCCTCAATCAAGATGCTACAGTAATAGGTCTCCCGGCTGGACGTGTTGGCCACGACATCCACTTTACCGGTTAGAGTGAGACCATTACTATAGTTCTTGGGAAACGTTGCAACCATCATATCTGCCTGAGATTCAGATCTGGTTGGTGTCAGAATAATCCAGACTCATCGAGTCTAGGAAGAAAAATGAAAGTTTGCAACACAAATCGACGAGATGACGTTGCGGGACTCTCCGGAGATGGACTACGATAGTAAGCTCCAAAACATGAGCTGGTTCTGCTACACACATGTGAACATGTTGTCTCAGACAAACATGATCACATGGTAGTCTTACAATAAAACACTACCGAGTTCCGGTGGGGAACCATCATCGAGGATATCGAAGTCCTTGCATAGGGTATACTCTTAGGAAGGAGCTTCTTCTCCTCGAACAAATCAATCAGTGGCTTGCTCTACTAGGGATACGTATAGAATGAAGATGATCAGTCTATCAGACCATAGAATACTTCGCACATGCATGACTGACTTGGGATGATTCCAAAGAAAACAAAAACAATCTTTCTCGAACTCACGGCGACAACTTGCACCAAATGCACGTGAATCAGAGGAAGTCACTTCTTTTATCCAAGCATATTCTTCATGAACAAAACACGAAGATAATGCTTACAAAAGTTTCCAATACTAGCTTAATGTTCAACAAAATCATGGAGGAGATAAGGATGTTGTCAATGGGCTCAACAACAATTCATCCAGGTTCCCATGGAGATGGAATTCCATAACTATGTGAACAAGGTGATAGTATTGGTCAGACCCAAAGACATAATGGTGTATGCTCGAGGAAAATCCACGAGTAAGACAACATTTCGAGCATCGTTGGTTCTAATTTGATTTGAAAATAGCCCACACTCAAATCAAAGTTTTGGCAAGACAATAGCTCCAACAACTGGTCTCGAGGATCAGTTGATGAGGATATCATCTTTCTGCAACACACACAAGATATCCCTTAACATGAACTAAGTCAGGCAGCTTTTATCTCCCAACTCTCCAAGTTGTTGTTCAGCTTACCCAACTAGCTCAGGGATACTCGATATAGATCCTTGGAGAAGGGGTGGTTACAAGAAACCAACTTGATCACGAACTCAACATAGCGGTCAGGTGACAACCTGGTAATACTTCCGAGAAGATCTTCGGATAATCACGAACCACCGATATGTTGCTAAGCTCGAGAACGACCTTGCTTTTCAGGGCAAGATGATATGATCAAAGAAGCGAGGGATTGACACAATCCTAACTCCTTGATCGAAGAGTGCACCAGAAATAAGGACTAGGTAGCACGGTCAATCTTAGGATGATGATTTGATAACCAACACGCTAAGAATGAGAATATTGTCCCTTAACTGCCAAGCAACGAGGTTGCTAGGAGTATCGAGTTCACACATCACGATTCACTTGTCAGCACTCTGGTTGCAACAACACGGAACAAAGAAATGAAAATGATGGCGAGAAATATCACTGCGTCAAGAATTCATAAGAGGTGGTGCAATTCTCATGACAATCCTGACATAAAAAAGGTAATACTTCAAGGTAGAACAGACCAGAAGCTGGATTAGCATTTTGATCTGCGGAGTACAACTACTTTGACCCAATCCTGGATATGGATGAGGTTCTGGAGTTTGTTTCTCCTAGTCATTCCAGAATAGAATGGTTTGACGGACCACAAGAATAATAAGCATTGATAACACGAATGCACAATTACCCCTGACTATCAATTGATAGACGAAGATCGGAATACGACTGAAGAGGGACAACTCAAAGAACATATGATTTTCTGAGTTGTGGACGCATGGATTAGAATGTCGGGCAAAGCTCAACATTTCTTCCGGATAACCCATGTAGAAAGGTAGAACTGGCAGAGTCACGATTTATGAATGGAGAACTCCTCAAGAGTACTTTGATTGTGATCTTTTGGTTCAAATAACTTCTGCCTGAATGGTTCATGGTATTTGGAGGAAGGAAATACCACGGACCTTGAGGACTAATGCAAAGGTTACTAATAACCTAAAGGAACTAGCAAACACTATCAACATGAAGTAAGTAGGGTGAATCTCGGGTTGAAAAATCCAGAAGTAGAATACCTACTACTAAGTGGCATCACGGGATGTTTTCGAGAATAATGGCCAGAATCATCACACTGGGGCACAATCATGGCTAGACTACTAGATGATCCCCTAAGACACCTAGGGTCATAATAAGAATTCCAACATATATGTCGAGACAGTAAAGTACCTCAACTCACTGATTAGTGTGGTCAAACTGGCCCAAGGAGACATCAAAAACAGGAGGAAGGGATTTGCAAATGCATCGGAATATTATAGAAACCTGCGATGACTCGGACAACATAACGGCTGTAAATGCTCAAAAGATTGGAGGCATACTACAAAAATGGTGGCATAGCCACTCAGAAGCACAATAACAAGGTTCTGAAATCAACTATGAATACACGGAGATAGTAGGAACTGAACTGAGGCTTAAATCCATCAATCCTATAAGTTTACGGATTAGTAACACGTCGTCCTTATAGATAGATGAGAAGGCCTAGTTCTTAATCCCCGTAGAAGAGAAGAGGATGACTCAGATCAGAAGGCCATGAGGTATAAGGAGTAAAAGAGCCTTACGTTCCATCCCACAATCAATTCCCTTATATAACTAAAGAATTTCTAGACTCAACTTCGACCAGTTTGGCTTGGTAATCCTACAGGCAGTCAGGCTCTGATACCAAAGCTGTCAGGACCCCGACTCAATGTCACATCGATCTAGCATGTAACACCTCATATCACTTTGCGGCCTCACGCACGGTATTCCCACGGGTGTCGCCTTACCTTTGCCCGGGACCGTTTGCGCCTTTTGGCACACGTATATGATAGTGTCGCTAGCATCCATATGATAAGGAGCCCGGGCTGACATGGCTAGTCATAAACCCAAAGTGGCACAAACTTACAGGGACAGACATCCATGACCCAACATCGAATGTGTCGGTCTTTAGCGAGTGAATCCAGGCTGTAGCACTGGGCTAGCAGGACTCCGGTGAACCGGGCTGTAGCGGGCTAACAGGACTCCGGTATTCATCGCGTGACATTTCCCCGAAGGGACAGACACAGGAACGAAGAAGGACACATGCCGGCCAGCCTAAGTGTTCCGGAGCAGTAGCAAGCTACCATGGCTCGGTGGAAACACTAGGAGACATTTCCCAGTAAGAGGGGCTACTAAGGATAAACAACTAGATAGTCAGATCCCACACATACCAAGCATTTCAATAACATACACACAATATGCTCGATATGTGCAAATACAACATGGCATCACAACATGACTCTACGACTCCAGTATTTTATTCAATAGGCTCCGAGGAGCGAGATATTACAAACATGGGTCTCACAACCCAACATTCAGAGCATACAAGTCAAAACACAAGCGGAAGCTATCATGTCTGAGTACAGACATCTATAAATGAAAAAGGCTGAAAAGCCTGACTATCTACCAGATCTTGCCGTGGGCACAAGATCGTAGCTGAGGTAACAAGCTAAACGTCGAAGTCCACGCGGAACTACTAGTGAGACTGAAGTCTCTACAAAAACATAAAATAGGCAAACGTGAGTACAAATGTACCCAGCAAGACTTACATCAGGACTAACTACATATGCATCATTATCAACAAAGGGGATGGTGGAGTTTAACTACAGCAAGCCAGCTTTGACTCAGTGGCTAACCTAAACTATGATTGCAAGTAACTCTTGAGGTGGCACACATGAGTCCACATATTCACCATGTCAATACACCACTATGGATCCGCTCCCGTCTCCCTACGAGAACGCCATCCATAGCACTCACGCTTATCTTGCGTATTTTAGAGTATCCACTTTCACTTGTCTATGAACTGTACAGGCAGCCCAGAAGTCCTTTACCGCGGACACGACTATTCGAATAGATGATGTTAACCCTGCAGGGGTGTACTTCTTCACACACGCTCTCACCACTTACCGCCGTTTACACGACATGTACTCGGCAACCTTCAAGCGGAAGCCCAACGTGGGTGTCGGCCACGACCTGCCTAAACACTCAAGTCTCTAGTCCAGGTTTATCGCCTATTCGGGTTCCATCCATGAGGAGATCCGGCCGGGGTTTCGCTCACAGCCCCAAACGATGTGAACAGGGTTCCGAGACACCAAACGGGCGCCCGGTATACCCGGCCACGTGCCTACCACATCACAGCCCACCCCTCCGGTCAGCGCTGCCCACGGCCTCCAGCATACTACAAACACCAGAAACTACTTGCAACTCCTGGACAGAGGACAAGGGTGATTAAGAACTCCTACTCATACTAGTAGTAGCTGAATGCGTGGTAGTAGCTGAATCATGGATCACAAACACAGAACTCAGTTCTTGAGGACGGCTGCAATGAGACAACCCACCATGTACTCCTACATGGCCTCTCACCGCTACCTTTACCAAATCGTGTTCACACACTTAGCTCACACACAGTAGGACATGTTCACACACCTCTGATTCCCCCGATGAATCAGACCTGACTCAACTCTAAGTAGTAGCAGGCATGACAACCAAGCATGAATGAGTAGGCACAACAGGGCTCAAACAACTCCTACTCATACTAGTGGGTTTCATCTATTTATTGTGGCAATGATAGGTCATGCAGAGGATAAAGGGGTTCAGCTACCGCAGCAAGTAACAAATGACTCGTTGTTGTCCTAATGCAGTAAAAGAGAGCAGGGCGAGAGAGTAGTATTGTATCGGAATGAACAAGGGGGTTTTGCTTGCCTGGCACTTCTGAAGATAGTATAGTTCTTCATCGGTGTCATCGATCTCATCATCGGTATCACGTCTATCGAGAGGGGACAAATACTGGCAACATAGAAGGAAACACAATCAATGCAATGCAACAATATGATGCATGATCATGACATGGCAATATGCTGTGGCTTGAGATAATGCAACTAGCAACATATTAAATGAAGTTGGTTTGAATACAAGATTCAAATTGAAACTCCATACGTGATTTATTATATGCCATTTAATTGAATTGTCCTAAACAGTAGTCATAAGTTGTTCTAACATGCATGAAAATGTTACAGATGGATAGATTGGATTTTTCTGATCATTTTTCATATATAATTTATTTCATTCTGAGTTACGGTTGATTTTATATGATTTTTAGAAGTTTTGGACATTTTCTTAAAATAATAAATCATTTAAGATTTATTTAAATTCTAGAAAGGAATTATTGCATCAGCATGACCTCATAGTGATGTCAGCAGGTCAACGGGCGGCCCAGGTCAAACCTGACCAGTGGGGTCCACTGGTCGGTGACACAGTGCTGGTTTGTGTGGCTGACGGGTGGGACCAGGTCAACGACCACGTCAGCGGGTCAATGCTGACGCATGGGTCCACAGATTTTATTAATTGATCAAACTATTTTGGTTAGCCGGTAACCTAATTAAGTGGGTCCCACTATCAGTGGCTCTAGGGGTTAATTAGTTGGATCATTAACACTAATTAAGCATGCCACATCGGCAGTCGCCGGAGTATCGCCGGCGGCGACCATTCCGCATGGCGGTGCGGCTCGGATTTGAGCGCGATGGTTTGGCGCGCGGTTTGGCTCGTTGGAGAGCCCTCACTGGTGCGCATCGAACGGTGGTGGTGGTCGTGCCTGTGGTAGCCGGTACCGACAACGGCGAGCTCATGAGCGGCGGCCGGAGCTCGGGTGCGGTCGGGTTCGGCGCTGCTGCTCACAAACGAGGGAGCTGAGGCGCTGGAGGGGCTCTACGGGTCGCGGCAAGCACAACGGGTGCACGCCCGTGACCAAATGGTCACCGGGGTTTCGCCGGCGACGATCTCACGCGGCGGCGGCTACGGCAATCAAACGGAGGCGGGATTAGGGGGGAAATGACCGGGGGCTCACAACGCAACGATTGAAGTATTCGGCGGGCTTGGAGAAGGCCTGCAGACGATGGAGCGACGAAGGCGATCGCCGGATCCCGCGGAAGAAGACGGCGGTGATGGCGTGGCTTTGGGAACCCGGCATCGCGTGCGTCGGCGTAGAGATTCAAGGATCCGAGGCGGAGCTTGTGGGCTATCTGGATGGCCGCGGGGATGCTGGTGGCCGCGGTGGCTCACGGCTGCGTGCTCAGGCGCGTGAGGGGAAGAGAGAGGGAGAGAGATAGAGGAGAGGAGAGGGCACGGGAAGAGAGTGAGAGAGCGTCGAGGGGAAGGTCGGGGCAATGCACGTGGCACTCGGGGCCGACTCCAGCAGCGGCAAGCAAGCAGGAGGTGGCCGGACGCGTGCTCGCGCGCGCCAGCACGCGCTCGTCCTCCTGGCAAGGGGAAAGACGACAGGGAGGAGCCCCTGGTGGGCTGGGCCGGCCAGCTACAGTGCTGGGCCGGTTGGTGGCGTCAAGTAAGTTTTCTCTGCTCTGTTTTTTTATTTAATCTTTTTCCACTGTTTTGAATTTAAAACAATTCAAACAATGCCAAAAACTCCTCTGAATATTTTTATTTTGCTAGATGGACTTTTCCAAAAGCTCATAAAATATTTCAGGGGTATTTTAAATTATATTCTAATTATATGAATATAATTCAAATTCAAATAGCTAATGATTTAAGTTCAAAGTCCCAAGATTAAGTCCTTAAGAATGTTCAATATTTTGGTTGGGACCAGAACCCTTGCCAAAATTATCAAACATTTAAAAAGAGTATTTTGGGAACAATGAATGAGATTTTAGGGTTTTTGCCCCTCTTTTATTTAAGTTTTTTGAGGCTTCCGAATTTCCTCACTTCAAGTTTCAAAAATTTAAACATGATGCAAGCACTAGGCAGCACCAGAAGCTAGGGACGTGACATCTATCTAGTTGGCGATACGTTGTGTCATCCATGCACCTGACGCATCCAGAAAATCCGTGGACCACCTACCCCGCGAGATATCCATAACCGAGATAGTCGTGCATCGTCGTGAGCAGTCGGCTCTCATAGGGATATATTCTTTCTCTGCGGCGTCCACTGCTACCTCCTGAGCACTGCGTTGGATTTCCCCGAAGAGGAGAGGATGATGCAGTAAAGTAGCGTAAGTATTTCCCTTAGTTTTTGAGAACCAAGGTATCAATCCAGTAGGAGACCATGCACAAGTCCCTCGTACCTACACAAAACGATAGCAACTCGCAACCTACGCTTAGGGGTTGTCAATCCCTTCACGGTCACTTATCTAATAGAGAGAATATTTTTGGTATTTTTGATAGATAGATGTAAAGTGAAAAGTAAAGGCAAAGTAAAAACAAAGCAAGTAAATAAAGTGATATAGATTGATATGATGAGAATAGACCCGGGGCCATAGGTTTCACTAGTGGCTTCTCTTGAGAGCATAAGTATTCTACGATGGGTGAACAAATTACTGTTGAGAAATTGACAGAATTGAGCATAGTTATGAGTATATCTAGGGAATGATCATGTATATAGGCATCACGTCCAAAACAAGTAGATCGAAACGATTCTGCATCTACTACTATTACTCCACTCATCGACCGCTATCCAACATGCATCTAGAGTATTAAGTAAAAACAGAGTAACGCCGTAAGCAAGATGACATGATGTAGAGGGATAAATTCATGCAATATGATAAAAACCCCATCTTGTTATCCTCGATGGCAACAATACAATACGTGCCTTGCAACTCTTTCTGTCACTGAGTAAGGACACCGCAAGATTGAACCCAAAGCTAAGCACTTCTCCCTTTGCAAGAACTACCAATCTAGTTGGCCAAACCAAAAAGATAATTCGAAGAGACTTGAAAAGATAACTCAATCATACATAAAAGAATTCAGAGAAGAATCAAATATTTTCCATAGATAATACTGGATCATAAACCCACAATTCATCGGTCTCAACAAACACACCGCAAAAAGAAGATTACATCGAATAGATCTCCACGAGAGAGGGGGAGAACATTGTATTGAGATCCAAAAAGAGAGAAGAAGCCATCTAGCTACTAGCTATGGACCCGAAGGTCTAAAGTAAACTACTCACACTTCATCGAGGGGCAATGGTGATGATGTAGAAGCCCTCCATGGTGGATGCCCCCTCCGGCGGAGCTCCGGAACAGGCCCCAGGATGGGATCTCGTGGATAAAGAAGGTTGCGGTGGTGGAATTAGGTTTTCGGCTCCTGTTCTGATCGTTCGGGGATATGTAGGTATATATAGGAGGAAGGAGTACGTCGGTGGAGCTCCGAGGGGCCCACAAGGTAGGGGGGCGCGCCCAGGGGGGGTGCCCTCCACCCTCGTGACCTCCTCGGACACTTCATGGAGTAGGGTCCAAGTCTCATGGATCACGTTCGGTTGGAAAATCACGATCCCAAAGGTTTCATTCCGTTTGGACTCCGTTTGATATTTTGTTTCTTTGAAATACTGAAAAAGGCAAAAAATAGCAATTCTGGGCTGGGCCTCCGGTTAATAGGTTAGTCCCAAAAGTAATATAAAAGTGGAAAATAAGGCCCAATATAGTCCAAAACAGTAGATAAAGTAGCATGGAGCAATCAAAAATTATAGATATGTTGGAGACGTATCAGGCATCCCCAAGCTTAATTCCTGCTCGTCCTCGAGTAGGTAAATGATAAAAAAGAATTTTTGATGTGGAGTGATACTTTGGCATAATTTCAAAGTAAATCTTCTTAATTGTGATATGAATATTCAGATCCGAAAGATTCAAGACAAAAGTTCTTATTGACACAAAAATAATAATACTTCAAGCATACTAATCAAAGCAATCATGTCTTCTCAAAATAACATGGCAAAAGAAAGTTCATCCCTACAAAATCATATAGTTAGGCTATGCTTCATTTTCGTCACACAAAGATGTTCCCAACTTCTATACCCCCGATGACAAGCCAAGCAATTGTTTCATACTTAAATAATCTCAAAAAATTTCAACCTTCACGCAATACATGAGCGTGAGCCATGGATATAGCACTATGGGTGGAATAGAATATGATGATGGGGATTGTGTGGAGAAGACAAAAAAGGAGAAATTCTCACATTGACGAGGCTAATCAATGGGCTACGGAGATGCCCATCAATTGATGTCAACATGAGGAGTAGGTATTGCCATGCAACGGATGCACTAGAGCTATGAATGCTCAACAAAAGAAAACTAGTGGGTGTGCATCCAACTTGCTTGCTCACGAAGACCTAGGGCATTTGAGGAAGCCCATCGTAGGAATATACAAGCCAAGTTCTATGATGAAAAATTCCCACTAGTATAAAAAAGACAACTTATGAGACTCACTACATGAGGAACAAGGTGATACTTTGAAGCACAATATATGAGACTCACTACATGAAGAACAAGGTGCTATTTTGAAGCACAAGTGTGGAAAAAGATATAGTAGCATTGCCCTTTTTCTTTTTTTTATTTCCTTTTTTTGGGCCTTTTTTATTTGGGCAATGCTCTAATAATGATGATCATCACACTTCTATTGATTACAACACAAGGATTACAACTTGAAACTTAGAACAAGATATGACTCTATATGAATGCCTCCGACGGTGTACCGGGATGGTGCAATGAATCAAGAGTGACATGTATGGAAAATAATGCATGGTGGCTTTGCCACAAATACGATGTCAACTACAAGATCATGCAATGGCAATATGACAAAAGTAATGTATGTCATGATGATGATGGTGGAAGTTGCATGGCAATATATCTCGGAATGGCTATGGAAATGCCATGATAGGTAGGTATGGTGGCTGTTTTGAGGAAGATATAAGGAGGTTTATGTGTGATAGAGCGTATCGTATCACGGGGTTTGGATGCACCGGCGAAGTTTGCGCCAACTCTCAATGTGAGAAAGGGCAATGCACTGTACCGAAGAGGCTAGCAAAGGTGGAAAGGTGAGAGTGCGTATAATCCATGGACTCAACATTAGTCAAAAGAACTCATATACTTATTGCAAAAATTTAGAAGTCATCAAAAATCAAGTACTACGCGCATGCTCTTAGGGGGATAGATTGGTAGGAAAAGACCATCGCTCGTCCCCGACCGCCACTCATAAGGATGCACAAGCCAGGTACACTTCATGTTTCAAATTTGTTACACAACTTTAACCATACGTGCATGCTACGGGACTTGCAAACTTCAACACAAGTATTTCTCAAATTCATAATCACCCAAGTAGCATGACTTTGATATTATCACCTCCATATCTCAAAACAATTTTCAAGCATCAAACTTATCTTAGTATTCAATTCACTCAAAATAAAGTTTCACATATCTTGAACACCAAGTATATTAACATTAAGCAAATTACCATGCTATTAAAGACTCTCAAAATAATCTAAGTGAAGCATGAGAGATCAAATAGTTTCTTTAAAAAAAATCCACCACCGTTCTCTAAAAGATCTAAGTGAAGTACTAGAGCAAAAATTATCACGCTGAAAAAATATAAGTGAAGCACTATGAGCAAAACTATCAAGCTCAAAAGATATAAGCGAAGCACATAGAGTATTCTAACAAATTCCAAATCATGTATGGCTCTCTCAAAATATGTGTACAGAAAGGATGATTGCGGTAGACTAACAAGCAAAGACACAAATAATACAAGACTCTCCAAGCAAAACACATATCATGTTGGTGAATAAAAATATAGCTCCAAGTAAATTACCGATGGAAGTGGACGAAAGAGGGGATGCCTTCCGGGGCATCCCCAAGGTATGACGTTTTGGTGTCCTTGGATTATCTTGGGGGTTCCATGGGCATCCCCAAGCTTAGGCTCTTGCCACTCCTTGTTCCATAATCCATCAAAAGAATTCACCCAAAACTTGAAAACTTCACAACACAAAACTCAACAGAAATCTCGTGAGCTCCGTTAGAGAAAGAAAACAGAAGACTACTTCAAGGTACTGTAATGAACTCATTCTTTATTTATATTGGTGTTAAACCTACTGTATTCCAACTTCTCTATGGTTTATAAACTAATTTACTAGCCATAGATTCATCCAAATAAGCAAACAACACACGAAAAACAGAATCTATCAAAAACAGAACAGTCTGTAGCAATCTGTAACTAACGCAAACTTCTGGAACTCTAAAAATTCTACAAAAATAGGAAGTCCTGGAAAATTTGTTTATTGATCGGAAGAAAAAAGAATCAACGCAAAAGCGTGTTCCTGTGATTTATCATAACTAAATTCGTGTGTGCAAAGTTTCTGTTTTTCAACAGAATCAAATCAACTATCATCATAGGTTATCCTATAGGTCCTACTTGGCACAAACACTAATTAAAACATAAAACCACATCCAAACAGAAGGTAGATGGATTATTTATTCCTAAGCAGAAGCAAAAACAAAAAACACAAAATAAAATTGGGTTGCCTCCCAACAAGCGCTATCGTTTAACGCCCCTAGCTAGGCATAAAAGCAAGGATAGATCTAGGTATTGCCATCTTTGGTAGGCAATTCTTCAATGAGGCATCTACCTCCTTTAGAATTTTTTTCTTCCTAGTAATTGTCAAATTTTCAGGCAAAAGATCAAAAAAAATTCATCTATAGCAAATGGTTCCTTAATGATGGTAAAAAGATTGGGATGAACACTTATAGATTTAAGATCCGTGGTTTCTGTACTGGATGATTCACCCTTATTCTTAGGAACATACATAAGCTTAGTATTTTTAGTAGAAGAACTTGGAGTGTTTTCAACGGAAGAATAAGTGGTTCCCAAGTTGGTGATGATACCCTCAAGTTTATCGATTCTTGTAGAGTCTAGATTTATTTTTTCATTAACTATGGGTTCTTTAATATTTTTCAAAGGCATTCCTACCTTAGGTCCATATTGGGTAATTTGATTGTGGATCTTTTTATCAAGATTTTCAATTGATTCAACGGTAGAAACTTTATTTTCAATAGCTTCAAGCCTTTGCATAACATGCTCCAAAGTTAACGTAGTTCCATTAATCAAAAGGGGTGGTGAGCCAAATATATCTATTAAAGCATTATAAGAATCAAAAGTATGGCTACCCAAAAAATTCCCTCCGGTAATGGTATCAAGGATATATCTAAACTAAGGATTAGCACCTACGTAAAAATTGTGAAGAAGAACTGAAGTAGATTGCTTCCTGGTAGATCTATTTTGAGCATTGCAAATTCTATACCAAGCATATTTTAGATTTTCTCCCTCCCTTTGCTTAAAATTTAGAACTTCATTCTCGGGAGATAACGGAGAAGATAAGAAACTAGTCATAATGACAAGGCAAATGGGAAAGAGAGGGCAAATAAAACAGCAAGGGTGAAGTGGGGGAGAGGAAAACGAGAGGCAAATGGCAAATAATGTAATGTGAGAGATAGGGATTGCGATGGGTACTTGGTATGGTTGACTTGCTTGCGTGAGCCTCCCCGGCAATGGCGCTAGAAATTCTTCTTGCTACCTCTTGAGCACTGCGTTGGATTTTCCTGAAGAGGAGAGGATGATGCAGTAAAGTAGCGTAAGTATTTCCCTCAGTTTTTGAGAACCAAGGTATCAATCCAGTAGGAGACCACGCACAAGTCCCTCGTACCTACACAAAACGATAGCAACTCGCCACCAACGCTTAGGGGTTGTCAATCCCTTCACGGTCACTTACGAGAGTGAGATCTAATAAAGATAATATTTTTGGTATTTTTGATAGATAGATGCAAAGTAAAAAGTAAAGGCAAAGTAAAAAACAAAGCAAGTAAATAAAGTGATATAGACTGATATGATGAGAATAGACCCGGGGGCCATAGGTTTCACTAGTGGCTTCTCTCGAGAGCATAAGTATTCTACGGTGGGTGAACAAATTACTGTTGAGCAATTGACAGAATAGAGCATAGTTATGAGTATATCTAGGAAATGATCATGTATATAGGAATCACGTCCAAAACAAGTATATCGAAACGATTCTGCATCTACTACTATTACTCCACTCATCGACCGCTATCCAGCATGCATCTAGAGTATTAAGTAAAAACAGAGTAACGCCGTAAGCAAGATGACATGATGTAGAGGGATAAATTCATGCAATATGATAAAAACCCCATCTTGTTATCCTCGATGGCAACAATACAATACGTGCCTTGCAACTCTTTCTGTCACTGAGTAAGGACACCGCAAGATTGAACCCAAAGCTAAGCACTTCTCCCATTGCAAGAACTACCAATCTAGTTGGCCAAACCAAAAAGATAATTCAAAGAGACTTGCAAAGATAACTCAATCATACATAAAAGAATTCAAAGAAGAATCAAATATTTTCCATAGATAATACTAGATCATAAACCCACAATTCATCGGTCTCAACAAACACACCACAAAAAGAAGATTACATCGAATAGATCTCCACGAGAGAGGGGGAGAACATTGTATTGAGATCCAAAAAGAGAGAAGAAGCCATATAGCTACTAGCTATGGACCCGAAGGTCTGAAGTAAACTACTCACACTTCATCAGAGGGGCTATGGTGATGATGTAGAAGCCCTTTGTGGTGGATGCCCCCTCCGGCGGAGCTCCAGAACAGGCCCCAAGATGGGGTCTCATGGATACAGAAGGTTGCAGCGGTGGAATTAGGTTTTTGGCTCTTGTTCTGATCGTTCGGGGATACGTAGGTATATATAGGAGGAAGGAGTACGTCGGTGGAGCTCCGAGGGGCCCACGAGGTAGGGGGCGCTCCGGGGGGGGGGGGCTCCACCCTCGTGACCTCCTCAGACACTTCTTGGAGTAGGGTCCAAGTCTCCTGGATCACGTTCGGTTGGAAAATCACGACCCCGAAGGTTTCATTCCGTTTGGACTCCGTTTGATATTCTGTTTCTTCAAAATACTAAAAAAGGCAAAAAACAACAATTCTGGGCTGGGCCTCCGGTTTATAGGTTAGTCCCAAAAGTAATATAAAAATGGAAAATAAAGCCCAATATAGTCCAAAACAGTAGATAAAGTAGCATGGAGCAATCAAAAATTATAGATACGTTGGAGACGTATCACCCACGTATTGGCTGGCATTTTCCACAGCGTGTCTAGCTCCTCTTTCAGCAGCCCTAGATACAGATTGATGTTGTTCCCTGGTTGTTTCGGCCCTTCAATTAGCATACTCATGTGGATGTACTTCCTCTTCATGCACAACCAGGGGCAAGGTTGTACATCCACACAAACACAGGCCAGGTGCTATGTGTGCTTCTCTGGCTGCCAAACGGATTGACTCCATCGGTGCTCGCGCCCAGCACGATGTTCATTGGATCCTTCCCAAATTCTGGGTGTTCAAAGTTCAACGCTTCCCACTGGCTCCCATCCTTAGGGTGACTCAACATCTTGTCTTTTTTATTTATCTCCGGATCATTTGCGTCATCTTCTCGCTTCTTCTCCTCCCTATCCGCGTGCCAACGCAGGAGCTTTTCTACTTAGGGTCCGCGAAATACTGTTGCAGACGAGGAGTGATCGGAAAGTACCACACCACTTTTCGAGGAGCTTTCTTCCTATTCTTGTATCGAGTGACGCCGCACACGGGACATACGGTAGACTCCGCGTGCTCGTCCCGATAAATGATGCAATTGTTCATGCACACATGGTATTTCACGTGCGGTAAATCCAGAGGACACACGATTTTCTTCGCCTCCTCGAAACTGGTCGGGCACTTGTTCCCCTTGGGAAGACATTCGTGCCAGAATGACATGTTCTCGTCGAAGCATGCGTCGGTCATTTTGTGTTTTACCTTCATCTCCAGAGCCATGAGCGTTACTTTCAGGCGGGTATCCTCGGGCCTGCATCCTTCATACAATGGAGTAACCGCGTCTATCTCCAGTTGATCCAGCTTGGCTTTCTCTCGGGCGGCAGCTCTTGCGTTATCCGTCTGCTTGAGAAGCAGCTCTTGAATATGAGGGTCCTGCACCCAGCCCATCGATGGTCCATCGTCGTCTGCTCCACCGACATCTTCATCTTCATGATCATGCCCTTCATCTGCTCCGGCATCTTCCTCATCATCATGTCTTGCATCTTCTACATGATGACTATGTACAGCATCACCGTCGTGATCATGTCCTGGAGATTCTTCGTCTTCTCGCCCGCCCGAGCCGCGGTGGTTGTCTTGCTGCCCTTCCGCATTTCTTGCCCGGCCCCCATGGACGACTTCATAGTCATCTTCATCACCTTGCCACCGATAGCCATCCATGAAACCACGCAAGAGCATGTG
The DNA here is from genome assembly GCA_963921465.1 of Triticum timopheevii. Taxonomy (NCBI): domain Eukaryota; kingdom Viridiplantae; phylum Streptophyta; class Magnoliopsida; order Poales; family Poaceae; genus Triticum; species Triticum timopheevii. Next base: position 105,760,780 of record OY997272.1, on the reverse strand, counting down.
GTCCCGCACCTGCCCGGAATCCTGGTCCGCAATAAGGCTCTTCAGCTTGCATCTTTGACACAGACATCTTATCTCCGTCTCGTTCTTTTGAAGCATCTCGGCCTTCGCGGAGCTCAAAAACCTATTCACGATGCCTTCGGTCATCGTGCGGACCATGGACGCCTGTGGGGTAGAGCAAAACGATATTTTAGAACCAAGAAAAAATTTGGCATGACTTTCCCTAAAAGTAGGACCAAAAAGAATGCATGGTGCCAAAATTCTCGCCGAAACGGAAACGAATTAACATTCCGGCAAAATATTGGCAACTATCGCATTTCAAATACCGGTACCTGCAAACACAAACATATATGCAACACCACAAACATATGCAACACCACGAACATACATAGATCTAGCTAGGCCATAAAAAGTGCATGTGCACGTTGTTGGAGTGAGAACAACATAAAGATAGCTTCCCCCCTTACTTACCTATCAACAAAAGGTAATTTAACCACTTTATTTGGATGAATCTATGGTGCAAATGAGGTGAGGAGGAGGCAGCCGAGACAAGCTTGTAGGAGGAGGTGGAGACAATGAAGTGGGGAAAGTGAGTGGTTAGGTGTGGTTGTCCAAAATATCTTGTTGGTCCCAGGTTACTAATGGTGTACCTGCTGGTGGTGCGCCATTAGTAGTTTTGCAAAAAAATAAAAAAATAATATATATATATATATATATATATACACACACACACTAATGGCGCACCGTGGCATAGTGCGCCATTACTAGTTTAAACTAGTAATGGCGCACTATGCCATGGTGCGCCATTAGTAGTTTTGCAAAGAAAAGAATACAAAACAACAGTAGTGGCGCACTGTATGGCCGGTGCGCCATTACTAGTTAGCACTAATAATGGCGCACTGTGCCAGGATGCACCATTAGTATGTTTGGAAAAAAACATGTTACTAGTGGCGCACCTGCACATGGTGCGCCACTGCTATATAGTAGTGGCGCACCACATGTCAGGTGTGCCATCAGTATCCATTTCATCTATAGCCCTTTTCCTAGTAGTGTGTCCTGGGGCACTTGAATTTTCTTAAACTGGCAAGCCTTGCTGAATCATGTCATCGTAGCCCCCGAGTCTTAAGATGACTCAAGGAGTTGTCTTGAGATTCTTCGTACTTGACTGTGATATAAACCGGTATGTAGTTGAACAGTGGAACGCTGGAATATGTTGAAGCTCGGCAGGTTATCAATGACCCTGTATGATTTGCATCTGTAACCCGGCCAGTGGGTCATCCCAGCTGGTTGCTGAAGTTAACCAAAACACAGTGGCGGCCGCTTGTGCGTCTGCCCTACTAAGCCATTCAGTGCAGGTGGTAGCTGATAACATTGCATCAGAATTGTTGGAATAGATTGGACCGCAGTTTGGCGGCATGTACATATCCATTGGGCAGCTTGCCTGAGCGGGTGTGACCCTGACATGCTGATGCAGATTGGTCCGTAAGGGTAGCAACTTAAGCTTGTCCATTGAACGGCACAACACGGATAAGCATCCGTGCAGTATAATGTTGTCGCGAATTCCATATCCACGGCATAATATCACCTTGGAGTAAATAATTGTCCTGATGTACTCAGACGACAGAAGATCTCATCATATCTGCTATGAACATGGAACAATTTGTCCTGTGTATAAAACAGTAAAAGCAAAAAACTATTCTCAAAAGAATTAAAGTATAATGATGAAACAAATAGGGTGGATAGCACCTGGTATTTTTGTCGGATGACCGTGGAATTGTCCGGTACACCCTTTATTCAATTCAGCTGCAATCAGAGTAAACTCAGTCAACTCCAGCAGATGTTCGGCGAGGCCAACTGGATAATCCCTTTTAATGATGTCTTCGTCATTAACATAACCATTTCGAAAACTCTCGACTGCATGGCGGTCCAAAGCAGAGGCAAGGCCGCTCGCCCGGGGCAACTCAATGCAGCCACGACAGAGGAGTGAGGCGTAGGCAGGCCACAGACGAACACGGCAGCTGAAGCGGGTGTTGGGACGTGACGACCCGGTGGAGGGTCAGGCCAGGTGAAGATGGCAGCTCGCAACGGACCGTGCCGGCGGATAGCAAAGCGGCAACTTGGAGACGGCCTAATGCATCGCGGACCAGTGAGCTGAAGTAAAGGCGGCGAAGTCCGGTGAATCTGCGGTTTGGAGATGGAGAGGCTCGGAATGGTTTGTAGGAGAAAGGTCAACGTGACCCGGTGGCGGTTCAACACCGGGACGGCAACGGAGTTGCAGTTGAAGCAGGATGCATCACGGCGGCGAAGTGAAGCCGTAGATGTGGCGGCTCTTGGGCGGTTGCTCGGGGTCGAGCGGAACGGCGACAGAGGGCCCGACGGGCGGGGGTCGCACAGGAGACAGAGATGCGGTGGCGGTTTGGACAGTGGCTCTCCCCGATTACAGTTGGGGCGAGCATCCTTGGAGGGTTGCAGGCGCGGCTTGGGTTACCTCGACGGCGGGTCAAGGCTGGCCTACAACGGTGGTTTTGATGGAGGTGATCCTGTGCAGAAACGGCTCGGCAGAGCTAATGTTTGACCCGCAACGGCGGGCGATTCACGGCACTGGGCGGCTTCGACCGGTCTGACCACTGCGGTGGTGGCCGGTTTAGCGGTGGGGCAACATGGAAGCGAAACGACGAGACGGCGTCTGCGGCGAACAACGATTCACACCACCCACGGCGGCCGAGCAGGGACGCGGCCGTGGCAAAGCGGCCCGTGGACAACCTAGCAAAGAACAATGGCAGTTTAGCGCTGCGGTGACGGGGTGATCTGGCGACCTGACGAGGCCGGTTTGAAGAGGCGAGGCCATTTAGGAACAAGGGAAACCCCAAGCGCGGGCGGCGATTCATCTGTGGTGGAGGTGGAGCGGCGATTTGCTGTGTCGGCAGTTCACGGCGTGGCTGCTTTCACCGGTAGTGGACCAGCGAGGCGCGGTGAGGAGAACCGCGGCCGCTCGGTGAAACGACGGCGGAAACGGTCCGCAACAGTGGCCGGCCGGTTTGGTGCGGCGAAGGCAACTTGGCGAGGCAGAATGAGTCTGACTTGGAGGCGAGGCGAGGCCGCCCCCGACCTGGACCCGCGGTCATATTCTTGCTGAATGAGCCGGCGGAGGTGGCTGTTGACCCGGCGGAGGCTCAAGGCCTCGGTGGAGGTGGTAGGAGCAGGCAACAGGTTGGAAGGCACAGCCGGGTCGAGGGCGTCGGGCTGCGGCTGCGACAGTAAGGCTGGGTTGAGGTCATGACAGCAGTTCGTCGTGCCCGTAAGGCGGCTCAGGCATAATTGTGGCCTGCGAGGAGCCTCAGCAGGGTGGCCTGACAGCGTCTTGATGCGCCAGTGAGCTTCGCGACGACGTGTAGCAGTGGTGCAGGCGAGGTATCTTGCGATGATGGCCGTGGACTGCTCAAGGTCCGGCGGAAGAAACGGCCGACAAGGCAGAAAACTCGGCGACTTGATAAAACAGGGGTGGCCTGACGCACAGGGAACTTGAACCGGCCATGGCGTTGGCCAGCAGCGGAAACGGCTTGGAGGGCCCCGGCGAATCCGAAGCGGAGGAGCGGAGCGGCACTGCACCTGTGGCTGGCGGAGCTAAGAGACCTCGGGGGCGAGCCACGGGGTACTCGACGATGATAGGTCAGAGGCCACGTCTGCCAAGGGAGGCAGCGCGGAAGCCGGGTCAACGAGGCGGGTCACAGGAGGAATCCAAGCCTGTGGACCATCTGTGTCCGGGTCGTGGCAAACTAGTAGAAAGAGGCGAGTCACGCTGCGGCGGCCTGGAGTCAAGATTGAGATGGCTCGATCACGGGCGCTCGGAGGCGCGAGGCAGTGCAGTTATGGCCTCAACAGTAGCAGAGGCGAGGTTGCAAGCGTGGCTTCGAGGAGAGGGAGCCGCTCAAGGCTGTTCACAGGGGCCAACGGTAGAGGACCGTAGACCAGCGCCGGCGGCAAGGTGGGGACGACGTCCAACAAGGAGAAGCGAGACCGGGGAACCTCGATGGCGGCTCGACGATTGCTGGTGAGGAGGCCCGCGACCGGGCGGGTTACAGTGGCGGCTCGGTGAAGGAGAATCCGGGTCGGCTCGGTGAAGGTGAATCAGCAGAAGGTTGACTCGGTGAAGGTGAACCTGGGTCATGGCCAGTGGAGTCTTGTCCGAGTCCTTTGTCATACCCATCTTTCCTTTTCTTTTTGACCCGGTCAAAGGATATAGCAACAGAAGGATTCTTTGAAACATATAACTGCAGCACATTCTTTAATCTTGGTGACTCAACGACTACCAAGCAAATCCCAGGACAACGGCGGGCAAAAACCGCAACCCTAACCCTTCTTGATCTCAACTTTATCTAATCCATCACTTAAAAACTCTTTGATCTTTGACTGATGAACTTGTAGTTGACGTGAATCCTTCCACACCGATTATTTTTCATCCAAAAAAATTGCAGACTTCTCGATCCCTGGAAGAGATCTCTTCAAGAACTCATCACCACCGTGCGCTCGCCCCACGGTGGGCGCCAACTGTCGTGGAATTAACATGTCAGATGTCCTTAGTGTGAGGACTTAGTCGCGAGGCCAACGCATCTATGTGGTAGCTTGAGAGGGGTTGAGCGGGATCGAGAGACGCAACACAAGACAAAGATTTAGACAGCTTCGGGCCCCGGGAAACATCGTCCGGTAATAACCCTACATGCTGTTTGAGGCTAGATCTCATTATCATCACGAGGGAGTCACCATAAACCGGCTCTCCTCTAGTTGTGTCTAGCCCTAGAGATTATTTCTTGCTTGTCCCTCTTTGGGGAACCCTACACCTCTTTATATAAGTTAAAGGGGCGGGTTACATGTAGAGTCCATCTCGGACTAAGACTTAAACTATTTTGACTTCCTTTCCTGGGCTTCTTAACGTCTGCTGGTTTAACATCATCTGCCGGTTTAACATTGTCTGCCGGTTTAACATTGTCCACCGGTTTAACATTGTCTTTAACACCTGCCGGTGCTACCATCTGTCTTAACTCTGCCGATTTAACACTCGCCGGTTTACCGTCTGTCTTAGCCATCTGTCTTAACTGTCTGCCGGTTTAACACTCCGTCCGGGTCATACCTGCGGGGTATATCCCCGACATAGGCCGAATAAACTGGTTAAAGAAGGGAGATCGTACCTCTTCCTATTTTCAGCATTGTGCTACAGCAAGAATAAGGAGGAACCTCATCAAGAAACTGAAAAATGATAGCCAAGCTTGGGTGGAAGGTAATGATAATCTAAGGCCCCTGGTTGGTGACTATTTTAGTAGTCTGTTTACATCTAGTGCGGGAGAGGTTGATCATGGGCTATTATCTTCTGCGAAACCGCTTGTAACACAAGATATGAATGAACCTCTAGTTGCTCCATATACCCAGGAGGATGTGCGCAAAGCTCTGTTTCAAATAGGTGATATGAAGGCGCCAGGTCCCGATGGGCTCCGTGCAATCTTCTTCAAAAGATTTTGGCATATGTTGGGAGAGGACCTCACAAATGAAGTCTTGGATGCAATAAATCAAAAGAAAATACCTGCTGGATGGAACTCCACCAACATTGTGTTGATCCCAAAGGTGGACAGTCTAGAGGTAATTACCCAATATCGACCTATTAGTCTATGCAATGTTGTTTACAAGGTTATTTCCAAAATTATTGCTAATACACCGAAGAGGATTTTACCAGAAATAATATATCCTACACAGAGTGCGTCTGTACTAGGTAGGTTGATCACCGACAACGTATTGGTGGCCTACGAGTGCTTTCACACAATAAAGAAGAATAAACATGGGAACTATGGTTACTGTGCAGTAAAATTGGATATGAATAAAGCTTATGATAGAGTTGAATGGAGTTTTCTAGAGAGGATGATGTTAAGAATGGGATTTCATGAGCAATGGGTTCAATTGATTATGGAGTGTGTTTCTTCTGTTAGCTACAGGGTACGTTTCAACGATACAGAGACAGAAGAATTCATTCCCACGAGAGGACTCGGGAAAGGGGACCCCCTCTCCCCCTATTTGTTCTTACTTTGTTCAGAAGGCCTCTCTAGCATGCTTGCTCATGAGGAGGAAATTGGGAATTTGGAGGGTGTTAAGGTGTGTAGGAACGCACCTACTATCTCCCATCTTCTTTTTGCAGATGATTCTCTGATATTAATGAAGGTCAACATGTAATGTGCAAATACTTTGAAAAGGGTCTTGGAAACTTACTTTGGGAGTTCGGGACAATTGGTCAGCAATGCCAAATCCAGTGTGTTCTTTAGCCCTAATACTCCGGTTGCTATAAGAGAGGATGTTTGTGGGGAATTAAATATTGTCACCGAATCCCTTTTTGATAAGTACTTGGGTTTGCCCACTATGGTGGGCGTCGACAGAAGTGACTGTTTTTAGCACTTGGTAGACCGGGTGTGCCAACGTCTTAAACGGTGGAAGGAGAAATTCCTCTCAATACAGGGCAAGAAAATATTGTTGAAGTCAGTATCCCAAGCAATTCCTTCATACGCAATGTCAGTATTTAAACTACCGAAAGGAATATGTAAAACAATTATAGATGAGATAGATGGATTTTGGTGGGGCGATGGTGATGAGAAGAAAAAGATGCACTGGTTTGCGTGGTGGAAGATGTGCGTACCAAAGAAGAAAGAGGGGTTGGGGTTTAGGGACCTTCACAGTTATAATATTGTTATGTTAGCAAAACAGTGTTGGCGACTAATCCAGAACCCGGACTCTCTTTGTGCATGCGTCTTAAGTGCAAAATATTATCCGGAGGGGAACATCTTGAAGGCAGGACCAAAGAAGGGGTCTTCCTACACCTGGCAAAGTACAGTTGCAGGCATTCAAACTTTCAGAGGGGTTGCATGTGTGGGTACAGGAGCACAAATTGATATATGGCATGACCCTTGGATCCTTTCTAGTCCCTCACGAAAGGTCATTACTCCCAGGGGTGCAACGATGCTAAGATATGTGGAAGAACTAATCAACCCACACCTTGGTCAGTGGGATGAGGAACTAATTAGAGATGTGTTCTCTACTGTTGATGCTCAAAGGATCCTTCGAATACCCCTGAATGTTCAAATTAATCATGGAGGACTTTGTTGCATGGAATTATACACGATCGGGTACCTTCTCGGTTCAGTCGGCATATCACAGGGAGTTTGAGCACTATTACTGTTAGCGTCTTACAAGATCAGACGGCCAAGGAAACGTACAAGTAAACACCATCTGGAAGGAGGTGTGGAACCTTAATTTCCCAGGTAAAATTAAACACTTCACATGGAAGGCATTGAATGGATTGTTACCGTGCTACGGCGTATTAGCAGGAAGACAAATCCCACTTATTCCCCAATGCCCGTTTTGCGCAACTGGATTATAAGATATAAAACATTGCCTATTTACTTGCAAAAGAGTGAAGGAAGTTTGGACTGAACTGGGTCTGCATGATGTAATCTTAGAGGCAGTGGAACAGGACCGTTCCGTATCTATGACAGTGGAAATTCTTTGCAAGATCAAATCTGTTACGGAGGGTCTCTCTACAGCAGAGCTTATCACTACTAGGGAAATGCTTATACACAGGAGCTCAATAGTAGCGCTTTTTATAAAAAAGCGTTGCTGCTAAAGAACGGTAGCGCTTGTCACTGAAGAGCGCTGCTACTATTCTTGTAGCAGTAGCGCTTTTGTTATAAAAAGCGCTGCTACTATAGTTGCCAACGGTTGTAGGTATACTAGTAGCGCCCGTAATTAAAAAGCGCTACTGCTATTGTACATAGCAGTAGCGCTGTCCTCTGACGAGCGCTACTGCTAAATAGCAGTAGCGGTTATTTCTAAAGAGCGCTACTACTACGCTTACCTTCGCCACACCCGGCACCCCGCGCGCGTCCCTCACTCTCCCTCACACACTCACTCGCCTGTGCCATCGCCTGTCGTCGCCGCCGTCGCCCGCTGACGCCCCCAAGGTATCTGCCTTCCTCCCCTCCCTCCCCCTCCCTCCTCCTCTCGTCGCCCTCCTCTCTCCCTCCTCCCACGGCCCTCCTCTCTCCTCCCTCTCTATCGGCGGCCCCCTCCTCATCCTCCTCCCTCCTTCCTCTCCCGCTCTCTCCTCCTCTTCCCTCCTCCTCCCTCCTCCTTCCCCTCCTCCTCCCTCCTCATCATCCTTCGTCCTCCTCCTCCCTCCTCCCACCTCCTCCTCCCCCTTTCTATACATAGGTTTTAGTTTTTGTTAAATGTAGGTTTTTGCTTTTAGTAAATATATGTTTTTAGTATATATATTTTTTAGAAAATTTGAATAAGTAATTTTAAAAGAATAAGTAAATGTAGGTCTTTTGAATAGAATAGGAAATTTTTAGAAATTTTGAATAAGTAAATTTGAATAGAATAATTTAATGTAGCTTATGGAATTTCACTAAGTCCTAAGATGACAATAACAATGTTTTTGTTTATATTTTGTTTTTGCAGAAATCAAGGAGCCCCTGCATCATCCCCGCTGTCGTCCCCGTCACCGACCCCCTCCGACTTCGATCGAGGTGAGAGCAGCCACCCATGTTGTTAATTTAATTTAGGTATTTTAGGTGTTTAATCTTCGAATAATGTAGTATGAACCCTAGTTATGATCGAATCATGTTCAAAATGTAAGTTCTTAATTAGGTGTAGTTAATAGAATTTAGGTGTTTTAGGTGTCACATTTGTTGTTATTTTTTTAGTTAAAGCAATTACTCCCGCATCGACGTCGATGATGCATATCCCGCATCCTCGTCGTCGACTCGGCGGAGGAGGCTTGGGCTTGATGAGGAGCCATGTCTGGGATTGGGCTTCGCCGGGCTGGTATTGGGAGGTGCTACCTTTCGGGGGGTGTAGCTTGGTGAGGAGCCAGCCCGTCGTTGTCCCGAACCTTCTTTGGTGGCGGTCGCGTGGGCCAGTGACGGTATAGAGGCTTGAGGACCCCACGGAAGTGGTACGTCACCGTGTCAGCGAGGAGGACGAGCACGTCCGTCTCTACATGGTTGCGTTGGAGGGCAGATTCTCCAATACATGGGAGGTTATTCAGGGATCTCACTGGAGCTAAGATCCTGTGATGGTTCCTTCTCTTTGGGTGTCCACCGCCCGCGCCAATACCCGTCGTTCACTATAGTTTTAGCTGTATTAGTGATGTTCTATGTATGATAGTATTCGAGATCTATTAGTGATAATATTCGACGATGTACGGACGAAAGAGATGATTTAGTTTTGCTTATTGAATGAATGCTAATTTGAATACTAATTTATTTTACGATTTAGATATGTGCTTGCCCATATGATGTAGATATAAGCATGTATATGTTGTGTTTCTCAAATAGGATATGTGCTTGCCCAAGTGGCTGGCCATGTTTGCAGGTTACACCTCCTATAGTGGCCTATGTTTTGCCAGAGTGTTGATTAATTTCCGTTCCGGCAAATTTAAGGTGCTCGATATGTCCTTTTTTTAGCAAAGGTCATGCTGGATTTTTTCGTGAATTCTGGCATGACTTGTGCTAGAATATGTAGGAAATATCGAGTGGCCTAGATTTTCTAGAAAAATAACTAAACGACATTTCGGGTTGACTTTAAGTCTATCGAGGCTCCATCACCGAAGGTCGAAAAATAAGTGAGGGAGTGTATCCACCATATATGAGAGAGGACGAAGAAGCCCGACTGTTGTCGTGGGGGTCATTTCTCCTTCCTCTCTGGGTGCTAGACCTTTGTTATGCACTAGGGGAAGGAGGAGTAACGATCATCATCGACGGTTGCAAATGTCAGAGACGAATCAGTGAGTGAGAGTGTCCACGATCGACATATGGGAGGACAAAAAATCCCGACTGTTATCGTGGGGTTGCTTCTCCTTCGTTCCCGTGTGCTAGACATTTTGGTGTAATGCACTCGGAACGAAAGGAAGAGCAACCATCAGCAACGGTCGAATGTATACACCACGCGAGCTGAGAGTTTTCAAGAAAAAGACTCGACAGACCGATAGTCAACCCGTGATGAATAATAATGATCTAATTTAATTTTTGTAGTACATATATTGAATTGTACAAGTTTAATCTTTGAATTATGAACGTAGGAAATGTTGTCATCGGACAACGAAAGTCTCCCGGGGGAGTGCAGCTGGTGCAACGATGACTGAGGTCTGTGCGACAGGCCTCACCTGGACGAAGATCGGGGCTTCAGCATTAAGCTCCAGGAGACCTTCGATATTGAAACGGTACGCAACAACGACAAGTGTTTTTTTCGTAATTAAGCATGACTTCAACTATTTCAACGTGTAATTTTCATCTTTTACAATTCGAGTAGCTTATCCCATGCCATGCAAGACAGTATGTCTTGGAGAGGATGGATTTTGAAGACTATGAAAATTTTGAAACAAAAAAATTCACCTAAGGACCCATCATGGTATGGATTTTCAAGTAAATCTATATAATTCTGAGAGCATAGCCCATTTTGGTTGCAAAAATTGGGAAGCACTTTGCAAGATGTATGGTTTTTATGAGGGTATGCTTGTCACCATGGATCTTGGTGATCCTGACATCGACCAAGACAATATGAACATTTGGGTCCTTGTTGATACGCTTCCAATTCTACCGCTATGTGAGTTTCTCAAACATAGTTATTAACTAATTTATATTGTTCATTTCAAAATAGTTGACAGCTTATTTTCATTGTTCAAACAATGTGCGGAACATGATAGACAGAACCTACTACACCGATGGCTCTGAGTTAATTATCAGGAGAAAAATCATCTGGTCGCATTTTGTACTGATCTTGAGAATTAAAATATCTATTATAAAACTCCACCACATTATGGTCAATACGTGCCACTAGTGCACGTGTTAAACTACGGTAACACCCATGGAGATGCCATGACAAGATTTTTTACTATTATGACATCCGTGCATCTTTTGCATAAATTCTTTTAAAACTTAACTGCATTGCTAACTACGAAGTTATTACTATGTTTTTCAACAGAAAATTCCGAAGGACTATGTGCCTCATCTGATGTATCAGAATGGTCGCCTTGATGTTTTGAACATACGGCCAGGTTATCCTACGAATCTTACATGTCCATATCGAATTTCTAAAAGAAGTGAAGACATGAAAATCAAAGAATGGAAAAAATATATGGACAGTCGTAAGGAGGTACTTGGAAGCAAAATTGTGCGAAAGGAAAGAATTTAAGACAGGATAATCTCCATTCTCTATAATGGCGAGTCAGGGCCTATCTTGTTTTATGCTATTTTACCTAAGAAAAGGTAGTAAGTCCTAGTTAATAATACTCATGATCATGTGCTAAGAACAACTAAGTAGGATTGGTTAGATGACTATGATGATGATGTGGTATCGAATAGAAGTTGTATGATCGATGATGATGAGTATGACTTGTTATTATGATACCAATGATGAGTTATTTATTATTATGATCGATGATGCATGATGCTAAGTTGTTATATGAGCATGATGAGTTATTATATATATATATATATATATATATATATATATATATATATATATATATATATATATATATATATATATATAAATTTTCCCTACTGCCGGGTGTAGTTACTCCCACTTTCGTTTCATATGTTTTAGATAGTATCTATCATATCGGAGAGTATGTACGCGTAGTATGTAGTATATAAGAATGTTTAGGTAGTATAAATACTACTGTTTTGGTAGTATGTATCATATTTTGCGTATACTCTATTTCACGTACAAATATGTACGTATTTCACAAATACAATAAAATTATGAGCTCACTTGCAATTTTTTCATACAAATCACTTGGGAGTATCTTAGATATAGTATATGAACATACTAAAAATAATAAAGTAGAGTATATACTACCACATGATAGTATATGAGAAACGGGTGTAGCTACACCCGGTAGTAGGATATATATATATATATATATATATATATATATATATATATATATATATATATATATATATATATATATATATATATATATATATATATATATATATATACATACATACATACGGTAGCCCTAAACTGCGCGAGCGCGCAGAATGCCTTATCGTACGCGCTGGTCCTAATTAGCCGGGTCGCTCGGATCTCCTTGTCGGTCAACAAACGGAAGTAAAATCCATGAAAGAAATAGTAATGCATTTAATTTTGTTACCATCCTAAACTGTTCACTTACGGTCACGCGCACAACCTCCGCTAATTGTTGGCAGTAAAGTGGGTGAAGGAAGTGATAATGTGTTACTGATTCACCTACATCTCACGTAGCCATCGCTAATTGTTGGTAGTAAAATAGGTTGAGGAAGTGGTAATGTGTTACTGGTTCACGTATGCTAGTGGCCGCTAATTGTTGACTGTAAAATGGGTTGATGAATTGATGAAATGGTAATGCTTTACCACTTGAGATGAATTAGTGCAATACATGTGCCTCCCTCTAGTATAGTAAAACACACTAAAAAGTATAGTAACGATGATAATACTGCCATATGCAATAGTAAAACAATGTATGGTCAAGTAAAATAAAGGAGCATATGGTAATGTTAAAGTATTGGAACGATCCTATCCTTAAGCGATCCATCTAATTATAATTTTAGTGAAAATTATAGTGATGGTAAGTTCATTACTGACTTCCTAAAGGCTGATTACTAACAGTAGGAATTAGCCCATGGACCAGGTGGGTTGCCAGATTTATTTGGCTGTAACTCATTACGATGCATTTTTCAAGGAGGAATGCATGTCGGGTGGTTCGGGGTAATTAGATTGGTCGGCGCGTACGCTAACTTATTCTGCGCTCCGGAGTAGTTTAGCAACCCTATATATATATATATATATATATATATATATATATATATATATATATATATATATATATATATATATCAGTAGGTGAAAAGAACATGGATTAGATTCAAGTGGAGCCAACATGTCGTGCACATCGAAAGTACTACTAATCCAAACTAGATCAAGTTTAGATTAGAGTAGTACTTTCGACATGCACCACATGTTGCCTCCACTTGAATATACTCCACGTTCATTTCACCCACTGTTATATATAATAAGTAATCATGGTCATAAAATCATATGATGAAAGTACTGTATATAAAACCACACAACGAAAATAAGTTGTATTTTTAAAAATACAGGAAAAGTTAGCCGCAGCGCTTTTTAGAACAAGCGCTACTGCTATTAGCATTGTCCAAAAGAAAGCGCTACTGCTAACTAGGTATATCAGTAGCGCTCCCTTTCCAGCGCTACTGCTACTAGTTAGCTGTAGCGCCTTAGTGATAGCGTTGATACGAACGTTACTACTAGCTATAAAACAAGCGCTACTACTAGGGTTTTTCCTAGTAGTGTATATTGGTTGCGGCGTGGTACTTGTGGTGGCAACGACGTCAACACGTCAAGGGAGAGACGATTCAAAGTGCAGATAGGGCCGCACTATCTATTAGAGTGTTGGCTACTAACTTTCTTTGTGCATACACGGACAAACAGCCGGAACGGTGTGGTGATCACATGTGGAGGCGGCCACTGAGCGATGTAGTAAAAGTAAATGTTGACGCAACCTATCACCCTGAAACCTTAACAGGAGCAACGGGTGCTATTGCCCGCGATGGGCCAGGGAGATTTATTGCGGCAGCAACATGGTACATCCCTCATGTTAGCAATGTTGATTATGCAGAAACGATGGCGATTCAAAATGGATTATATTTAGCAGGGAAGATTGGATGTAACAAGGTCCTAGTCGAGTCTGATAATAGCTTCGTTGTGGAGACGGTTCAAAACCCAGATGATTATGTTGGATCGGAGGCAGCTTTCGTGATGGAGTGCAAGCAGCTACTTTGGATTTTGCAAATGTTGATTATTCGCACTGCCTCCGCGAAGCAAACGAAGTGGCGGACGCATTAGCACATAATTCGTTTAGGAATAAATCCTCCAATCTCTGGGAATCTTCTATTCCGGACTTTATTTCTCATCTCATCGTAAACGATTTGGCTGTTATTTGAGGAATAAAGTCTCTATTGGTTCAAAAAAACAACAACGTGGAAATGAAGACAAAAGATTAAAGGTGTGAAAACTTATTAATTTTTCAGGGACCATAAACTTTAGGTTAACTCCAAAATACTCAAGGCCATGGTTTGGCTACAAATAGGTGTCATATGTACTAGGGAACTTGCTTTACAAGCCACAGAGTGCTTCCATGTGTGCTAGTGGCAAGCGCCAGCCGGCAGCAGGCTTGAGCGGCCGTATCAGGACATGGGTCGCAGCCTCGCATGCAAGACTGCGGCCCTCAACAACGGTGGAGCGCGTCGGCAGTACCGCAGCAAGGCCGGCTGGCCCGATGGAAGAGGCCGCGACTAGGGCAACTCCGCAGATGGGTGCATCCCCGGCCGCAAGATATGGGTCTACTTCTCAATTTGTTTTTGCTAAATCAGTAACATATAATAGCTAGTTTATTTTTTCCAATATAGAACAGCTAGTTCAAAAACTGTTAATTGATTTACCGTTGAATACTTGTTTGCGCATTTAAAAAGCAAAGGCCAAAAAGGAAGGTTATGTGCATGTGCATGATTTTACTACGAGCAGAAAAACATATTGAGAAGCTTAATGAATATCAATTTTTTCTTGCAAAAATAATGTTGGTCAAATTTTGATACAATTCAAAAAAAAAGTTGGATTGTAGAGGAACATTTGCCCCATGAGTATAATGTAATTTTTTACATGTCAGTTTTTTTTTACAGTTTCAAAAAAACATGTCAGTTTTTTTATTTTTACGTACGAAAGTAATCACTGTTAAGTTTGAGTCCACACTCCATTTTCTTTCTGGATAGATTCGCCACTGATCTATTCTACAAATCACATTGGGGTAGCAGGGCCTGGTTCAGATCACGAGGGAAAGGAACCTGCTAGGAATAGTGTAGACAGAGGGTGTACCCATACCTCGAAGTAGAATGGCTGGTATGAAAAAAGAATCAACTTCTTTTTGAAATTTCTTAACATACGTTTTACTAGTTTGATTTTATTGCATCCAACCTCGACCCAGTAACTGCACATGGATCATAGACAGTTCATCTATTACAAAGTTAAGCTGAACAAAAGACCACTCATGAAATTTATAGGGGAAAAGAGCAACTAAGTAATGCTGTTGCCGACGTCGCCTGGCTAGTCATTATATATACGTACGAAATTACGCAAAGTAGGAGAGAGTTTAATTGCTTTGAACCAAATAAATAGATCAAATAGCTATGCAATGCAAGGCTCGTCTGTCCCCCAAGCATGAGTGATGGACTCATGGTCTAGTAGACCATGTACTAGTTAACTAGTGTCTCCTTGCTTGCCCTCTTCTTGTCGATTCATTTAACAGCTTAGGCTTGGAAGGCATCGAGAATTGGGTGTTTGCAAACAGACACCGGGTCGCTTCCATGCAATAGCTAAATTGGCTTTGTCATCACCCTAGCTCTCAGGTAGTTTCAGTGCGTGTCCGTGCAGGATGTATCTCGCTTGCCCAAGCAGGTAAGTGCAGGATCTTAACGCTTCTCCAGGCCACTGGGCCCTCAGTCTTTTGACAAACAAAAACTAGTCTCCATCTTATGCTCCCAGGAACCTGTAAGTCCTTTTTTTTCTTCAAAAAGGGGGAATTCCCCGGCCTCTGCACCAGAACGATGCATAAGGCCACCTTTATAGCAAAATAAAGAAGGTTCAATAAGGTCTTACAGTCTGAGAACAAAAAAAGGCAAGCTCACAAAGCGCCACAACGCCAAAAACAAAAGGCCAAGAAGTCACAACCGACTGGCATAACAAAGATAGGTAAACTAATCGCCTATCCTATTACATGACCGCCATCCAAACTGGTTGAAGATATCCCGCGCTACCATCTCCCACCGGATAGATCCAGTAACCAAACGCTCTCTGGCCTTCGTCGGAGTGAGTAACGACCACATACGGATCAGCGCAGTAGCTCGGAATATAACCTGCAAAATGTGAATATTTGTTGTTCTGTTAAAAGCCAAATCATTTTTGCAATTCCAAATTGCCCACAACAAAGCACATACTCCTACTTGAATGTGCCTAGTTGTTTCAGACTCTATCCCAACAAGCCCCGTTTCAAATAACGTCCTGATCGAATTTGGAGGAGTAATGCTGAAGGCAATATGCACCGTGCGCCACAAAACTCTCGCCAACGGGCAATCAAAGAATAGGTGCTTGATAGTTTCGTCCCGATCACAAAAACTACAGCTAGTAGATCCTGTCCAGTTGCGCTTAACCAAATTATCCTTTGTTAATATGACTTGTTTATGTGCAAACCACATAAACACTTTAATCTTCAAAGTATTTAGAAATTATGGTGAAAAGTTATCTCTACCAGTTTCAAACAATGCGATAAAATCCAACCTATGCTCGATAGACGCCTCTGCAAAAAATCTTCTTTTAGCCAAGTCTTTCAGACCTCTGCTATTCGAAAAAATTATCGTGCACCCTGACCCCCAAAGCATCAAAGTCGGAATCATTCATGGACTTAACCGCTGCTAAGTTACGAATCATCTCTAAAGCCCGCTCTGCCTCTAAATCCAGGATATCATTAACAGAATTTAAGATTTCACTATCATTACTACCTAGTGAAAATCCTAGTTGATTTGCATTATTAATACTCTCATCATTAGAAAATGCAAAATGGAATTAGAGGTATTAACCGACATATTAGTAGTGACCTCAATATCACGAAGCTTGGCCGCCCTCATAGCGCACCGCTGCTGTATGTCGTCAACCTTCGGATGATCCTGGAGACGGCAGCTCAACCGTCGCCCCTCAGAGACCGTATCCGAAATCCCTCCAAAAGCAATAACCTCCTCCCAAATGACCCTGCTCGGGGTGGGGCCTCATGCCTCACCCCAAACATGCAGCCGGTCAGCCTCCATGGCCGAACCAGCGGGAACGCCAAAAAGCGGCGGGGCGCTCGACGGTTCCGCCGACGTTGGTCGCGCCCCACAGCACGGAGACTGCAACGCACCGGGGGAGGGGAGTGCATGGGACACCTACCCGAACTCCCCACCTACCACAGGAGTGGCGGTCACCCTAGGCGCCCCAGGTGAAAAGGGATCCGAGGCCACCTGCCCCGAGCCCCCTCCAGGCAGCGGAACCGCCACCTGCAACTCCGGCAATGCGAGGGAAGAAGAAGGTTCCGAGGCCACCTGCCCCGAACCCCCTCCCGAAGGTAAGACCTCCACCACCGAGACCTCCTCCACCACGAGAGACGAAGAGGGCACCGGAGCCGCCTGCCCCGAGCCCTCTTTAGTAGGTGAATCCGCCTCCTGCAGCTCCTGCACTGCGGGAGAAGAAGAGAGAGCCGAGGCCACCTGCACCAGACCCCCTCCCAAAGGTAAGACCTCCACCACCGGAACCTCGTCCTGAGGAGAGTCGACGTGCTGAGCACGTGAGGGAGTGGTCGCCTGCCTATACTCCTCCTCCTCTCCCCTAACCGAGATCGGCGAGGCCCCAGGGATGGGACCCACAGCATCCTCAAAATCCAAAGCAGGTAACGCATGCTCAAAAACCTCGTCAGACTCCACCCGATCACTCCAAAGTCTCGGAGGCGCAGAAGCAGGCTCGAAGGAACCAAATCAAAGTCATAGGCACTGTGAAGGGTGGTACCGTCCCATCCCCGGACGTCTGAGAAACGGATCCCAGTCCATTGGATAACTCCCGTCCAGTATCATCGACCAGTGTCTCCTTCGCTCCCAAGCTGTCATCCCCCTCGTGCATATCAACATCAGTCTCGTTAGCGGCCTCAGCGAACAAACTCTCATCCTCAAACTCAATCACGAGGTTATAAATCTGGCCTCGATATGTCCACTTGACCACATCAGGCACGAACTCAATATCCAGAACACTAACCAGCAGTCGGGCTACCCCGTGAGCTCTAGTAAAAGCCATATCCACTCGCTCAGTTTTCCCCACCATAATGCCCAAGCTAGCCACGACCCTATCATCCTGCATCAGCTTCGAGGGAGCCCCGGAAAAACGCAGCCATACCTGAGTAAGAGGCTTACCCTGAGGCTCAACCTTCTTCCACTCATGGAACTCAAGGATACAATCTGTACCCGGCACCTTGCACATCCCAAAACTCAGAAGTCTCTGTAAATCCTCCATCGAAGGGAACTCAACCCTAAACAAATTTGCCTCGAGACTAACAAGCTCCCACTAGAAGTCCCCTGGAGCTAACTCCCTGAGCCTCTGCACAATCTGGGTCTCAGAGACCTCTCCTCTAGTAACCTTGACAATCCAAGTGGTCATGCTCTGTGCCTCGTCAGGAACCTCCCTCTCATTAGGAGACTCAAAGAACGTGAGTTCAGCACAATACACTCCATACATCATAAGAGACGGTGCCTGATCTCGCAAAAGCGGACAATCCCCCGAGTCATGTGCCGGCTTGCCACAAGTATCACATAATTCAGCCACGCACTCAGCAATAAAATGACCCCTCTCTCCACAACAATAGCATAACATTTTCTCCTTCTTGCGCGGCCATTTGGACGCCCTATCCGAATCAGCCTTGTTTGTCGTCTCCACAGACACTGACCCCAAGGTCTCATTCCCGGGTACCTCAACAGTAGCTAGCACCGTCACCGCCTCCATAGCCTGACCGGACAACACCAGCTCCTCAGCAGCCCCGCCAGCGGTCATTTGCTTGACAACAACAGGCGGGGGAGGCTGCCGTGGACGGTATCGGCCACCTCGACCACCTCGACCACCATGATGACCACGAAAACCACCTCGTTGTCGATAGCCCGGGCCAGACGCCCCCTCAACAAAACCACCCGTAGGACCCAGGAAAGGCCTCTCCGCCAAACCATCGCTCTGCCAAGCATATCCACGGCCACCACCCGTCGACGAGGAACCACGGTGTTGACCATCCCCATATACATTGTAGCCATCATCTCCCCACTGACCCCGGGGCGTACCCGAAGCACCTCCAAGAACCGAGGTCTGCGGCGGCGGTGCCTGCGCCTGCACCGGCCCAACCCGATTCTGCGTCGGTTGGGTGACGAGGTGAGGCGGCGAGGCCACTCAAGGCTACTGACCTAGCGACACTCCTTGGTTCCCCAGCGTAGGCGGCCTGGGCGGCGCGCCACCCCATCCCGCAACAGCCACCCCAACCAGGCCAGGCGCCGATGGTCTAGGACCGTGAACTTTCCCGCCACGCCTGGACGAAGGCAGCACCGCCGAGCCCTGCGTCGGTGGCCGAGCACCGGGAAGAACACCTCCACCGCGACCCGCCGCCGCATTTGGCACCCCACCGAGCACCACAGCACCCCGCCCCGCTGTAGATGGCGAGGGCATCACACCTCCGCGGCCTGAGCCAGGGACCGGCAAGGGCACAACACCACGACCGCTGCCAGCACCCGGCGGCGGTGCTCCCCCGGTGCAGCCAGTCCCGGCTGATGCGGCCTGCTTCTTCCCCGGCGGCGGAGCTGCACCGCGGCCCACCATGACCCCGAGGGGTGGGATGCACCGAGCTCGACCACTCCCAGCGGATCAAAGCTGAGGTGCCCGTCACCGAAAAACCCTAGGGCGCAGGGAGGCAGACGGCAACGTCGATCGAACCATGATGCATGCGTCGTCCTCCTCGATATCAATCTGGACCGGACTTGTCTGCGCCACATACCCAATAGTCCCCGGCCCAGAGATACTATGCCGCCCAACAACGGAATCCAACCCCCTTTGGCCCGGGAGTGATTTCACACGCTCCTGGCGAGCCGCCCTGATCTGGGACGCCGTGATCGCCGGCCTCGCCGCCGCGGTCACCTCCGGCGCCGATCTCGGCCCTGCCCAGCATGGTTTCTTTCTTCGCGTGACCATAGTCCATGAGTCCGGCCGAATCAAATCAAAAAGAGTTAGGTTCGGTAAACCTACCTTAGGCAGGGGGGCCCTTCCATGGCCGGATCGCCGTCGCTGATGAAGCCATGCACCTAGGGTAGGGTCATGGCCTGTCCAAGATACCCTCTCCAAGGATATCTCTAGAAGAAACTACCTTTCAGTCGACCTGGAAGGATTTCACTCGACAGACTCGAAGACACCTCGACCATGAAGTCACTCACTCGACCACCAGGAGAACTAGAGTCACTCTGCACACAAATGGTCTATCATTAAGTAGTCTTTATGGTCATCATAGCACTTTATGTATGGCGTTACCAGTAACGCCAGATCTTAATGTACCTTAAGCCCTCCATAACTGAGGGCCGGGGGGGGGGGGTCAAGCGGACTCTATATAAGCCACCCCCCTCCTCAGTGTAAAGGGTTCGCACCCCTGTAACTTATACGCACATAATCCAGTCGACCGCCTCTGGTCTCCGAGACGTAGGGTTGTTACTTCCTCCGAGAAGGGCCTGAACTCGTAAACACCTTCCGTACACAACTACTCCATAGCTAGGATCTTGCCTCTCCATTCCTACCCCCTATTCTACTGTCAGACTTAGAACCACGATAGTTGGCGCCCACCGTGGGGCCGGTGTCTTAGCGACTTATTGGAGAAGTTGCGATTGTTCCAATCACCTTCATCATGGTTTCTGGCAGTGTTTTGGTTGAGGGCCGCGAGATCCGTCTCGGCGCGCTCACGTTCACCGTCGACGACTCCGCTTGGCTTCAGGAGGCTCCACTCGACATCGACGCGCTCCCCGTTCGCGGGGCGACGCACTTTTGCGCGTGTGTCCGTGGCGTCCTCCTGCGGCAACCGTCGGCCCTGTATCGGTCGACTGCTATGTCGTCCTCCCTCCCTGTCTCCCGCCAGCGCAAGCGCTCCGGTCGGTCGAGGCTTCAGCGGTGGGTGAGGCACGCGGTGGCCCGCCAGTCGGCCACCTCCCAAGTCGTGGTGATAAAGCCCGACGAATCTCTCTATAGCCCGTTCGACCTGTCGACTGGCTCCGTAGAGACGGCATCCGAGTGCCACAACAGTGATCCAGCGGCGGAGGTCCTGATGGTCAATGGACCGCGCAGTCCTCCCGGCTTCCCCGCGCCAACGGAGGCGACGGTGGAGGCGACCAAGTGCAGGTCCACGAAGAGTATCAACCCGAGCCACTCACTTCGCTGCAAAGGGAAGATCTTCGCCGCCGGAACATGGATGCGCTGCATATTCCTATCATTGGAGAAACCCCCGAGGCTCGTGCCTTAGAGGACGCGCGTTTGGCCAATCTGGCTGAGCGCACTCGATTGGAGAACCTCCAGCGAGCACTCGACGAGCGTGCACGGCGACGGGTTCCAGACTCCAGTCGACGTCAACTCTTTCCACCACCAACTCAGGTATATCGAACTCCGATTCAGAATCTAGCAGCTGCAGCCCGTATAGCAGAGTCAATTCAGCCCTCTCAGTCGGAGGCTGGCAGAGGCTTGATGCAGATCAAAGATTTACTCCGGGCAGCAGGAGATCAAAATTCAGCTGTATCGTAGTCGTGAAACAAGATTCACAGCAGATCCGTCGCCGCGAGTACAGTCCAGTCGGCCCATAGCCCGAGATCGCCCCTGAGGCGTGAGGGATGTGGAGGTCGGCGTGATCAGTATGATGACCGATTCTATCGCGATGATCGGCGTCGAGTGCCCACTCCTCCCCCAAGGGGTGGGTCATACGCCCCTCGGCAGCAAGATGACAGACGCCAGCACGGTGTTGGGCGAAGGGTTCCAGTCGACCCCAGAGAACCAGGCTTTGATGCAAGATCCATTATCGTTCAAGGTTTGGTCGATTGGAACAGAGCTTACCGAGAAGGCCATGACAGAGATGTGCCCACCAGCAGCAGAGTTCACGTCTCAAGACCAGAGTGTTTTAGCAGAGCCATCAGGGCCGCGGTGATTCCTCCCAACTTCAGGTTGGCGACTGGAGTCAGTAAGTTCACCGGTGAGTCCAAGCCCGATACTTGGCTTGAGGATTACCGAGTGGCTGTTCAGATTGGCGGCGGCAATGATGAGGTGGCCATGAAACACCTACCTCTTATGTTGGAGGGCTCGGCCAGAGCATGGCTGAATTAGTTGGCACCTAGCAGCATTTACACTTGGGAGGATCTTGCCCGATTGTTTGTCAGAACATTTGAAGGAACTTGCAAGCGACCAGCAGGGTGACAGAGCTGCAAGTTTGTGTGCAAAAGTCGAATGAGACTCTAAGGGATTACATCCAGAGATGGATCACATTGCATCACACAGTGGAAAATGTATCTGATCACCAAGCAGTCTGTGCCTTCAAGGAAGGCGTTAAGAACAGAGAGCTAAGTTTGAAATTCGTTCGGACCGGAGACATGACCCTGAGTCGAATGATGGAGATTGCCACCAAGTATGCCAATGGTGAAGAAGAAGATCGACTCCGGAGTGGCAAGTACAAGCCAACCGCTCATGAAACCGGGGGAGGGAACTCCAGTCGGAAGCAGAAGCGAAAAGCTGAGCCAGTTGCTCCTGGAGAAGCCTTGCCCGTGACTCAAGGAAAGTTCAAAGGAAAGCCCAAAGGATCTTGGAACCCTAAGAAGGTGAAGGACAAGGAAGGAAACGACGTGATGGATTTTCCGTGCCACATCCACACGAAGAAAGATGAGGAGGGTAACTTCATTTACCCGAAACATACCACTCGGCAATGTCGGCTCTTGATCCAGCAATTTCGGGGGAAACAGCCCAAGGATAAGGAAAAGGATTCGGACAAAGTTGAGGACAAAGAGGACAGTGATGAAGGATATCCCCATGTCAATTCCATCCTGATGATTTTTTCTGATGTTGAAAGCAAAACTCGATTGAAAGTTATCAACCGTGAGGTGAATATGGTCGCTCCGGTGATGCCCAGTTATCTGAAATGGTCTCAGACTGCCATCACATTCGACCAGTCTAATCATCCGAAACACATAGCCACCCCTGGGAGGCAAGCTTTGGTGGTTGTCCCAGTCGTCGAAGGCACTCGACTGACTAAAGTTATGATGGATGGTGGCAGTGGCATAAATATATTGTATGTAGAAACACTGAAAGGGATGGGCATTCCGATGTCCAGACTTAGTACCAGCAACATGAGTTTCCATGGAGTCATTCCTGGGAAGAAGGCTGAGTCACTCGGCCAAATTGCTCTTGATGTGGTTTTCGGTGATTACAAGAATTTCCGACAGGAAAAGTTGACGTTTGAAGTTGAGGATTTCCAGAGTGCTTATCATGCTATTTTGGGCAGGCCAACTTATGCATGTTTCATGGCTCGACCATGCTATGTGTATCTCAAAATGAAGATGCCTGGTCCCAAAGGTGTGATCACTATTATAGGCAATCGGAAGAAGGCGGAAGAGTGCTTTCAGAAGGGCTCAAAGATCGCCGATGCTCAGATGGCAGTGGTAGAGCTGCAGGAATACCACAAAACTGCAGATCCGAGTGATTTGTTGCGAGCCAGGAAGCCCGCTACAGAGTCAGTGTTTCAGTCGTCCGGTGAGACGAAGCCCGTTCACATTCACCCGACTGACCCCAGTGCTGCCCCGACTCATATCTCCACAACACTCGACTCCAAATAGGAAGAAGCGCTCATCCAGTTCCTCCATGAGAACTGGGACATCTTTGTATGGAAGCCTGCTAACATGCCGGGTGTTCCCAGGGGGTTGGCTGAGCATCGCCTGAGAGTTGACTCAAAAGTAAAACCTGTCAAGGAACATATTCGACGGTCCGCCGTCCAGAAGAGAAAGGCCATTGGCGAGGAGGTGGCTCGGCTCTTAGCAGCGGAGTTTATCCGAGAGATTTACCACTCCGAGTGGCTCACCAATGTTGTCATGGTCCCCAAGAAGGACAAGTCACTTCGTATGTGCATTGATTTCAAACATATCAATCGGGCCTACCCGAAGGATCATTTTCCTCTCCCCCGCATCGACCAAATAGTCGACTCAACTGTGGGATGTGAATGCCTATCTTTTTTAGACGCCTATTTCGGTTACCATCAGATCCGTCTGTATGGATCCGACGAGATTAAAACAGCTTTCATCACTCCATTCGGGTGCTTTTGCTATGTAACCATGCCATTCGGCCTCAAGAATGCCGGAGCCACGTTCATGAGGATGATTCAGAAGTGTTTACTCACTCAAATCATTCGGAATGTGGAAGCATACATGGATGATATTGTAGTCAAATCACGGAAAGGTTCCGACCTATTGACTGACCTTGCTGAAACATTTGCCAACCTCAGGAGGTATGATATCAAGCTCAATCCATCAAAGTGCACATTCGGAGTTCCTGGTGGAAAGTTACTCGGTTTTCTCGTTTCCGAACGAGGAATCGATGCCAACCCAGAAAAAGTTGGAACTATACTCCGAATGAAACGCCCTGTGCGTGTGCATGATGTCCAGAAGCTTACTGGATGCTTGGTCGCTTTAAGTCGATTCATCTCTTGCCTCGGTGAAAAGGCATTGCCTCTTTACCGACTGATGAAGAAGTCAGACAAGTTCGAGTGGACTCCCGAAGCTGATGCAGCGTTTGCAGAGATAAAAGCCCTGCTCTCCACCCAGCCGGTGCTTGCTGCCCCAATCAGCGAAGAGCCTTTGCTGCTTTACATTGCAGCCACAGGACAAGTCGTCAGTACAGTACTTACGGTCGAGCGGGAAGAAGAAGGAAAAGCCTTCAAAGTTCAGCGCCTAGTGTATTATCTTTCTGAAGCTTTGACCCCATCAAAGCAAAGATACCTGCATTATCAGAAGCTTGTATATGGGATTTATATGATCGCAAAGAAGGTTGCTCATTACTTCTCTGACCACCATTACAGTCGTTAGCGACGCCCCATTGTCAGAGATTCTACACAACAGAGACGCAACTGGTCGAGTGGCAAAATGGGCGATTGACCTCCTTCCCCTTGATATCAAGTTTGAGGCAAAGAAATCCATTAAGTCCCAAGTTGTAGCAGATTTCATCGCCGAGTGTATTGAACACCAACTGCCGACTCAAGTTCACTCGGAGCACTGGACCATGTTCTTTGATGGTTCTAAGATGTTGAATGGTTCCGGTGCTGGGGTAGTATTGGTTTCCCCCCGAGGAGATAAGCTCAGATATGTGCTCCAGATCCACTTTGATTCCTCCAACAATGAAGCAGAATACGAAGCACTTTTGTATGGGTTACGTATGGCCATTTCACTCGGCGTTTGTCGCCTTATGGTCTATGGCGACTCGGATTTGGTGGTCAATCAGGTGATGAAGGATTGGGATGCTAGAAGTCCAGCCATGACTGGTTACTGCAATGCGGCGAGAAAGCTGGAGAAGAAATTCGAGGGGTTAGAGCTTCATCATATACCCCGACTGAAAAATCAAGCGGCTGATGATTTGGCAAAGATAGGTTCCAAGAGAGAAGCCATTCCCAGTAATGTGTTTTTGGAACACATCCATACTCCATCAGTTCAAGAGGATCCTTTCACCGAAGAAGCTCCACAGCCAAAAAGTGTCACAGATCCGACTGAAGTTGAAGTTCCAGCTGTGGTCGACCTGATCATGGAAGTTTTGGTCATCACTCCCGACTGGACAGAGTCGTACATCGCGTATATCCTAAGGAAAGAGCTCCCAGAGAATGAAGAAGAGGCTCGACAGATCATCCGTCGATCCAAAGACTTTACCATGATAAAGGGACAGTTGTATAGAGAAAGCGCGACTGGAGTCGATCAGAAATGTATAATGCCAGAAGAAGGTTGGATAATCCTTGACGATATTTGTCGTGGTTCTAAGCCTGATAGTAGAATAGGGGGTAGGTATGGAGAGGCAAGATCCTAGCTATGGAGTAGTTGTATACGCAAGGGAGTTACGAGTTCGGGCCCTTCTCGGAGGAAGTAACAGCCCTACGTCTCGAAGCCCGGAGGCGGTCGACTGGATTATATGCGTATGAGTTACAGAGGTGCGAACCCTTCTGCCTGTGGAGGGGGTGGCTTATATAGAGTGCACCAGGACCCCCTCCAGCCCACGTAACGGAGGGTTCAATGTACATAAAGGCCTGGCGTTATTGGTAACGTCTTACATAAAGTGATATCATGGCCATAAAGACTACTTAATAACAGACCGTTTGGATGCAAAGTGACCCTAGATCTCCTGGTGGTCGAGTGAGTCTTCATGGTCGAGTGTCTTCGAGTCCGTCGAGTGGAATCCTTCCAGGTCGACTGAAAGGCAGTTTCTTCTAGAGATGTCCTTGGGGAGGGTACCTTGGACAGGTCCATGACCCTACCCTAGGTACATGGCTTCACCATTAGCCCCCGAATGGATCAAGGTTTGAGTGAGGAAGGAGTGAGAATTCTTCCGACCTGCTTTTCGTGCTGCGAGAGTGTCTTACTCTGGACCAATGACTTTTTAGTGATGGCATCAACTTCTCTTTCAGTCACCTTGATCCATTCTTTGCATCTGCCGAGTGAACTTTACGAACTTGGAGATTTCCGAGCGACGGATCAGAGGAAATCTGCCGTCTGACAAGTTGCTCTGCTATTTGCGGATTTGACGGGATCCGAATTTCAGGAAGCGTGTGAAGCGGAGGAGGCCGTGGTACTTAGATGGGATAAGGCAAAGACGCCTCGATCTCCGTACCATCTTTTTCGCCAGGTGTCACGCACGCCTGTTGCGGGATTTTATAGGATCGTCCGGGCCTACCAGTCAGCCACTCGGAAGAGACTTCATATAAGGCGCCGGATGGGGGTTTTCGAACAGTGCGCCCTCATTCCCCTCTCCCTCTTCCTCAAACTCGCCCGCTGCGCTCGCTTCCACCTCCGCCCTACTGCTCCTTGCGCGCCTCGCCGGCGATGATGGTGAAGGAAAAGACCGGCTTTGGAGCGAGCGAAGAAGGCGACGGCGAAGGCGAAGGGGAGATCAACCAGTCGAGGCGGATCCTCGTCGCGGTCCAGCCTGCCGCAAGGCTAGATCCAGGGAGACTGGATCCGCTCGACCATCACCCAGAAGGACCTCAACGACTTGGCCAACGAAGGACTAATCCCCAATGGGTCAGCAAGGCTTCCGGGGACGGAGTGGCAGCCGTAACCTCAGGAGGGTGAGTGCGTCCTCTTAGCCACCCATGTAGATCACGGTTTTTCTCTGTCACCGAATCTTTTCTTTCGGGGGTTTCTGAACTTCTTTGGGGCACAACTCCATCACTTCACACCCAACTCCATTGCCTACCTCGCCGCTTTCGTGTCTTTGTGCGAAAACTTCTTGGGTTGTCGGCCGAACTGGGGCCTTTTCAAACACATTTTCACCTGTCGCTCTCACACGGTGAAAAAGGCTAGCCCGATTGACGAGAAAACCCAAGTAATCCAGATGTGTGGGGGTCTTGGGGTTCAGATGAGGAGTAAGAGTGCCTTTCCAGCCATGAACCTTCCCGAGTCAGTTTGAGGGTGGCAGTCGACCTGGTTCTACTGCCAAGACCAGTCGACGCCAGGGCAGTCGACTGGCCTCCCCCCGTTCTCCATGACCGAGTGAACAATCCATCTTCTCTGAAGGAGCTTCCGGAGGAGAAGGCTTAGGTTAGGATGTTGGTGGAGCGCGTAGTCCAGCTCATTCGCGACGGAATGACGGGCATGTATCTTCTAGAGGTTTTCCTTCGACGGTGCATTCAGCCACTTCAATATCGGGGCCATCCGATGTGGTTGTACTCTGGTACTGAAGACACCACTCGGGTCCACCCGGAGGAGGTGGATGATGCCACTCTGGAGAGGTGGATGACTTCCATCACAGGGAACAAAGACAATCCCCGTGGAGCCAGGAGGATCCCGCCACTCAACCAGTCATACGAACCAGACAAGGTCTGACCACATTTCCCTGACTGTGACTGTTTTCTTCATTCTGCTTTGCTGCAATTCGGTCGACTGACTGTTGTCTTGTTGGTTGTCTTCCAGATCACTACCGAGATGTAATCGATGCCCAACGGGGCGCAAGAACGGACCGAAGAAGAAGAAGGAAGTGGAGGTGAAAGTCAGGAGGAGTGGGAGTCGGACGGCGACGAGGGTGAAGAAGATGCTGGCTCTGATGAGGAAGAGGAGGAAGAGGAGGAGGTAGTCGAACCTCCCTGTACTGAAAGGAGAACCAAGCTCGTTCATGATCCTGCAGTCGAGCGCGGCAAGGGGGTCGTGCCTGTTGTGCAGTCGACCAAGCGTACTCGGATGACCTCTCCGGTGCCGACTGAGAAAGCGCCGAAGCAACTCCGAGCGGCGTTGTCAAAACCAACGAAGGCCCTGCCGAAGATAAGGATGGCGATTCCCACTATTTCCGGGTAATGGCATAACTTGTGTTTTCTTGTTTCGCATGGATTTACTCTCGGTCGATTCGTTCACTGACCGACTGATTTCTGAAACTGCAGTGCTGCTACTTCTGAGACCTCAATCAGACATGAAAATCAAGAAATGGAGGACGCTGCCACTTCCAACCCTGGTACGATCCCTGCAGTTTCACTTTCGGTCGATAGGGTCTTCATCTTTAACTTTTGAATCTTTCCTACAACTCCACCTAGTATCATCATTGATCTCCTTGATGATGACGGTGAGGAGCCACTGAGGCAGAGGAGGAACAGGAAGGTGTCTGCTGGCAAGACTGCTCAGGTCATATCAGCACCTGATGTGCTGGTTCCGGAGGGGGGCAACGCCACTCGGACTACTGTGTCCTTTGTTGTGCCACTGACGAGTGCTCGCGCACCGTCGTCGAGTGCAGATCTGCCTTCTCTTTTTTTCCACCCATCACGTCCCAGAGGACCAAGCAGGCGCTGCTAAAGAGGCTATACGTCAAGCGGGGGTCATGATGGAGCAAGTGAAGGCGATCCGAGACGCCAGTCAAGCGGCTTATGATGCAAGCTCGCCCCTTCAGAGCAATGTCCAGGTTAGTTGACCACCGCCTATTCTGTTAGGATATGACACCTGACAATTTTCTTTCTGAAGATCTTAGAACCTGTCATACACACACTGGGTGTGTCGATTGGAATGTCTGGATTAGTGGGGGCACGCTGAGTGCACCCACTGGGTGTAGTCCCCGAGACTACGGTGGACTGCTGGCAGTCGACTGTAGTCTTTATGTCTTGAACTTTTTCTCTTTTACTTTCTTCACTCGATCTGGTCGAATGGAATCATGGAACCAGTGGGGGCACGCTCAATGCACCCACTGGGTGTAGTCCCCGAGACCATGGTCGACTGCTGGTAGTCGACTACGGTCTGAAGAATACTTCACCTTATTTTTTGAAATTGTGTCTAACTGGTGGTAGTTAGCCTTTCTGTCTCTTCTGGTCGACTGATCAGCCCGAGCTGATAGAACTAGTGGGGGCACGCTGAGTGCACCCACTGGGTGTAGTCCCCGAGACTACAGTTGAATGTTTTGATTCAGCTGTAGTCTCAGAAATACTATGATTTTTCTCTTAGTCACTCGGAAGTGACCTATTTTTGACGTCTGTCGATTGATCTTTCGCAGAAATCTTGCGAGCTCATGGCTCGTTATACTGAGTTGGAGAACAAGCTTATCCAGCTCGAACTTGATCTGAAGCTTGTCCAGGAGAACTTCACGAAGGCAAAGGAGGAGGCAAAAGGTATGTTTGGTGAGAATCTTGACGACTGCCTTTATTTCTTGTCTATTCGTAAGTCTAATCTCATTGTCATTTTGCAGATAAACTGAGGGATGCTTTGAAGAAGAAGGACCTTGACCTTGCCGAGGCGCAGAAAGTGGCCTCGGACAAGACGAAACTTGCTGAAGAGAAGCTGGCTTCAATCAGCAAACTTGAAAAGGAGAATACCAACCTGAAAGCTGCTCTCGATGTGGCCAACAAGGAGGCCAGTCGATTGAAGAATGAAAAGATAGCCCTGAGTGATAAGGCTAGCGAACTGGCGGGAAAGAAGAACGACTTAGAGGCTTATCTGGGTGGGCTCGCCAAGAAGTTATTCCTCATGCTCGAAGGTAACCCCTTATATCCGACTGGTAATCACTGACTTATTGTAGGACCGTTAGCTTATCCTTGGGTTGTATCCACAGAATTCTGTCAAAACTTTGAAGAGGAGACTAGTCGAGTGGAGACTGGATTGGATCCCATCAACTCTCCTGTGAAGGATGAAGCCGCCATGAACGTGCTCCGTCTCGAGTCTCGTGTTGCCGCTGTGGTCGACTATCTTGCGAGACCGAAGGTTGCAACATCGCGCATCGACACAACACTCTGGCCAAGAGAAACACTTCAGAATGACCTCGACTCTCTGATGATTCGACTGAACGAAGTTCCAAGTTGAGTGCAAGAATGGAAGAAGTCTTCTGCCAGGTGTGGTGCCGATGTTGCTCTGTCTCTGGTCCGTGTTCACAGCAAGGACGCGCGAGAGGACAAGTTGGCATCTCTCAAGGTGGCCAATACCAAGAAGCATGACTTCTGATCTTTCATGGAGACCTTCATTGCTGCTGCCACTCGGATCGTAGATGGAATCGACCTGGACGAGTTCGTTGCGCCTTCCAGTCCTCCACAGGAGGAGTAAAAAACTTCTATGCTTGATGCCTTAAATTTGCCTCGGAATGCCGAGTGGTTTTTGTACCTGATAAACTTTAACAGGCTTGGTGCCTGAGCACTTCTGGATCCGTAGGACGCTATCTGAACTTGGGTTTTCCGTTGAATATGTTTGCATTTGCCTTCGAACAATCATTGTCCTTCGCTTGGAGTATATACTAGTGTTTGTGATGCACTTTTGCAGGTAGGGACGAAGCACAAATTGCAATCGACTTGTACCTCATGATACTTAGGCGAGCACTGGGCTGCAGCTAAGCCCTCGAGTGGGAGGTTTGCTCTCCACTCGGTAAGATTTTCAAAAACTTAGGCGAGCGCTGGGCTGCAGCTAAGCTCCCGAGTGGGAGGTTTTCTCTCCACTCGGTAAGATTTTCAGAAACTTAGGCGAGCGCTGGGCTGCAGCTAAGCTCACGAGTGGGAGGTTTGCTCTCCACTCGGTAAGATTTTCAAAAACTTAGGCGAGCGCTGGGCTGCAGCTAAGCCCCCGAGTGTGAGGTTTGCTCTTCACTCGGTAGGATTTACAAAAACTTAGGCAAGCACTGGGCTGCAGCTAAGCCTCCGAGTGGGAGGTTTGCTCTCCACTCGGTAGGATTTTCAAAGACTTAGGCGAGCACTGGGCTGCAGCTAAGCCCCCGAGTGGGAGGTTTGCTCTCCACTCGGTAGGATTTTCAAAAACTTAGGCGAGCACTGGGCTGCAGCTAAGCCCCCGAGTGGGAGGTTTGCTCTCCACTCGGTAGGATTTTCAAAAACTTAGGCGAGCACTGGGCTGCAGCTAAGCCCCTGAGTGGGAGGTTTGCTCTCCACTCGGTAGGATTTTTCTGTCGTACCTCTGAAGGAGAAGGTAGCAGTCGACCTGCGCTTCATCCTCCTTGCGGGTCGCACGTTGTATTTGTGGCGTAGCTCGGAAGGAGAAGGTAGCAGTCGACCTGCGCTTCGTCCTCCTTGCGGAGCGCACGTTGTATTTGTGGCATAGCTCGGAAGGAGAAGGTAGCAGTCGACCTGCGCATCGTCCTCCTTGGGGAGCGCATGTTGTATTTGTACTTACGCGAACACTAGGCTGCAGCTAAGCCCCCGAGTGGAAGGCTGGCTCACCACTCGGCAGGATTTTGTTTAAACTTAGGCGAGTACTTGGACTGCAGCTAAGCCTGCGAGTGGGAGGCTGGCTCACCACTCGGTAGGATTTTGTTTAAACTTAGGCGAGTACTTGGACTGCAGCTAAGCCTCCGAGTGGGAGGGTAGCTCACCACTCGGTAGGATTTTGTTTAAACTTAGGCGAGTACTTGGACTGCAGCTAAGCCCCCGAGTGGAAGGCTGGCTCACCACTCGGTAGGATTTTGTTTAAACTTAGGCGAAACGGATTCGCAGCTAAGCCCCTGAGTGGGAGGCTGGCTCACCACTCAGCAAGGATTTTTTTACAAACTTAGGCGAAACGGATTTGCAGCTAGGCCACCCACTGGGGGACTGCTTTATGTGAACAAAAGTTACAACAATCACTGGGAAAATTATAAAACTCTTGTCTTTGATAAATAAACTACAGAAGTACTTTTATTACAACTCATCCGAGTGAATACTTAAGTATAAAAGGGGTGGAGCAGCTCCACGTTCCACGCTCGGGGCTCGTCAATCTGGTGCTCGACATTGTAAAGGCGGTACGCCCCGTTGTGGAGAACCTTGGTGACGAGGAAGGGACCTTCCCAAGTAGGAGCAATCTTGTGTGGCTTCTACTGATCCACTCGGAGAACCAAGTCTCCCTCTTGGAAGGCTCGACTCTTCACGTTTTTGGCATGGAATCGACGCAAGTCCTGCTGATAAATGGTCGATCGGATCAAGGCCATCTCTCTTTCTTCTTCTAGAAGGTCGACTGCGTCCTGTCGGGCTTGTTCTGCTTCAGCTTTAGTGTAGAGTTCGACCCGAGGTGCGTTGTGAAGAAGGTCACTCGGCAAGACTGCTTCAGCTCCGTAGACTAAGAAGAACGGAGTTCTCCCAGTCGACCGATTAGGTATGGTCCTTAATCCCCAAAGTATTGATGGAAGTTCGTCGACCCAAGCGCCAACTGCTGCTTGAGATTGCGCATCAGTCAGGGTTTCAGTCCTTTGAGAATTAAACCATTTGCTCGTTCTGCCTGTCTATTCGACTGGGGGCGAGCGACTGAAGCATAGTCGACTCGTGTGCCCTGAGACGTGCATAAGGCTCTAAATTCCTCGGAATCGAAGTTCGACCCATTATCAGTGATGATGCTATGGGGAACTCCGTATCTGAATATTAACTCCCTGATGAACCTGACAATAGTGCCGGCATCAAGATTCTTGATGGGTTTAGCTTCAATCCACTTAGTGAACTTGTCGACTGCCACCAGCACATGGGTGAAACCGCTTCTGCCTGTTCTTAGTGGTCCAACCATATCCACTCCCCATACAGCGAAAGGCCAGACGAGTGGGATGGTCTTTAAGGCTGAGGCGGGCTTGTGCGACATATTGGAGCAAAATTGACATCCTTCGCACTTGCCGACTATCTCCTTTGCCATTTCATTTGCTCTCGGCCAGTAAAATCCCGCTCGGTATGCTTTAGCCACAATGGTCCGAGAAGACGCATGATGGCCACAGGTCCCCGAGTGGATATCGTCAAGGATTATCCGGCCTTCTTCTGGCGTTATACATTTCTGACCGACTCCAGTCGCGCTCTCTCTGTACAACTGTCCCTTTATCACGGTAAAGGCTTTGGATCGGCGGACGATTTGTCGAGCCTCTTCTTCATCCTCTGGGAGCTCTTTCCTTAAGATATACACGATGTATGGAACTGTCCAGTCGGGAGTGCTGACCAATGCTTCCATGATCAGGTCGACCACTGCTGGAACTTCTACTTCAGTCGGATCTGTGACACTTTTTGGCTGTGGAGCTTCTTTGGTAAAAGGATCTTCCTGAACTGATGGAGTATGGATATGCTCCAAG
This sequence comes from Triticum timopheevii, assembly GCA_963921465.1. Taxonomy (NCBI): domain Eukaryota; kingdom Viridiplantae; phylum Streptophyta; class Magnoliopsida; order Poales; family Poaceae; genus Triticum; species Triticum timopheevii. Next base: position 105,727,339 of record OY997272.1, on the reverse strand, counting down.
AACACATCACTGGGAATGGCTTCTCTCTTGGAACCTATCTTCGCCAAATCAGCAGCTGCTTGATTCTTCAGTCGGGGTATATGATGGATCTCTAACCCTTCAAATTTCTTCTCCAGCTTCCTTACCGCATTGCAGTAACCAGTCATGGCTGGGCTTCTAACGTCCCACTCCTTCATCACCTGATTGACCACCAAATCTGAATCGCCATAAACCATAAGGCGACGGACGCTGAGTGAAATGGCCATGCGCAACCCGTAAAGTGCTTCGTATTCTGCTTCATTGTTGGAGGAATCAAAGTGGGTCTGGAGCATATATCTAAGCTTATCTCCTCGGGGGGAAACAAATACTACCCCAGCACCGGACCCATTCAACATCTTAGAACCGTCAAAGAACATGGTCCAGTGCTCCGAGTGAACTTAAGTCGGTAATTGCTGTTCAATCCACTCGGCAATGAAATCTGCTACTGCTTGGGACTTAATGGCTTTCTTTGCCTCAAACTTGATATCAAGGGGAAGGAGTTCAATCACCCATTTTGCCACTCGACCAGTTGCATCTCTGTTGTGCAGAATCTCTGATAATGGGGCGTCGTTGATGACTATAATGGAATGATCAGAGAAATAGTGAGCAACCTTCTTCGTGGTCATGTAAATCCCATATACAAGCTTCTCATAATGAGGGTATCTTTGCTTCGATGGGGTCAATACTTCAGAAAGATAATATACTGGGCGCTGAACTTTGAAGGCTTTCCCTTCTTCTTCCCACTCGACCGTAAGTACTGTACTGACGACTTGTCCTGTGGCTGCAATGTAAAGCAACAGGGGCTCTTTGCTGATTGGAGCAGCAAGCACCGGCTGGGTGGAGAGCAGAGCTTTTAGTTCTGCAAATGCTGCATCAGCTTCTGGAGTCCACTCGAACTTCTCTAACTTCTTCATCAGTCGGTAAAGAGGAAATGCCTTTTCACCGAGGCGAGAGATGAATCGACTTAACGCGGCCAAGCATCCAGGAAGTTTCTGGACATCGTGCACACGCACGGGGCGTTTCATTCGGAGTATAGTGCCAACTTTTTCCGGATTGGCGTCGATTCCATGTTCAGAAACGAGAAAACCGAGTAACTTTCTGACAGGAACTCCGAATGTGCACTTTGATGGATTAAGCTTGATATCATACCTCCTGAGATTGGCAAATGTTTCAGTGAGGTCAATCAACAGGTCGGAACCCTTCCGTGATTTGACCACAATATCATCCATGTATGCTCCCATGTTCCGACTGATTTGAGTGAGTAAACACTTCTGAATCATCCTCATGAACGTGGCTCCGGCATTCTTGAGGCTGAATGGCATGGTGACATAGTAGAAGCATCCGAATGGGGTGATAAAAGCTGTTTTGATCTCGTTGGGTCCATACAGACGGATCTGATGATAACCAGAATAGGCTTCTAAAAAAGACAGGCACTCACATCCCGCAGTCGAGTCGACTATTTGGTCGATGCGGGGGAGAGGAAAATGATCTTTCGGGCAGACCCAATTGATATGCTTGAAATCACTGCACATGCGAAGTGACTTGTCCTTCTTGGGGACCATGACAACATTGGCGAGCCACTCGGAGTGGTAAATCTCTCGGATAAACTCTACTGCTAAGAGCCGAGCTACCTCCTCGCCAATGGCTTTTCTCTTCTGGACGGCGGACCATCGAAGATGTTCCTTGATAGGTTTCACCTTTGAGTCGACTCGTAGACGATGCTTAGCCAGTCCCCTGGGAACACCCGGCATGCCAGCAGGCTTCCATGCGAAGATGTCCTAGTTCTCACGGAGGAACTGGATGAGCGCTTCTTCCTATTTGGACTCGAGTGTGTTGGAAATATGCACTAGAGGCAATAATAAATTGGTTATTATTATATTTCCTTGTTCATGATAATCATTTATTATCCATGCTATAATTGTATTGATAGGAAACTCAGATACATGTGTGGGTACATAGACAACACCATGTCCCTAGTAAGCCTCTAGTTGACTAGCTCGTTGATCAATAGATGGTTACGGTTTCTTGATCATGGACATTGGATGCCGTTGATAACGGGATCACATCATTAGGAGAATGATGTGATGGACAAGACCCAATCCTAAGCCTAGCACAAAGATCGTGTAGTTCGTATGCTAAAGCTTTTCTAATGTCAAGTATCATTTCCTTAGACCATGAGATTGTGCAACTCCCGGATAACGTAGGAATGCTTTGGGTGTACCAAACGTCACAACGTAACTGGGTGGCTATAAAGGTGCACTACGGGTATCTCCGAAAGTGTCTATTGGGTTGGCACGAATCGAGACTAGGATTTGTCACTCCGTGTAACGGATAGGTATCTCTGGGCCCACTCGGTAGGACATCATCATAATGTGCACAATGTGACCAAGGGGTTGATCACGGGATGATGTGTTACGGAACGAGTAAAGAGACTTGCCGGTAACGATATTGAACAAGGTATCGGGATACCGACGATCGAATCTCGGGCAAGTACAATACCGCTAGACAAAGGATTGTATACGAGATTGATTGAGTCCTTGACATCGTGGTTCATCCGATGAGATCATCGTGGAACATGTGGGAGCCAACATGGGTATCCAGATCCCGCTGTTGGTTATTGGAAGGAGAGATGTCTCGGTCATGTCTATGTGTCTCCCGAACCCGTAGGGTCTACACACTTAAGGTTCGATGATGCTAGGGTTATAGGGAATAGATGTATGTGGTTACCGAATGTTGTTCGGAGTCCCGGATGAGATCCCGGATGTCACGAGGAGTTCCGGAATGGTCCGGACGTAAAGATTTATATATGGAAAGTTGTTGTTCGGGTTCCGGGAAAAGTTCAGGTTTTTTCGGTATTGTACCGGGAAGCTTCCAGAAGGTTCCGGAGGATTCCGGAGGGGTCCGGAGGTCCAGAAATTGTTCCACCACGTCCAGTACAGCAGGATGGGCTGTAAGGGCGTGCCCTAGCCTTAATGGGCCAGGGGCACCAGCCCCCCCCCCCAAGGCCCATGCGCATGGGAGAGGGGAAACCCTAAGGGGGAGGGCCTCCACTTGACTTGGGAGGCACTCCTCCCCCCTTGGCCGCCGCCCCCAACCCTAGATGAGATCTAGGGGGGCCGGCACCCTCTCCCCCCCACCTATAAATAGTGGAGGGGTGGGAGGGCAGCCGCACCCCAAGTTCTGGCACAGCCCTCCCCCTCTCCCAAGTGCTCCTCCTCTGTCGCGGTGCTTGGCGAAGCCCTGCAGGATTGCCACGCTCCTCCATCACCACCACGCCATTGTGCTGCTGCTGGATGGAGTCTTCCTCAACCTCTCCCTCCCTCCTTGCTGGATCAAGGCATGGGAGACGTCACCGGGCTGTACGTCTGTTGAACGCGGAGGTGCCGTCCGTTCGGCACTAGGATCTCCGGTGATTTGGATCACGACGAGTACGACTCCTTCAACCCCGTTCTCTTGAACGCTTCCGCTTAGCGATCTACAAGGGTATGTAGATGCACTCTCCTTCCCTTCGTTGCTAGTCTCTCCATAGATATATCTTGATGACTCGTAGGAAAATTTTGAATTTCTGGTACGTTCCCCAATAGTGGCATCATGAGCTAGGTCTATTGTGTAGATTCTTTGCACGAGTAGAACACAAAGTAGTTGTGGGTGTTGATTTTGTTCAATATGCTTATCGTTACTAGTCCAATATTGATTTGGCGGCATCGTGGGATGAAGCGGCCCGGACCGACCTTACACGTACTCTTACGTGAGACAGGTTCCACCGACTGACATGCACTTGTTGCATAAGGTAGCTAGCGGGTGCCAGTCTCTCCCACTTTAGTCGGACCAGATTCGATGACAAGGGTCCTTATGAAGGGTAAATAGCAATTGGCATATCACGTTGTGGCTTTTGCGTAGGTAAGAAATGTTCTTGCTAGAAACCCATAGTAGCCACATCTAACTTGTTTTTGCAGGGTATGCTATGTGATGTGATATGGCCAAAAAGGAATGTGATGAATGATATGTGATGTATGAGATTGATCATGTTCTTGTAATAGGAATCACGACTTGCATGTCGATGAATATGACAACCGGCAGGAGCCATAGGAGTTGTCTTAATTTATTGTATGACCTGCGTGTCATTGAACAACGCCATGTAATTACTTTACTTTATTGCTAACCGGTAGCCATAGTAGTAGAAGTAATAGTTGGCGAGACAACTTCATGGAGACACGATGATGGAGATCATGATGATGGAGATCATGGTGTCATAACGGTGACGATGATGATCATGGAGCCCCAAAGATGGAGATAAAAAAGGAGCAAAATGATATTGGCCATATCATGTCACTATTTGATTGCATGTGATGTTTATCATGTTTACACATCTTATTTGCTTAGAACGACGGTAGTAAATAAGATGATCCCTCATTAAAATTTCAAGAAAGTGTTCCCCCTAACTATGCACCGTTGCGGAAGTTCGTCGTTTCGAAGCACTACATGATGATCGGGTGTGATAGATTCTAACGTTCACATACAACGGGTGTAAGCCAGATTTACACACGCGAAACACTTAGGTTGACTTGAGGATCCTAGCATGTACAGACATGGCCTCGGAACACAAGAGACCGAAAGCTCGAGCATGAGTCGTATAGTAGATACGATCAACATGAAGATGTTCACCGATAATGACTGGTCCGTCTCACGTGATGATCGGACACGGCCTAGTTGACTCGGATCATGTAATCACTTAGATGACTAGAGGGATGTCAATCTGAGTGGGAGTTCATAAGATGAACTTAATTATCCTGAACATAGTCAAAAGATTCTTGCAAAATATGTCGTAGGTCGCGCTTTAGTTCTACTGTTTTAGATATGTTCCTAGAGAAAATTTAGTTGAAAGTTGATAGTAGCAATTATGCGGACTGGGTCCGTGAACTGAGGATTGTCCTCGTTGCTTCGTAGAAGGCTTATGTCCTTAATGCACCGCTCGGTGTGCTGAACCTCAAACGTCGTCTGTGGATGTTGCGAACATTTAACATACACGTTTTGATAACTACGTGATAGTTCAGTTAAACGGTTTAGAGTTGAGGCACCAAAGACGATTTCGAAACATCGCGGAACATATGAGATGTTTCGAGGGCTGGAATTGGGATTTTAGGCTCGTGCCCACGTCAAGAGGTATGAGACCTCCGACGATTTTCTTAGCCTGCAAACTAAGGGAGAAAAGCTCAATCGTTGAGCTTGTGCTCAGATTGTCTGAGTACAACAATCACTTTAATCGAGTGGGAGTTGATTTTCCAGATGAGATAGTGATGTTTCTCCAAAGTCATTGCCACCAAGCTGCTAGAGCTTCGTGATGAACTATAGCATATCAGGGATAGATATGATGATCCTTGAAGTATTCGCGATGTTTGACACCGCGAAAGTAGAAGTCAAGTAGGAGCATCAATTGTTGACGGTTAGTAAAACCACTAGTTTCAAAAAGGGCAAGGGCAAGAAGGGATACTTCATGAAACGGAAAATCAACTGTTGCTCTTGTGAAGAAACCCAAGGTTGAACCCAAACCCGAGACTAAGTGCTTTTGTAATAAGGGGAACAGCCACTGGAGCAGAATCACCCTAGATACTTGGTAGATGAGAAGGCTGACAAGGTCGATAGAAGTATATTGGATATACATTATGTTAATGTGTACTTTACTAGTACTCCTAGTAGCACCAGGGTATTAGATACCGGTTCGGTTGCTAAGTGTTAGTAACTCGAAATAAAAGCTACGGAATAAACAAAGACTAGCTAAAGGTGAGCTGACGATATGTGTTGGAAGTATTTCCAAGGTTGATGTGATCAAGCATCACACGCTCCCTCTACCATCGAGATTGGTGTTAAACCTAAATAATTGTTATTTGGTGTTTGCATTGAGCATAGACATGATTGGATTATGTCTATCGCAATACGGTTATTCATTTAAGGAGAATAATAGTTACTCTGTTTATTTGAATAATACCTTCAATGGTCTTGCACCTAAAATAAATGGTTTATTGAATCTCGATCGTAGCAATACACATGTTCATGCCAAAAGATACAAGATAGTAATGATAGTACCACCTACTTGTCGCACTGCCATGTAAGTCATAAAACGCATGAAGAAGCTCCATGTTGATGGATCTTTGGACTCACTCTTTTTTGAAAAGTTTGAGACATGCGAACCATGTCTATTGGTATGTATGCATGAAGAAACTCCATGCAGATGGATCGTTTGGACTCACTTGATTTTGAATTACTTGAGACATGCAAATCATACCACATGGGAAAGATGACTGAAAGCCTCGTTTTCAGTAAAATGGAACAAGAAAGCAACTTGTTGGAAGTAATACATTTTGATGTGTGCAGTCCAATGAGTGCTGAGGCACGCAGTGGATATCGTTATGTTCTTACTTCACGGATGATTTGAGTAGATACTGAGTATATTTACTTGATGAAACACAAGTCTAAATTATTGAATGGTTCAAGTAATTTCAGAGTGAAGTTGAAGATCATCGTGACAACAGGATAAAATGTCTATGATATGATCATAGAGATGAGTATCTAAGTTACGAGCTTTGGCACGCAATTAAGACATTGTGGAAATTGTTTCACAATTAATACCGCCTGGAACACCATAGTGTGATGGTGTGTCCGAACATCATAGTTGCACCCTATTGGATATGGTGCGTACCATGATGTCTCTTATCGAATTACCACTATCGTTCATGGGTTAGGCATTAGAGACAACCGCATTCACTTTAAAATAGGGCACCACGTAATTCCGTTGAGACGACACCGTTTGAACTATGGTTTGGAGAAACCTAAGTTGTCATTTCTTAAAAGTTTGGGGCTGCGACGCTTATGTGAAAAAGTTTCAGGTTGATAAGCTCGAACCCAAAGCGGATAAAATGCATCTTCATAGGACACCCAAAATAGTTGGTTATACCTCCTAAATTCAGATCCGAAAGCAATAGGGATTGTTTCTTGAATCGGGTCCTTTCTCGAGGAAAAGTTTCTCTTGAAAAGTTGAGTGGGAGGATGGTAGGGACTTGATATGGTTATTGAACCGTCACTACAACTAGTGTGTAGCAGGGCACGGGAAGTTGTTCCTGTGGCACCTACACCAATTGAAGTGGAAGCTGATGATAGTGATCATGAAGCCTCGGATCAAGTCACTACCGTACCTCGTAGGGTGACAAGGATGCGTACTATTTCAGAGTGGTACAGTAATCCTGTCTTGAAGGTCATGTTGCTAGACAACAATGAACCTACGAGCTATGGAGAAGCGACGGTGGGCCCAAATTCTAACAAATGGTTAGAAGCCATGAAATCCGAGATAGGATCCATGTATCAGAACGAAGCATGGACTTTGGTGGACTTGCCCGTTGATCGGCAAGCCATTGAGATAAATGGATCTTTAAAAAGAAGACGGGCGTGGACGGTAATGTCACCGTCTATGAAGCTCGACTTGTGGCGAAGAGTTTTTCACAAGTTCAAGGAGTTGACTACGATGAGATTTTCTCATCCGTAGTGATGCTTAAGTCCGTTGGAATCATGTTAGCATTAGCTGCATTTATGAATTCTGGCGGATGGATATCAAAACGAGTTTCCTTACCATTTTTCGTAAGGAAAGGTTGTATGTGATACAATCAAAAAGGTTTTGTCGATCCTAAGGATGCTAAAAGGTATGCTAGCTCGAACGATCCTTCCATGGACTGGAGTAAGCATCTCGGAGTTGGAATATACACTTTGATAAGATGATCAAAGATTTTGGGTTTATACAAAGTTTATGAGAAACTTGTATTTCCAAAGAAGTGAGTGGGAGCACTATAAAATTTCTGATGAGTATATGTTGTTGACATATTGATGATCAGAAATGATGTAGAATTTTCTGTAAAGCATATAGGGTTATTTGAAAAGTGTTTTCCAAGGGAAAACCTGGATTAAGCTACTTGAACATTGAGCATCAAGATCTATAGGGATAGATAAAAAAAACGCTTAATGGTACTTTCAAATGAGCATATACCTTGACATGATCTTGAAGGTGTTCAAGATGGATCAGTCAAAGAAGGAGTTCTTGCCTGAGATGTAAGGTATGAAGAAAAGAGAGAAAGGACGAAGGTCGTCCCCTATGCTTTAGATGTAGGCTCCACAGTATGCTATGTTGTGTACCGCACCGAAAGTGTGCCTTGCCATGAGTCAGTCAAGGGGTACAAGTGTGATCCAGGAATGAATAACAAGACAGCGGTCAAACATATCCTTAGCAACTAGTGGACTAAGGAATTTTCTCGATTATGGAGATGGTAAAAGAGTTCGTCGTAAAGGGTTACACTGATGCGAATTTTGACACTAATACGGATTATACCGAGTTGTAAACCGGAATTGTATAGTAGAACAATTATTTGGAATAGCTCCAAATAGAGTGTGGTAGCTTCATCTAGGGGATGGCATAGATATTTGTAAAGCACACACGGATCTGAAAGGTTCAGACCCGTTGACTAAGAACCTCCCTCACAAGCGAGATATGATCAAACCCCATGGGTGTTGATTCATTACAATCACATAGTGATGTGAACTAGATTATTGACTCTAGTGCAAGTGGGAGACTATTGGAAATATGCCCTAGAGGCAATAATAAATTGGTTATTATTATATTTCCTTGTTCATGATAATCGTTTATTATCCATGCTATAACTGTATTGATAGGAAACTCAGATACATGTGTGGGTACATAGACAACACCATGTCCCAAGTAAGCCTCTAGTTGACTAGCTCATTGATCAATAGATGGTTACAGTTTCCTGGCCATGGACATTGGATGTCGTTGATAACGGGATCACATCATTAGGAGAATGATGTGATGGACAAGACCCAATCCTAAGCCTAGCACAAAGATCGTGTAATTCGTATGCTAAAGCTTTTCTAATGTCAAGTATCATTTCCTTAGACCATGAGATTGTGCAACTCCCGGATACCGTAGGAATGCTTTGGGTGTACCAAACGTCACAACGTAACTGGGTGGTTATAAAGGTGCACTACGGGTATCTCCGAAAGTGTCTATTTTGTTGGCACGAATCGAGACTAGGATTTGTCACTCCGTGTAACGGATAGGTATCTCTGGGCCCACACGGTAGGACATCATCATAATGTGCACAATGTGACCAAGGGGTTGATCACGGGATGATGTGTTACGGAACGAGTAAAGAGACTTGTTGGTAACGAGATTGAACAAGGTATTGGGATACCGACGATCGATTCTCGGGAAAGTACAATACCGCTAGACAAAGGATTGTATACGGGATTGATTGAGTCCTTGACATCGTGGTTCATCCGATGAGATCATCATGGAACATGTGGGAGCCAACATGGGTATGCAGATACCGCTGTTGGTTATTGGCCGGAGAGATGTCTCGGTCATGTCTACGTGTCTCCCAAACCCGTAGGGTCTACACACTTAAGGTTCGATGATGCTAGGGTTATAGGGAATAGATGTATGTGGTTACCGAATCTTGTTCGGAGTCCCAGATGAGATCCCGGACGTCACGAGGAGTTCCAGAATGGTCCGGACGTAAAGATTTATATATGGAAAGTTGTTGTTCGGGTTCCAGGAAAAGTTCGGGTTTGTTCGGTATTGTACCGGGAAGCTTCCAAAAGGTTCCGGAGGATTCCAGAGGGGTCCGGAGGTCCGGAAATTGTTCCACCATGTCCAATACAGCAGCAGGGGCTGTAAGGGAGCGCCCTAGCCTTAATGGGCCAGGGGCACAGCCCCCCCAAGGCCCATGCGCATGGGAGAGGGGAAATCCTAAGGGGGAGGGCCTCCACTTGACTTGGGAGGCACTCCTCCCCCCTTGGCCGCCGCCCCCAACCCTAGATGAGATCTAGGGGGGGCCGGCCCCCTCTCCCCTCCCCACCTATAAATAGTGGAGGGATGGGAGGGCAGCCGCACCCCAAGTTCTGGCGCAGCCCTCCCCCTCTCCCAAGTGCTCCTCCTCTCTCGCGGTGCTTGGCGAAGCCCTGCAGGATTGCCACGCTCCTCCATCACCACCACGCCGTTGTGCTGCTGCTGGATGGAGTCTTCCTCAACCTCTCCCTCTCTCCTTGCTCGATCAAGGCATGGGAGACGTCATCGGGCTGTACGTGTGTTGAACACGGAGGTGCCGTCCGTTCGGCACTAGGATCTCCGGTGATTTGGATCACGACGAGTACGACTCCTTCAACCCGGTTCTCTTGAACGCTTCCGCTTAGCGATCTACAAGGGTATGTAGATGCACTCTCCTTCCCCTCGTTGCTAGTCTCTCCATAGATAGATCTTGATGACTCGTAGGAAAGTTTTGAATTTCTGCTACGTTCCCCAACAGAGTGTTGTCGAGATATGAGTCGGAGCAGCATTGGGGTCGGTCAGGTGGATGTGAACCGGCTTTGTCTCACCAGACGACTGAAATGCTGATTCTGTAGAAGGCTTCTTGGCTCGCAACAAATCACTCGGATCTGCAGATTTCTGGTATTCCTATAGCTCTACCACTGCCATCTGAGCATCGGCGATCTTTGAGCCCTTTTGAAAGCACTCTTCTGCCTTTTTCCGATTGCCAGTGATGGTGATCACACCTTTAGGACCAGGCATCTCAATTTGAGGTACACGTAACATGGTCGAGCCATGAATCATGCATAAGCTGGCCTGCCTAAAATGGCGTGATAAGCACTCTGGAAATCCACAACTTCAAATGTTAACTTTTCTTTGCGGAAATGCTTTGAATCGCCGAAAACCACATCAAGAGCAATTTGGCCGTGTGACTCAGCTTTTTTCCCAGGAATGACTCCATGGAAACTCATGTTGCTGGAACTGAGTCTGGACATCAGAATGGCCATTCCCTTCAGCGTCTCCGCATACAATATGTTCAGTCCGCTGCCACTGTCCATCAGAACCTTAGTCAGTCGAGTGCCTTCGACGACTGGGTCGACCACCAAAGCTTGCCTCCTAGGGGTGGCTATGTGTGTCGGATGATCAGATTGGTCGAATGTGATGGCGGTCTGAGACCATTTCAGATAACTGGGTGTTGCCGAAGCGACCATGTTCACTTCCCGGTTGATAACTTTCAATCGACATTTGCTCTCAACATCGGCAAAAATCATCAGGGTGGAATTGACATGGGGGTATCCTTCATCACTGTCCTCTTTGTCCTCAATCTTGTCCGACTCCTTTTCTTTATCCTTGGGCTATTTCCCTTGAAACTGCTGGATTAAGAGCTGGCACTGGCGAGTGGTATGTTTCGGGTAAATGAAGTTACCCTCTTCATCTTTCTTCGTGTGGATGTGGCATGGCAAATCCATCATGTCGTTTCCTTCCTTGTCCTTCACCTTCTTGGGGTTCCAAGATCCTATGGGCTTCCCTTTAAACTTGCCCTGAGTCACAGCCAAGGCTTCTCCAGGAGCAGCTGGCTCGGCTTTCCGCTTCTGCTTCCGACTGGAGTTCCCTTTTTCTGACTGGCTCGGCTTGTACTTGCCACTCCGGAGTCGATCCTCTTCTTCACCATTGGCATATTTGGTGGCAATCTCCATCATTCGACTCAGGGCCATGTCTCCGGTCCGACCAAACTTCAAACTTAACTCTCTGTTCTTAACACCTTCCTTGAAGTCACAGACTGCTTGGTGATCAGATACGTTCTCCACCATATGATGCAATGTGATCCACCTCTGGATGTAATCTCTCAGGGTTTCATTCGACTTTTGTATGCAAACCTGTAGCTCTGTCAGACCTGCAGGTCGTTTGCACGTTCCTTCAAATGTCCTGACAAAGACTCGGGCAAGATCTTCCCAAGTGTAAATGCTGCTAGGTGCCAACTGATTCAGCCAGGCTCTGGCCGAGCCCTCCAACATAAGCGGTAAGTGTTTAATGGCCACCTCATCATTACCACCGCCAATCTGAGCAGCCACTCGGTAGTCCTCAAGCCAAGTATCGGGCTTGGACTCACCAGTGAACAGTCGCCAACCTGAAGTTGGGAGGGATCACCGCGGCTCTGATGGCTCTGCTAAAACACTCTGGTCCTGAGACATGAACTCGGCTGCTGGTGGGCGCATCTCTGTCATGGCCTTCTCAGTGAGCTCTGCTCCGGTCGACCAGACCTTGCACGATAATGGACCTCGCATCAAAGCCTGGTTCTCTGGGGTCGACTGGAACACTTCGCCCAACACTGTGTTGGCGTCTGTCATCTTGCTGCCGAGGGGCATAGGACCCACCCCTTGGGGGAGGAGTGGGCACTCGACGCTGATCATCGCGATCAAATCGGTCATCATACTGATCACGTCGACCCCCACGTCCCTCACGCCGCAGAGGCGATCTTGGGCTATGGGCCGATTGGACTGTATTCGCAGCGACGGATCGACTATGAATCCTATTACGCGACTGCGATACAGCTGAATTTTGATCTCCTGCTGCCCGGAGCAAATCTTTGATCTGCATCAAGCCTCTGCCAGCCTCTGACTGAGAGGGCTGAATCGACTCCGCTATACAGGCTGCAGCTGCCAGATTCTGAATTGGGGTTCGATATACCTGAGTCGGTGGCGGAAAGAGTTGACGTCGACTGGAGTCTGGAACTCGTTGCCGCGCACGCTCGTCGAGTGCTCGCTGGAGGTTCTCCAGTCGAGTGCGCTCAGCCAAGTTGGCCAAACACGCGTCCTCCAAGGCGCGAGCCTCGGGGGTTTCTCCTACGATAGGAGTATGTAGAGCATCCATGTTCCGACGGCGAAGATCTTCACTTTGCAACGAAGTGAGTGGCTCGGGTTGATACTCCTCGTGGACTTGAGCTGGGTCGCCTACGCCATCCCCTCCGTCGGTGCGGGGGAAGCCGGGAGGACTACGAGGCCCATTGACCATCAGGACCTCCGCCGCTGGATCACTGCTGTCGCACTCGGATGCAGTCTCTACGGAGCCAGTCGACAGATCGAACAGGCCGTAGAGAGATTCGTCGGGCTCAATTGCCGCGACTTGGGTGGTGGCCGATTGGCGAGCCACTGCGTGTCTCAGCCACCGCTGAAGCCTCGACCGACCAGAGCGTTTGCGCTGGCGGGAGACAGGAAGGGAGGACGACGCAGGGGTCGACCGATACGGGGCCGACGGTTGCCACAGCAGGACGCCGCGGACACATGCGCGAAAGTGTGTCGCCCCACGAACTGGGAGCGCGTCGATGTCTAGTGGAGCCTCCTAGAGCCAAGCAGAGTCGTCGGTGATGAACGTGAGCACGCCGAGACGGATCTCGTGGCCCTCCACTAAAACTCCGCCAGAAACCATGGTGAAGGCGATCGGAACAATTGTAACTTCTCCAATAAGTCGCTAAGACACCTGCCCCACGGTGGGCGCCAACTTTTGTGGTTCTAAGCCTGACAGTAGAATAGGGGGTAGGTATGGAGAGGCAAGATCCTAGATATGGAGTAGTTGTATACGCAAGGGAGTTACGAGTTCAGGCTGTTCTCGGAGGAAGTAACAGCCCTACGTCTCGGAGCCTGGAGGCGGTCGACTGGATTATATGCGTATGAGTTATAGAGGTGCGAACCCTTCTGCCCGTGGAGGGGGGTGGCTTATATAGAGTGCGCCAGGACCCCCTCCAGCCCACGTAGCGGAGGGTTCAATGTACATAAAGGCCTGGCGTTACTGGTAACGTCTTACATAAAGTGATATCATGGCCATAAAGACTACTTAATAACAGACCGTTTGGATGCAATGTGACCCTAGATCTCCTGGTGGTCGAGTGAGTCTTCATGGTCGAGTGTCTTCGAGTCCGTCGAGTGGAATCCTTCCAGGTCGACTGAAAGGCTGTTTCTTCTAGAGATGTCCTTGGGGAGGGTACCTTGGACAGGTCCATGACCCTACCCTAGGTACATGGCTTCATCAATATCCACTCGGGGACCTGTGGCCATCATGCGTCCTCTCAGACCATTGTGGCTAAAGCATACTGAGCGGGATTTTACTGGCCAAGAGCAAATGAAATGGCAAGGGAGATAGTCGACAAGTGTGAAGGATGTCAGTTCTATTCCAATCTATCGCACAAACCCGCCTCAGCCTTGAAGACCATTCCACTCGTCTGGCCCTTTGCTGTTTGGGGGTTAGATATGGTTGGACCACTGAGAACTAGCAGGAGCGGCTTCACTCACTTGCTAGTAGCAGTCGACAAGTTTACCAAATGGATTGAAGCTAAGCCTATCAAGAATCTAGATGCTGGCACTACTATCAGCTTCATCAGAGAGTTAGTATTCAGATATGGAGTTCCGCACAGCATCATCACGGATAATGGGTCAAACTTCGATTCCGACGAATTCAGAGCCTTTTGCGCATCTCAAGGCACACAAGTCGACTATGCTTCAGTCGCTCACCCCCAGTCGAATGGACAAGCAGAACGAGCAAATGGTCTAATTCTCAAAGGACTGAAACCCCGACTAATGCACAATCTCAAACACACAGCAGGCGCATGGGTTGACGAACTTCCGTCAGTTCTTTGGGGATTAAGGACCACTCCTAATCCGTCGACTGGGAGAACTCCGTTCTTCCTGGTCTATGGAGCTGAGGCTGTCCTGCCAAGTGACCTTCTTCACAATGCACCCCGAGTCGAACTCTACACTGAAGATGAAGCAGAGCAAGCCGACAGGACGCAGTCGACCTTCTAGAAGAAGAAAGAGAGATGGCCATGATCCGATCGACTATCTATCAGCAAGACTTGCATCAATTCCATGCCAGAAACATGAAGAGTCGAGCCTTCCAAGAAGGAGATTTGGTTCTCCGAGTGGATCAGCAGAAGCCACACAAGCTTGCTCCTACTTGGGAAGGTCCCTTCATCGTCACCAAAGTCCTCCACAATGGAGCGTACTGTCTTTACAATGTCGATCGCCAGATTGACGAGCCAAGAGCTTGGAACGCGGAGCTGCTCCGCCCCTTTTATACTTAAGTATTCACTCGGATGAGATGTAATAAAAGTACTTCTGTAGTTTGTTTTCCCAGTAATTGTTGTTACTTTTGTTTACGTAAAAAATCCCCCAGTGGGTGGCTTAGCGGCGAATTTGTTTCGCCTAAGTTTGTAAAAAAAATCCCTATCGAGTGGTGAGCCAGCCTCCCAGTCGGGGGCTTAGCTGCGAATCCATTTCGCCTAAGATTAAGAAAAATCCTACCGAGTGGTGAGACAGCCTCCCACTCGGAGGCTTAGCTGCAGTCCAAGTACTCACCTAAGTGTTTAAAATCCTACCGAGTGGTGAGCCAGCCTCCCACTCGGAGGCTTAGCCGTAGTCCAAGTACTCGCCTAAGTGTTTAAAATCCTACCGAGTGGTGAGCCAGCCTCCCACTCGGAGGCTTAGCTACAGTCCAAGTACTCGCCTAAGTGTTTAAAATCCTACCGAGTGGTGAGCCAGCCTCCCACTCGGAGGCTTAGCTGCAGTCCAAGTACTTGCCTAAGTGTTTAAAATCCTACCGAGTGGTGAGCCAGCCTCCCACTCGGAGGCTTAGCTGCAGTCCAAGTACTTGCCTAAGTATTTAATACAATGTGTGCTCTGCAAGGAGGATGAGATGCAGGTCGATTGTTACTTTCTCCTTCCGAGCTACGCCACAAATACAATCTGCGTTCTGCAAGGGCGACGAGGTACAGGTCGACTGCTACCTTCTCCTTTCGAGCTATGCCACAAATACAATGTGTGTTCTGCAAGGACGATGAGGTGTAGGTCGACTGTTACCTTCTCCTTCCAAGCTACACCACAAATACAACATGCGCTCTACAAGGGCTACGAGGTGCAGGTCGACTGTTACCTTCTCCTTCGGAGCTACGCCACCAAAAATCCTACCGAGTGGAGAGCAAACCTCCCACTCGGGGGCTTAGCTGCAGTCCAGTACTCACCTAAGTATCTGAAAATCCAACCGAGTGGAGAGCAAACCTCCCACTCGGGGGCTTAGCTGCAGTCTAGTACTCGCCTAAGTATCCGAAATCCTACCGAGTGGAGAGCAAACCTCCTACTCGGGGGCTTAGCTGAAGTCTAGTACTCGCCTAAGTATCTGAAAATCCTACTGAGTGGAGAGCAAACCTCCCACTCGGGGGCTTAGCTGCAGTCCAACACTCGCCTAAGTATCCGAAATCCTACCGAGTGGAGAGCAAACCTCCCGCTCTGAAGCTTAGCTGCAGCCCAATACTTGCCTAAGTATCTGTAAATCCCACCGAGTGGTGAGAAATCCTCCCACTCGGGGGCTTGGCGGCAGCCCAGTGCTCGCCCAAGCACTTAATCTATTCCACTCTACAAGGATCCGCAAGGACGCAGGTCGACTGCAACGTGCGCTTCATCCCCACCTGCAAGAGCTACGAGGTGCAGGTCGACTGGATTCTCCATCTCAGAGCTGCATCACAAGCATTAAATTATATACCGAGTGAAGAACAAAGTTCGCTTGAAGATAAATGCAAACATATTCAACGGCAAACCCAAATTCAGATAGCGTCCTACGGACCTAGAAGTGCTCAGGCATCAAGCTTGTTAAAGTTATCAGTTACAAAACCACTCGGCATTCCGAGGCAAATTTAAGGCATCAAGCATAGAAGTTTTTTACTCCTTTGGTGGAGGACTGGAAGGCGCGACAAACTGGTCCAGGTCGATTCCATCTGCAATCCGAGTGGCAGCAGCAATGAAGGTCTCCATGAAGGATTGAAAGTCATGCTTCTTGGTGTTGGCCACCTTGAGGGACGCCAGCTTTTCCTCTCGCGCATCCTTGAAGTGAACACGGACCAGAGACAGAGCAACATCAGCACCTCACCTGGCAGAAGACTTCTTCCATTCTTGCACTCGACCTGGAACTTCATTCAGTCGAGTCATCAAAGACTCGAGGTCATTCTGAAGTGTTTCCCCCGGCCAGAGTGTTGTGTCGATTCGTGGCGTCGCAACCTTCAGTCGAGCAAGATAGTGCACCACACCAGCAACACAAGACTCCAGTCGGAGCATGTTCATGGTAGCTTCATCCTTCACAGGAGAGTTGATGGGATCCAGGCCTGTCTCCACTCGACTAGTCTCTTCCTCAAAGTTTTGGCAGAATTCTGTAAACACAACCCAAAGATAAGCCAGCAGTTCTATGATAAGTCAGTGATTACAAGTCAGTCGAATAGAAGGGATTAGCTTCAAGCATGAGGAATAACTTCTTGGCTAGCCCTCCCAGATAAGCCTCCAGATCGTTCTTCTTTCCTGCCAGTTCGCTAGCCTTGTCGCTCAGGGCAATCTGGTCATTCTTCAGTCGGTTGGCCTCCTTGTTGGCCGCGTCAAGAGCAGCTTTCAGATTGGCGTTCTCCTCTTCAAGTTTACCGACTGAAGTCAACTTTTCTCCCGCGAGCTTCGTCTTGTCTCAAGCCGCTTTCTGTGCCTCGGCGAGGTCAAGATCCTTCTTCTTCAGAGCCTCCTTCAGTTTTTCTACAAAGTGACAATGAGGTCAGAATCAAGAATGGACAAAAAATAAGGACAGTCGTCAAGATTCTCACCAAACATACCTTTTGCTTCCTCCTTCACCTTTGTGAAGTCCTCCTAGACAAGCTTCAAGTCAAGTTCGAGCTGGATGTGTTTGTTCTCCAACTCAGTATAACGAGCCACAAGCGCACAAGATTTCTGCGAAAAGTCAGTCGACAGACATAAAAAATAGGTCACTTCCGAGTGACTAAGAGAAAAAATCATAGCACTTCTAAGACTACAGCCGAGTCAAAATATTCAACAGTAGTCTCGGGGACTACACCCAGTGGGTGCACTCAGCGTGCCCCCACTGGTTCTACCAACTCGGTTCGATCAGTCGACCGAAAGAGACAGAAAGTTATGATCCTAAACCATAGCTAACTGCCAACAGTCAGCCGCGGTATCATAAAAAAAGAGAGATGTTCTTCAGACCATAGTCGACTGCTAGCATTCGACCATGGTCTCGGGGACTACACCCAGTGGATGCACTCAGCATGCCCCCACTGGTTCTATCGTTTCCATTCGACCAGATCAAGTGGAGAAGTTAGAGTGAAGAAGTTCAAAGTATAAAGACTATAGTCGACTGCTAGCAGTCCACCATAGTCTCGGGGACTACACCCAGTGGGTGCACTCAGCGTGCCCCCACCAATCCAAAAATTAAATCGACACAACCAGTGGATGTACAGATACTAAGGTCTTCAGAAAAAAGAGTTTTCACGTACCATATCCTAACAGAACAAGCGGTGACCAACTTACCTGGACGTTTCTCTGAAGAGTTGAGCTTGCATCATAAGCCGCCTGGCTGGCGTCCCGGATTGCCTTCACCTGCTCCATCATAACCCCCGCCTGGCGTATAGCTTCCTTAGCAGCACCTGCTTGGTCCTCTGGGACTTGGTGCGTGGTGAAAAGGGAAGGCGGATCAGCACTCGATGATGAACAACGAGCACTCGTCAGCGGCACAGCAAAGGACACGGTAGTCCGAGTGACGTTGCCTCCCTCCGGAACCAGCGTCTCAGGTGCTGATACAACCCGGGCAGTCTTGCTAGCAGGCACCTTCTTATTCCTCCTCTGCCTCAGTGGCTCCTCATCGTCATCATCAGGGAGATCAATGACATGAGGTGGGGCTACAAGAAAGATTCAAAGTTAAAGATGAAGATCTAATCAACCAAAAGCGAAACTACAGAGATCATACCAAGGTTGGAGGTGGCAGCATCTTCCATTTCTTGGTCCTCGTTCCTGACTGAGGTCTCGAAGGTAGCAGCACTGCAGATCCCAGAAATCAGTCGGTTAGCCAACGAGTCGACCGAGAGTTTATTCATGCCAAACAAGAAAACACAAGTTCTGCTATTACCCGGAAATAGTGGGAATCGCCATCCTCATCTTCGGCAGGGCCTTCGTCGGCTTTGATGACGTCGCTCGAGGTTGCTTCAACGCTTTCTCAGTCGGTGCTAGAGAGGTCGTCCGAGGGCGTTTCGTCGACTGTCCAACGGGCATAGTCGCTTTGCCGCGCTCGACTGCAAGGTTATGGGCGAGCTTGGATCGCCTTTTAGTGCGGGTAGGGTCGACTTCCTCCTCCTCTTCCTCCTCCTCCTCCTCACCAGAACCGTCGTCTTCTTCATCCTCCTCACCATCAGATTGCCACTCGTCCTGACTTTCACCTCCGCTCCCCTCCTCCTCGATCTGTTCTTGCACCCCGTTGGGCATCGAGTACATCTCGGTAGTTACCTAGAAGACAACAAACAAGACAAAAGTCAGTCGACTGAATTCTAGCAAAATGGAATGAAGGAAGCAGGATCACAGTCGGAGGTACAGAATTGGACCTTGTCTGGCTCGTATGATTGGTCGAGTGGAGGGATCCTCCTGGCTCCTCGGGGGTTATCCTTGTTCCCTGTGATGGCAGTCATCCACCTCTCCAGTGTGGCATCCTCGACCTCCTCCGGGTGGACCCGAGTGGTGTCTTTAGTGCCAGAGTACATCCACATCGGATGGTCTCTATATTGAAGCGGCTGGATGCATCGTTGAAGGAAAACCTCTAGAAGATCCATGCCAGTCACCCCGTCACGGATAAGATGGACTACACGCTCGACCAGCACCTTAACCTGAGCCTTCTCCTCCAGGACCACCTTCAGAGAGGACGGGCTTGCTCACTCGATCATGGAGAAAGGAGGGAGTCCAGTCGACTGCCCTGGCGTCGGCTGGTCTTGGCAGTAGAACCAGGTCGACTGCCACCCTCGGACCGACTCAGGGAGGACCATGGCTGGAAAAGCACTTTTACCCCTCATTTGGACCCCAAGACCCCCACACATCTGAATCACTTGGGTTTTCTCGTCACTCGGATTGGCCTTTTTCACCGTCTGGGAGCGACAGGTGAAGATGTGTTTGAAAAGCCCCCAATGCGGCCGGCAACCCAAGAAATTCTCACACAAGGATACGAAAGCAGCGAGATACACGATGGAGTTGGGTGTGAAGTGGTGGAGTTGTGCCCCACAGAAGTTAAGAAAGGGTGGGGTGGCAAAGAAAACCCGCGGTCAACGTGAGTGGCTAAGAGGACACACTCACCCTCATGAGGCTGCGGATGCCACTCCTTCCCCGGGAGCCTCGCTGATCCATGAGGGATCAGTCCCTCATTGGCCAGGTCATTGAGATCCTTCTGGCGGATGGTCGAGCGGATCCAGCCCTGCGGCAGACCGGCCCGCGACGAGGATCCGCCCCGACTGGTCGCCCTTCCCTTCGCCTTCGCCGTCGCCTTCTTCGCCCGCTCCAAAGCCGCCGTCTTCTCCTTCACCATCATCGCCGGCGAAGCACGCACAGAGCAGCAGCGCTGGGATGGTGGCGAAAGCAGCAGATGAATCTGAGGAAGAGGGAGAAGAAAATGAGGGCGTACTGTTCAAAAACCCCCGTACGACGCCTTATATGGGGTTGCTTCCGAGTGACTTACTGGTAGGCCCGGACGATCCTGTCAAATCCTGCAACAGTCGCACGCGCGATACGTGGCGAAAAAGGTGGCGCGAAGATCAAGGCGTTCCTGCCTTATCCCATCCGAGTACCGCGGCCTCCTCCGCCTCGCGCGCTTCCCGAAATTCAGATCCCGCTAAATCCGCGAACAGCAGAGCAACTTGTCAGACTGGAGATTTCTTCTGATCCATCGCTCGGAGATCTCCAAGTATAGAAAAGTCACTCGACAGATGCAAAGAATGGATCAAGGCGACCGAAAAAGAAGTTGGTGCCGTCACCTAAGGTCATTGATCCAGAACAAGACATACTCATAGCACGAAAAATGGGTCGGAAGAATTCTCAACTCCTTCCTCACTCAAACCTCGATCCATTCGGGGGCTAATGATGAAGCCATGTACCTAGGGTAGGGTCATGGCCTGTCCAAGATACCCTCCCCAAGGACATCTCTAGAAGAAACTACCTTTCAGTCGACCTGGAAGGATTTCACTCGACGGACTCGAAGACAATCAACCATGAAGTCACTCACTCGACCACCAGGAGAACTAGAGTCACTCTGCACACAAATGGTCTATCATTAAGTAGTCTTTATGGTCATCATAGCACTTTATGTATGGCGTTACCAGTAACGCCAGATCTTAATGTACCTTAAACCCTGTATAACAGAGGGCCGGAGGGGTCTGGCGGACTCTATATAAGCCACCCCCCTCCTCTGTGTAAAGGGTTCGCACCCCTGTAACTTATACGCACATAATCCAGTCGACCGCCTCCGGGCTCCGAGACGTAGGGCTGTTATTTCCTCCGAGAAGGGCCTGAACTTGTAAACACCTTGCGTACACAACTACTCCATAGCTAGGATCTTGCCTCTCCATTCCTACCCCCCTATTCTACTGTCAGACTTAGAACCACGACAGTCGCCGCCGTTCTCCGATGAACCACACGGCGCAACATCTCCTTATTATCTCCCGCGTGAAGCCCAACCCTAGCCGGATCATCGAGGGGCAAGATTTTGTCGACCGTAGTCGCCACTTCATCTTCATCGTAACCAGCATTGAAGAACTCGCACGGATGGTATCCACCTCCTCATCCCCATCGTCCTCGTCGGCTGCGCATAATTCTACAAAAATCAAGCCAACTGCAAGTCCTTGTATCGCCCCTGCTAATCCTTCTTAGTCATGTATAAACAGCGGGTACAACTCTACTATATAACTCAGAAGATCTAACAGGCTGACAAGCATTCCGGAACTCTAGTGGATTTATTCACTCGTCGCTGTACTCTGCTTTAGGTTAACAAAATATTTAGTCAACCGCAAAAAAAAAAAAAAAATAGTCTTCCATAAAAACAAGATGCGTCTATTTACCGCTGCTCATACTATTTTATCATGGTTACATGTTTTTTTGTGTTAGGCTGGTGAGAGATGCATATATTTTTATTTCATGATGTCTGTACTCCATATGTTTTGATGTACATGATATAGATTTGAACCATTGAGCTTCGTGCGTAATTTATCTGTGGTGATTTGTGAGGAATTTAAATTAGAGAATACACCTGTGTCCTGATCCATTATGATGCAAATGTTGTTTTGACATTAGTATGTAATTAATGAATGTCTATCTCGTCAAGATGGTTTATGGAAGCTCCATTCATCCAGTACTTTCTCAATGAAGTTTATTTATGCATAAATGATGGAATGCAAACTACCAATGTTGTAGGAAATTTATTTGGAAACTCTTCTGTGGTCCCATTAAAGATTATGATATCTCAATTGGATCTCCGCATTGGAATTTAAACATGAGATAATCTCACAAAGGGAACTGGAGGGGTAGCAAGAAGTGTAGTTATTGTGCAAAGAAGAACCATCTATTCACAAATTGTTCTTCACATGTCCATCCATCCCTTAGTGTAGTGAGTAGTGTGTGTGCTATTTAACTTTCACCACCTCGGAATATCATGACTAGGTTTAGAGACTATCTGTCAGAGCAAATTGATAACTTACTTCTCAAATTCTCATGCAAGTGTGTGCTTCATGGATGCTATGTTTGTAAAGACATTGTTATTAATAGTCGGGAGTTTGCAAATGTTTTTGTAGGTTATCCATATCACTTAGCATTGGATATGTACATGGTTCTTCCTGCAAAGTGTGAAAGCACGAGATACTTTGTGTTCTGAGCGCAACCAATAATATAGGTGGTACCAGGACTTTGTTTTACTCATTATGGATGGCAGTTTATAGTAATATGATATGGGACGCATGAATTGTGGCATTTTGTCGTGTCACTATTGTGACCTAGCTTTGTAGGAAAGCCGAGGCCAGTGATTCACAGCCACCGCTGAATCGGCTCTTTCTATGGAGTTAGAGCGGCCAAACCTTTGTGTTTCTTTAGAGTTGAGTACTATATCCGCAGGAGTTTCCGACATTTAATTTGTACTGTGTCAGTTTGTGATATCCATCTATTGGTCACTGGTTGTTCTGGTGCTCTGTTGCAACGGCTCGGTTATGGATACAAATAAAATCTCGATCCAGAAAATGCATCAGGCGATGGAGAAATGCATTTTACATCCATTTCCAGTGCCTATAATTATCACCGAGAAATAACTATGCATGTAAAAAGAAGACGAGATTTAGGAATATGTTAGGATCAAAAAGTATACTACCGAAAAAGGTTTTCGCCCCACTTTATAGGGAAAAAGAGCAACTAAGAAATGTTGTTGCCGACGTCGCCTAGCTAGTCATTATATATGCATACGCAGAGTAGGAGCGCTTAAATGCTTTGAACCAAATAAATAGATCACATAGCTAGGTATGATGCAAGGCTCGTCTGTCCTCCAAGCATGAGTCATGATCTAGTAGAATAGTTAACTAGTATCTCCTTGCTTTCCCTCTTCTTCTCGATCATCTGACCACTTGGGCTTGGAAGACATCAAGAATTGATTGTCTGCGAAACTGGCTCTTGTGCGGGTTAGATGATCCCAGGAGCCGCGGGATCTCTGCGCTTCTCCAGGTCACTGGTCGCTCATGCTTTTGACAAACAAAAACTACTCTCCATCTTATGCTCCCAGGAGCCTGCAAGTCCTTATATCGCCCCTGCTCATCTTCCTCTTGTATAAACAGCGGGCACAACTCTACTGACTACCCAGCTATGACTTCTAACTGGCGGACAAGCACTCTGGAACCATAGTGTCATTTTTTCACAATCATCTCTGTACTTTGCTTCGGATTAATAAAATCTTTAGTCTTCCAGAAAAAAGAACAAGATGTGTCTGTTTACCGCTGCCCATGCGATTGTATCATTTTTACATGCTTTTTGTGTTAAAGTTAGTGAGAGAATACATACATTTTTATTTCATCATGCCTATACTCCATATGTTTCAAACTTTCAATGTATATGATACAGATTTGAACCGTTGAGCTTCCAGCGTAATTTTATCTGTGAGGAACTTAAGTTAGAGAATACACCGGTCCTGATCTGCTTGCAAAAATCAATTCTGATATCTTCCAAGCCCTGGTGGTTAGATGATCTCACAAACAGAACTGGATGGGTAGAAAAGAATGTAGTTTATTGTGCAAAGAAGAATAATCTATTCAGAAATGATCACTGGAAAAAATAGTACGTGCGCTATAGCACCGCTAATAACACGCTATAACGTGTATATAATTGCCTCGCTAAATTGATCAGTGTATAATGTCTCGCTAATAGCATATTTTCAGGGGCGACGCTATCTTGTGTATCATGCTATTTTTTTCCCTTGGAAATTATGCTTCACACGTGTCCATTCATCGCCTTTTGTGCTGAGTAGTGTGTGTGGCATTTAACCTTTTCACGTATCTCGAATATGTTTGGAAACTAGCTCTCAGGGCAAATTGACAACTTATGTCTCAAATTATTATGCAAGTGTGTGCTTAACAGTTGGGAGTTTGCAAAAAATTATAGGATATCCATATCACTAAACATTGGATATGATTCTTGTTTTTTTTTCTGAATTGTTGCATTTGATACTAATATAACTGGAGGCTAGCGATTCACAGCCACTGCACCCTTTAACTTGTCGGGTTCTGTAGAGTTAGAGCGGCCAAATCTTTTGTGTTTCTTCAATTTAGAGCTGAGTGCTCTATCCACAGGAGTTTCCAACATTTGTAGTGTGATCTGTGATGTCATGGGCACATATGTGGATGGAGCTGAGGTCTTTGCATTGTGTCGGTTTGTGATATCCATTTATTGATCATTGGTTGTTCTGGTGTTTCATTGTATTTGTCCTGTAATGGATAGAGATACGCTCCCAATCCAAACAATGCATCAAACGACGGAGAAATGCATTAACTTCCATTTCCAGTGCCTGAAATTATCATGAAAGCGAGAAATAACATGTAACAGGAAGACAATATTCAGAAATGTGTGCGGTGTGTCCGTGTGTATATACTGACAGTGACACACATCTTCCTTTAAGTACAGGCCACATCTTGTCAGCAAAAATTCAGAAATGTTAACAAATCAGTAACTCACATATATGCAGTGCGCTAACATCTAGTAATGACATGTATGCAAGTATATATGTGCAACCCTCACCTCACGTTGGTGAGCACACGAGCCTTTTTTTTGGAGAAGGAGGATCACCCCCAGCCTCTGCATTCAAAAGATGCATGAGCGTTCTATATTCAATAGAATCACCACTTTAACATCCCTGAGTACCATTACAGGTGCTTCATAAGTGCAAGATGTCGATCTCTCCATTTATGAGAATAACAGTGTGGAAATGAAGACAAAAGATTGAAGGCATGCAAACTTATAAATTTTTTGTGGCCCAGAAAATATTGGTTAACTCCAAAATACTCAATTGGCCATGGTTCGGCTATAAATAGGTGTCATATACTAGGGAACTTGCTTTACAAACCACACAATGCTGCCATGTGTGCTAAATATTCATCTTTTCTCATCCTAGATCAAAAATAGTCCGCCTTTTTCCAGTCACGAGTTTAGGCATGGGAGTCACTGAGAATGTATAAGTCTGACAAATTCAAGAAAATTGTATGCGTGCGACTGGCAGAAACGTCTTACCCTAACTTGGGAGACGTGTTGCATGTTATATAGCAGGGGCGCAATAACCCTGACAGCGCATACATGATTCAGTTGAGAGGAGATAAAGATACATCTTGGAGAGAAAGAAAGAGGAGGAGATAGGTTTAGTTACGACAAGAAGATCTAGCCTAAACTACCTCCTGAACTTATCTCATGCGCAAGCACAAGCAAATATCCTCTACCTGAACCATACGTGACAGAGTACATGCACCTGGTTTAACACCCTCCCTTAGTCACAACTTGGTTAAGATGAGATTAGATCTGAAGTTTTCCAAACTCCGTACAGGCAAAGCCTTGGTGAATCCATCGGCCAGTTGGTCCTGGGAGTGTATAAAGCGAATATCAAGTTCCTTCTGAGCAACTCTTTGTCTGACAAAATGAAAATCAATTTCAATATGCTTTGTTCTGGCATGGAAGACTGGGTTTGCAGATAAGTAGGTTGCACCAAGATTGTCACACCATAAACATGGAGCTTGTTTGACTTTTACACCTAACTCATTTAACATAGATTGGACCCATATGATTTCTGTTGTGGCATTTGCTAATGCCTTGTATTCTGCCTCTGTGCTTGACCTAGAGACAATAGCATGCTTTCGTGCACACCATGATATCAAATTAGGTCCAAAGAAAACTGCAAACCCACTAGTTGATCTTCTGTCTTCCAAACATATTGCCCAATCAGAGTCAGAGAAGGCACTGACAAGAGTAGAGTGTGATATGTTGAAGTTTAAGCCAACACCCAAAGTGTTCTTGACATATCTTACTATACGTTTAGCAGTAGTCAAGTGAACAGTAGTGGGTGCATGAAGGAATTGACATACTTTGTTGATAGGAAAGGAAATATCAGGCCTAGTAAGAGTGAGATACTTCAAAGCTCCTACCAGACTAGTATATTTTGTGCTGTCCTCTTGACTTAGTAGTGTTCCTTCTGTAAGAGACAATTTTTCTGAACTAGATAAAGGAGTGGGTGAGGGGTTACAACCTTGCAAGCCGGCCTTTTTTACTAGATCAGTTGCATACTTTTCCTGAGAGAGATGCAGCCCATCCTTGTGTCTCTTCACCTCAATTCCAAGAAAGAAATGCAAGTCTCCAAGATCCTTCAAAGCGAACTCTGCACCCAAGTCTCTCAACAGTCCTTGAATTTCTTCATTAGATGAGCTTGTCACAATGATATCATCAACATAAATGAGAACAAACATGCATGTGTTGGACTTGTTGTAAATGAACAATGAGGTGTCAGATTTAGAAGGAACAAAACTGAGTGCTTGCATTTTATGACAGAGACGGGAATACCATGCTCTTGGGGCTTGCTTCAGCCCATACAATGCTTTATCAAGTTTGCAGACATGAGTGGGAGCACTTTTATTTTCAAACCTAGGAGGTTGTTTCATATATATACCTCCTCTTCCAGAACACCATGGAGGAACGCGTTCCGTACATCAAGCTGTCTGAGACTCCAACCCCTGGAAACAGTAATGGACAAGACAAGGAGAATAGTAGCAACTTTTACTACTGGACTAAAGGTGTCTTCATAGTCTATACCATATCGTTGTTTGAATTCTTTTGCAGCCACCCTAGCCTTGTAACGATCAATGGTTCCATCAGATTTTCTTTTAATCCTAAATACCCACTTGCAGCCAATTAAATTTTTACCTTGCAGTGGAGGAACCAAGTGCCATGTGTTATTTTTCTTAAGTGCTATGTACTCTTCAGTCATGGATTTTTTCCATTTTTCATCACCAAGGGCCTCTTGAACTCTCGTAGGTTCACCTGTAGAGCTAATCATTCCATACTTGGTTATGTGCTTGTAATTGACATGTTTTGTTACCCCTTTCTGTACACGTGTACGCCGAGGTGACGAAGTGAGCAATTCTATGGCCACAGAGGATCCTGTGGGCAGCACAGAAGTATCAGCCGCAGCAGATCCCGAGGAGAGATTCTCTGCGTCCGCCGCTTGGGGATTTTCTGTGGCCAATGGCCGCGCCTAAGTACTGGCCTGTGTTGGGGAACGTAGCAGAAATTCAAAATTTTCTACGCATCACCAAGATCAATCTATGGAGAGACTAGCAACGAGAGAGAGGGGAGTTCATCTTCATACCCTTGAAGATCGCGATGCAGAAGCGTTACAAGAACGTGGTCGGTGGAGTCGTTCACGAAGCGATTCAGATCGTGGCCGAATCCGATCTAAGCATCGAAGAACGGTGCCTCCGCGTTCAACACACGTGCAGCCCGGTGACGTCTCCCGTGCCTTGATCCAGCTAGGAGAGATGGAGAGGTTGGGGAAGACTTCGTCCAGCAGCAACACAACGGCGTGGTGGTGATGGAGGAGCGCGGCACTCCAGCAGGGCTTCGCCAAGCACTGCGAGAGATGAGGAGGGAGGGGGGTAGGGCTGCGCCAGGAGAGAGGAAAACTCATGTTCTTGGCAGCCCCAAAACCCCCACTATATATAGGGGAAGGGGAGAGGGGGGCCGGCCCCCTCCAGATCCCATCTAGAGGGGAGGGGCGGCGGCCAGGAGGGGGAGACTTGCCTCCCAAGCAAGGTGGAGGCGCCCCCCTCCCCTAGGGTTTTCAACCCTAGGCGCCTTGGGCCCTTGGGGAGGGGCGCACCAGCCCACTAGGGGCTGGTTCCCCCCCCCCCCCCTTATTCAGCCCATCAAGCCCCCCGGGGCAGATGGCCCAACCCGGTGGACCTCCGAACACCTTTCGGTGGTCCCGGTACAATACTGATAACCCCCGAAACTATTCCGGTGACTGAAACTGGACTTCCCATATATAAATCTTTACCTCCGGACCATTCCGGAACTCCTCGTGACATCCGGGATCTCATCCGGGACTCCGAACAACATTCGGTAACCACATACAAACTTCCGTTATAACCCTAGCGTCATCGAACCTTAAGTGTGTAGACCCTACGGGTTCGGGAATCATGCAGACATGACCGAGACAGCTCTCTGGCCAATAACCAACAGCGGGATCTGGATACCCATTTTGGCTCCCACATGTTCCATGATGATCTCATTGGATGAACCACGATGTCGGGGATTCAATCAATCCCGTATACAATTCCCTTTGTCAATCGGTACGTTACTTGCCCGAGATTCGATCGTCAGTATCCCAATACCTCGTTCAATCTCATTACCGCAAGTCACTTTACTCGTTCCGTAATGCATGATCCCGTGACTAACTACTTAGTCACATTGAGCTCATTATGATGATGCAATACCGAGTGGGCCCAGAGATACCTCTCTGTCATACGGAGTGACAAATCCCAGTCTCGATTCGTGCCAACCCAACAGACACTTTCGGAGATACCTGTAGTGCACCTTTATAGCCACCCAGTTACGTTGTGACATTTGGTACACCCAAAGCATTCCTACGATATCCGGGAGTTGCACAATCTCATGGTCTAAGGAAATGATACTTGACATTAGAAAAGCTTTAGCAAACGAACTACACGATCTTGTGCTATGCTTAGTATTGGGTCTTGTCCATCACATCATTCTCCTAATGATGTGATCCCGTTATCAATGACATCCAATGTCCATGGTCAGGAAACCATAGCCATCTATTTATCAACGAGCTAGTCAACTAGAGGCTCACTAGGGACATGTTGTGGTCTATGTATTCACACATGTATTACGGTTTCCAGTTAATACAATTATAGCATGAACAATAGACAATTATCATGAACAAGGAAATATAATAATAACCATTTTATTATTGCCTCTAGGGCATATTTCCAACGGTCTCCCACTTGAACTAGAGTCAATAATCTAGTTCACATCACTATGTGATTGTAATGAATCCAACACCCATGGTGTTTGATCATATCTCGCTTGTGAGAGAGGTTATTAGTCAACGGGTCTGAACCTTTCAGATCCGTGTGTGGTTTACAAATCTCTATGTCATCTTGTAGATGCAGCTACCACGCTCTATTTGGAGCTATTCCAAATAACAGTTCTACTATACGAATCCGGTTTACTACTCAGAATCATCCGGATTAGTGTCAAAGTTTGCATCGACGTAACCCTTTACGACGAACTCTTTTACCACCTCCATAATCAAGAAAATTCCTTAGTCCACTAGTTACTAAGGATAAATTTGATCGTTGTCGTATGATCCATTCCTGGATCACTCTTGTACCCCTTGACTGACTCATGGCAAGGCACACTTCAGGTGCAGTATGTTGGGGATCATAGCAGAAATTTAAAATTTTCTACCCATCACCAAGATCAATCTATGGAGTAATCTAGCAATGAGGGAAAAGGGAGTGTATCTACATACCCTTGTAGATCGCCAAGCGGAAGTGTTACAAGAATGTGGATGAAGGAGTCGTACTCGTAGCGATTCAGATCGCGGTTGATTCCGATCTAAGTGTCGAACAACGGCGCCTCCGCGTTCAACACACGTGCAGCCCGATGACGTCTCCTGTGCCTTGATCCAGCAAGAGGAGAGGGAGGTTGGGGAAGACTCCGTCCAGCAGCAGCACGACGGCATGGTGGTGGTGGAGGAGCATGGCACTCCAGCAGGGCTTCGCTAAGCACCGCAAGAGACGAGGAGGGAGATGTTCTCATGTGTATGGCAGCCCCAAACCCCCACTATATATAGGGGGAAGGGAGGGGCTGAGCCCCCATCTATGTTTCCACCCCTAGGGGTGGCGGCCAGCCCTAGATCCCATCTAAGGGGGCAGCCAAGGGGGAGAGAGGGGGGGCGCACCACTAGGTGGGCCTTAGGCCCATCTGAGCCTAGGGTTTCCCCCCTTTCCGTTCTCTCTTCACCTTGGGCCCTGGTGGGGGGCGCACCAGCCCACCTGGGGCTGATACCCTCCCACACTTGGCCCATGCAGCCCTCTGGGGCCGGTGGCCCCACCTGGTGGACCCCCGGGACCCTCCGGGTGGTCCCGGTACGTTACCGCGATAGCACCCGAAACTTTTTCGGTGACCAAAACAGGACTTCCCATATATAAATCTTTACCTCCGGACCATTCCAGAACTCCTCATGACGTCTGGGATCTCATCCGGGACTCCGAACAACATAAGGAAATATGCCCTAGAGGCAATAATAAAGTTATTATATATTTCCTCATATCATGATAAATGTTTATTATTCATGCTAGAATTGTATTAACCGGAAACATGATACATGTGTGAATACATAGACGAACATATAGTCACTAGTATGCCTCTACTTAACTAGCTCATTAATCAAAGATGGTTATGTTTCCTAACCATAGACATGTGTTGTCATTTGATTAGTGGGATCACATCATTAGGAGAATGATGTGATTGACATGACCCATTCCGTTAGCCTAGCAATTGATCGTTTAGTATATTACTATTGCTTTCTTCATGACTTATACATGTTCCTGTAACTATGAGATTATGCAACTCCCGTTTAACGGAGGAACACTTTGGGTGCTACCAAACGTCACAACGTAACTGGGTGATTATAAAGGAGTACTACAGGTGTCTCCGAAGGTACATGTTGAGTTGGCGTATTTCGAGATTAGGTTTTGTCACTCCGATTGTCGGAGAGGTATCTCTGGGCCCTCTCGGTAATGCACATCACAATAAGCCTTGCAAGCAATGTGACCAATGAGTTGGTTACGAGATGATGCATTACAGAACGAGTAAAGAGACTTGCCGGTAACGAGATTGAACTAGGTATTGGATACCGACGATCGAATCTCGGGCAAGTAACATACCGATGACAAAGGGAACAACGTATGTTGTTGTGCGGTTTGACCGATAAAGATCTTCGTAGAATATGTAGGAACCAATATGGGCATCCAGGTCCCGCTATTGGTTATTGACCGAGAATGGTTCTAGGTCATGTCTACATAGTTCTCGAACCCGTAGGGTCCGCACGCTTAACGTTACAATGACAGTTTTATTATGAGTTTATAAGTTTTGATGCACCGAAGTTTGTTCGGAGTCCCGGATGTGATCACGGACATAACGAGGAGTCTCGAAATGGTCGAGACATAAAGATTGATATTTTGGAAGCCTATATTTGGACATCGCAATCGTTCCGGGTGAAATCGGCATTTTACCGGAGTACCGGGGATTACCGGAACCCCCCGGGGGGTTATTGGGCCTACATGGGCCTCGAGGGAGAAGAGGGAAGGAACCAGGAGGGGGCCGCGCGCCCCTCCCCTTCCTAGTCCGAATAGGACAAGGGAAGGGGGGCGGCGCCCCCTCTTTCCTTCCTCCCTTCCTCCTCCTTCCCCCCTTCTCCTACTCCTACTTGGAAAGAAGGGAGTCCTACTCCCGGTGGGAGTACGACTCCCCCTTGGTGCGCCCTCCTTGGCCGGCTGCCTCCTCCCCCCTGGCTCCTTTATATACGGGGGCGGGGGGCACCCCATAGACACACAAGTTGATCTACGGATCGTTCCTTAGCCGTGTGCGGTGCCCCCTTCCACCATATTCCACCGCGGTCATATCGTCGCGAAGCTTAGGCGAAGCCCTGCACCGGTAGATCATCAACATCGTCACCATGCCGTCGTGCTGACGGAACTCATCTCCGGAGCTTTGCTAGATCGGAGGCCGGAGATTGTCATCGAGCTGAACGTGTGCTGAACTCGGAGGCCCCGTACGTTCGGAGCTTGGATCGGTCGGATCGTGAAGACGTACGACTACATCAACCGCGTTGTCATAACACTTCCGCTTAACGGTCTATGAGGGTACGTGGACATAAACTCTCCCCTCTCGTTGCTATGCCATCAACATGATCTTGAGTGTGCGTAGGAATTTTTTTGAAATTACTGCGTTCCCCAACAGTGGCATCCGAGCCTAGGTTTTATGTGTTGATGTTATATGCGAGTAGAACACAAGTGAGTTGTGGGCGATACAAGTCATACTGCTTACCAGCATGTCATACTTTGGTTCGGCGGTATTGTGAGATGAAGCGGCCCGGACCGACATTACGCGTACGCTTACGCGAGACTGGTTTCACCGTTACGAGCACTCGTGCTTAAAGGTGGCTGGCGGGTGTCTGTCTCTCTCACTTTAGCTGAATCGAGTGTGGCTACGCCCGGTCCTTGTGAAGGTTAAAACAGCACTAACTTGACGAACTATCATTGTGGTTTTTGATGCGTAGGTAAGAACGGTTCTTCCTAAGCCCGTAGCAGCCACGTAAAATTTGCAACAACAAAGTAGAGGACGTCTAACTTGTTTTTGCAGGGCATGTTGTGATGTGATATGGTCAAGACATGATGCTATATTTTATTGTATGAGATGATCATGTTTTGTAACCGAAGTTATCGGCAACTGGCAGGAGCCATATGGTTGTCGCTTTATTGTATGAAATGCAAACGCCCTGTAATTGCTTTACTTTATCACTAAGCGGTAGCGATAGTCGTAGAACCAATAGATGGCATAACGACAACGATGCTACGATGAAGATCAAGGTGTCGCGCCGGTGACGATGGTGATCACGACGGTGCTTCGAAGATGGAGATCACAAGCACAAGATGATGATGGCCATATCATATCACTTATATTGATTGCATGTGATGTTTATCCTTTATGCATCTTATCTTGCTTTGATTGACGGTAGCATTTTAAGATGATCTCTCACTAATAATCAAGAAGTGTTCTCCCTGAGTATGCACCGTTGCGAAAGTTCTTCGTGCTGAGACACCACGTGATGATCGGGTGTGATAGGCTCTACGTTCAAATACAACGGGTGCAAAACAGTTGCACACGCGGAATACTCAGGTCATACTTGACGAGCCTAGCATATACAGATATGGCCTCGGAACACGGAGACCGAAAGGTCAAACGTGAATCATATAGTAGATATGATCAACATAGTGATATTCACCATTGAAACTACTCCATCTCACGTGATGATCGGACATGGTTTAGTTGATTTGGATCACGTGATCACTTAGATGACTAGAGAGATGTCTGTCTAAGTGGGAGTTCTTAAGTAATATGATTAATTGAACTTAAATTTATCATGAACTTAGTACCTGATAGTATTTTGCTTGTCTATGTTTGTTTGTAGATAGATGGCTCATGTTGTTGTTCCGTTGAATTTTAATGCGTTCCTTGAGAAAGCAAAGTTGAAAGATGATGGTAGCAATTACACAGACTGGGTCCGTAACCTGAGGATTATCCTCATTGCTGCACAGAAAAGTTACGTCCTGGAAGCACCGCTGGGGGCCAGGCCTGCTGCTGATGCAACTGACGACGTTAAGAATGTCTGGCAGAGCAAAGCTGATGACTACTCGATAGTTCAGTGTGCCATGCTTTACGGCTTAGAACCGGGTCTTCAACGACGTTTTGAACGTCATGGAACATATGAGATGTTCCAGGAGTTGAAGTTAATATTTCAAGCAAATGCTCGGATTGAGAGATATGAAGTCTCCAATAAGTTCTATAGCTGCAAGATGGAGGAGAATAGTTCTGTCAGTGAACACATACTCAAAATGTCTGGGTATAATAATCACTTGATTCAACTGGGAGTTAATCTTCCTAATGATAGTGTCATTAACAGAATTCTTCAATCACTGCCACCAAGCTACAAGAGCTTTGTGATGAACTATAATATGCAAGGGATGAACAAGACTATTCCCGAGCTCTTCGCAATGCTAAAAGCCGCGGAGGTAGAAATCAAAAAGGAGCATCAAGTGTTGATGGTTAACAAGACCACCAGTTTCAAGAAAAAGGGCAAAGGGAAGAAGAAGGGGAACTTCAAAAAGAACAGCAAGAAAGTTGCTGCTCAAAAGAAGAAACCCAATTCTGGACCTAAGCCTGAAACTGAGTGCTTCTATTGCAAGCAAACTGGACACTGGAAGCGGAACCGCCCCAAGTATTTGGCGGATAAGAAGGATGGCAAAGTGAACAAAGGTATATGTGATATACATGTTATTGATGTGTACCTTACTAATGCTCGCAGTAGCAGCTGGGTATTTGATACTGGTTCTGTTGCTAATATTTGCAACTCGAAACAGGGACTACGGATTAAGCGAAGATTAGCTAAGGACGAGGTGACGATGCGCGTGGGAAATGGTTCCAAAGTGGATGTGATCGCGGTCGGCATGCTACCTCTACATCTACCATCGGGATTAGGTTTAGACCTAAATAATTGTTATTTGGTGCCAGCGTTGAGCATGAACATTATATCTGGATCTTGTTTGATGCGATACAGTTATTCATTTAAATCAGAGAATAATGGTTGTTCTATTTATATGCGTAATATCTTTTATGGTCATGCACCCTTGAAGAGTGGTCTATTTTTATTGAATCTCGATAGTAGTGATACACATATTCATAGTGCTGAAACCAAAAGATGCAGAGTTGATAACAATAGTGCAACTTATTTGTGGCACTGCCGTTTAGGTCATATCGGTGTAAAGCGCATGAAGAAACTCCATACTGATGGGCTTTTGGAATCACTTGATTATGAATCACTTGGTACTTGCGAACCGTGCCTCATGGGCAAGATGACTAAAACGCCGTTCTCCGGAACCATGGAGCGAGCAACTGATTTGTTGGAAATCATACATACTGATGTTTGTGGTCCAATGAATGTTGAGGCTCGCGGCGGGTATTGTTATTTTCTCACCTTCACAGATGATTTGAGCAGATATGGGTATATCTACTTGATAAAACACAAGTCTGAAACATTTGAAAAGTTCAAAGAATTTCAGAGTGAAGTGGAAAATCATCGTAACAAGAAAATAAAATTTCTATGATCTGATCGTGGAGGAGAATAATTGAGTTATGAGTTTGGCCTACACTTGAAACAATGCGGAATAGTTTCGCAACTCACGCCACCCGGAACACCACAACGAAATGGTGTGTCCGAACGTCGTAATCGTACTTTACTAGATATGGTGCGATCTATGATGTCTCTTACTGATTTACCGCTATTGTTTTGGGGTTATGCTTTAGAGACGGCCGCATTCACGTTAAATAGGGAACCATCAAAATCCGTTGAGACGACGCCTTATGAACTATGGTTTGGCAAGAAACCAAAGTTGTCGTTTCTTAAAGTTTGGGGCTGCGATGCTTATGTGAAGAAACTTCAACCAGATAAGCTCGAACCCAAATCGGAGAAATGTGTCTTCATAGGATACCCAAAAGAGACTATTGGGTACACCTTCTATCACAGATCTGAGGGCAAGATTTTCGTTGCTAAAATCGGATCCTTTCTAGAGAAGGAGTTTCTCTCGAAAGAAGTGAGTGGGAGGAAAGTAGAACTTGATGAGATAACTGTATCTACTCCCTTATTGGAAAGTAGTTCATCACAAGAATTGGTTCCTGTGACGACTACACCAATTAGTGAGGAAGCTAATGATATTGATCATGAAACTTCAGATCAAGTTTCTACTGAACCTCGTAGGTCTACCAGAGTAAGATCCGCACCAGAGTGGTACGGTAATCCTATTCTGGAAGTCATGTTACTTGACCATGATGAACCTACGAACTATGAGGAAGCGATGATGAGCCCAAATGGGATCCATGTATGAGAACAAAGTATGGACTTTGGTTGACTTGCCCGATGATCGGCAAGCCATTGAGAATAAATGGATCTTTAAGAAGAAGACTGACACTGATGGTAATGTAACTGTCTATAAAGCTCAACTTGTTGCAAAAGGTTTTCGACAAGTTCAAGGAGTTGACAATGATGAGACTTTCTCACCCGTAGCGATGCTTAAGTCTGTCCGAATCATGTTATCTATTGCTGCATTTCATGATTATAAAATTTGGCAAATGGATGTCAAGACTGCATTCTTGAATGGACTTCTAGAAGAAGAGTTGTATATGATACAGCCAGAAGGTTTTGTTGATCCAAAAGGTGCTAACAAAGTGTGCAAGCTCCAGTGATCCATTTATGGACTGGTGCAAGCATCTCGGAGTTGGAATAAACCTTTTGATAGTGTGATCAAAGCATATGGTTTTATACAGACTTTTGGAGAAGCCTGTATTTACAAGAAAGTGAGTGGGAGCTCTATAGCATTTCTGATATTATATGTAGATGACATATTATTAATCGGAAATAATATAGAATTTCTGGATAGCATAAAGGGATACTTGAATAAAAGTTTTTCAATGAAAGACCTCGGTGAAGCTGCTTACATATTGGGCATCAAGATCTATAGAGATAGATCAAGACGCTTAATAGGACTTTCACAAAGCACATACCTTGACAAAATTTTGAAAAAGTTCAAAATGGATCTGGCAAAGAAAGGGTTATTGCCCGTGCTACAAGGTGTGAAGTTGAGTCGAACTCAATGCCCGACCACAGCAGAAGATAGAGAGAAAATGAAAGATGTTCCCTATGCTTCAGCCATAGGCTCTATCATGTATGCAATGCTGTGTACCAGACCTGATGTATGCTTAGCAATAAGCTTGGCAGGAAGGTACCAAAGTAATCCAGGAGTGGATCACTGGACAGCGGTCAAGAACATCCTGAAATACCTGAAAAGGACTAAGGATATGTTTCTCGTATATGGAGGTGACAAAGAGCTAGTCGTAAATGGTTACGTCGATGCAAGCTTTGACACTGATCTGGACGATTCTAAATTGCAAACCGGATAAGTGTTTTTATCAAATGGTGTAGCTGTAAGTTGGTGCAGTTCTAAACAAAGCGCCGTGGCGGGATCTACATGTGAAGCGGAATACATAGCTGCTTCTGAAGCAGCAAATGAAGGAGTATGGATGAAGGAGTTCATTTCCGATCTAGGTGTCATACCTAGTGCATCGGGACCAATGAAGATCTTCTGTGACAATACTGGTGCAATTGCCTTGGCAAAGGAATCCAGATTTCACAACAGGACCAAGCACATCAAGAGATGCTTCAATTCCATTCGGGACCAAGTCCAAGTGGGAGACATAGAGATTTGCAAGATACATACGGATCTGAATGTTGCAGACCCGTTGACTAAGCCTCTCTCACGAGCAAAACATGATCAGCACCAAGACTCCATGGGTGTTAGAATCATTACTATGTAATCTAGATTATTGACTCTAGTGCAAGTGGGAGACTGAAGGAAATATGCCCTAGAAGCAATAATAAAGTTATTATATATTTCCTCATATCATGATAAATGTTTATTATTCATGCTAGAATTGTATTAACCGGAAACATGATACATGTGTGAATACATAGACAAACATATAGTCACTAGTATGCCTCTACTTAACTAGCTCATTAATCAAAGATGGTTATGTTTCCTAACCATAGACATGTGTTGTCATTTGATTAGTGGGATCACATCATTAGGAGAATGATGTGATTGACATGACCCATTCCGTTAGCCTAGCACTTGATTGTTTAGTATATTGCTATTGCTTTCTTCGTGACTTATACATGTTCCTGTAACTATGAGATTATGCAACTCCCGTTTACCGGAGGAACACTTTGGGTGCTACCAAACGTCACAACGTAACTGGGTGATTATAAAGGAGTACTACAGGTGTCTCGGAAGGTACATGTTGAGTTGGCGTATTTCGAGATTAGGTTTTGTCACTCCGATTGTCGGAGAGGTATCTCCGGGCCCTCTCGGTAATGCACATCACAATAAGCCTTGCAAGCAATGTGACCAATGAGTTGGTTACGAGATGATGCATTACAGAAAGAGTAAAGAGACTTGCCGGTAACGAGATTGAACTAGGTATTGGATACCGACGATCGAATCTCGGGCAAGTAACATACCGATGACAAAGGGAACAACGTATGTTGTTGTGCGGTTTGACCGATAAAGATCATCATAGAATATGTAGGAACCAATATGGGCATCCAGGTCCCGCTATTGGTTATTGACCGAGAATGGTTCTAGGTCATGTCTACATAGTTCTCGAACCCGTAGGGTCCGCACGCTTAACGTTACGATGACAGTTTTATTATGAGTTTATAAGTTTTGATGCACCGAAGATTGTTCGGAGTCCCGGATGTGATCACGGACATAACGAGGAGTCTCGAAATGGTCGAGACATAAAGATTGATATATTGGAAGCCTATATTTGGACATCGGAATCGTTCCGGGTGAAATCGGCATTTTACCGGAGTACCGGGAGGTTACCGGAACCCCCCGGGGGGTTATTGGGCCTACATGGGCCTCGAGGGAGAAGAGGGAAGGAACCAGGAGGGGGCCGCGCGCCCCTCCCCTTCCTAGTCCGAATAGGACAAGGGAAGGGGGGCGGCGCCCCCCCTTTCCTTCCTCCCTTCCTCCTCCTTCCCCCCTTCTCCTACTCCTACTTGGAAAGTCCTACTCCTACTTGGAAAGAAGGGAGTCCTACTCCCGGTGGGAGTAGGACTCCCCCTTGGCGCGCCCTCCTTGGCCGGCCGCCTCCTCCCCCCTGGCTCCTTTATATACGGGGGCGGGGGGCACCCCATAGACACACAAGTTGATCTACGGATCGTTCCTTAGCCGTGTGCGGTGCCCCCTTCCACCATATTCCACCTCGGTCATATCGTCGCGAAGCTTAGGCGAAGCCCTGCGCCAGTAGAACATCAACATCGTCACCACGCCGTCGTGCTGACAGAACTCATCTCCGGAGCTTTGCTGGATCGGAGGCCGGAGATCGTCATCGAGCTGAACGTGTGCTGAACTTGGAGGCCCTGTACGTTCGGAGCTTGGATCGGTCGGATCGTGAATACGTACGACTACATCAACCGCGTTGTCATAACGCTTCCGCTTAACGGTCTACGAGGGTACATGAACATACACTCTCCCCTCTCGTTGCTATGCCATCAACATGATCTTGAGTGTGCATAGGAATTTTTTTGAAATTACTGCGTTCCCCAACATCGGTAACCACGTATATCTATTCCCTATAACCCTAGCATCATCGCACCTTAAGTATGTAGAACCTACGGGTTTGGGAACCATGCAGACATGACCGAGACAACTCTCCGGCCAATAACCAACAGCGGGATCTAGATACCCATGTTGGCTCCCACATGTTCCACGATGATCTCATCGGAGGAACCACGATGTCAAGGATTTAATCAATCCCGTATACAATTCCCTTTGTCTACTGGTATGATACTTGCCCGAGATTCGATCGTCGGTATCCCGATACCTTGTTCAATCTCGCTACCGGCAAGTCTCTTTACTCGTTCCGTAACACATCGTCCCGCGATAAACTCCTTGATCACATTGTGCACATTATGATGATGTCCTACCGAGTGGGCCCAGAGATACCTCTCCGTCACACGGAGTGACAAATCCTAGTCTCGATTCATGCCAACCCAACAGACACTTTCGGAGATACCCGTAGTGCACCTTTATAGCCTCCCAGTTACGTTGTGACGTTTGGTACACCCAAAGCATTCCTACGGTATCCTGGAGTTGCACAATCTCATGGTCTAAGGAAAAGATACTTGACATTTAGAAAAGCTTTAGCATACGAACTACACGATCTTGTGTTAGGCTTAGGATTGGGTCTTGTCCATCACATCATTCTCCTAATGATGTGATCCCGTTATCAACGACATCCAATGTCCATGGTCAGGAAACCATAACCATCTATTGATCAACGAGCTAGTCAACTAGAGGCTTACTAGGGACATGGTGTTGTCTATGTATCCACACATGTATCTGAGTTTCCTATCAATACAATTCTAGCATGGATAATTATCATGAACAAGGAAATATAATAATAACCATTTTATTATTGCCTCTAGGGCATATTTCCAACACGGTACACAACATAGCATACTGTAGAGCCTACGTCTAAAGCATAGGGGACGACCTTCGTCCTTTCTCTCTCTTCTGCTGTGGTCAGGTCTTGAGTCTTTCTCAATACTCATACCTTATAACACAGCCAAGAACTCCTTCTTTGCCGATCTATTTTGAACTCCTTCAAAATCTTGTCACGGTATGTATTTGTTTGAAAGTACTATTAAGCGTTTTTTATCTATCTTTATAGATCTTGA
This sequence comes from Triticum timopheevii, assembly GCA_963921465.1. Lineage (NCBI taxonomy): Eukaryota > Viridiplantae > Streptophyta > Magnoliopsida > Poales > Poaceae > Triticum > Triticum timopheevii. The sequence continues at coordinate 105,686,943 of OY997272.1, read as the reverse complement.
TGCTCAATGTTCAAGTAGCTTAATCCAGGTTTTCCATTGAAAAACACCTTTCAAATAATCCTATATGTTGTCTTAGAAATTCTACATCATTTCTTATCAACAGTATGTCAATAACATATACTCATCAGAAATTCTATAGTGCTCCCACTCACTTCTTTGGAAATACAAGTTTCTCATAAACATTGTATAAACCCAAAATCTTTGATCATCTCATCAAAGCATATATTCCAACTCCGAGATGCTTACTCCAGTCCTTAGAAGGATTGCTGGAGCTTTGCATACTTGTTAGCATCTTTCAGGATTGACAAAACCTTCTGGTTGTATCACATACAACCTTTCCTCAAGAATATCGTCGAGGAAATAATGTTTTGACATCCTATCTGCAAGATTTCATAAATCATGCAGTAATTGCTAATATAATTCCAGCAAACTCTTAGCATCGCTACGAGTGAGAAAGTCTCATCGTAGTCAACTCCTTGAACTTGTAGGAAAACATCTTAAGAACAAGTCGAGCTTTCTTAATGGTGATACTTACCATCTTTGTCTGTCTTCCTATTAAAATCCATCTGTGCCCAATAGCCTTACGACCATCAAGTAGTTCTTCCAAAGTCTACACTTTGTTTTCATACATGGATCCTCTCTCGGATTTTATGGCCTCGAGCCATTTGTCGGAATCCGGGCCCACCATCGCTTCTCCATAGCTCGTAGGTTCATTGTTGTCTAGCAACATGACCTCCAAGACAGGATTACCGTACCACTCTGAAGCAGTACCTGTCCTTGTCGTACTACGAGGTTTGGTAGTGACTTGATCCGAAGTTTCATGATCACTATCATCAACTTCCACTTCAATTGGTGTAGGTGCCACAGGAACAACTTCCTGTGCCCTGCTACACACTGGTTGAAGTGATGGTTCAATAACCTTATCAAGTCTCCACCATCCTCCCACTCAATTCTTTCGAGAGAAACTTCTCCTCGAGAAAGGACCTGGTTCTAGAAACAATCCCTTTTGCTTCCGGAACTGAGACTGGAGGTATACCCAACTGTTTTGGTGTCCTATGAAGATGCATTTATCCGCTTTGGGTTCGAGCTTATCAGCCTGAAACTTTTTCACATAAGCGTCGCATCCCCAAACTTTTAAGAAACGACAGCTTAGGTTTCTCCAAACCATAGTTCATACGGTGTCGTCCCAACGGAATTGTGTGGTACCCTATTTAAAGTGAATGCGGTTGGATCTATGATGTTCGGACACACCATCACACTATGGTGTTCTAGGCGGTGTTAGTTGTGTAACAATTTCCACAATGTCTCAATTGTGTACCAAACTCGCAACTCAGATATTCATCTATATGATCATATCATAGACATTTTATCCTCTTGTCACGAAGATCTTCAACTTCACTCTGAAATTACTTGAACCTTTCAATAATTCAGACTTGTGTTTCATCAAGTAAATATACTCAACATCTACTCAAATCATCTGTGAAGTAAGAACATAACGATATCCACTGCATGCCTCAGCACTCATTGGACTGCACACATCAAAATGTGTTACTTCCAACAAGTTGCTTTCTTGTTCCATCTCACTGAAAACGAGGCTTTTCAGTCAGCTTGCCCATGTGGTATGATTTGCATGTCTCAAGTGATTCAAAATCAAGTGAGTCCAAACGATCCATCTGCATGGAGTTTCTTCATGTGTACATACCAATAGACATGGTTCGCATGTCTCAAACTTTTCAAAAACGAGTGAGTCCAAAGATCCATCAACATGGAGCTTCTTCATGCGTTTTATACCAGTATGACTTACATGGTAGTGCCACAAGTAGGTGGTACTATCATTACTATCTTATATCTTTTGGCATGAACATGTGTATCACTACGATCGAGATTCAATAAACCATTCATTTTAGGTGCAAGACCATTGAAGGTATTATTCAAATAAATAGAGTAACCATTATTCTCCTTAAATGAATAACCGTATTGCGATAGACATAATCCAATCATGTCTATGCTCAACGCAAACACCAAATAACAATTATTTAGGTTTAACACCAATCTCGATGGTAGAGGGAGTATGCGATGCTTGATCACATCAAGCTTGGAAACACTTCCAACACATATCGTCATCTCACCTTTAGCTAGTCTTTGTTTATTCCGCAGCTTTTATTTCGAGTTACTAACACTTAGCAACCAAACCGGTATCTAATACCCTGATGCTACTAGGAGTACTAGTAAAGTACACATTAACATAATGTATATCCAATATACTTCTATCGACCTTGCCAGCCTTCTCATCTACCAAGTATCTAGGGTAGTTCTGCTTCAGTGACCGTTCCTCTCATTACAGAAGCACTTAGTCTCGGGCTTGGTTTCAACCTTGGGTTTCTTCACTAGAGCAGCAACTGATTTGCCATTTCATGAAGTATCCCTTCTTGCCCTTCTTGAAACTAGTGGTTTCACTAACCATCAACAATTGATGCTCCTTCTTGATTTCTACTTTCGCGGCGTCAAACATCGCGAATATTTCAAGGATCATTATATCGATACCTGATATGTTATAGTTCATCATGAAGCTCTAGCAGCTTGGTGGCAATGACATTGGAGAAACATCACTTCCTCATCTGGAAGATTAACTCCCACTCAATTCAAGTGATTGTTGTACTCAGACAATCTGAGCACAAGCTCAACGATTAAGCTTTTCTCCCTTAGTTTGCAGGCTAAGAAACTCGTCGGAGGTCTTATACCTCTTGACGTGGGCACGAGCCTGAAATCCCAATTTCAGCCCTCGAAACATCTCATATGTTCCGCGACGTTTCGAAATTGTCTTCGGTGCCTCAATTCTAAACCGTTTAACATCACTGAACTATCACGTAGTTATCAAAACATGTATGTCAGATGTTCGCAACATCCACAGACGACGCTCGAGGTTCAGCACACCGAGTGGTGCATTAAGGACCTAAGCCTTCTGCATAGCAATGAGGACAATCCTCAGTTTACGGACCTAGTCCGCATAATTGCTACTATTAACTTTCAACTAAATTTTCTCTAGGAACATATCTAAAATAGTAGAACTAAAGCGCGAGCTACGACATAATTTGCAAAAACCTTTTGACTATGTTCAGGATAATTAAGTTCATCTAATGAACTCCCACTTAGATAGACGTCCCTCTAGTCATCTTAAGTGATACATGATCCGAGTCAACTAGGCCGTGTCTGATCATCACATGAGACGGACTAGTCATCTTCGGTGAACATCTTCATGTTGATCGTATCTACTATACGACTCATGCTCGACCTTTCGGTCTCTTGTGTTCCGAGGCCATGTTTGTACATGCTAGGCTCATCAAGTCAACCTAAGTGTTTCGGGTGTGTAAATCTGGCTTACACCCATTGTATGTGAATGTTAGAATCTATCACACCCAATCATCACATGGTGCTTCGAAACAACGAACTTTCGCAACGGTGCACAGTTAGGGGGAACACTTTCTTGAAATTTTAATGAGGGATCATCTTATTTACTACCGTCGTTCTAAGCAAATAAGATGCATAAACATGATAAACATCACATGCAATCAAATAGTGACATGATATGGCCAATATCATTTTGCTCCTTTTGATCTCCATCTTCGGGGCTCCATGATCATCATCGTCACTGGCATGACACCATGATCTCCATCATCGTGTCTCCATGAAGTTGTCTCACCAACTTATTACTTCTACTACTATGGCTAACGGTTTAGCAATGAAGTAAAGTAATTACATGGCGTTATTCAGTGACACGCAGGTCGTACAATAAATAAAGACAACTCCTATGGCTCCTGCCGGTTGTCATACTCATCGACATGCAAGTCGTGATTCCTATTACAAGAATATGATCAATCTCATACATCACATATATTTCATTCATCACATCCTTCTTGGCCATATCACATCATACGACATATGCTGCAAAAACAAGTTAGACGTCCTCTAATTGTTGTTGCAAGTTTTTACGTGGTTGCTATAGGTTTCTAGCTAGAACACTTCTTACCTACGCCAAAACCACAACGTGATATGCCAATTGCTATTTACCCTTCATAAGGACCCTTTCATCGAATCCGATCCGACTAAAGTGGGAGAGACAGACACCCGCTAGCCACCTTATGCAACAAGTGCATGTCAGTCGGTGGAACTTGTCTCACGTAAGTGTACGTGTAAGGTCGGTCCGGGCCGCTTCATCCCACAATACCATCGAAACAAGATAGGACTAGTAACGGTAAGCATATTGAACAAAATCAACGCCCACAACAACTTGTGTTCTACTCGTACATAGAAATTACTCATAGACCTGGCTCATGATGCCACTATTGGGGAACGTAGAAGAAATTCAAAATTTTCTACGCATCACCAAGATCAATCTATGGAGAGACTAGCAACGAGAGAGAGGGGAGTGCATCTTAATACCCTTGAAGATCGCGATGCGGAAGCGTTACAAGAACACGGTCGGTGGAGTGGTTCACGAAGCGATTCAGATCACGGCCGAATCCGATCTAAGCACCGAAGAACGGTGCCTCCGCGTTCAACACACGTGCAGCCCGGTGACGTCTCCCATGCTTTGATCAAGCAAGGAGAGAGGGAGAGGTTGGAGAAGACTCTGTCCAGCAGCAGCACAACGGCGTGGTGGTGATGGAGGAGCGTGGCACTCCAGCAGGGCTTTGCCAAGCACTGCGAGAGATGAGGAGGGTGTTGGGTAACGTAGTAATTTCAAAAAAATTCCTACGCACACGCAAGATCATGGTGATGCATAGCAACAAGAGGGGAGAGTGTGTCTACGTACCCACGTAGACCGAAAGCGGAAGCGTTATGACAACACGGTTGATGTAGTCGTACGTCTTCACGATCCGACTGATCCAAGCTCCGAACGTACGGGGCCTCCGAGTTCAGCACACGTTCAGCTCGATGACGATCTCCGGCCTCCGATCCAGCAAAGCTCCGGAGATGAGTTCCGTCAGCACGACGTCAACCTCATCCTTGGCGAGTGCTCGCTTATTCCGTAGTCCCTGTTTTGAGTTGCAAATATTAGCAACAGAACCAGTATCAAATACCCAGGTGCTACTACGAGCTCTAGTTAGGTACACATCAATAACATGTATATCACATATACCTTTGTTTACTTTTCCATCCTTCTTATCCGCCAAATACTTGGGGCAGTTCCGCTTCCAGTGTCCAGTCTGCTTGCAATAGAAGCACTCAGTTTTAGGCTTAGGTCCAGACTTGGGTTTCTTCTCTTGAGCAGCAACTTTCTTGCTGTTCTTTTTGAAGTTCCCCTTCTTCTTCCCTTTGCCCTTTTTCTTGAAACTGGTTGTCTTGTTAACCATCAACACTTGATGCTCCTTTTTGATTTCTACCTCCGCGGCTTTTAGCATTGTGAAGAGCTCGGGAATAGTCTTATTCATCCCTTGCATATTATAGTTCATCACAAAGCTCTTGTAGCTTGGTGGCAGTGATTGAAGAATTCTGTCAATGACACTATCATCAGGAAGATTAACTCCTAGTTGAATCAAGTGATTATTATACCCAGACATTTTGAGTATGTGTTCACTGACAGAACTATTCTCCTCCATCTTGCAGCTATAGAACTTATTGGAGACTTCATATCTCTCAATCCGGGCATCTGCTTGAAATATTAACTTCAACTCCTGGAACATCTCATATGCTCCATGACGTTCAAAACGTCGTTGAAGACCCGGTTCTAAGCCGTAAAGCATGGCACACTGAACTATCGAGTAGTCATCAGCTTTGCTCTGCCAGACGTTCTTAACGTCGTCAGTTGCATCAGCAGCAGGCCTGGCACCCAGCAGTGCTTCCAGGACGTAACTTTTGTGTGCAGCAATGAGGATAATCCTCAGGTTACGGACCCAGTCCGTGTAATTGCTACCATCATCTTTCAACTTTGCTTTCTCAAGGAACGCATTAAAATTCAACGGAACAATAACACGAGCCATCTATCTACAAACAAACATAGATAAGCAAAATACTATTAGGTACTAAGTTCATGATAAATTTAAGTTCAATTAATCATATTACTTAAGAACTCCCACTTAGACAGACATCTCTCTAGTCATCTAAGTGATTACATGATCCAAATCAACTAAACCATAAATCATCACGTGAGATGGAGTAGTTTTCAATGGTGAACATCACTATGTTGATCATATCTACTATATGATTCACGCTCGACCTTTCGGTCTCCGTGTTCCGAGGCCATATCTGCATATGCTAGGCTCGTCAAGTTTAACCTGAGTATTCCGCGTGTGCAAAACTGGCTTGCACCCATTGTAGATGGACGTAGAGCTTATCACACCCGATCATCACGTGGTGTCTGGGCACGACGAACTTTGGCAACGGTGCATACTCAAGGAGAACACTTCTTGATAATTTTAGTGAGAGATCATCTTAAAATGCTACCGTCAATCAAAGCAAGATAAGATGCATAAAGGATAAACATCACATGCAATCAATATAAGTGATATGATATGGCCATCATCATCTTGTGCTTGTGATCTCCATCTTCGAAGCACCGTCGTGATCACCATCGTCACCGGCGCGACACCTTGATCTCCATCGTAGCATCGTTGTCGTTTACGTCATCTATTGCTTCTATGACTATCGCTACCGCTTAGTGATAAAGTACAGCAATTACAGGGCGTTTGCATTTCATACAACAAAGCGACAACCATATGGCTCCTGCCAGTTGCTGATAACTTCGGTTACAAAACATGATCATCTCATACAATAAAAATATAGCATCACATCTTGACCATATCACATCACAACATGCCCTGCAAAAACAAGTTAGACGTCCTCTACTTTGTTGTTGCAAGTTTTACGTGGCTGCTACGGGCTGAGCAAGAACCGTTCTTACCTACGCATCAAAACCACAACGATAGTTTGTCAAGTTGGTGCTGTTTTAACCTTCGCAAGGACCGGGCATAGACACACTCGATTCAGCTAAAGTGAGAGAGACAGACATCCGCCAGTCACCTTTAAGCACGAGTGCTCGTAACGGTGAAACCAGTCTCGCATAAGCGTACGCGTAATCTCTGTCCGGGCCGCTTCATCTCACAATACGGCCGAACCAAAGTATGACATTCTGGTAAGCAGTATGACTTGTATCGCCCACAACTCACTTGTGTTCTACTCGTGCATATAACATCAACGCATAAAACCTAGGCTCGGATGCCACTGTTGGGGAACGTAGTAATTTCAAAAAAATTCCTACGCACACGCAAGATCATGGTGATGCATAGCAACGAGATGGGAGAGTGTGTCTACGTACCCTCGTAGACCGAAAGCGGAAGCGTTATGACAACGCGGTTGATGTAGTCGTACGTCTTCACGATCCGACTGATCCAAGCTCCGAACGTACGGGGCCTCCGAGTTCAGCACACGTTCAGCTCGATGACGATCTCCGGCCTCCGATCCAGCAAAGCTCCGGAGATGAGTTCCGTCAGCACGACAGCGTGGTGACGATGTTGATGTTCTACTGGCGCAGGGCTTCGCCTAAGCTTCGTGACGATATGACCGAGGTGGAATATGGTGGAAGGGGGCACCGCACACGGCTAAGGAACGATCCGTAGATCAACTTGTGTGTCTATTGGGTGCCCCCGCCCCCGTATATAAAGGAGCAAGGGAGGGAGGCCGGCCGGCCCCTTGGGCGCGCCAAGGGAGGAGGAATCCTCCTCCTAGTAGGAGTAGGGCTCCTCCTTTCCTACTCCTACTAGGAGGGGGAAGGAAGGGGGAGAGGGGGAAGGAAAGGGGGGCGCCGCCCCCCTTCCTAGTCCAATTCGGACCAGGGGGGAGGGGGCGCGCGGCCCATGCTGGCCGCCCCTCTCTCCTTTCCCTTAAGGCCCATATGGCCCAATACTCTCCCGGGGGTTCCGGTAACCCCTCCGGCACTCCGGTTTTCTCCGAAATCACCCGGAACACTTCCGGTGTCCGAATATAGTCGTCCAATATATTAATATTTATGTCTTGACCATTTCGAGACTCCTCGTCATGTCCGTGATCACATCCGGGACTCCGAACAAACTTCGGTACATCAAAACTTATAAACTCATAATAAAACTGTCATCGTAACGTTAAGCGTGCGGACCCTACGGGTTCGAGAACTATGTAGACATGACCTAGAACCATTCTCGGTCAATAACCAATAGCGGGACTTGGATGCCCATATTGGTTCCTACATATTCTACGAAGATCTTTATCGGTCAAACCGCATAACAACATACGTTGTTCCCTTTGTCATCGGTATGTTACTTGCCCGAGATTTGATCGTCGGTATCCAATACCTAGTTCAATCTCATTACCGGCAAGTCTCTTTACTCGTTTCGTAATATATCATCTTTATAACTAACTCATCAGTTACAATGCTTGCAAGGCTTAGGTGATGAGTATTACCGAGAGGGCCCAGAGATACCTCCCCGACAATCGAAGTGACAAAACCTAATCTCGAATTATGCCAACCCAACATGTACCTTCGGAAACACCTATAGAGCACCTTTATAATCACCCAGTTACGCTGTGACGTTTGGTAGCACACAAAGTGTTCTTCCGGTAAACGGGAGTTGCACAATCTCATAGTTGCAGGAAATTTGTATAAGTCATGAAGAAAGCAATAGCAATATACTAAACGATCAAGTGCTAGGCTAACGGAATGGGTCATGTCAATCACATCATTCTCCTAATGATGTGATCCCATTAATCAAATGACAACACATGTCTATGGTTAGGAAACATAACCATCTTTGATTAATGAGCTAGTCAAGTAGAGGCATACTAGTGACTATATGTTTGTCTATGTATTCACACATGTATCATGTTTCCGGTTAATATAATTCTAGCATGAACAATAAACATTTATCATGATATGAGGAAATAAATAATAACTTTATTATTGCCTCTAGGGCATATTTCCTTCATAGGGAGAGGGGTAGGGCTGCGCTAGGAGAGAGGAAAACTCATGTTCTTGGCAGCCCCAAAACCCCCACTCTATATAGGGGAAGGGGAGAGAGGGCGGGCCCCCTCCAGATCCCATCTAGAGGGGAGGGGCGGCGGCCAGGAGGGGGAGACTTGCCCCCCAAGCAAGGTGGAGGTGCCCCCCCTTCCCTAGGGTTTTCAACCCTAGGCGCCTTGGGCCCTTGGGGAGGGGCGCACCAGCCCACTAGGGGCTGGTTCCCCCCCCCCCCCCCCCACCCACCCCTTATTCAGACCATCAAGCCCCCCGGGGCAGGTGGCCCCACCCGGTGGACCTCCGGACACCTTTCGGTGGTCCCGGTACAATACCGATAACCCCCGAAACTATTCTGGTGACTGAAACTAGACTTCCCATATATAAATCTTTACCTCCGGACCATTCCGGAACTCCTCGTGACGTCCGGGATCTCATCCGGGACTCCGAACAACATTCGGTAACCACATACAAACTTCCTTTATAACCCTAGCGTCATCGAACCTTAAGTGTGTAGACCCTACGGGTTCGGGAATCATGCAGACATGACCGATACAACTCTCTGGCCAATAACCAACAGCGGGATCTGGATACCCATGTTGGCTCCCACATGTTCCACGATGATCTCATTGGATGAACCACGATGTCCGGGATTCAATCAATCCCGTATAGAATTCCCTTTGTCAATCGGTACGTTACTTGCCCGAGATTCGATCGTCAGTATCCCAATACCTCGTTCAATCTCGTTACCGGCAAGTCACTTTACTCGTTCCGTAATGCATGATCCCGTGACTAACTACTTAATCACATTGAGCTCATTATGATGATGCAATACCAAGTGGGCCTAGAGATACCTCTCCGTCATACGAAGTGACAAATCTCAGTCTCGATTCGTGCCAACCCAACAGACACTTTCGAAGATACCTGTAGTGCACCTTTATAGCCACCCAGTTACGTTGTGACGTTTTGTACACCCAAAGCATTCCTACAGTATCTGGGAGTTGCACAATCTCATGGTCTAAGGAAATGATACTTGACATTAGAAAAGCTTTAGCAAACGAACTACATGATCTTGTGCTATGCTTAGGATTGGGTCTTGTCCATCACATCATTCTCCTAATGATGTGATCCCGTTATCAATGACATCCAATGTCCATGGTCAAGAAACCATAACCATCTATTGATCAAAGAGCTAGTCAACTAGAGGCTCACTAGGGACATGTTGTGGTCTATGTATTCACACATGTATTACGGTTTCCAGTTAATACAATTATAGCATGAACAATAGGAAATTATCGTGAACAAGGAAATATAATAATAACCATTTTATTATTGCCTCTAGGGCATATTTCCAACAGCCTGATCCATAGAAGATCCCGTCTTGTGGGCCGACCCATCATTCTCCAATGATGGTGAATCTGATCCGGAGTCCATACCTGTCGGGCGCGCAGGCGGATCGACACGGGAGTCCACACCTGTCGAGCGCACAGGCGGATCGATGCAGGATTCCATGCCTGTATCGTGGCCCACATCGGTGGAGCAGCCTGGGCCTCGCCTCTTGTAGCAGACAGGCTGACCGCCGAATCAGGTGTCGCCTACACCAGCGGCATGCTGCCACATGGCAGATGATGGTTGGCACGAGGCTGGGGCCGCATCGCGGCGAGTGCGAGGACACCGCGTGTCGCTAGCGGGATCGGAGGCAGCGGTGCGTGCGCCTGTGCCTGGGCCGCCTGGTCCGTCTGCGGCAACGAATCTCGAGGGGGATCGGATTCTCTGCCCCGGGACTGATCCCGAGAAGGATCTGCCTCCTGATTCGGGACACATAAAATGAGGCCCAAACTTTGCACCATTTTCATCATTCTGAGCTAAATTTTCGTGATTTTCTTTGTTGTTTGCTCCTGTATCGTCAGAATGCTCATGCACACTATCAGTAGGATTAGTCAATAGTTGATCATCAATATTGTTTCCCCCTTGATCAAGACTGGTGAGATGTGAGGGTAATAGGAGAATTTCTTTGCGAAGGAGTGCACTGGCGTTTGGATGGAGATCAGCAAAGGGAAACTTAGTTTCATCAAAGACAATGTCACGAGAGATATAGACACGGCCCATAGAGACGTCTAGACATTTGACTCCATTGTGTTGGGCACTATATCCAATGAACACGCATTGTGTGGAGCGAAACATAAGTTTGCGATCATTGTATGGACGGAGTTTAGGCCAACAGGCACATCCGAACACACGGAGAGACTTATAGTCAGGTTTGGTATGGAGAAGGCATTCTAGTGGTGTTTCATTGTTAATGACATGACTAGGAAGCATATTGATAATATGCACGGCAGTGAGGAATGCTTCGTCCCAAAACTGGAGCGGCATGGAGGCTCCTGCTAAGAGGGCAAGTCCAACCTCAACAATGTGGCGATGCTTGCGCTCGGCCGAGCCGTTTTGTTGGTGTTTGTGTTCCACAAGAGCTTGAAAATTTTGAAAGACTTGGAAATCATCTGATCTCTTTTTAAGAAGATAGATCCAAGAGAATTTGCTATAGTCATCGATGAAACTCACATAATAGGTGTGTCTACCCACAGAACTAGGGGCAGGACCCCAAACATCAGAAAAGATTAATTGCAAGGGTTGTGTGGAGACACTAGTAGATATAGGGTAAGGTAACTGATGACTCTTAGCTCATTGACATGAATCACAAATAGTTTCAACATGACGCTCACCAACAAACGAGAGCTTATTTTTCCTAAGCAATCTTTCAACTAGAGAAAAAGAAGCATGTCCTAGACGATTGTGCCATCGTGTTGATGAAAGCTTGACAACACCATAGGCTTGTTTATTGAATCTTCTACGCTCTGGAATCAACGGGTAAAGCCCTCGAACACATCTACCTCGATAGAGGATTTTCTTCGTGGCCTGATCCTTTATCAAAAAGAAATAAGGATCAAACTCGAGGAAGACATGATTATCAATAGCAATTCTATGAACGGAGAGAAGATTTTTGTCGGCACTAGGAACATGTAGAATTCTCCTAAGATGAATTTTGCGTTTAGGGGTACTAAAAATTGAATGACCAACATGACATATCCGCATACCTTCGCCGCTGGCAATATGGATCTAGTCCTTGCCATGGTGTTTCTCCTTCATCGTCACCTTATCAAGCTCGCTGGTGATGTGGTTGGTGGCGCCACTATCGATGTACCAGTTGGTGTCGATTCCATAGGAGCCATCAGCAGTGTTGGCGACCTTGTCCTCGTCCTGGGAGTCGTCGTCATCTTCGTGGTAGCGGTACCAGCAATCTTTTGCTGTGTGCCCCAGCTTGCCACAGATCTGGCAGCGAGGACTGTTTGCACGAGCGCGACCAGAGCCGCCGCCATGGTGACCCCTGGTGCCCGAGCGCCCTCCGCCGCCACCACTGTGCCCTCCACCTGAGGACCGTCCTTTGCCGCGGGAAGAGCCACGATAGCGAGAACCACCACCACGACCCCGAGAGGCAACGTTTGCAGACGACTTGAAGCCGTCGCCGCCGCCGGAGCCAGGGAACTGAGCCATGCATTGGTCGAAGTTGTTGAGCATGGAGAAGATCTCGTCGAGGGAGGCAGGAGTGACACGAGCATCAAGGGCCGAGATCAGGGGCTGATAGTCCTGATCCAGCCCATGGAAGATATAGGAGATGAGTTCATCGTCCTGGATCGGCTTGCCGACCGCGGCGAGTTCGTCCGTAAGACCGCGCATCGAGGTGAAGTAGGAGACGATGGACTGGTTGTCCTTCTGGGCTTTGATGAGGGAGGTGCGGATGTTGTTGACGTGGCTCAGCGACTTCGACGAGTACATGGCCGCCAGAGTCGTCCAGAGCACAGTCGTCGTGGTGACCGTGGTCACCGTGATGAGGACTTCCTTGGAGAGGTTACTCACCAGGTAGCCGAGCACCTGTTGGTCCTCCCTGACCCAGATCGGGTGGAGAGGGTTGGGCTCAAACGTCTCCTTGCCATCCTTGTCCTTGGTGGCGAGGATTTTGGCCGGTTCCGGCAGGGTGACGTCGACATAGCCGAAGACCCCGGCGCCACACAGTTGTGGGATGACCTGCGTGCACCATAGCACATAGTTTGTGCGGGAAAGTTTCTCGGTGACCTGGCCACTGAGGGTAGGCTGGGAGATAGCGCCAGATGAGGAAGATGAGGAAGACATGGCTAGGCATAGATTAGAATCGTGGAAATCTTAGATGGGAAGAGGTTAGGCTCTGATTACCATGTGCGACTGGCAGAAACGTCTTACCGTAGCTTGGGCGACGTGTTGCATGTTATATAGCAGGGGCGCAATAACCCTGACAACGCATACATGATTCGGTTGAGAGGAGATAAAGATACATCTTAGAGAGAAAGAAAGAGGAGGAGATAGGTTTAGTTACAACAAGAAGATCTTGCCTAAGCTACCTCCTGAACTTATCTCATGCGCAAGCACAAGCAAATATCCTCTACCTGAACCATACGTGACAGAGTACATGCACCTGGTTTAACAGTATGTAGATGTTGCTTTCCTTGCTGCCTTAAAGTGTAAGAATCAACTAGCACATATACCCGTGCGTTGCAACGGAAGATAAAATAATATGCATTTAAAGTCAAGGAAAATTATATGTGCAAGCAAAATCCTATGCGCACACGAAAAAGGAATATTTAGTTGCTCGGTTTCACCGCGTGTGAAGAAATCAATCTGCAATTTTTTTCATTCATTGATCGAGGGCATTTAAGTGTTTTGTTACGTCATCGTACGCCAGAGAAGGCCCATGAGTTATTTAGTCTACTTTTCCTTTCAATCCGTTCAATCGAGGGAATTTTAAGGTATGAAATTTCTGAATAAACATGAACAATTTTTTAAATCCTGAACAGTTTTTTGAAAATTATGTACATTTTTGGAAAAACGCGAACAAAATAGGAAAGGGAACATCTTTTAAAATACACAGAATTTTTCTGAAAACACCAACTTTTTTTATAAAAACATTAACATTACTGAACTTGTGAACATTTTTTTAAAACGGGAAAATGTGTTGAAAATTCATAAGATTGTTAGAAATTTTTTATTTTTGATAAACGAACATTATTTTTATTTGTGAAAATTTCACTAAAACAAGAATGTTTCCAATTTGGAGCATCTTTAAAAATGCCAGTTTCTTTTTACACATGTCCAACAATTTTGAAAAACATTTTTTTTGAAAAAATGGGAAACTTTTTATAAGTTCTGAATATTTTTCAAAATTGCAAGGAATTTTTGGAATTCTGAAAAATTTGCAAATTTTTTTAATCTGAATGTTTTTTTTTTGATATTTTAATTTCTGAAGTAAATTATAACAGAAAAATAAACTTGGAAGGGAAAATAGATAGGGAAAGGAGAATAAAAATACAACCAAAACAAAGAAAAATCGGTGAGCCCATTATATGTTGTGTTGTGGGAAACTATGACTAAAAAACATGAACATTATTTGAATTTATGAACATTTTTATGAAACAGAAACATGTGTTGAAATTCATAAGATTTTTAGAAAATGTGTATCTTTTATACATGAACATTATTTTTCATTGTGAAAAAACTCTCAAGAACAGGAAAAAATTTCAAAGCTTTCAATTTTTTTGAAATTCCTTTTTATTTCAGAAATCTCAAAGAATTTTGAAAAATAATATATTTTTTGAAAAATTGGATTCTTTTTGCAAGTTCCAAAGATTTTTTTTCAAAATAGAAATAAACTTTTGGAATTATGAAAATTTTCCAACATTTATTTTTAAAATTCTGAATGTTTTTTTAGTATTTGAAATTTACGAAATAAATTCTAAAAAAATTGGAAGGGAAAAAGAGATAGGGAAAGGAGAATAAAAATAGAAGTAAAACACGGAAATTAAGAAAAATGGGCCAACCCCTTATCGGTTCTCATGTGCGAAGCACCTACTATATGTAGTCCTGTGCTGAAAATAGAATTTACCAGCTGCATGGGCAGGATAATAAGTGGGCTGGCTTCGCTGGGCCACAGTGCGCGGCCCATGTACGAAAAGTAAACTTGGAAGGGATTTTCCTATTTGGCGCTTCAGCGCGCGTCTTGATGGGCTCGGCCCATTCTGGTTTTTCTCCTTTTTTTTAAAGGAGGTCAAAAAAAGTGCAGGAGTACGGTGATTCGAACCTGCCACCCTTTGGTTGCCAACACTGCGTTCAAACTACCTGGCCATAAATGCTGCTGTGATGATAACTCGTTTTTCAATACTTTATTTCCTTCTTCAGTTCTGTTTATTCTGTTTCTTTTTTTCTCCATCCTTTTTTATTTTCTTTAATGCGTGGTTATTGTAAAACTCGTGAACCTTTTTTCAAAATGGATGATTTTTTCTCGAATTTGATGAACTTTTTTCCAAATCTGATGATTTTTTTCTTAAATTTGATGAACTATTTTTAAGTTCGATGAACTTTTCTCAAAATCGATGAACTTTTTTTCAAACTTGATGAACGGTTTTCAAAATCGGTGAATTATTTTTCAAATTCAACGAACTATTTTAAAAGTTGATGAAATTTTTGTCAATTTGATTAAATTTCTTTAAAGAATTGATGGACTTTTTTCAAATTCGTGAACTTTTTCTCAAATTAGCGAACCTTTTCCAATTTCCTTGAACATTTTTGTATTTCCTGTGCTGAAAATAGAATTTACCAGCTGCATGGGCAGGATAATAAGTGGGCTGGCTTCGCTGGGCCACAGTGCGTGGCCCATGTACAAAAGTTCTTTTTCTAGCAGAAAAACGCATAAGAATTTAGTGCCACCTCGGATAGGAAAAAAAAATCAGCGGTGAACGGATGAAAAAATTGGCGAAACGCACCTTGCTTTATTAGTAGGGGTATAGATATAGATATAGATTGCAATGGTTTAGTTTTAGGCTTTTAAATCACTGGTTTTCTATCAATGCACAACAGGGGACGACTGGAAAAAACTTATTGCATGTTTTTGGATAAAAAAACCTATTGTCCTGATTCAGCTTCTCGTTTCTACCGAAACACAAGGATGTCATATGTATATAGTAGCTAATTATGTGATGCCAATGTGGATAGGATATTGCAATTTTAAGCTTATATACATTTGGTAAGGTTCTTTAACCTCCTTTAAGTATTCCAACTAGAATGCATTTTCTGTTTTTACGGTAACACAATGAGCATAATCTATTTTACAATTACGTGAAGTGATGTAGAATTATTAAGAAGCAGACCTATGAGAAGATTAATTTACCATGAGGAGAGGGCTGGGGTTGAGATGAAGTGTTTTTTTAGATGTGGTACCTTTGAGCTAGGTTCAACCACATAGCATCTGTAATTTAAAACAAACTGAAAAACATATATGCACCGAAATTCTCGGCATGACAAGTTGTCCACGATTTTTGAAGTTCCCACGTCTAGCTCACTCTGTTCAATATAGATCTCTTTCAAATATATCATATCTGAGCTTCAGATAGTTCTCTGTGTTCTTAATTTAATCAAGTACTACTAGAAGATTGCAAGAGTTTATACATGTAAGTTCTTGATGGTCCTGATGAGAAGATCAAAACAGAGCCTCCCCTGCTGCTCTCAACAAGATAAATTCAGTGGGAACATGTAGACATTTATTTACCTTCTAGGTGTTGCCCCTATACACTAAGCTTGGGACGGTAATATACACTCGCAAATTTCTTGGTAATGGAGTCAACACACGCCATCCTTATTCTTTCAGGTGTTGCCGGGTTGTCAAGGGGGAACCAGTCGAGATGACCCTCTTCTGCCCTGGCCGCTGTGATCGCGTCTTTTATCGCAAACAAGACGGAGGAAGCAAGGAAGAACGGGGGCTCTCCTACAGCCTTGGATGAGTGGATGGCCTTTGGGTTTGGAACGCCCTGTAGTCAAGAGAATAAAGTGACAGGTTAACCAAGGGGACAAGGAGCAAATAGAAACAAAGACATGCCTTCCAAAAAAAAAACACAATTCAGCTATGAAGTTTATGTTGAAGATATTCTGTTTTATAGGGTTCCACGTTGCCACATGATTCTGTGCATAAAATGCATGTGGGAAATACCATCTGCTATACTGGTTCTCACTTTAAAGATCAAGCAGCTTTGGAAAACCTACATCTACACTTCACATTATTTCTTCCATATATGTCCATGGCCGCTGGAGTAGCAGAAAAGCCATCCTGCTAAGTTACCAATTGCATTTTTGACAAAAGAAAACACTAGCAGAATAGCCCACAATTAGCTGTTACGTTTAATACAGAGACAACGGTTTAACTGTTAACAGGCTAACAAATAAATGGATGAAAGGATCATATGTCTGGTTTCATTATAAGTTGTTTTTGCAGTAGTTTTAGTGAACATTTTAGGCGAGATCCACACTATGTGTAAAACAATTCTCAGGCATTTTGAACCAACTATTGCAGTAGAAACACCCCTAATGTTTGTAGTCTCACTTCTACTGTTGCGGTACAAAACAACACCTTTTTCTATTGTAATATTCGAAATCCAACTTCTGCAAAAATGGGAACTTACCTTCAACAGCGAAACCTTGAAATTGAGAGGTATATCATTTACAGAGGGTATTTTGTAAGAGCCAGGACCACGAGTGAAAAGGTGTCCAGGTCGGATCCACTTGTGGTTATCATCCCCCCATTTTAGCTCTTCCATGGCAGCCCAACCCAAACCTTGGATGAAAGCTCCTTCAATCTGGAATAAGCCATCGAGGTTAACAGAGGAATTCAAAAGGGAATATACGAGAGAAGGTATCATGTAAACATACCTGGCCAATATCAATTGCTGGATTAATTGAATAGCCGAGATCCATAACAATATCAGCTTTCCTTGTGTGGAAATCCCCAGTTAGGGTGTCAATCTCAACTTCTACAAATGCGGCTCCATAGGTGAAATAATTAAATGGAGTTCCGTTGCCAGCATTCCAGTCAAACCCAATATCAGGGGTAATATAAAACCCATGAGCAGAAAGATCGACCCGCTCCATGTAGCATGCTTCAGCTAACTGGAAAAAACAGAAGGTCACGCCAAAATTAATCGGACTGCTAACTTTTTACAGCTGGAATAAAATGTATTTTCAATTCATTTAATTTTGACAGCTTGTAAACGCATGAGCAGAAAGATCGACCCATTCCATGAGATTAAGCCTTTATCAAACGCTATATTTTTCGTTTAAGTTAACATTATTCTTTCAATGGCACACTATCTGTCGAGGTTTTACCAAGCAGTCTCAAAAGGGGCGAACTCGACTCGTTGTCAGCCCTAGTGATGAGATGTCAATCTCAAATGTTAGTGGAGGGCAAAGCTGACATTGCCGCCACTTCTCCGGATGAGTTGTATACTGCAATCCTGGAGGTGGCAACTTCATGGTAGTACATGTTACGTACAAAATGCAGACACAGTGTGCTAGGGAAGCACAAAGCTTTCTCCACCAAGGACCAATCCTACATATGTGGTGAGACAAAACATATTTGCGTTTCTTGGAAATCAGCAGTAGTTGGCGCTTGGGGATCAAGGTGAGCTACTGAGGGTTTCAGGGCATTTTGCGGAGGGAAGGATGATTTTAAGTGGCCAGATGGAGTTAAAACGTCTAGCACACTTTGCAACTCCCCTTTACAATTTTTTTCAGAGTTAAAAATAAATAGATGTCAAGAGAAAGGCGAGTTTTGATGAAGGGACAGAGGAAAACCAGCCAATATAGTTTCCAACCTGTTTCTTACTAATTTTAATCCCCTTTGTTGGCTAGTGGCTACTGTGGACCTTGTGCATACATTATATGTCAAGACAAATGAGTGATAACACACAGAGGATGAACATTAGCCATTTGTCCGTATCCAGTTTGGTGCTAGACTTCAAGAGCCCCCAAGGGATAGCAAGCTTTTTCATACTTTATGGTATCCGATGTCAAAAACTATGATACAGTATGTGCTTACACTCCATTATATTTATACAGACTCGAAGATTTTACTGTCTTGGAATAGTCCAATGCCTGAACTGGTTACCCTGTTGCTGGTCTCAACACTAGATCTATCAACCGCGGTATCATAAAAAGATGATGCATTCTACAGATGGCAGCTAGCATAACCAGCTAGTAAACATTATAAAGTGTTGATATAACGTAATGCAAGTATTGATCATATTTTGTTGTCATGGAAATACAATAACGATTTTCTACAGTTCACCAAGATTCTTCCGATGAGAATAAGTAATGTTGTCCAACTACTCAAGAGTCGAGACAGAGAACATGGTATTGATTACCTCAGCAAAGGACTTGTGGTTCCCCCTACGAGCAATGGGTTCCATCCGAGCCTTTATTTGCTGACAAGCATTCAAAACTGCAGCACCATACAGATCTGAACTGGCGGAAGCTGCTGTTGGTGAAGCATTTGGAACCTAAGCATATGAAATGTGTGATCACCCCATCGTTCTTTACAGAAATGGTACAGCATACAAATAAGTAAAAAAGTAAATATATCTTGTGTATACGGGGACTTGTGAGCCCTACGAGCAATGGGATGAAAATCGTACCTTGTCCGTACTTGTCTCTGAGATAAATACACAGCTTAGGGGGATATCTAGTGACGAAGCAGCAACTTGGGCTATTTTTGTGTGTAAACCCTGTCCCATCTCAACCCCACCGTGTGTTACCAGGACAGTACCATCAGTGTAAACTTGCACAAGGGCACCAGCCTGCAATTTTTCATCCATCAAAACTTGTGTTAGATTGAATAACGATGTAAATTAACATAATGTAAGCCTTAGCTAAGGTTATACATAACAGAACATGTTATGGCCTTGCCTTGTCAACTCTGCAAGTCGGCGATTCCTATTCAAACCATGTTTGTGGTTGATCTTTGGTGCCATGCCATCAACAGGAAGCAGAGGAATTTCCTCTGGAAGGGCAGGCAAGACGCACAAGGCAGCAATTGTGCGGTCACATAGACGACAATGTGTCGTAAAGTTCAGTTTGCTGGCCTCAGGGTTAAAGATTTACAAAAGATGAGCTGGGCTTTTGAGGATTCGCTGGTTCCTGGTTGTGGCTTCAGCATTCTTACAAGACATGGGCATGATGCTCACGGGCTGTTCCTTCTCTCATGAAGTTTGGTTAAAGGTGCTGAAGGAGCATGGGCTTGAGGTGATATGCTCGGCAGCAGGTGAGAACTTCAGCTCCTGGTTTGATTCAGCAGCGAGCAGAATAGGGGGGAAGGTCAGGGTAGTGAGCTTCCTCATCATGCTTACTATCTGAAGAATCTGGCACCTGCGCAATGCATGTGCCCTATGTCTTTGATAGTGTGCACCCAGTAGCTATTGATCTGGTTGAGCACATCCTCAATGAAGGTGAGTAATGGCGTCTTGCTTGCGCCAAGGATCTCTGCAAGCTGCAGCTGCCCTCTCGGCCTCCAGACAACGCTATGCAGCAGCCGTGGCGGTGTAGACTGCTGAGGCAAGGATGTAGCCTGTTTATTTTATTTTTTTATCTTAGTTGCCTTTTCTTGTGTACAGCTTTTACATTTGTTTGTTTTATTCTTCTAATACAAATAAGGCACGTATAGATGCGTGTTTAGGAGGGGGGGTACCAAATTTGAGTGCGCAAAGCTAGGAGAGCTTTCTACGTGGAGTTTGTGAGGGGAAGCTACTCACCTGATTCATAAATTTTGTAGTGAAGGATATGCCAAATTTTGTGGGAACCATAGCAGTGCCTCGCTTTCTCCAACGATTATTACTGTTAAACACATTGACAGCTTTGCGAGCCTCCACAAAATTAGAAGATGCCTTTAGTTCATCCCAAACCGAATGTATTGTACAATTCTGGAGCAACTGGCCATAATAAAGCACAGTTCCATCGCTGTGGAAATTAAGTTCCTGTAAACAGTATATCATTTACCCCAAAAAATGATGTGACAAGGATCATCATCAACAAAAGATGTTCATGCTTACTTTTATCTCCTCTGGGCTCCGCCTGAGTTCCGTAGCCATGTGGTGAATCCAATTCTCTGCAGTCAACATACCTTGTGGACCACCAAAACCTCGAAAAGCAGTATTGCTTGGGAAATTTGTAAAGCAGACTTTCCCACTGACTCTGATGTTGGGTATATCATAGACATTTTCCGACTAAAGCATAGCATGCTCCAAGACTGCAAGGGACAGATCTAGCGTGTTGCCGCCATTGTTATAAATTTCGAGGTCTAAGGCCAGTATCTTCCCATCATTGGTAAATCCAACCTAAAAGATCAATTATAGTTAGGTAAAATACAGAAAAGTAGAGAGAAATTCGGTACTACTCGTATTTGAGCTAAGCTTCCACCTGTTATCATACGCAATTGATTTCAACATCACTTCTTCTTCGGTACACCCCCCTGAAAATATCAACGGTCCAGATCGTCCTATACCCCTTCGCCTGATAACTTAAAAAAGGGTAGGATGGTCATTGCCCCTGCCCCTCCCCCAGTCCCGCCCCCGCGACGTACCCGCGCGGCCCGTCGTCGTACGTACGTGTACGCGTTTTTTTTACTGTGGCGACATACGTTCTTTTTACAGCGTCGGTGGTCAACCGTGTCGGTGATCAAACCGTGCGTCGCCCGGTGAAAGCGCGTCGTGGCGCGTGAACTGCGGCCCGCCGCCCCGTCCCGTCCGTCCCCTCGTCTGCCGCCCCGCCGCCCCGTCCCGTCCGTCCCCTCGTCTGCCGCGCCGCCGCCCCGTCCCCTCGTCTGTCGCGCCGCCGCCCTCGACTGCCGTCGAATTGATAGGCCAACGACCCGTCCGCCCGCTGCCCCGCCGTCTCCCTATAAATCTCACCCCCGTCCGCCCGTGGCCGCAAACACCGCTCCCCGCCCGTCGCCGCAAACACCGCTCCTCTCCCGTCTCCACCTCCCAAAAGGCCGCCGGCGACATGTCGTTCCACCGCGGCAGCAGCTCCGGCACCGGCGGCGACGACGGGCCCAGCGCGTGGCCGTCGAGCCTGAGCACGCCGGAGACGGAGGAGCTTTACCGGTTCGGGCTCCTCGTGCCGCCGGGTTGCCGTCTTCCGCACGACTGGAAGCTCGACAAGGACGGCTACCCGAGGCGCGGGCCCGGCGCCACCGCGGAGGAGAAGCGGACCGGCGGCCGCAACAACATCGTCGGCCGTCACGCGTTCTGGGACGGCAAAGACTACGCCGCCGTCATTGGCGCGTACCGGCTGGCGGAGTCCGGCGTCACGCCTGACCTCATCGGCGACCATCGCCGCCTTCTTGTCCCGCGCCCCCGTCCAGCAGCGCGCGGCCGTCGGGCTCCCATCCCCCCGCCCCGCCGGAGCAGTTGGTTCTTCGGGAGGACGGCGATCCCGACGATACGCCGGGTTACCTCATCGCCCTGCGCGCGTCGGCGGTTGCAGAGGCGGCGGCGGCTGCAAGGGAGGCCGCCGAGCAGGCGGCAGCGATCCAGGCGGCGGCGGCGATTCCGCCAGTGGTCCCGCAGGCGGAGGCGGAGGCGCCGGAGTCGTCTGACAACGACGTCATCGACTGGGAGCGGTTAGCCCAGGTCAGCGACGACGATGACGACGGCGGCGGGGGTGACGGCGGTGACGTCGGGGAGGTCATCGATCTGTTGGCTAGCGACGAGGAGGAGGAGTAGTTTTATTAAATGTTCTAAGTACGAACTATGTATCGTTTAGGTTCGAAAAAACTCGTTTGGTTTCGGTATTGTTGAATGGACTATGTAAAATATCTCTATGTTCAATCTAGTTTGTTCGAGTCTTGTTTAAATTTGTCTTCAAAGTTTGTTCAAAAAATTAGCTAAATATTGAACGCTTATTTTGAGAAAAATTGAAAATTTTCCGACCCATGCATAAAAATGTTCATAATATATTTAAAAGATTTGCATCGAATATACATAGCACAGAATAAGGTATGCAATTATCGGAAAATTGTAGAATAAAAAAAATCATGAAAACACATAAAATAAAAAATAAAAAGTGTATGTAAATGTTTATAAAGTGTTTTAGAAATGTTCAGATTTTGTTTAAATATGTCCATATAGCAAAGCCGGTGGATGAAAAATTAAATTTTCTGAAATATTATTAAATTCATTAACATTTATGAATCAGAGAATATTTTTAAATTGACTAACATATATGAATGAATACAAGAATTCTTAAATTCATTTACATTTTCTGAAATATTTTTAAATTATTTAAATTTATGAACCAGAGAATATTTATAATTCATTAATATTTATGAATCCGAGAATTTTTGAATTCATTAACATTATCTGAAATAGTTTTAAATTCATTAACATATATGAATGAATACAAGAATTTTTAAATTCATTTACATTTTCCGAAATATTTTTAAATTATTTAAATTTATGAACCAGAGAATATTTATAATTCATTAATATTTATGAATCCGAGAATTTTCTGGGTTTTCTGCCCGGAAAATGGTAGAAAATCCATACGGACTCGAAACGGGACAAATTTTTGCGTGCGTGCCCTGCAAGGGCACAGTAGCACGTGGAAAAAATTGGGCACGTTTGGCGGATGCAAAGCGGAGACGTGCGACCGAGGGTCCCCTCCGGCCATACCGAAACCACCCCCTTCCACAGCAAGTACCTGAGCGGTTTGACGGATTGCACCCAACTTCTGCCAGCGCGTGTGGTGCCCCACCCGGGCACCCCACGGCCAAAATAAATGAAATCCGACAACGAACGCACGTTGCGTCACGTCAGGGCAGTATTTTTTGGGTTTTCTGCCCGGAAAATGGTAGAAAATCCATACGGACTCGAAACGGGACAAATTTTTGCGTGCGTGCCCTGCTAGGGCACAGTAGCACGTGGAAATAAATTGGGCACGTTTGGCGGATGCGAAGCGGAGACGTGCAACTGAGTGTCCCCTCTGGCCATACCGAAACCACCCCCTTCCACAGCAAGTACCTGAGCGGTCTGACGGATTGCACCCAACTTCTGCCAGCGCGTGTGGTGCCCCACGCGGGCACCCCACGGCCAAAATGAACGAAATCCGACAACGAACGCACGTTGCGTCACGTCCGGGCAGTATTTTCTGGGTTTTCTGCCCGGAAAATGGTAGAAAATCCATACGGACTCGAAACGGGACAAATTTTTGCGTGCATGCCCTGCTAGGGCACAGTAGCACGTGGAATAAAATTGGGCACGTTTGGCGGATGCAAAGTGGAGACGTGCGACCGAGGGTCCCCTCCGGCCATACAGAAACCACCCCCTTCCACAGCAAGTACCTGAGCGGTTTGTGTTGGAAATATGCCCTAGAGGCAATAATAAAAGTATTATTATATTTCATTGTTCATGATAATTGTCTTTTGTTCATGCTATAACTGTATTATCCAGAAATCGTAATACACGTGTGAACACATAGACCACAATATGTCCCTAGTGAGCCTCTAGTTGACTAGCTCGTTGTGATCAATAGATAGTCATGGTTTCCTGACTATGGACATTGGATGTCTTTGATAACGGGATCACATCATTAGGAGAATGATGTGATGGACAAGACCCAATCCTAAGCATAGCACAAAGATCGTGTAGTTCGTTTGCTAGAGCTTTGCCAATGTCAAGTATCTCTTCCTTCGACCATGAGATCGTGTAACTCCCGGATACCGTAGGAGTGCCTTGGGTGTATCAAACGTCACAACGTAACTGGGTGACTATAAAGGTGCATTACAGGTATCTCCGAAAGTATCTGTTGGGTTGACACGGATCGAGACTGGGATTTGTCACTCCGTATGACGAAGAGGTATCTCTGGGCCCACTCGGTAATGCATCATCATAATGAGCTCAAGGTGACCAAGGTGTTGGCCACGGGATCATGAATTACGGTACGAGTAAAGTGACTTGCCGGTAACGAGACTGAACAAGGTATTGGGATACCGACGATCGAGTCTCGGGTAAGTAACGTACTGATTGACAAAGGGAATTGTATACGGGATTTGATCGAATCCTCGACATCGTGGTTCAACCGATGAAATCATCGAGCAGCAGGTGGGAGCCAACAAGGGTATCCAGATCCCTCTGTTGGTTATTGCCCGAGAGTCGTCTCGGTCATGTCTGCGTGTCTCCCGAACCCGTAGGGTCTACACACTTAAGGTTCGGTGACGCTAGGGTTGTATGAATATGAGTATGCAGCATACCGAATGTCGTTCGGAGTCCCGGATGTGATCCCGGACGTCACGAGGAGTTTCGGAATGGTCCGGAGGTAAAGAATAATATATAGGAAGTGGTTTTTCGGCCATCGGGAAAGTTTTGGGGTCTCCCAGTAATGTATCGGGACCACCGAAAGGGTCCCGAGGGTCCACTGGGTGGGGCCACCCATCCCGGAGGGCCCCATGAGCTGATGTGGGAGGGGAGCCAGCCCATAGTGGGCTGGTGCGCCCCCCTAGGCCCACCCCCTGCGCCTAGGGTTGAAACCCTAGGGTGGGGGGGGGGGGGGGCGCACCACATGCCTTGGGGGGCACTCCTTCCCCCTTGGCCGCCGCCCCCTTGGGAGATCCAATCTCCCAGGGCCGGCGCCCCCCCCGGGGTCCTATATAAAGGAAGGCAAGGGGGAGGGCAGCCACACCCATTGCCTTGGCGCCTCCCTCCCCCTGCTACACCTCGTCCTCCTCCCGTAGACGCTTGGCGAAGCCCTGCTGGAGTTCTGCTGCATCCACCACCACGCCGTCATGCTGCTGGATCATCATCAACCTCTCCTTCCCCCTTGCTGGATCAAGAAGGAGGAGACGTCTCCCGTCCCGTACGTGTGTTGAACGCGGAGGTGCTGTCCGTTCAGCACTTGGACATCGGTGATCTGAATCACGTCGAGTACGACTCCATCATCACCATCCCCTTGCTAGCTTCCGCACGCGATCTACAAGTGGTATGTAGATGCAAACTCACTCCCTTGACTCGTTGCTTAGATGAACTCATAGATGGATCTTGGTGAAACCGTAGGAAAAATTTTAATTTTCTGCAACGTTCCCCAACAGTGGTATCAGAGCTAGGTCTATGCGTAGTTCTCTAATGCACGAGTAGAACACAATTTTGTTGTGGGCGTGGATCTTGTCAACTTGCTTGCCTCTACTAGTCTTTTCTTGCTTCAGCGGTATTGTGGGATGAAGCGGCCCAGACCAACCTTACACGTACGCTTACGTGAGACCGGTTCCACCGATTGACATGCACTAGTTGCATAAGGTGGCTGGCGGGTGTCTGTCTCTCCCACTTTAGTTGGAGCGGATTCGTTGAAAAGGGCCCTTATGAAGGGTAAATAGAAGTTGACAAAATCACGTTGTGGTTATTCGTAGGTAAGAAAACGTTCTTGCTAGAACCCAATTGCAGCCACGTAAAAGATGCAACAACAATTAGAGGACTTCTAACTTGTTTTTGCAGCGATTGATCATGTGATGTGATATGGCCAGAAGTTGTGATAAATGATGAATTGTGATGTATGAAATCATGTTCTTGTAATAGGATTCACGACTTGCATGTCGATGAGTATGACAACCGGCAGGAGCCATAGGAGTTGTCTTTATTTTTGTATGACCTGCGTGTCATTGAGGAACGCCATGTAAACTACTTTACTTTATTGCTAAACGCGTTAGCCATAGAAGTAGAAGTAGTCGTTGGCGTGACAACTTCATGAAGACACGATGATGGAGATCATGATGATGGAGATCATGGTGTCAAGTCGGTGACAAGATGATCATGGAGCCCCGAAGATGGAGATCAATGGAGCTATATGATATTGGCCATATCATGTCACAACTATATAATTGCATGTGATGTTTATTATGTTTATGCATCTTGTTTACTTAGGACGACGGTAGTAAATAAGATGATCTCTTACAAAAATTTCAAGAAGTGTTCTCCCCTAACTGTGCACCATTGCTACAGTTCGTCGCTTCTAAGCACCACGTGATGATCGGGTGTGATGGATTCTTACATTCACATAAAACGGGTGTAAGACAGTTTTACACAGCGAAAACACTTAGGGTTAACTTGACGAGCCTAGCATGTACAGACATGGCCTCGGAACACGGAGACCGAAAGGTCGAACACGAGTCGTATGGAAGATACGATCAACATGAAGATGTTCACCGACGATGACTAGTCCGTCTCACGTGATGATCAGACACGAGCTAGTCGACTCGGATCGTGTAACTCTTAGATGACTAGAGGGATGTCTAATCTGAGTGGGAGTTCATAATTTGATTAGAACTTAATTATCATGAACTTAGTCTAAAACCTTTGCAAATATGTCTTGTAGATCAAATGGCCAACGCTCATGTTAACATGAACTTCAACGCGTTCCTAGAGAAAACCAAGCTGAAAGATGATGGCAGCAACTATACGGACTGGGTCCGGAACCTGAGGATCATCCTCATAGCTGCCAGGAAGCAATATGTCCTAGAAGGACCGCTAGGTGACGCTCCCGTCCCAGAGAACCAAGGCATTATGAATGCTTGGCAAACTCGTGCTGATGATTACTCCCTCGTTCAGTGCGGCATGCTTTACAGCTTAGAACCGGGGCTCCAAAAGCGTTTTGAGCATCACGGAGCATATGAGATGTTCGAAGAGCTGAAACTAGTTTTCCATGCTCATGCCCGGGTCGAGAGATATGATGTCTCCGACAAGTTCTATAGTTGTAAGATGGAGGAAAACAGTTCTGTCAGTGAGCACATCCTGAAGATGTCTGGGTTGCACAACCGTATGACCCAGCTAAACATTAACCTCCTAGATGAGGCGGTCATTGACAAAATCCTCCAGTCGCTCCCACCAAGCTACAAGAGCTTTGTGATGAACTACAACATGCAGGGGATGGTGAAGACCATTCCTGAAGTGTTCTCGATGCTGAAGTCAGCAGAGGCTGAAATCAAGCAAGAACATCAAGTGTTGATGGTCAATAAGACCACTAAGTTCAAGAAGGGCAAGGGCAAGAAGAACTTCAAGAAGGACGGCAAGGATGTTGCCGCACCCAGTAAGCCAGTTACCGGGAAGAAGTCAAAGAATGGACCCAAGCCTGAGACTGAGTGCTTTTATTGCAAGGGGAAGGGTCACTGGAAGCGGAACTGCCCCAAATACTTAGCGGATAAGAAGGCCAGCAACACCAAAGGTATATTTGATATACATGTAATTGATGTGTACCTTACCAGTACTCGTAGTAACTCCTGGGTATTTGATACCGGTGCCATTGCTCTTATTTGTAACTCACAGCAGGAGCTGCGGAATAAACGGAGACTGGCGAAGGACGAGGTGACGATGCGCGTCGGGAATGGTTCCAGAGTCGATGTGATCGCCGTCGGCACGCTGCCTCTACATTTACCTACGGGATTAGTTTTGAACCTTAATAATTGTTATTTAGTGCCAAGTTTGAGCATGAACATTGTATCTAGATCTCGTTTAATACGAGATGGCTACTCATTTAAGTCTGAGAATAACGGTTGTTTGATTTATATGAGAGATATGTTTTATGGTCATGCTCCGATGGTCAATGGTTTATTCTTGATGAATCTCGAGCGTAATATTACACATGTTCATAGTGTGGATGCCAAAAGATGTAAAGTTGATAACGATAGTCCCACATACTTGTGGCACTGCCGCCTTGGTCACATTGGTGTCAAGCGCATGAAGAAGCTCCATGCTGATGGACTTTTAGAGTCTCTTGATTATGAATCGTTTGACACATGCGAACCATGCCTCATGGGCAAAATGACCAAGACTCCGTTCTCCGGAACAATGGAGCGAGCAACCAACTTGTTGGAAATCATACATACCGATGTATGCGGTCCAATGAGCGTTGAGGCTCGCGGAGGATATCGTTATGTTCTCACTCTCACTGATGACTTGAGTAGATATGGGTATGTTTACTTAATGAAACACAAGTCTGAAACCTTTGAAAAGTTCAAGGAATTTCAAAATGAGGTGGAGAATCAACGTGACCGAAAGATAAAGTTCCTACGATCAGATCGTGGAGGAGAATACTTAAGTCACGAATTTGGTACACACTTAAGGAACTGTGGAATCGTTTCACAACTCACGCCGCCTGGAACACCTCAGCGTAACGATGTGTCCGAACGTCGTAATGGAACTCTATTAGATATGGTGCGGTCTATGATGTCTCTTACCGATTTACCGCTATCATTTTGGGGATACGCTCTAGAGACAGCTACATTCACTTTAAATAGGGCACCATCTAAATCCGTTGAGACGACACCGTATGAATTATGGTTTGGGAAGAAACCTAAGCTGTCGTTTCTAAAAGTTTGGGGATGCGATGCTTATGTCAAGAAACTTCAACCTGAAAAGCTCGAACCCAAGTCGGAAAACTGCGTCTTCATAGGATACCCTAAGGAAACTGTCGGGTATACCTTCTACTTAAGATCCGAGGGCAAGATCTTTGTTGCCAAGAACGGATGTTTTCTCGAAAAAGAGTTTCTCTCGAAAGAAGTAAGTGGGAGGAAAGTAGAACTCGATGAAGTACTACCTCTCGAACGGGAAAGTGGTGCAGCGCAGGAAAATGTTCCTGTGATGCCCACACCAACTGAAGAGGAAAACAATGATGATGATCAAGGTACTTCGGATCAAGTTGCTACTGAACTTCGTAGGTCCACAAGGACACGTTCCGCACCAGAGTGGTACGGCAACCCTGTCCTGGAAATCATGTTGTTAGACAACGGTGAACCTTCGAACTATGAAGAAGTGATGGCGGGCCCAGATTCCAACAAATGGCTTGAAGCCATGAAATCCGAGATAGAATCCATGTATGAAAACAAAGTATGGACTTTGACAGACTTGCCCGATGATCGGCGAGCGATAGAAAACAAATGGATTTTGAAGAAGAAGACAGACGCGGATGGTAATGTTACCATCTATAAAGCTCGGCTTGTCACTAAGGGTTATCGACAAGTTCAAGGGATTGACTACGACGAGACATTCTCTCCTGTAGCAAAGTTGAAGTCCGTCCGAATCATGTTAGCAGTTGCCGCATACTATGATTATGAGATATAGCAGATGGACGTCAAAACGGCATTCCTTAACGGACATTTTAAGGAAGAGCTGTATATGATGCAGCCGGAGGGTTTTGTTGATCCTAAGAACGCTAACAAAGTATGCAAGCTCCAGCGATCCATTTATGGACTGGTGCAAGCATCTCGGAGTTGGAATATTCGTTTTGATGAGATGATCAAAGCGTTTGGGTTTATGCAGACTTATGGAGAAGCCTGCGTTTACAAGAAAGTGAGTGGGAGCTCTGTAGCATTTCTCATATTATATGTAGATGACATACTCTTGATGGGAAATAATATATAACTTCTGGACAGCATTAAGGCCTACTTGAATAAGTGTTTTTCAATGAAGGACCTTGGAGAAGCTGCTTATATATTAGGCATCAAGATCTATAGAGATAGATCGAGACGCCTCATAGGTCTTTCACAAAGCACATACCTTGATAAGATTTTGAAGAGGTTCAAAATGGATCAGTCCAAGAAGGGGTTCTTGCCTATGTTACAAGGTGTGAGATTGAGCTCGGCTCAGTCACCGACCACGGCAAAAGATAAAGAAGAGATGAGTGTCATCCCCTATGCTTCAGCCATAGGATCTATTATGTATGCCATGCTGTGTACCAGACCCGATGTAAACCTTGCCGTAAGTTTGGTAGCAAGATACCAAAGTAATCCCGGCAAGGAACACTGGACAGCGGTCAAGAATATCCTGAAGTACCTGAAAAGGACAAAGGACATGTTTCTCATTTATGGAGGAGACGAAGAGCTCGTCGTAAAGGGTTACGTCGACGCTAGCTTCGACTCAGATCTGG
The DNA here is from genome assembly GCA_963921465.1 of Triticum timopheevii. Classification (NCBI taxonomy): domain Eukaryota; kingdom Viridiplantae; phylum Streptophyta; class Magnoliopsida; order Poales; family Poaceae; genus Triticum; species Triticum timopheevii. The sequence continues at coordinate 105,656,150 of OY997272.1, read as the reverse complement.
ATGACTCTAAGTCACAAACCGGATACGTGTATATGTTGAATGGTGGAGCAGTAAGCTGGTGCAGCTGCAAGCAGAGCGTCGTGGCGGGATCTACGTGTGAAGCGGAGTACATGGCAGCCTCGGAGGCAGCGCATGAAGCGATTTGGGTGAAGGAGTTCATCACCGACCTAGGAGTCATACCCAATGCGTCGGGGCCGATCAAACTCTTCTGTGACAACACTGGAGCTATTGCCCTTGCCAAGGAGCCCAGGTTTCACAAGAAGACCAGGCACATCAAGCGTCGTTTCAACTCCATCCGTGAAAATGTTCAAGATGGAGACATAGAGATTTGCAAAGTACACACGGATCTGAATGTCGCAGATCCGTTGACTAAACCTCTCTCGCGAGCAAAACATGATCAACACCAGAACTCTATGGGTGTTCGATTCATCACAATGTAACTAGATTGGTGACTCTAGTGCAAGTGGGAGACTGTTGGAAATATGCCCTAGAGGCAATAATAAAAGTATTATTATATTTCATTGTTCATGATAATTGTCTTTTGTTCATGCTATAACTGTATTATCCGGAAATCGTAATACACGTGTGAACACATATACCACAATATGTCCCTAGTGAGCCTCTAGTTGACTAGCTTGTTGTGATCAACAGATAGTCATGGTTTCCTGACTATGGACATTGGATGTCTTTGATAACGGGATCACATCATTAGGAGAATGATTTGATGGACAAGACCCAATCCTAAGCATAGCACAAAGATCGTGTAGTTCGTTTGCTAGAGCTTTGCCAATGTCAAGTATCTCTTCCTTCAACCATGAGATCGTGTAACTCCCGGATACCGTAGGAGTGCCTTGGGTGTATCAAACGTCACAATGTAACTGGGTGACTATAAAGGTGCATTACAGGTATCTCCGAAAGTATCTGTTGGGTTGACACGGATCGAGACTGGGATTTGTCACTCCGTATGACGGAGAGGTATCTCTGGGCCCACTCGGTAATGCATCATCATAATGAGCTCAAGGTGACCAAGGTGTTGGCCACGGGATCATGCATTACGGTACGAGTAAAGTGACTTGCCGGTAACGAGACTGAACAAGGTATTGGGATACCGACGATCGAGTCTCGGGTAAGTAACATACCGATTGACAAAGGGAATTGTATACGGGATTTGATCGAATCCTCGACATCGTGGTTCAACCGATGAAATCATCGAGGAGCAGGTGGGAGACAACAAGGGTATCCAGATCCCGCTGTTGGTTATTGCCCGAGAGTCGTCTCGGTCATGTCTGCGTGTCTCCCGAACCCGTAGGGTCTACACACTTAAGGTTCGGTGACGCTAGGGTTGTATGGATATGAGTATGCAGCATACCGAATGTTGTTCGGAGTCCCGGATGAGATCCCGGACGTCACGAGGAGTTTCGGAATGGTCCAGAGGTAAAGAATAATATATAGGAAGTGGTTTTTCGGCCATCGGGAAAGTTTCGGGGTCTCTCGGTAATGTACCGGGACCACCGGAAGGGTCCCGGGGGTCCACCGGGTGGGGCCACCCATCCCGGAGGGCCCCATGGGCTGACGTGGGAGGGGAGCCAGCCCATAGTGGGCTGGTGCGCCCCCCTAGGCCCACCCCCTGCGCCTAGGGTTGAAACCCTAGGGTGGGGGGGGGCGCACCACATGCCTTGGGGGGCACTCCTTCCCCCTTGGCCGCCGCCCCCTTGGGAGATCCAATCTCCCAGGGCCGGCGCCCCCCCTGGGGTCCTATATAAAGGAGGGCAAGGGGGAGGGCAGCCACATCCATTGCCTTGGCGCCTCCCTCCCCCTGCTACACCTCGTCCTCCTCCCGTAGACGCTTGGCGAAGCCCTGCTGGAGTTCTGCTGCATCCACCACCACGCCGTCGTGCTGCTGGATCATCGTCAACCTCTCCTTCCCCCTTGCTGGATCAAGAAGGAGGAGACGTCTCCCGTCCCGTACGTGTGTTGAACGCGGAGGTGCTGTCCGTTCAACACTTGGACATCGGTGATCTGAATCACGTCGAGTACGACTCCATCATCACCATCCCCTTGCTAGCTTCCGCACGCGATCTACAAGTGGTATGTAGATGCAAACTCACTCCCTTGACTCGTTGCTTAGATGAACTCATAGATGGATCTTGGTGAAACTGTAGGAAAATTTTTAATTTTCTGCAACGTTCGCCAACAGTTTGATGGATTGCACCCAACTTCTGCGAGTGCGTGTGGTCCCCACCCGGGCACCCCACGGCCAAAATGAACGAAATCCGACAACGAACGCATGTTGCGTCACGTCCGGGCGGTATTTTTTGGGTTTTTTGCCCGGAAAATGGTAGAAAATCCATACGGACCTGAAACGGGACAAATTTTTGCATGCGTGCCCTGCTAGGGCACAGTAGCACATGGAAAAAAATTGGGCACGTTTGGCGGATGCGAAGCGGAGACGTGCGACCGAGGGTCCCCTCCGGCCATACCAAAACCACCCCCTTCCACAGCAAGTACCTGAGCGGTTTGACGGATTGCACCCAACTTCTGCCAGCCCATGTGGTGCCCCACCCGGGCACCCCACGGCCAAAATGAATGAAATCCGACAACGAACGCACGTTGCGTCACGTCCGGGCAGTATTTTTTGGGTTTTCTGCCCGGAAAATGGTAGAAAATCCATACGGACTCGAAACGGGACAAATTTTTGCGTGCGTGCCCTGCTAGGGCACAGTAGCACGTGGAAAAAAATTGGGCACGTTTGGCGGATGCAAAGCGGAGACGTGCGACCGAGGGTCCCCTCCGGCCATACAGAAACCACCCCCTTCCACAGCAAGTACCTGAGCGGTTTGACAGATTGCACCCAACTTCTGTGAGCGCGTGTGGTGCCCCACCCGGGCACCCCACGGCCAAAATGAACGAAATCCGACAACGAACGCACGTTGTGTCACGTCCGGGCAGTATTTTTTGGGTTTTCTGCCCGGAAAATGGTAGAAAATCCATATGGACTCGAAACGGGACAAATTTTTGCGTGCGTGCCCTGCTAGGGCACAGTAGCACGTGGAAAAAAATTGGGCACGTTTGGCGGATGCGAAGCGGAGACGTGCGACCGAGGGTCCCCTCCGGCCTTACCGAAACCACCCCCTAGCACAGCAAGTACCTGAGCGGTTTGACGGATTGCACCCAACTTCTGCCAGCGCGTGTGGTGCCCCACTCGGGCACCCCATGGCCAAAATGAACGAAATCCGACAACGAACGCACGTTGTGTCACGTCCGGGCAGTATTTTCTGGGTTTTCTGCCTGGAAAATGGTAGAAAATCCATACGGACTCGAAACGGGACAAATTTTTGCGTGCGTGCCCTGCTAGGGCACAGTAGCACGTGGAAAAAAATTGGGCACGTTTGGCTAAGGTAAAAAAGCAGCCTATTTGATTAAGTAAAAAAAATTGGTTAAGGTAAAAAAATTTGATACAGTTAAAAAATGTGCCTATTTTATTTAGTTAAAAAAATGAGGCCCTGCAAAAAAAAAACGCCGGCCGTCTCACTAACTGACGCGCATGCGTGCATGGGGTCGTCCCACTAACAACGACGCCGCAATCAGCGCTCGGGCGACGTCGTTAGCCGACGTGCATGTAAATTTTCCTTCTACGTCAGCCCGTCTCGCCGCCGCCGCGATCTGCACGTGCTGCCACCGTACGCCGCCCGTCGCCCCACAGTGCAAAACGGCGCCGGTGCGGCCGCGCCGGCCTGCCCTGACCTGACCCATCGCCCTGTATACGCTGCCGCTGCCTCTCCCACCGTCGCCCCACCGTACAAACGCCGTCGGTGCACCCGCGCCGGCTTGCGTCCCCTGACCCGTCGCCACTATACGCCGCCGGTGCCTCTCCCACCATCGCCGTCGTTTAAGTTTTTTTTCCAGTTTTTTTATACGACGAGGCTCATAGAAGTATGATGGTATGTGATAGAAATCTATTTGATCCAGTATGAATATCGACGGTGTGATTCCATGTTCTGTTGAAAAGTGGGTTAGCCTAGTTGACAAACTGTCACCCAGTCAGAAATTCAGGTTTTATGAAACGGATATGCAGGGCATGTTTAGAATACCATCGATAAAGATGTGTGATTTTTTGCTTCACTTTTTACTCCAAGGTTACAATCCGAGTAGCAAAAAATTCATGGTTGAAGAGAGATCTGGAAGTACTGCTGGATGTAAAGGTCTTGTTTCACTAAGGCCTGATGATGTGTACTCCATATTTGGTTGGAAAAACAATGGAGTGGATGTTTTGTTGGGGAACGTAGCAGAAATTCAAAATTTTCCTACGAGTCACCAAGATCTATCTATGGAGAAACCAGCAACGAGGGGAAGGAGAGTGCATCTACATACCCTTGTAGATCGCTAAGCTGAAGCGTTCAAGAGAATGGGGTTGAAGGAGTCGTACTCGTCGTGATCCAAATCACCGGAGATCCTAGTGCCGAACGGACGGCACCTCCGCGTTCAACACACGTACAGCCCGGTGACGTCTCCCACGCCTTGATCCAGCAAGGAGAGAGGGAGAGGTTGAGGAAGACTCCATCCAGCAGCAGCACAACGGCGTGGTGGTGATGGAGAAGCGTGGTGATCCAGCAGGGCTTCGCCAAGCACCGCGGGAGAGGAGATGGGAGAGAGGTAGGGCTGCGCCAAGAGGAGAGGTTCTCGTGTCTCTGGCAGCCCCAACACCCCCACTATTTATAGGGGGAGGGGAGGGGGCTGCACCCCCTCTGTGGTTCCCTCCCCAGGGGTGGCGGCAGCCCCCAAATGCCATCTCGTGGCGGCCAGAAGGGGGAAGGCACACCTAGGGTGGGCCTTAGGGCCCATCTGCCCTAGGGTTTGCCCCCCTCCCACCCTTCCCTACGCCTTGGGCCCTGTGGGGGGCGCATCAGCCCATCTGGGGCTGGTCCCCTCCCACACTTGGCCCATGCAGCCCTCCAGGGATGGTGGCCCCACTTGGTGGACCCCCGGGACCCTCCCGGTGGTCCCGGTACGTTACCGGAAAAACCCGAAACTTTTCCAGTGACCAAAATAGGACTTCCCATATATAAATCTTTACCTCCGGACCATTCCGGAACTCCTCGTGATGTCCGGGATCTCATCCGGGACTCCGAACAACATTCCGTAACCACATACAAACTTCCTTTATAACCCTAGCGTCATCAAACCTTAAGTGTGTAGACCCTACGGGTTCGGGAACCATGCAGACATGACCGAGACGTTCTCCGGTCAATAACCAACAGCGGGATCTGGATACCCATGTTGGCTCCCACATGTTCCACGATGATCTCATCGGATGAACCACGATGTCAAGGACTCAATCGATCCCGTATACAATTCCCTTTGTCTAACGGTATTGTACTTGCCCGAGATTCGATCGTCGGTATAACGATACCTTGTTCAATCTCGTTACCGGCAAGTCTCTTTACTCGTTCCGTAACACATCATCCCGTGATCAACCCCTTGGTCACATTGTGCACATTATGATGATGTCCTACCGAGTGGGCCCAGAGATACCTCTCAGTTTACACGGAGTGACAAATCCCAGTCTCGATTCATGCCAACCCAACAGACACTTTCGGAGATACCTGTAGTGCACCTTTATAGCCACCCAGTTACGTTGTGACGTTTGGTACACCCAAAGCATTCCTACGGCATCCTGGAGTTGCACAATCTCATGGTCTAAGGAAAAGATACTTGACATTAGAAAAGCTTTAGCATACGAACTACACGATCTTTGTGCTAGGCTTAGGATTGGGTCTTGTCCATCACATCATTCTCCTAATGATGTGATCCCGTTATCAATGACATCCAATGTCCATGGTCAGGAAACCGTAACCATCTATGGATCAACGAGCTAATCAACTAGAGGCTTACTAGGGACATGGTGTTGTCTATGTATCCACACATGTATCTGAGTTTCCTATCAATACAATTATAGCATGGATAATAAACGATTATCATGAACAAGGAAATATAATAATAACTAATTTATTATTGCCTCTAGGGCATATTTCCAACAGTCTCCCACTTGCACTCGAGTCAATAATCTAGTTCACATCGCCATGTGATTAACACTCACAGGTCACATCACCATGTGACCAACATCCAAAGAGTTTACTAGTGTCATTAAACTAGTTCATATCATCATATGATTAAGACTCAATGAGTTCTGGGGTTTGATCATGTTTTGCTTGAGAGAGAAGTTCTAGTCAATGGGTCTGCAACATTCAGATCCGTATGTACTTTGCAAATCTCTATGTCATATTGTAAATGCTGCTTCCACGCTCCACTTGGAGTTATTCCAAATGGTTGCTCCACTATACGTATCTGGTTTGCTACTCAGAGTCATTCGGATAAGTGTTAAAGCTTGCATCGACGTAACCCTTTACGCTGAACTCTTTAACACCTCCATAATCGAGAAACATATCCTTATTCCTCTAAGGATAACTTTGACCTCTATCTAGTGATCCACTCCTTGATCACCTTTGTACCCTCTTGCCAGACAAGCGGCAAGGCACACATCAGGTGCTGTACTTAGCATGGCATACTGTAGAGCCTACGTACAAAGCATAGGGGACGACCTTCGTCCTTTCTCTCTTTTCTGCCGTGGTCGAGATTTAAGTCTTAACTTCGTACCTTACTACTCAGGCAAGAACTCCTTCTTTGACTGATCCATCTTGAACACCTTCAAGATCATGTCAAGGTATGTGCTCATTTGAAAGTACTATTGAGAATTTTTGATCTATCCTCATGGATCTTGATGCTCAATGTTCAAGTAGCTTAATCCAGGTTTTCTATTGAAAAACACCTTTCAAATAACCCTATATGCTTTCCATAAATTCTACATCATTTCTGATCAACAATATGTCAACAACATATACTCATCAGAAATTCTATAGTGCTCCCACTCACTTCTTTGGAAATACAAGTTTCTCATAAACTTTGTATAGACCCAAAATCTTTGATCATCTTATCAAAGCGTACATTCCAACTCCGAGATGCTTACTCCAGTCCTTAGAAGGATCGCTGGAGTCAGCATACCTTTTAGCATCCTTAGGATTGAAAAAACCTTTCTGATTGTATCACATACAACCTTTCCTTATGAAAACTGGTAAGGAAACTCGTTTTGACATCCGTCTGCCAGATTTCATAAATGCAGCTAATGCTAACATGATTCCGACGGACTTAAGCATCGCTACAGATGAGAAAATCTCATAGTAGTCAACTCCTTGAACTTGTGAAAAACTCTTTGCCACAAGTCGAGCTTTATAGACGGTGACATTACCGCCCACGTCCGTCTTCTTCTTAAAGATCCATTTATCTCAATGGCTTGCCGATCATCGGGCAAGTCCACCAAAGTCCATGCTTTGTTATGATACATGGATCCTATCTCGGATTTCATGGCTTCTAACCATCTGTCGGAATATGGGCCCACCATCGCTTCTCCATAGCTCGTAGGTTCATTGTTGTCTAGCAACATGTCCTTCAAGACAGGATCACCGTACCACTCCGAAGCAGTACGCGTCCTTGTCGTCCTACGAGGTTTGGTAGTGACTTGATCCGAAGTTTCATGATCACTATCATAAGCTTCTACTTCAATTGGTGTAGGTGCCATAGGAACAACTTCCTATGCCCTGCTACACACTAGTTGTAGTGATGGTTCAATAACCATATCAAGTCTCCACCATCCTCCCACTCAACTTTTCGGGACAAACTTTTCCTCGAGAAAGGACCCGATTCAAGAAACAATCCCTATTGCTTTCGGATCTGAATTAGGAGGTATACCCAACTGTTTTGGGTGTCCTATGAAGATGCATTTTATCCGCTTATGGTTCGAGCTTATCAACCTGAAACTTTTTCACATAAGCGTCGCAGCCCCAAACTTTTAAGAAACGACAACTTAGGTTTCTCCAAATGGTGTCGTCTCAACAGAATTACGTGGTACCCTATTAAAGTGAGTGCGGTTGTCTCTAATGCCTAACCCATGAACGATAGTGGTAATTTGATAAGAGACATCATGGTACACACCATATCCAATAGGGTGCAAGTATGATGTTCGGACACACCATCACACTATGGTGTTCCAGGTGGTATTAATTGTGAAACAATTTCCACAATGTCTTAATTGCGTGCCAAAGCTCGTAACTCAGATACTCATCTCTATGATCATATCATAGACATTTTATCCTCTTGTCACGATGATCTTCAACTTCACTCTGAAATTACTTGAACCATTCAATAATTTAGACTTGTGTTTCATCTAGTAAATATACTCAAAATCTACTCGAATCATCTGTGAAGTAAGAACATAACGATATTCACTGCATGCCTCAGCACTCATCGGACTGCACACATCAAAATATGTTACTTCCAACAAGTTGCTATCTTGTTCCATCTTACTAAAAACGAGGCTTTTCAGTCATCTTGCCCATGTGGTATGATTTGCATATCTCAAGTGATTCAAAATCAAGTGAGTCCAAACGATCCATCTGCATGGAGTTTCTTCATGCATATACACCAATAGACATGGCTCGCATGTCTCAAACTTTTCAAAAACGAGTGAGTTCAAAGATCCATCAACATGGAGCTTCTTCATGCGTTTTATACCAATATGACTTACATGGCAGTGCCACAAGTAAGTGGTACTATCATTACTATCTTATATCTTTTGGCATGAAAAATGTGTATCATTACGATCGAGATTCAATAAACCATTCCTTTAGGTGCAAGACCATTGAAGGTATTATTCAAATAAATAAAGTAACCATTATTCTCCTTAAATGAATAACCGTATTGCGATAGACATAATCCAATCATGTCTATGCTCAACGCAAACACCAATCTCGATGGTAGAGGGAGCGTGCGATGTTTGATCACATCAACCTTGGAAACATTTCCAACACATATCGTCAGCTCACCTTTAGCTAGTCTCCGTTTATACCGTAGCCTTTTATTTCAAGTTACTAACACTTAGCAACCGAACCGGTATCTTAATACCCTGGTGCTACTAGGAGTACTAGTAAAGTACACATTAACATAATGTATATCCAATATACTTCTATCGACTTTGCCAGCCTTCTCATCTACCAAGTATCTAGGGTAATTCCGCTCTAGTGACTATTCCCCTTATCACAGAAGCACTTAGTCTCGGGTTTGGGTTCAACCTTGGGTTTCTTCACTAGAGCAGCAGCTGATTTGCTGTTTCATGAAGTATCCCTTCTTGCCCTTGCCCTTCTTGAAACTATTGGTTTCACCAACCATCAACAATTGATGCTCCTTCTTGATTTCTACTTTCACGGTGTCAAACATCGCGAATACCTCAAGGATCATCATATCTATCCCTGATATGTTATAGTTCATCACGAAGCTCTAGCAGCTTGGTGGCAATGACTTTGGAGAACCATCACTATCTCATCTGGAAGATCAACTCCCACTCGATTCAAGTGATTGTTGCACTCAGACAATCTGAGCACAAGCTCAACGATTGAGCTTTTCTCCCTTAGTTTGCAGGCTAAGAAAATCGTCGGAGGTCTTATACCTCTTGACGTGGGCACGAGCCTGAAATCCCAATTTCAGCCCTCGAAACATCTCATATGTTCCGCGACGTTTCGAAAACGTCTTTGGTGCCTCAACTCTAAACCGTTTAATTGAACTATCACGTAGTTATCAAAACGTGTATGTCCGATGTTCGCAACATCCACAAACGACGTTTGGGGTTCAGCACACTGAGCGGTGCATTAAGGACATAAGCTTTCTACTGTCCGCATAATCGCTACTGTCAACTTTCAACTATATTTTCTCTAGGAACATATCTAAACAGTGGAACTAAAGCACGAGCTTACGACATAATTTGCAAAGATCATTTGACTATGTTTAGGATAATTAAGTTCATCTTATGAACTCCCACTCAGATAGACATCCCTCTAATCATCTAAGTGATTACATGATCTGAGTCAACTAGGCCGTGTCCGATCATCACGTGAGACGGACTAGTCACCATCGGTGAACATCTTCATGTTGATCGTATCTACTATACGACTCATGCTCGACCTTTCGGTCTCTTGTGTTCGGAGGCCATGTCTGTACATGCTAGGCTCGTCAAGTCAACCTAAGTGTTTCGCGCGTGTAAATCTGTCTTACACCCGTTGTATGTGAACGTAAGAATCCATCACACCCGATCATCACGTGGTTCTTAGAAACGACGAACTTTCGCAACGGTGCACAGTTAGGGGGAACACTTTCTTGAAATTTTAATGAGGGATCATCTTATTTACTACCGTCGTTCTAAGCAAATAAGATGCATAAACATGATAAACATCACATGCAATCAAATAGTGACATGATATGGCCAATATCATTTTGCTCCTTTTGATCTCCATCTTCGGGGCTCCATGATCATCATCGTCACCGGCATGACACCATGATCTCCATCATCATGATCTCCATCATCGTGTCTTGATGAAGTTGTCTCGCCAACTATTACTTCTACTACTATGGCTATCGGTTAGCAATAAAGTAAAGTAATTACATGGCGTTGTTCAATGACATGCAGGTCATACAATAAATAAAGACAACTCCTATGGCTCCTGCCGGTTGTCATACTCATCGACATGCAAGTCGTGATTCCTATTACAAGAACATGATCAATCTCATACATCACATATATTCATCACATTCTTCTTGGCCATATCACATCACATAGCATACCCTGCAAAAACAAGTTAGACGTCCTCTAATTGTTGTTTGCATGTTTTACGTGGCTGCTATGGGTTTCTAGCAAGAACGTTTCTTACCTACGCAAAAACCACAACGTGATATGCCAATTGCTATTTACCCTTAATAAGGACCCTTTTCATCGAATCCGTTCCGACTAAAGTGGGAGAGACTGGCACCCGCTAGCCACCTTATGCACCAAGTGCATGTCAGTCGGTGGAACCTGTCTCACGTAAGTGTACGTGTAAGGTCGGTCCGGGCCGCTTCATCCCACAATACTGTCGAAACAAGATTGGACTAGTAACGGTAAGCATATTGAACAAAATCAACGCCCACAACTACTTTGTGTTCTACTCATGCAAAGAATCTACGCAATAGACCTAGCTCATGATGCCACTGTTGGGGAACGTAGCAGAAATTCAAAATTTTCCTACGAGTCACCAAGATCTATCTATGGAGAAACCAGCAACGAGGGGAAGGAGAGTGCATCTACATACCCTTGTAGATCGCTAAGCTGAAGCGTTCAAGAGAATGGGGTTGAAGGAGTCGTACTCGTCGTGATCCAAATCACCGGAGATCCTAGTGCCGAACGGACGGCACCTCCGCGTTCAACACACGTACAGCCCGGTGACGTCTCCCACGCCTTGATCCAGCAAGGAGAGAGGGAGAGGTTGAGGAAGACTCCATCCAGCAGCAGCACAACGGCGTGGTGGTGATGGAGGAGCGTGGTGATCCAGCAGGGCTTCGCCAAGCACCGCGGGAGAGGAGAAGGGAGAGAGGTAGGGCTGCGCCAAGAGGAGAGGTTCTCGTGTCTCTGGCAGCCCCAAAACCCCCACTATTTATAGGGGAAGGGGAGGGGGCTACGCCCCCTCTAGGGTTCCTTCCCCAGGGGTGGCGGCAGCTCCCAGATGCCATCTGGTGGCGGACAGAAGGGGGAAGGGGGGAGGCACACCTGGGGTGGGCCTTAGGGCCCATCTGCCCTAGGGTTTGCCCCCCTCCCACCCTTCCCTACGCCTTGGGCCCTATGGGGGGGCACACCAGCCCATCTGGGGCTGGTCCCCTCCCACACTTGGCCCATGCAGCCCTCCAGGGATGGTGGCCCCACTTGGTGGACCCCCGGGACCCTCCCGGGGGTCCCGGTACGTTACCGGAAAAACCCGAAACTTTTCCGGTGACCAAAACAGGACTTCCCATATATAAATCTTTACCTCCGGACCATTCCGGAACTCCTCGTGATGTCCGGGATCTCATCCGGGACTCCGAACAACATTCTGTAACCACATACAAACTTCCTTTATAATCCTAGCGTCATCGAACCTTAAGTGTGTAGACCCTACGGGTTCGGGAACCATGCAGACATGACCGAGACGTTCTCCGGTCAATAACCAACAGCGGGATCTGGATACCCATGTTGGCTCCCACATGTTCCACGATGATCTTATCGGATGAACCACGATGTCAAGGACTCAATCGATCCCGTATACAATTCCCTTTGTCTAACGGTATTGTACTTGCCCGAGATTCGATCGTCGGTATACCGATACCTTGTTCAATATCGTTACCGGCAAGTCTCTTTACTCGTTCCGTAACACAGCATCCCGTGATCAAACCCTTGGTCACATTGTGCACATTATGATGATGTCCTACCGAGTGGGCCCATAGATACCTCTCCGTTTACACGGAGTGACAAATCCCAGTCTCGATTCGTGCCAACCCAACAGACACTTTCGGAGATACCTGTAGCGCACCTTTATAGCCACCCAGTTACGTTGTGATGTTTGGTACACCCAAAGCATTCCTACGGCATTCGGGAGTTGCACAATCTCATGGTCTAAGGAAAAGATACTTGACATTAGAAAAGCTTTAGCATACAAACTACACGATCTTTGTGCTAGGCTTAGGATTGGGTCTTGTCCATCACATCATTCTCCTAATGATGTGATCCCGTTATCAATGACATCCAATGTCAATGATCAGGAAACCGTAACCATCTATTGATCAACGAGCTAATCAACTAGAGGCTTACTAGGGACATGGTGTTGTCTATGTATCCACACATGTATCTGAGTTTCCTATCAATACAATTATAGCATGGATAATAAACGATTATCATGAACAAGGAAATATAATAATAACTAATTTATTATTGCCTCTAGGGCATATTTCCAACATGTTTTTGGGTTTCTTAGTACTGAAGGAGAAAAAGCAACCAAAATAATACCTGTTAGTTTTGTTAGCATGAAAAATGGTAAGATCATGATTGATGATCTCATAGAAAAGATTGTGAAGAATAAGAGCACTAATGATGACTTTATTCTGATGACATTTCTAGTTCTCTTAGGAACTATAATTGCACCAGTGTCTCATGAACACGTTCCGAAAAAATACTATGCCTTAGTGCAAAATATTAAGTTGATAAGGAAGTTCAACTGGAATGCATTCACTTCACGATTCTGTTTATCGGAGATTGGTAAGCTTGTGCAGGACGGCCATGTTAGGCAGTGGCCCCAGGGGAACCTCGCCCTTTTGCAAGTACGTTCTATTTATTAATTTCAACACTTTTGTTATAAAATGTCACGGAAGAACATGTAATTTAATTAGTTTATGTGTTTTTCAGTACCTATACTGGGAGAAGGTGCAACCAATCACTGGTCCAAAATATGATCCGTTGGCATTGTTGAGCCCGCTGATGAGGAACTGGACGGAAGATATGGCTGTGAGAAGAGACAAATACGACTATGAATATGGTCGTGGTGTTGGGATGGTAATCCTAGTAATCATGTTTTTTTTACATTTATGAAATAAAGTAAAGTGTGCATATGGTTTTTCTGTATAATTCTCTTGTTGCACTTGTAGATCGATGACAACATTACAGAGGAGTATAGGCTGAAAAAAATTGCGGAAGAAGAAGCTAAAAAAACCAAGAAAGCTAGTAGCAAAAAATCTAACGTTACTGGAACGAGGAAAGAGGGCAGTACCTCGGAGGCTTCGAGCCAGAAGCCTACTATGGACCGGATTTTGAGTGAGATGAATGAGCTTCAGAAGGAAATGCTTCGTTTGCCAGAGTTATGTGCACATGTAACACTTGAGCACGTCTCTTTAATGTCCATCACTGAATTGAAGAACTAAGATGAAATGTTTTCTTGCAGAGGATGATTGAGAAACTGAATAAAACCGGCGTCTCCTACAAACCCAGTAACCTGGAAGAGGACGAAGAGAATCTGTACGGAGGCATTAATGAGTCTTCAAACGATGGTGGACGTCCGCAAAAGAGTTTGTATATCAAAAAGATGATTCAGACCGGTTCCGCACACCTTCCAAAATGAATTTGCAAAAGGATGATAACGGTGTTGATGTAACTTCTCGTGGAAACACACCTTTTTACTGCACACCTGAGTACTGGGATAGTTTCAAGGGTGATATGGATGATCCTGTCCAAGTACCAGAAGTATCAGATGAAAAAGCTGCCACATCTTTAGAGACGGACGAAATCGCATCGCATGCGTCGGTTGGTTCTCAAGGAGTACAAGAGGAAGTGGAGGAGGTTACTGGCAGGCGCAAGCGCAAAGGATCACAACATGTCAAGTCTCCTTATGTGGTCCCTAAACCGAACAAACGTGCAAAACGTTCTGCCAAAGGAAGTACGTTTTTTGTGTTTCTAATTGTTATTGCGTAATAATTATTTATGTATTTGCGTTTATAATTATTTGAGTTGTGCGTTACAGAACTGTTCCAAAATGGTGGTGTTAACAAATCTGGTGATGAGTATGATGTGGTGAAAGCGTCCATCAAGTACGTGCGTGCGCATGAGCATTCACAAAAATATGCCAAAACAGAAATTTTCAATGATGGCATGGAAGAAGGTCTCACTGTGCAGAGAGAGCTTGTCAGATTATTAACCATGAGTGGCTAAGTGGCGACGTAAGTTAATTTCATATATTATTTTACAATTGATTCGAATGGCCCCATCTTGCCAATCTTCCTGTAAGCATTGGTCTACCATTGTTAAATCTAACACATTATTTATAGGTAATTAATGCATACTCATCATTTTTGGTCGACAAAGTTAATGATGATCGTTTCATGTTGACAACTTGGAGGATACATTGGTTGCTTCACATTAGACCCGGAAAGAAGACCGCCGGTAACGATTATGAAGCAGAGTCGCATAGTAATGGACCCGTGAACAGATGTGAGGACGAGTATTTCAAAAAATCAAAGGAAAGTTTGATTGTTAACACGATACATACATACGATAGTATGTGATGATTGTGTTTTATGGTCCTTGTGATGCAGACTTACATTCCTCTAAACAAGCAAAATAATCACTGGATTACTGTCGTCATGCATAGCGGGAAGAGAGAGTTTCAGGTTCTTGACTCGTTGATGACCGGAAAACTTGACAGTGTTACTAGAGAACTCGTTGAGGACCTGGCAGGTTTAACTTTCAAATGTGCATTTGGTAACATTTGTTTTCTTTAGTACACTGAATGACATTCTTTCCACCATGTTTATTATATCTTTAGAGAAAACAACTAGCAGAAGATATCCAAGAAGCAAATGCAACCGTAATTGTGAATTATCCGGATGTTTCCAATTGGTCTATTCAAACGTATGACATGCCAAAACAACATGATGGGTGAGTTCTTACTTCGACAGAATGTCGGTCTTGTATGTACAGTAGATATTTAATCTTCGTAAATTGTATGCACTAGGAATTCGTGTGGAATATTTCTCCTTCGATGCTTTCAATATTGGGATGGTGACAAATGGACAGGCTTATTTTCACAGGTACGCAAGTCATGTTTGGACTACGATGTACAATGAACGCCGTGCTAACACCATTTTTTTTCAGACCTCAATTGATGATTCGAGAGAGTTAATGATTGCGCAACTTATCTTTTCGGAAAGAAACAAGCTTGATGAAGTGAAAAACAAAGTTATTCGGATATCAAAGAAGAAGAAATAGATGTGGCACGGAGGAGTTTTGCATGTGATTGGGTGGTACTGGAGGACTTTATTTTCCAAACGCTTTGCGCACTTGCTTATAAATTTTATGTAATAGACTCTGCTTCCGAATAGTTATATGTAATAGACTCGGCACTTTTCCAAATATTTTTTATGTCCACATGATATTTTGTTTCATAAATATTATATAATCATTCTTTTTTTGTTTACATGATTTTTTTGTTGCCGGATAGTTATATGTAATCATGTAATTGTGTCGTCGTTAAATTTTTGTACACTAAACTATGGCAGCATAGTGCGTGTTACTTTGTTAGCAAAAACTTGGTTTACAGCACATTGGGTGTTAGTCTAGTTTAGAAAAGCGTAAAAAATATTTTACATAAAAAAATTGCCCGCCCGTCCACAGCGTGTCTTAGTAAGCCTGTCGTTATCAAGCCCACCGGGCGATTACGACAGGCGTTTCGGAGCACGCCATGGAAACCAGGCCCAACAGGGCAGCATCGACGCGACACATCGACGGGGTAGTAATCAGAAGAGTTCAATGTGACGACGGGAGCTCAGTATATAAACTGATCGTCGTCCCCTTCGGCCGGCGAGGTGGGACTAAACTTGCGTCGGCCGCGGGGCGACGTGGACACAACCACACGCGACGTGGGCCGGCCTAAAAAGGCACTGGACGACGCGGTCATCTCGACGGCTCGACGCGCCGTGGGCCGGCCCAAAAAGGCAATTGACGGCGCGGTCTTCTCGACGGCTCGACGCGCCGTGGGCCGGCCCAGTTACCACCGCTGAGACGCCGCGCCAGGGAAACTAACTAGTTTAGTCCCACCTCGCCGGCCGAAGGCGACGACGACTAGTTTATATACTCAGCTCCCGTCGTCGCATTGAACTCCTCTGATTACTACCCCGTCGATGTGCCGCGTCGATGCTGCCCTGTTGGGCCTGGTTTCCACGGCGTGCTTCGAAACGCCTGTTGTAGTCGCCCGTTGGGCTTGATAACGACGGGCTTACTAAGACACGCTGTGGAGACGGGCGGGCATTTTTTTTAATTTTTTTTTCAACAACAGTTCACAGAGTACTTCTCTTATTTTAATATATTTGACAGCCGACGGGACTGTAGTTTTATTAAATACATGCATAATTCATAAAATAAACAATGAATAGTGAATATTTATATCAACAACAATGATGTCTCAACATAACAATTGTCACCACAGTAATTTTATTGTAGTGGACAGAAAATAACAAGTCTGAAATGACAACGGTCTGTAGGCAATAATCTTGTTTCACACATATAAAATACTCAACACGAACATAAATTTAACAAATGTTTTTCATATAAATGGAAGAGGTAAAACACTCGCATCGTGTTCACTTGAGTCTTCAAGCCCAGTTGCTGCATACAAAAAAATATGAGAATCAATGCACCGTTAATGAAACAACAAAACTGACATAAACAAATAATAGACATACTCTTCATTTTTGCTGCATGTGCTCCTGTTATGACCTGAGCCTCTGCATATGCTACATTTTCGTTCAGATTTCTCGTCAAATACTTTAGGCCTCTCATTTTTTGTCACATCTGGGCCACCCTTACCGCGACCTCTACTGTTCTGCTTAGGTGCGCCCTTGGTGGAAACCTTTACTGGATCACGAACCAGAATATGATCTCGGTTAGGCTCAAATGGATTACTGTTCACGAAGCTTCGCTGAATATCATCTTCATTTCCCTGAATATCCTTATTCACTATAATATCATCCAGAGCTGCCATCAACTTGTCGAATAAGAAAGGATTACTGCATGCGACATGACATGCTTCTGAAGATTTCATGGTCAACTCACTATATCTAGCTCTGTCCTCACCACTCGACCAACCCCACGCAAACAAATCGCTGGTGCGCTTCACGGGCAGTCCAGCTCGTGCTTTTTTTGAGAATCTTCGTAGGACACAACACTTGGGTATCACAGGTAAGTTCAGTGCATTCAAAACATGAATAATATGCTTGCAAGGAAGCCCTTTGCGAGTCATACTTCAGCAACTGCACTTTATAGTTTCTGCCGAGTTACCTGGCGTATAGTCCACATTAAATCTGTGATCCCTGTTATTCTTCCACGCAACCAGAAATCTCTGACTATCGGTCCCTGTCAGTCTATCAATTACCTCAAGCTCCTGTACCTTCTTCATATCTTGTTGCAATATATAAAAGTTTTCCTGCGTGAATGCTTTCGCAGCATACGACTCAATGGCCTGACACTCAGTCACTGTTACTGGAAGAGCTGTGAGGCCGTGTAGTCATCATAAGCTTCATTCTCACGGAGGCGAACAATACAATTCTCGTAGTGTATAATCATGTCAACGATCGTCATACCATAGTCAAGATGAAGGTGCAGGCTGGAGTTCAGACTCTCACTCCTCTGATTACTGCGCATACCAAGGAAAAACCCACCAGACAAATATGATGCAGCCCAAAGCGTCCTCTTCCTGTACATCCTATGGAGCCATGTTTTCGTTTTCTCCGTCTGCCATTTGCGCACAAACGCGGCCCATCGCTCCTCAAAAACCTTATGTGTAGTGGCATAGTACAATAATGCCCTAAACTCCTTCAATGACTTGTGGTTGAGGTGTTTCTGCATATTCTTTTCAATATGCCATGAACATAGACGATGCCACACGTCAGAAAGCACCTTCCTAATAGCCCTTATCATCGCTGCATCTCCATCTGTAATTACAGATTTGGGCCTCTTATGACAGTTAGCTTTCAAGAACGTGTTAAGCAACCAAACATATGCAGCCTCAGTCTCGTCTGAAACAATGGCGCAGGCGAATACCGTAGTGCAACGGTGGTTGTTCAGACCCACAAAAGGGATGAACGGCATTCCATACCTGTTCATCTTGTATGTGCTATCGAACACAACAACATCACCATAGTCTAGATAATCCCGGCGTGACTGCGAATCACACCAGAAGAGGTTTTGGAGCCTGCCTTCAGCGTCAACCGTGTGCTCAAAGAAGAAGTCTGGATCTCTGTCCTTTCTGGTCAACATGATTCCTACGGCAGTATCAGCATCACCTTGTGCAAGCAATTTCATCTTCTCCCTATAGCACATGTTATACAACTTTGTCCTCTCAAATGGTGACTTTGCATACGACCCATACCTGCTAACGATGTTGTCAAAAATGATATGTTTTCTTATCCCAGCTCCAGCCATAGCTAAGATCTCAGCTCTCTCAAATGCTTTGATCTGATTATGAGATCGGAGGAAAGGGACTTCGTCCGGTCGTGCAAGAGTGTGGTTGTGATCATCGGAGAAACTGCTGACATACCAAAGATTGAGCTTTTTATCAAGCTTAACTGTCAAATGGGCTTCGCATAAGAATCGACTCTCCGGTCTAAGCCTGCGGGTCCGGCCTTCCATGGTACAGAACTTGGCCTGTCGTTTTCCTGCGGCGGAACAGAGTCCTTCCTGATGCTGAACCCACGTTCTCTCGCGTGCTTGTTGTAGAACGTGTACACCTCGTCTAATGACCTGAATGTCTTTACCATCACTGCCCAATGCCTATCAAGTGACTCTTGCTGATATTCATCATAGCACATGTCAAAGTCAAACTGATCATCATCGCTGTGCTCATCATTCCCGCTAGGACCATCAACACCTCCCTGCAAAATATGACATATAACCTTGCATGTCAATCTGTTCTTGTATTCTTACTAACCATAAATAATGTAAAGAACTTACTTGGCTACCGCTCACACTACGAGATGCATCGACCTCGCTCTCGGCATTGTCATCATCTATATTATTATGCTCATTGTCACCATTAGCATTTATCTGTGCACATGTAAAGTAACATAAGTGGTCATACAATTTTAATGTCAATCATTTCTCTATAATTTTTTCAACATACCTGGCTCACACTATCTGCATAAAATTGTTCATCTATATCATATTCCTCATCGTCAGCATTGCCATGTAGCTGTACAAATTTAAAAGGACGTGTTAGTGTCAAATAACTAGTTTGTATTCAATATGTTTTGGTCAATGTTGAAGGCACTTACATTACCACTGTACGATTCATCCTGACTCATATAGTTGTCTCCGGGAGGTTGGTTCGCATTCAATGACGAGTATCCATTATCGCTAGCGGAATCATCACTGGCGTATCCGGTTACTTGCTCCATCTATGCACATACAAATAAGGTGTGAGATCAATGCCAACATTCCACAAAACATCATCGCGAATACAGTAAATTCGTCAACAGTGACATGACTATGTGGCATGCATACAAATTTGAACATACAAAATCATTATGAGGTCATTAAGAGGTCACTACTCTCCTCTCTTATTTACCTAAGTAGGGAATCATTTTGCATAAAAAAAATGCACAAAAATGCAATGGACAAATCAAAATCATCAAAAAAAGAACAAAAAGAGCCATCCTAACCTACTGTGCGCCGTCGAGGGGTCCTCGCCTGGGGTCGACACTAATGCGTTGCTGCCACCCACGTCGTGGAGGGCGCGTACGAGGACAGAACGGCGAGCGAGCGCTGGGCGTTTCACCGGCGACACGGCGTGTGGTGACTACGGACGCCGTCGGTGCTCGCGACTAGACAGGCACGTTGGGGTCGACGTCGGGACGGCGGTGGACCACGGCGGCGTTGATGCCGCTAGGGTTTCCTAGGCGGGGATGGGGTGTCGGTTTCACGGCGCGTGGGTGACTACGGACGCCGCCCGACGTCGTGACGGCGGTGGACCACGGCGGCGTTGATGCCGCTAGGATTTCGTACGTGGAGATGGGGTGTCGGGGTGGGGCGTACTTTTTTTTTCCTTTCCCGATCGCACTACCGAACCGCACGCGTATGATGCGGGAGTACGGGGCGCGACGTACACGGGCGGCCGGCCCTACGACGGACGGCGGGTACAGTGTACATAATTTAGTATGGACAATACTACCCTTATACGTTTATTGGGGGGGGGGGGGGGTTGTACCGAAGTCCTACTCTTTCAACATTTACATGACAGTGGTCCAGTGTATTTACTGATTATCACTGAAAAATTCACATCTACTCCCTCCGTTCCTAAATATTTGTCTTTCTAGAGATTTCAACAAGTGACTATATACGGAGCAAAATAAGTGAATCTACGCTCTAAAATATGTCTATATACATCCGTATGTGGTAGTCCATTTGAAATCTCTAAAAAGACAAATATTTAGGAACGGAGGGAGTATCTTTCAAATCTTAAAACATGGTGATGGAGATGTTGAGTCCTCCAGAACCAATCAACCAAGTTAATGAAATTATTTGCTACGAACTCAGCAGAGTATAGCCATCGGACTCACATGTTAGCCTTCCCAAGGATCGAACACACTATCTGACAGCTCGACTGGCCGTATACGTGCAACTCCCCTCCACATATACGAACTTGCTGAACTACTCAAAATCACACCGGCGCTCACGCAAGAACCAGGAACAGAACAACTCAAAATCACACCGGCGCTTACATAGGAGCAACCAACACCCAATACCTCTCCACCTAGTCATACTCTATTTGAATCTACACGTACTGTTAGTCTCATACCAGACTCGCGGCATGCAAGCTTACAACACACTCGGATGGAGACGGACAACAGGCCCTATGCGACTCGTACACTACCAGTTTGGATTAATGCAACATCACAGTACTAACGGCTAAAAGGAATGTACTGTTTAAACTCCACACCTTATATTTCCCTAAGAAACTGTGCCTTTGTCCAGTTGTCATCATGTCAACATCCCTATCCAAAACAATCTTTACTGGCCTTCTTAGACAATAGGAAGCTACGGATGCTGCCGCAGCAAATATTACTGATCTAGTTTCTTTTCCACCAAAGCCACCACCAATACGCTTGGTCTTGCAAACAACTTTTACTAGTGGAAGACCAAGAACATTAGCAACATACTTCTGATGGATATGGGGAGCCTTAAGATAAAGAACTTTAGTCAAATAAGAGTATATATAAGACTGAGCGCATATGCAATGTTGAACAAACATGACAGGAGAGGCAGGAAAGACGATACTACAATTTGTACGAAGAACATTAAACTGAAAACTGTCAAGGTCTGAACAAACTGAGCAAAGACAGGCACTCAAGTTTGGACACACTTCTCTTTGATGAAAGAACTCTGTGATGAACCTTTGGTACATGTGATACACATGAGGCTTAATTTGTACTGAAGAATAAAAATTACTGGCACTGAGTCATTAGGTGACTAGGTACTATGTAATATACTACTCCCTCCGTCCCATAATATAAGAACGTTTGAGTACTTTTTTTTCTGAGCAAGCACCAAACTGTGTCATTTCTCAATAGAAGAGCGCAAAGAAGGCAGAAAGCTGTATACTGTATTTCTCATTAGATTTGTGGTTCATTTCGGGATTGGTGTTTCATTTGTAAAGAAGATATTTGCTTTGGGAGCATCAAACATATTATCGACATATGAAATTCACATTATACATTAAAAATTAAAGAACAGAGCATACTTGAGTAGATGAGATCATATGGATTTCATTTCCAGAATCAACTGGCCAGACAAGAGTGCATTGAGGTTCCATGTAGAAGAGCTCTTGACCTCCGACACGAACTTCTCCTTCTATAATTTTATCGCATGTGCTGGACGCAAAACATAGTTCAACATCCCCTTTGGAAAGGCATCTCGTGGTATGTGGATGAAAACTACCAGCTTTGATAGCTTCCTCTATTGAGAGGATTGCTGGCAGCTCAGAATACTTGATAGTTACTTTATTTGCAGCAGCTTTTGCATTGTCATGGGTATCTGCCACAACGATTCCGATGATCTGCCAATGCCAAGAGAAAGGTGTAATTGACAAATTAACAAAGATGCGGGACATTCCACCTCCCAGTTCTTATCAAAACCTGTATGACTAAAATATCAGATCCAACAGATATACCTGGCCAACACAAGTAACAACATCAGATGCAAAAACCTCCCCATCATGGATAATTGGCCCAATGTTCTTTTTATGGAGGAATCTTATTGGTCCAATATTGTTAGCACCAGGCACATCTTTTGAAAGGAAAAGACCAGCGAAACCAGGGGAACATTTGGCAACTGAATCATCAATAGACAAAATGCGACCGTGAGCCTCCTTACTCAGAACCAGAGCAGCATGCAAGGTATTTGGGGGTGTCGGTGTGTCATCAACATATTCCGCCTCACCAGTCACCTAGCATATTGGATAATCTAGCAAGTCACGAAATAAAATATAACAAAACAACCCCAAAACTTTACAGTTAGTTTAGTTAAGCTGTTAATTGTTAAAAAAGTTTTGTTTTTGTCTTTTGTTTGCTCCATTTGGAGGTTGGTTGTATTTTGCATCATTTTGGCATGCTTTCAAATAAAAACGGCGTGCATTTGAATGTATGCTCCAGAAAAAAAAATAGTTTCATAAAATAACATTATAGTAACAGAAAACAAGACGATAACTAGCTGAAAAAGCAGAACCAACTGGTTTCTAGTTTCTGTTAAAAAAACTGGGTTCTAGTTTTGTGTAAACCAACTTCGGATTGTCCGATTCACCCACCTAGCCCACTTTGAATTCAAATTCCATACACACAGGTTTGTAATTGGTTTGGATCTGATTCCAAATTTCCAATTAACAAAACCTGGCTCCAGGTATAAAACATTGAGTTTGGGTTCAGAAAAATAGAACACAGAGGAAAGACAGGATTATTTGGCTAGCATGGTGCGTTCTTGGGCGATGGGCGACTCCGCTGGCGCCTTCGCGGGCCCCTCCGCCGCCTCTGCCTCCGCGCCGCCAGCGCCCCTCCCCGCCCCCTCCCCGCTGGCCTCTCCGGCCGCGGCCCCGCCGCCGCCCTCCGCGCCAGTCGCCCCGGCGGCTCCCTTTCGGTGGGCTGACTGCGCGGAGGACGCGCCGTTCCCCCCTCCCCCCTCTCCCCCGGCTCCCTCCACCCCCCGCTCCTCCCGCCGGCCCGTCCTGCCCCGCCGGCTGGCTAGCTCAGCCCCCCACGTGAGGGGCTCTGCTCACGGCAGGCGGGCGCCGCCGCCAGTCCACTCGGTGCCCCGGAGCCCGGCTCGGGTGCCGCCCCCCCCCCCCCAAGGTGTGGCCTTGGCCGGTAGAGCTCTCCGCCGCCGCCGCGTGCTGGCCTGGGGCGTGGTCGGGTGCGCCGATCGGGGCCCTGCCCGCGACGGGGGCCTGGCCGCCGGCCGGCGATGGGGGCCCGGCCGCCGGCTCCTCCTCCCCCCCCCCCCCCCGCTGTCCCTCTCCCTCCCTCCCCTCCTCCCGGTCCCGTCGCCACGCCCGGCGCGTACCGGCCGTTCATAGCGCATTTCGGCTCCTCCGGGCTCCATGTGCTGACGGCTCGGGTCGCCCGGCCCCCTCCCGCTGCCCTCGCCGGTCCGGCGCCGGCGGCGGCGGCGCTGGCCGCTTCCGGTAGGGTTTTCCCCTCCACCCCCGCTCTCCCCCGCGATACAGGCCACCCGGCGGGGCTTGCTGGGCTGCTGGGCCCCGGCCCATCGCGCCCGGTGGCCCCTGCGCGGCCCATCGCGGGTCGCCCCCCCTTCCCTCGCAGGCCGGCCCAATCTGGGTGGACCAACCCCGTGCCCTAGGCCCAGCGGAGGGGGCATCGACTCGATTTGGCCTCCCAGTGGTCTCCCTCTGCCCCCGTCCCTATGCGCCGCCGCCTCCTCTCCCCTTCCCCGTCCCGCTCCCTTGCCCACCTCCACCCCTCGCCTCACTCCTCCGGCGCCTCCTGCCGCTCCCCCTCCATCGTTCGGCCGGCCAGCTCCCCCTTCCCCGCCCGCTCCCCTCGCCCCGTCCCTCCCGGCCCCCGCCGCGCCGCGGTCGGCCATGCCGCGGGAGTGGAATGACCCGGCTCCCCGGGCGAAGCGGAAGGCGGGAGACTCCCTCCCCCCCCGTGACTCGTCCCGCCCCTCCACCGACTCCCTCCGGCGGGAGGAGGAGCTCCGGCGCGAGCTCCGGGAGCTTCGGGATGGCCGCCGCTCCCCCTCCCGCCGTGATGACCGGGCGCGGTCCCGGTCGCCGCGGGCGTTGTCGGGGGACTGACGCGCCCGCCGGCGCTCCCCGTCGCCGTCCCGTCGTCGGGAACGCTCCCCGTCCCCCTCCCATCCAGCCCGGGTCGGCTCGCCTCGCCCGCGGGACGGTATCCTCCCCACCCCGGACACTCGCCGCTACGTCCCTCCGCACGCGGCCTCCACTGGGGCTGCGGCCCCGGCTCCGGCTCATGGTGGTGGAACCTCCCGCGGCCGTCCTGGGCCTCCCAATAAGAAGAAGCGTCGGGGTGTCCGCCTCACTCCGGCCGTGCCACCCCCCGCGGGTCCGGGAGCCTCCTCCGCTCCGGGCCCCGTCTCCGTTCTCCTTCGCCCCCCATGCTTCAACTGTGGGGTGAGGGGGCATTCTCAGGTTGCTTGCGTCAACCCCCAGTGCTGCTACATCTGCAAGGATCCCGGCCACCCCGCCATTCTGTGCCCGGATAGACCGGTGGTTTCGGAGCTCATGATGTATGGGCATGGGATCGAGGGGTTGGGCTTCTTCCACCTCGAGGTCCTGGACGCCCCTCCTCCGTCGCCCTCCCTTCAGGCGATTGTCACGGTCGTTGATGGGGTGGCGTCCCCGGAGATGATCGAGGCTGAGCTCAACCACCTCTACCGCCACCAGTGGGACTGGGTGGTCACCCCCACAGCCGGTCACATCTTCTCCGTCGTCTGCCCAACTCTGTCAGCTTCGGCTACGCGACGCGTAGTGGCCGGATCACTCTCGCGCTCAACCAGCTGGTTGTCGAGATATCTGAGCTAGTACTCGACGCTCAGGCCGTGGCTGTCCTCGACACCGCCTGGATCCTCATCTCCGGTCTCCCCGATATTGCGCGGTCCGAGCTCGTCATCCGCCAGATGTCTCGCCTCTTGGGCAAGGTGGTGGTGGTCGACGAGCTCTCATTGCGCAAGGAGGAGGAGGTGCGGGTCAAGGTCAAGTGCCTCGACTCCTCCAAGCTGCGCACTTCGGTCCGAGTCTTCTTCAACGACCAGGGCTTCGACCTCAGGATCGCCCCCGAGCCTCCCAACCACATTGGGCGTCCCCGCTCCCTCGACGTCGGCCCCCTGGTGACAACCCGGGGGCCGACGGAGAGTACCACGGCCGCCACCGCTCTCGTTCTCACCGCTCGGATGAGGAGGGGGCGTCCGAGGACTCCCGCTCCCCATCCCCCTCGCCCCCCCTCCGTCTGCGGGGGGCAAGGGCCACCAGGCCGCCTCTCGCCCCCCGGTGGATGGCCCGCCGATCTCTGACGTGTCGCCATCCGAGGGGAGCGACATCTCCAGTGTGGGCCTGGTGGTCTGCCCGGCCTCCTCCCCGCGCTCCCCCACCTCGTGCCCGCCACCTGTGCTGGCCCCGGTCGGCCTGCTCGGCGGCATGCTCTCCGACTCTTCGGCGGCGCCCGCGGGTGGGGGACACATCCTGTGGTTGTCCCCCCCACTCCGTCTTTGCCTCCCCCCGTCGCCGTCTCCTCCCCGCAGCCTGGCGCTCCTCCGGCCCTGTCGTCTCCACGGGCTCCCTCGGAGGCCTGCTCTCCGGCCCCCAGTGCGCCTCCTCCCCCTCTGGCCGCACCATCACCCCCGGACCAGATCTTCCTCGGTTGTGCTGGGTCGAGACTGCTGCCCTCCCCTCCATTGTCTCCTGGGGCGGGGGCGGCCCGGATCATCACGCCTCTGGCGGCCGAGCCCCCCCCTCCCCGGTCTGCCGCCTACTCCCGTCGCAGTCGGTCGGCCTCCTCCCCGGTGGTGGCCTCCCGCCGGAGTGCTCGGCTGGACGCTGCCCACCCTGAGGGCAGCCCGGCGCTGCCCATCCCCGAGCGGGCGGAGCTCCGCGCTGCCGCCCGTAACCTGGAGCCAGGTACGCCCTCCATTCCCCCCTCTGCTTCGTCTTGTTCTTTCTCTGCGCTTGAGTCTGTTCCGCTGGGTCAGCTCGCCAAAGTGGCCTCCGACTCCGCGATCATTTTCCGAGGGGAAGTTGGCCCCCCTCTCGCCCAGATCGCGGCCATCAGAGCCCGTGAGGTTCTCGATGGGAAACTTGCGGAGGCTCGGGCGGCCCTCCTCGTTCCCCCAGCCGCCTCTACGTCTGGGGGATCTTCCTCTCCGCCTCGGCCACAGCCAACGACCCCTCCTCCCACGGTGGCCGTGCCGGAGACTCGGGGACGCGCCCGCTCCCGCATGGCGGCCCTTCGTGCGCTTAGCGCTTCCTGTGTTCTGGGGTCAAGCAGCCCCCCAATGTCTCCTTAATGCGGGCCCTCTTCTGGAACATCCGCGGCTTCGTCCATGATGGCCGCCGCCGCCAGTTAGTGGAATACATGCGAGATGAGCACATCGACATCGTGGCTGTGCAAGAGACCATGCGTCACGATTTTGCGCTCCCTGAGCTTGACCGGCTGAGCTCTCACCTCTTTGCGTGGCACTGGCTCCCTTCTAGTGGGAGCGCGGGCCACTCGGGTGGCATCCTTTTAGGTGTGAAGGATGCCACCTTTGAGGTGGGTAGCATGGATAGGGGCGAATTCTTCGTCAGCATGGAGCTTTTCGAGAGGTCGCTCAACTTCAAGTAGGAGATCATCATTGTCTATGGACCGGCCGATCATAGTAGGTCGGCCTCCTTCTTGGAGGAGCTCCACCGGAAAATCTCGGCCGCCTCCCTCCCCGTGGTTGTCGGGGGCGACTTCAACCTGCTGCGCGTTGCGGAGGACAAGAACAATGGCAATGTTTGCTTTGCCCGGATGGACATGTTTAACGACTTCATTGCCGACCTCGCCCTCCGGGAGATTGATCGGGTTGGGGCCCGTTTTACTTGGACCAACCGACAAGCCTCCCCGACCCTGTCTGTCTTGGACAGGGTCCTAGTTTCCCCGGAATGGGACCTCCGATGCCCCCTAGCCTCTCTTCATGCCATCACCCGGATTGGTTCCGACCACGTCCCCTTGCTCCCCTCCTCCGCGGACGAGCGTCCGCCGATCCCCCCTCGATTCCGGTTTGAGACCTTCTGGCTTTCCCAGGCCGGGTTTACCGACGCCGTCTGTGCTCGGTGGATCGAGGCTCGGGCCCACCCCCACTGAGGGAGTCCTGGATTAGGGGGTGTCCGGATAGCCGGACTACCGTCATCAGCCGAACTATCATCGGCTGGACTATCATCATCCACCGGACTCCAAGACTATGAAGATACAATATTGAAGACTTCGTCCCGTGTCCGGATGGGACTTTCCTTGGCGTGGAAGGCAAGCTTGGCGATACGGATATGTAGATCTCCTACCATTTTAACTGACTCTATGTAACCCTAGCCCTCTTCGGTGTCTATATAAACCGGATGGCTCTAGTCCGTAGGACAACCAACATCAACCCTTACAATCATACCATAGGCTAGCTTCTAGGGTTTAGCCTGCTTGATCTCGTGGTAGATCCACTCTTGTAAACATCCACAATATCAATATCAATCAAGCAGGATGTAGGGTTTTACCTGCATCAAGAGGGCCCGAACCTGGGTAAAACGCCGTGTCCCTTGTCTCCTGTTACCATCCGCCTAGACGCACAGTTCGGGACCCCCTACCCGAGATCCGTCGGTTTTGACACCGACATTGGTGCTTTCATTGAGAGTTCCTCTGTGTCGTCACCGATAGGCTTGATGGCCTCTTCAATTAACAACGACGCGGTCCTGGGTGAGACTTCTCTCCTCGGACAGATCTTCGTATTCGGCAGCTTCGCACTGCGGGCCAACTCACTTGGCCATCTGGAGCAGATCAAAAGCTACGCCCCTGGCCGTCAGGTCAGGTTTGGAAGCCTATACTTCACGACCGATATCCGCGGGGACTCGATCTTCGATGGATCTGAGCCACAGCCGAGCGTGCCGCACTGTCACGATGGGCACGACCTAACTTTGCCGCTGGACAGTACCTTGGAGGCCGCACATGAATCCGCTCCGGCCAATAGTCCGGAGCCGATCGCGTAGATCGAGGACGGGTGGCTGGACACCGCCTCGGAAGCTGCAACTTTCACGGCGATGGAGCCAAACACTGACTTTGTCCCGCATAAAGCTCATGACTTCGAGGTGCCGGACTCCCTGCTGGACTCCAAACCTCCTGCGCCCCTGCCAATCGAATCCGATTGGGCGCCGATCATGTAGTTCACCGCTGCAGACATCTTTCAATACTCACCCTTCGGCGACATCTTAAATTCGCTGAAGCATCTCTCGCTATCCGGAGAGCCCTGGCCGGACTACGACCAGGATGGTTGGGACGACGAAGAAATTCAGAGCCCACCCACCACCCACTTCGTAGCCACTGTCGATGATTCAACCGATGTGCTAAACTACGACTCCGAAGACATCGACGGTATGGACGACGATGACGGAGACAATCAAGAACCAGCGCCTATAGGGCACTGGAAGGCCACCTCGTCACATGACGTATATATGGTGGATACCCCAAAAGGAAGCGACGACGAGGATCAACGGGGCGCGGCAAAGGATAATCCCGCCGATAAACAACCAAAACAGTGACGTAAACGCCGCCCTAAGTCCCGCCTCGATCAAAGCAGCATTCCTAAAGACCCAGCAATAGAGCAGGGCAAACCAGTGGACGACGAACATGCAACCAAGCAACCGTCCGAACAGGACGAACCGGATAATCAACCCCTTCCCGGAGCAATCAACAGTCCGGACACACTACCGGAGGATAAGAGCCTTCACAAAAGACTCGTCGCCACTGCAAGAAGTTTGAAGAAGGAAAAACGGAAGCTCAAAACAGCGGAAGACATGCTCAGAATGAAGTGGAGCAAGGTACTCAGGACCGCAGACAAGTATGGCAATGGACATCAAACAAAGAGCTACCCGAAGCGCAAGCTGCTGGCAGAATTCGACGAGGAAGCAATAGACCCCTCACAACCAAAAAATAAAGAGGCCGCCTGGCCGGATAGACGGCCAGATGACAGGCCGAAAGCGGCAGGCGGCGCCGCACACAAGCCGACTCATGATCCTGGGAAGATAGACGGCCCGACTAGGTCCATCTACGGGCCAAAAAAGAGGGCCCCAGGAAGTAACACAACACGACAAGTGTTCGAAGACAACGACACACCCAAATACAGGGGCGCCGCACACCCACTATGTTTCACCGATGAGGTGCTGGATCATGAATTCCCAGCAGGGTTTAAACCCATAAACATAGAGGCATACGATGGAACAACAGACCCTGGAGTCTGGATAGAAGATTACATACTACACATACACATGGCTAGAGGAGATGATCTCCACGCCATAAAATATCTACCCCTCAAGCTCAAAGGGCTAGCTCGGCATTGGCTCGAAAGCCTCCCAGAAAACACTGTTGGAAGTTGGGAAGAGCTTGAGGATGCGTTTAGAGCAAATTTTCAAGGGACTTATGTCCGCCCTTCGGATGCAGACGATCTAAGTCACATAACTCAACAGCCCGGAGAGTCAGCGCGCAAATTCTAAAACAGGTTCCTTACCAAAAAGAACCAAATAGTCGACTGTCCGGACGCAGAAGCCTTAGCAGCTTTTAAACACAACGTCCGAGACGAATGGCGCCAGACACCTCGGCCAAGAGAAGCCGAGAACAATGGTCGCGCTAACAAGCCTCATGACGCGCTTTTGCGCAGGAGAAGACAGCTGGCTAGCAAGATGCAGCACCAGCGACCCGAGTACATCCGAGATCAGAGATGGAAATGGAAAATCACGACACAGGAAAGATAAGCGCCAAAATAAAGAAAGAAGCCTAAAGAGCACGGCGGTCAGCGCCGGATTCAAAAGCTTGCGGCCAAATAATAAAATACTGCCTCTTAAGGACAACAGTGACGAGCTATCCAACTTAAACAAAATTTTGGATCGGATATGTCAAATCCACAGTACCTCCGAAAGGCCTGCAAACCATACCAACCGAAATTGTTGGGTTTTTAAACAGTCCGGCAGGCTCAACGCCGAACACAAGGGGCTCGATGCACCAAGCGAGGACGATGACGCACCCCATCAGCAGAGCACCGAAAGTCAGAAGACTTTCCCACAAGAAGTCAAAACAGTAAACTCACTTCATGTGATAGTACGGAAAACCAACACGGCACTCGCTAAGACAAGTGTCGCACGGTCCACCCCAGCGGAACACCGAGATTGGATGTCAAAACCAATCACTCTCGACCATCTGGATTATTCCAGAAGTATCCAGAACGCAGGATAGACTGCTCTGATATTGGATCCCATAATAGACGGACTGCGATTTACGCAAGTTCTGATGGACGGCGGCAGTGACTTAAACCTGCTATATCCGGACACAATCCGCAAGTTGGGGATAGACCCTACTACAATTCGACATAGCCACACTTCCTTCAAAGGAGTGGCGCCAGGCCCTTACGCCAGGTGCACAGGTTCATTATTACTAGAAGTTGTGTTCGGGTCAACTGACAACTTCCGACGAGAAAAGCTAACCTTTCATGTCGCCCCATTCAAAACTAGCTATCAAGCACTACTGGGACGTGAAGCTTTCGTCCGCTTTAACGCAATACCACACTACGCGTCTCTTACACTTAAAATGCCCGGTCCACGTGGCACCATTTCATTAAAAGGTCGGCTAAGCCCCCGGACACGGCTGGACGGGTCCGGAATAAATAAGCTAGGGGCTACCTAGCCGCACACCCCATCACAAGGGTTTGTGTATATAAGCTATAATGAGCTAGCATAGGCTCAGCTTTTTACATTTATATTTCAATTTTTATGTACTTTTTTGCATGATTTCTTTTCCAAACTAAGTTCCTCTCTTTTTACAGATGAACAACGTGCACACCCGTCCAGGATACGACACAACAGAGACACAGGCGCAGACGTGCAGTAGGGACCCGTTTCAAGGACTCTTTTCAGACTAAGACCCTACGTAAACCTTTCTTACTGTCTCTTGTTGCTATAATCCCCTGGTTTCTCATTATAACCAGAGTGGAGGCTGGCGTTTTGGCATCGGCCGCGCCAGAGGAACCTGCCCGTACCTGGACACAAGGGGCTTAGGGCATTATTCTGCCCGCTATTGTAAAAGACCGAACACCTTCGGGAGTGTTCGGCGTCTCGAGTTAGGCCTTATATGCATCAGCTCCGAATCATGTCTTTGGTCAAATGTTGGGTTTGCCCGGCTCCTATGTTTTACTGCCTTACGTTTCGTATCATAGGCTAACGCGGCACCAGGAGAACTACTGCGATTGTGCCCCATTTCGCCTGGGCGAGCACCTCATAAGAGAAAGCCGAAAACTGACTGTCATGATACAGCGAGAGACTGGTCAACCACTCGATCGACCAAGGGAATGTTTAGAATTCCTCCGCTTTGACGAAGGGCCGTTTCCCGGTCAGGCACATACGCGCCCCAAATTCGGAGAGCGCGGTGCCCCCAGGGGCTATGTCGTAGCCCCACCCTCGAACTCCATGGCTAAGTGAAAGTGATAAAGCATTATAGTCCGGTTGCCTCGTTTGCTACGCTACCACCTCCTTTACAGGACCGAGACGTCGGATTAAGTGTGAAAAAGCGCTATTTTTTGCGAACACCCCCGCACCCTGTGCGTGGGGGCTGAAGCCGACGACTGCCATCTTTCAGGTTATAAACACGTATACATGAACGGCCGCATAGGAGATATTCCATTAATTGAACGTACAAGTATAAAAGACGCTTACATCATAAATATTGTTTTACATCATAAAAACGTTCATTTGAACGTAACATTTTTTGAGCACTGCGACTTTATTACACGAGCACCACGCAGCACTTCTTCAAAATAGTGCTCGGCGGGTAACCGGCTATCGTCCGAAACCGGGGTCGCAACAGCGGTGGCATCCATCTCTGTCCAATGTGTCTTCACACGGGCGAGTGCCATCCGCGCACCCTCTATGCAGGCCGACCGCTTCATCGCCTTGATATGCGGCACCGTCCCAAGAAATTGCTGCAATAAGCCAAAGTAACTACTCGGCTTGGGCCTATCCGGCCAGACATGGGTCACGATATCCGTCATGGCAAGCCCGGACAACCTATTTAGCTCAGCCCACTCGGCCAAACGGTCGGTCAGCGGAAGTGAACGCTCCGGACTATGGAATTGAGACCAAAATAGCTCTTCAGTCTGGTGATCCTTCTAGCTTCGAAAATGCACAACGGCATCCGCTGCACTCGCTGCTAAGTCCATATAAGGGTCCTCTGGACCCCACAGTTGGCCCAGCTGAGCATACTTTGGATCCGTAAACCTTCGGCGCAGCAGAAACGGCTTGCCAGCTACAATGTCTCCGGCCTGGCGCAACTCTTCCTTTATAGCCCGCATTGCAGAGCGGGCATCCTTGGCTTCGGCGGTGGCCTTCCCCAGGTCTTCTTGCCCCGCTAGGCGCACCTTCCCAAAAGCCTCATTGCGGTCGGTAGCATCTTTTAACTTCACGGCCATTTCGGCCATCTCTTCCCTGCTTCGGTAGTGTGCGGCCCTTTCGGCCGCTAACTCTTCGGCCGCCCTCGAGGCCGCCGCATTACTCCTTCTGGCCTGCTCCTTGGCTTGAGCAAGTTCGGCCCGAAGGCTCTCCACAGCAGTGGCACTATCTGCATTTCACACACATATTGTAAGGAGTTGGCTTCGGCTCCCTTACAAAGTGACCGCATAGGAACACTTACCTTGCGACTCATCAAGTCGCTTGTTGACCAGCGTGATGTCCGCATCCGCAACGACGAGTTGCCGCATTAGTTCAGCAACTCAATCAGTCCGGCTGGCCCCCGGATGACCCGCCACCTGCATAGACACGGCGGAAATTTAAACCTGCGATTTTGATCCTCGGCACGCTGTCGCTTTCGACAACCTACCGAGTCTCAGGGGCTACTATCTATACAGGGCGCATTCTATATGCAAAACTTTCAAAAGGTGTGTCATTTTTACGTACCTCAAACCCCGCCAGCAAACTTCTGACGACATTATGCAACCCGCCTTCAGCGGATGAAATCCTTTCAATCACCACACTCATCAATGTGTGGTGATCTTCTGAGATAGACACCTTCTCAAGCAGATCCTTCAGCCGTATACCAGTTGGCGCCGAACTATCCGGCTTCGCCAAACCCGGGGGCTCCCTTCGTGACGACACTTCAGGCTCGTCCGCCCTATCCGACGGCGCCCCGGACGGAGGCGTCTCACTCTCCATCATCTCCGGACGAAGGTCCCCCGAAGACGAGCTCATTTGCGAAGGATGGAGATCCGAACTAAAAGGTAAAAACTTTAGTTATCCTCAGAAGCACAAAAAGGGATGTCCCTTATTATAAAAATCCTTTCTTTCTACTTACGGCTCGTTGGAGGGCTGATCCTTTAAGGGAGACTGTGCGGCCGGGGCCTCCCTGGACGTAGGACCCTCTGGCGAAGATTTCTTCCCCCGTTTAGGGGCTTTGGCCCCCGGGTCCTCGGAGGCAATCCTATTCTCCCCTTGGAGGGAGGGATTCTCGATCCCCCCTCTTTCAAGAGCCTCCTTAGGCGAGGCAGTAGCTTTTCCACTTTCCCCTTCGCCTTCCTCTGGAGGCGCAACCTCCAACATCCGGACCAGCACGGAATCCAGCACGGTCTCTGGGAGGGGGGCCGGACACCATATCAATTTTGCTTCCGCTATCCACTTTTGTTTAGAAGGAAATTGGTCATAAGGCGAATCATCGAAAGGCAAAGAAACGGTATGTTCGGACTTGGAACTACTTACTTGAGTATCCGGGCGATTGCAGCTTAGGCCAGCATCCTCGGTCAATTCCGGACGCGCCTCTTGCGATCCGAAGAATAAATTGTACATCTCCAGGGGTGTCATACCCATGAAATGTTGAAGAATCCGTGGTCCCTCTGGATTAAATTCCCATAGTCGGAGAGGACGGCGTTTGCAGGGCAAGTGACGCCTGATCAGCATAACCTGCATCACCACGACCAGATCAATCTCCCTCGCCTGGAGATCTCGAATCCGGCCCTGCAGTAGGGGCACGTCCTTTGACGGCCCCCAGTTGAGCCCTTGGTTGACCCACGACATCAACCGTTGTGGAGGTCCCGGGCGGAATGAGGGCGGCGGCTTTTGTTTGCGGCCCCTCGAAACGTTAATATAGAACCACTCTTGCTGCCACAAGCCGAGCTCCTCTTGGAAGGAGCCCGCGGGCCACGGGGCATCGGCTCTCCTACTGATGGCCGCCCCGCCGCACTCCGCTTGACGCCCCCCGATCATCTTCGGCGCCACATTGAAGGTCTTCAGCCACAGGCCGAAGTGAGGGGTGACGCGGAGAAAGGCTTCGTAGACGACGATAAATGCGGAGATGTGGAGGATGGACTCCGGAGCCAAATCGTGGAATTCCAACCCATAGTAAAACATGAGCCCTCTCACAAAAGGATCCATCGGGAAGCCTAAACCCCGACGGAGGTGGGATACAAAAACAACATACTCGCCGGGCTCGGGGGTGGGGATGGCCTGCCCTTCGGCAGGCAACCTGTGCGAAATCTCGTAAATCAGGTACTTGGCCTCCCGCAGCTTTAGCAAGTCCGGCCCTGGAGGTCGGAACCGGACATCATTGAGGGTCCGAAGCGCTCGAATCTGGAGCTCTAGGTGCTGGAACTTGGAGCGGGAAGAGGATTAGATGGAGGATTGATGAAAAGAAACGAGCCTTGGTCCCGTTATAAAGAGGGAGAATACCAAGAGCCGTCTCCGTGACCGTCCGGGACTCGCGTTCGATAGAGGGGGCATGGCGACGGGCGCGGTTGGGTTACCCACGTTCGTATTGATGAGAATCCCGGGATAAGAGTGTCACATCCCTAGTTCTGGCCTGACCTATGCCAGCTTCCCTGTGAGCATCATGTTTAAATTCAAATGAAGCTTGAATTGAGGATTGTTGAAACCTCAGAAATCTAATTAAAAGAAGGGCAAGCACCCTTTAAATTGCATTCTGTGAACCCAAAATGCTCTTCTTTGATGTTTGATACTTTTGGCAATGGTTTTGATCCATAGCAAAAATAATGAACATTTTTAAGGAACAACTTGGGCACTGAATTTAAGTCATAAAATATTTGAATTGGGGCATTTGATTGCTATAAATATTACTAAATGCTCCAACAATTCTGAAAATAACTCTGGGCTTCTGAGATAATTCAGTTAATGCCCATAACTAATTTCAGGATTTATAGAAATGATTTGGTGTTTTTACTAAATCAAAAACAAACTGCAAAAGTAGAAAACAGAAATAAATAATAAGGAAAACACTTACCTGGAAACTTACCTGGCGCTCACCGAAGCAGCCCACCTGGCCTAGCCCAGCATGGCCCAGCCCACCACCGCTTTCCTTCCCTGTCGTCTTCCTCCTCTGCCAGGAGGACGCGTGCGTGGCCGGAGCGCGCGGGCACACGCCCAGGCCACCTCCTGCCTCTCTGCCTGTCTCCCCGTCGCCCTGAGGATGCCACGCACCCCCCTGGACCGCTCTCACCCTCTCCCGTGCCTTCTTCTCTCTTCTCTGGCTCTCTCACTCACGCGTCCGAGAACCGCCGCCGCCGCCGCTCGTCGTAGTGGTAGCCACCACTGTCGTTCCACCCCACCAGAGTGACCAAAGGCTCCGCCTCGAAGCCCCCGACCTCTCCATGGAGCTGCGCAACGCCGGGAGCCCTGCATCGTCGCCCACGCCGTCTTCCCCATCTCCGGCCGCCCGAGATCGCCGGCGCCCGCTCGCCACCTCCGACGTCTCCCTCGAGCCGCTGGGCCCTCCAATCGACCCCCTGTAAGCCCCACCATCGTTCACCCCTACCCCCGTTCTCTTTTGCTCGCTCTGGCCGCCGATTCCATCAAGGCCGAAACCCACCGCCGCACGAGCTCGACGCCGGCGTCACTCCGGTGACCATTTGGTCGCGCACCAGCGTCCGACGAACTCAAGGCTACACACAGAGCATGGCTAGCGCGTTAGTGGGTTCGTTTGCGCGCTGCAACACCAAACCCGCAACTCGCCGGCGTCCTTCCCGGCCACCACACGCTCAACCACCCGCACCGCTGGACGCGGAGCACTCCAAGCTCCCCATAGAGCCAAACCCCGCCGCAAACCACTGTCTGTAGCACCGTCCCGAGCAACTCCAGCGAGGTCCCCCCGTCGCCGTGGTCGCCGGCGTCACTTGCTGACGTGGCGCCGGTTAGTTAGCACTAATGACCCCACTTAACACCCTTAGGGCCACTGCCATGTGGGCCCCTGTGCCGATTAGGTTAGTTTAATTTTCTGTTAAGATTAGTACTAATCTGGATGGACCCCACATGTCAGCTTTGACCTTGGTCAAGTCAACGTTGACCGGTCCCACCTGTCATACACCTAGACCAGCCTGAGACACTGACGTATGGGTCCCACAGGTTAGGTTTGACCTGGCCGACCCAGTTGACCTGCTGACGTCACACCTACGTCATGCTGACGCAATAAGTATTTTCTGGATTTATTTTTATACAGGAAATTCCAAAAAATACTACAAACTTGTAAAATTCGTAGAAATTCAACTGTAACTCCAAATGAGATAAATTATATATGAAAAATGATTAGAAAAATCCAATCTATCCATCTGTACCATTTTCATGCATGTTAGAACAACTTAAAGCTGCTGTATACAACAATTTGCATAATTGGCTTTTAAATAAGCACATATGGAGTTTGAATTTGAACCTAGGGTTCAAACCAACTTCATTTAACTTTCTGCTAGTCGCATTAGCTCAAACCATAGCATATTGCCATGTCATGATCATGCATCATATTGTGCATTGCATTGATTGTGTTTCCTTCTGTGTTGCCGGTATCTGTCCCCTCTCGGTAGACGACGTTCCGACGTTGTGATCATTGACACTGATGAAGACTCAATGTTATCTTCAGAAGTGCCAGGCAAGCAAAACCCCCTTGTTCATTCCGATACAATCCCACTCTCTCGCTCCTGCTCTATTTTACTGCATTAGGACAACAACGATACAACTGTTATTTGCTGCGGTAGTTGAACCCCTTTATCCTCTGCATGACCTGTCATTGCCACAGTAAATAGATGAAACCCACTAGCATGAGTAGGAGTTGTTTGAGCCCTGATGTGCCTACTCATTCATGTTTGTTTGTCATGCCTGCTATTGCTTAGAGTTGTGTCAGGTCTGATTCATCAGGGATGAATTGGAGGTGTGTGAACATGTCCTATTGTGTGTGAGCTAAGTGTGTGAACACGATTTGGTAAAGGTAGCGGTGAGAGGCCATGTAGGAGTACATGGTGGGTTGTCTCATTGTAGCCGTCCTCAGAAACTGAGTTCTGTGTTTGTGATCCATGATCAGTTACTACCACACATTGGGCTCCGGGCGCTCCAAGCTCTCTCGACTTGTTAATCAACTCGATCTCTGTCCAGGAGTTGCAACTAGTTTCTGGTGTTTGTAGGTAGTGTTACTAGTCTACCAAGTGGCACCCGGTACAGGTGGGCTTGGGATAGACTAGGCACAGTGGCCCGGTGTACCAAGTGGCACCCAGATGGTGGACTTGGGAACCCTGCACACATCGTTTGGGGCCGTGAGCGACACCCCGGCCGGACTTCCTTGCGGATGGAACCCGAATAGGCGATAAACCTGGACGAGAGACTTGTGTGGTTAGTCAGGTTGTGGACGACACCCTCGCTGGGCTTCCGCTTGAAGGTTGCCGAGTACATGTCGTGTAAACGGCGGTAAGTGGTGAGAGCGTGTGTGAAGAAGTACACCCCTGCAGGGTTAACATTATCTATTCGAATAGCCGTGTCCGCGGAAAAGGACTTCTGGGTTGCCTGTATAGTTCATAGACAAGTGAAAGTGGATACTCTAAAATGCGCAAGATAAGCGTGAGTGCTATGGATGGCGTTCTCGTAGGGAGACAGGAGCGGATCCACAGTGGTGTATTGATATGGTGAATATGTGGACTCGTGTGCGCCACCTCAAAAGAGTTACTTACAGTTGTAGTTCAGGATAGCCACTGAGTCAAAGCTGGCTTGCTGCAGTTATACTCACCCTCTTTGTTGACAATGATGCATATGTAGTTAGTTCTGATGTAAGTCTTGCTGGGTACATTTGTACTCATGTTTGCCTATTTTATGTTTTTGCAGAGAGACTTCAGTCTTGCTAGTAGTTCCACGTGGACTTCGACGTTTATCTTGTTACCTCAGCTACGATCTTGTGCCCTCGGCAGGATCTGGTAGATAGTCAGGCTTCTTAGCCTTTTTCATTTATAGATATCTGTACTCAGACATGATAGCTTCCGCTTGTGCTTTGACTTGTATGCTCTGAATGTTGGGTCATGAGACCCATGTTTGTAATATCTCGCTCCTCGGAGCCTAATGAATAAAATACTTGAGTCGTAGAGCCATGTTGTGATGCCATGTTGTATTTGCACATATCGGGCAAATTGTGCATATGTTATTGAAATGCTTGGTATGTGTGGGATCTGACAACCTAGTTGTTTATCCTTAGTAGCCTCTCTTACCGGGAAATGTCTCCTAGTGCTTCCACTGAGCCATGGTAGCTTGCTACTGCTCCGGAGCACTTAGGCTGGCCGACATGTGTCCTTCTTCATTCCTGTGTCTGTCCCTTCGGGGAAATGTCACGCGATGAATACCGGAGTCCTGTTAGCCCAGTGCTACAGCCTGAATTCACTCGCTGATGACCGACATGTTCGATGCTGGGTCATGGATGCCTGTCCCTGTAAGTTTGTGCCACTTTGGGTTTACGACTAGCCATGTCAGCTCGGGCTCCTTATCATATGGATGCTAGCGACACTATCATATACGTGTGCCAAAAGGCGCAAACGGTCCCGGGCAAAGGTAAGGCGACACCCGTGGGAATACCGTGCGTGAGGCCTCAAAGTGATATGAGGTGTTAGATGCTAGATCGATGTGGCATTGAGTCGGGGTCCTGACAGCTTTGGTATCAGAGCTTGACTGCCTGTAGGATTAGCAAGCCAAACTGGTCGAAGTTGAGTCTAGAAATTCTTTAGTTATATAAGGGAATTGATTGTGGGATGGAACGTAAGGCTCTTTTTACTCCTTATACCTTATGCCTTCTGATCCGAGTCATCATATTTTTCCTACGGGGTTAAGGAACTAGGCTATCCCCTCTGTCTATCAGGATCACGTGTTACTAATCCGTAGACTTATAAGATTGTTGGATTTAAGTTTCAGTCCAGTTCCTACCACTTCTGTATGTTAACTGATGATCTCGAAACCTTGATATTGTGCTTCTGAGTGGCTATGCCACCATTTCTGTAGTATGTCTCCAAACTTTTGAGCATTTACAGCTGTTATGCTATCTGAGTCATCCCAGGTTTCTAAACAATCTGATTCATTTGCAAAATTCTTTTTCCTCTTGTTTCGATATTCCTTTAGGCCAGGTTAATCACACCAATTCTTGAGTTGAGGTATTCTATTTCCTTGACATATATGTTGGAATTATTATTATGACCTTAGGTGTCTTAGGGGATCATTTAGTAATCTAGCCATGTTTTGTGTTCCAAGTGTGATGATTCTGTCCATCATTCTCGAAGGCATTCCGTGATGCCACTTAGTAGTAGGTATTCTACTCCTTGGGTTTTGAACCCGAGATTCACCCTACTTACTTCATGTTGATAGTGTTTGCTCGTTCCTTTAGGTTATTAGTAACCTTTGCATTAGTCCTCGAGGTCCGTGGTATTTCCTTCTTCCAAATACTATGAACCACTTATGGCAGAAGTTTGTTGGATTAAAGGATCACAACGGGAGTGCTCTCGATGAGTTCTTCATGCTATATTGTGACTCTGCCAGTTCTACCTTTCTGCATGGGTTATCTGGAAGAAATGTTGAGCTTGTTCGACATACCAACCTATGCGTCCACAACTCAGAAAATCGTATGTTCTTTTGAGTTGTCCCTCTTTAGTTGTATCCTCACCTCCGTCTATCAAGTGATAGTTAGGACTAGTTGTGCATTCATGTTATCGATGCCTATTACTCTTGTGGTCCGTCAAGCCATTCTATTCTGGAATGACTAGGAGAAACAAACTCCAGAACCTGATCCATATCCAGGATTGGGTCAAAGAAGTTGTGCTCCGCAGATCAAATTGCTAATCCAGCTTTTTGTTCTGCTCTACCTTGGAGTGTTACCATCTTTATGTCAAGAGTGTCATGAGAATTCCACCACCTCTTATGAATTCTTGACGTAGTGATACTTCTCGCCCTCGTATTCATTTCTCGGTCCCCGTGTTGCCGCAACCGGAATACCGACAAGTGAATCATGATGTGTGAAATCTATACTTCTAGAAACTCCGTTGCTTGGTAGTTAAAGGACAATAACCTCACTCTTAGCATGTTGATTATTGAATCATCACTCTAAGTATGATTGTGCTACCTAGTCCTTATCTCTGGTGCACTCCTCGACCAAGGAGTTAGGATTGTGTCAATTCCTCACTTCTTTGATCATATCATCTTGCCCTGGAAAGCAAGATTGTTCTCGAGCTTAGTAACATATCGGTGGTTCGTGATTTTCCAAATATCTTCATGGAAGTATCACCAGGTTGTCGCCTGACCACTATGTTGAGTTCGTGATCAAGTTGGTTTCTTGTAAACTAGCCATTCTCCAAGAATCTGTGTTGCATACCCCTGAGTTGGTTGGTCAAGCTAAACAACAACTTGGAGAGTCGGGAGATAAAAGCTTGCCTGGCTTAGTTCATTTTAAGGGATATCCTTTTGTGTGTGTTGAAGAAAGATGATATCTTCATCAATTGATCCTTGAGACCAGTTGCTGGAGCTATTGTCTTGCCAAAACATTGATTTGAGTGTGGGCTATTCTCAGATCAGATCAGAACCAACGATGTTCGTAATGTTGTCTTACTCGTGGATTTTCCTCGAGCATACACCATTATATCTTTTGGGTCTGACCAATACTATCACCTTGTTCACATAGTTACGGAATTCCATCTCCATGGAAATCCCGATAACTTGTTGTTGAGCCCATCAACAACATTTTGTCTCATCCATGATTCGTGTTGAAGATCCAGCTAGTGTTGGAAACTTTTATAAGCATAAATTCATGTCCTGTGCATGAAGCATATGTTCAGATGTAAGAAGTAACTTCCTCCAGTTCATGTGCATTTGATGCAAGTTGCCGCCGTGGATTTGAGGAAGTCAATGTTGCTTCCTTTGGAATCATC
Organism: Triticum timopheevii; assembly: GCA_963921465.1. Taxonomy (NCBI): domain Eukaryota; kingdom Viridiplantae; phylum Streptophyta; class Magnoliopsida; order Poales; family Poaceae; genus Triticum; species Triticum timopheevii. The sequence goes on along the minus strand of OY997272.1, from coordinate 105,614,227 downwards.
TCAAATCATTCATGCATACGTGCGAAGTATTCTGTGGTTTGAAGACTTGCAACCTTCATTCCATATGTAGTCCTAGCACACCAAGCCACTGATTGATTTGTTCAAGGAGAAGAAGTCTCTTCTTAAGAGCAAGACTTATGCGAGGACTTCGATATCCTCGATGATGGTTCCCCACCGGAACTCGGTAGTGTTTTATTGTAAGACTACCATGGGATCATGTTTGTCTGGGACAACGTGTTCACATGTTTGTAGCAGAACCAGCTCATGTCTTGGAGCTTACTACCGTAGTTCATTCCCCAAGAATCTCACAACGCCGTCTCGTCGATTTGTGTTGTAAACTTTCATTTTTCTTTCTAGACTTGATGAGTCTGGAATATTCTGACACCAACCAGATCTGAATCTCTGGCAGATGTGATGGTTGGAACATTTCCCAAGAACTATAATATTGGTCTCGTGATAACCGGTAAAGTGAATGTCGTGGCCAACACACCCAGCCGGAAGACCTCCTGTTGTAGTATCTTGATTTGAGGAAGTTGGCCACCTCCCCATAAGGATTTCGTAGGGTTTTACTCCAATAAGTTACTCCTTATGGATTCTTGAGCTCCCGAAGTCCGACCTTTTACTTGATGTTCTAGTTATCAAACCATATCTATGAATGGGATACACTAGCACATCAAGGAGAACATTAGAAGTGGAGTGCTAAATGTCTCTCGATCGATCATCCAGATTTTGGTTCCTTGGCCTTTCTAAGGTGAAACCTGAGAAGGTTATCTTCCTTTGCATCTGCATCGTCCATCACTATTCATCATGGTAGTATGTTGTGTTGTCAGCACCCTTGACACGGATGTTGATAAAACCTTGATGATTGTGGAAATGCTCAAGTTCTTGAGAGCACGCACAAGCATTAGGTGCTATCATAGTTACTAATCGAGTTTGTTCCCAGTTTTCCTCGGTTATGCTAACCATTCCAACAGTGGAATTATTCTACTGCTGAGCTTCTCCTCAGTTACTAGAATCATTCCCATCATTTGCATTTTTTCCCCAGCTTGCACTGCCATCGTGCCACCCTACCCTGGATTACCCTTCTCAGCAATTATTGATCAGGATCATCTTCAAAAGTGGTCCTACCATGGGTTCCATCCATCCCCGATGATAAGCAAAATCATCCATTGTATTGTCTTCAACAAGGTAATCCACATCATCCATTCTAGTCCGAGTATGCCATTCTACCGAACCCCTCTAAACGATCGCTCGAGAATTGCCTTAGGCTGGTATAAAGAGTTTCAATGATCTTTGAATCAAAGGTAATCCTTTTTGCCTCTTAAGGGGATATTTCTATGAGTCACCTTCCCTAAAGTGCATCGTTATGGTATCATGGCAACTCAACTGCTCGCTACGTTGACAACCGTTCACCACCCTCTTAAGTGTGGAATTGTTGTCTACCTAGTGAACCTCCGTCATTTGTTTCACTCCCTCCCTATAGATGTGTGCTTCGTGTCTCAGCTCGAGAGATGTTTCGATGTCTCACTCCGTGAGTTGATCCTGAGTTGTTTGACCTTCGATAAGATCGATCCCTCTAGGGTTTTCCTTTTCCTCTCTTTGTCATGTTAGTTGGAGTTCTCGGGGCAAGACATTGAGACAATGATGGTGATCGAGTCAACAATCTTATGAAGTGCCACCTGGACCGTGAAGATTGTGTTAGTTCACATTTCCCCCTTCATCCGACCCTACGCTTGAATCTCGGGACGAGATTCTCATTTAGTGGGGGTGAGTTGTCACATCCCTAGTTCTGGCCTGACCTATGCCAGCTTCCATGTGAGCATCATGTTTAAATTCAAATGAAACTTGAATTGAGGATTGTTGAAACCTCAGAAATCTAATTAAAAGAAGGGCAAGCACCCTTTAAATTGCATTCTGTGAACCCAAAATGCTCTTCTTTGATGTTTGATACTTTTGGCAATGGTTTGATCCATAGCAAAAATAATGAACATTTTTAAGGAACAACTTGGGAACTGAATTTAAGTAATAAAATATTTGAATTGGCGCATTTGATTGCTATAAATATTACTAAATGCTCCAACAATTCTGAAAATAACTATGGGCTTCTGAGATAATTCAGTTAATGCCCATAACTAATTTCAGGATTTATAGAAATGATTTTGTGTTTTTACTAAATCAAAAACAAACTGCAAAAGTAGAAAATAGAAATAAATAATAAGGAAAACACTTACCTGGAAACTTACCTGGCACTCACCGAAGCCCACCTGGCCTGGCCCAGCATGGCCCAGCCCACCACCGCTTTCCTTCCCTGTCGTCTTCCTCCTCTGCCAGGAGGATGCGCGCGTAGCCAGAGCGCGCGGGCACATGCCCAGGCCACCTCCTGCCTCTCTGCCTGTCTCCCCGTCGTCCTGAGGATGCCACGCACCCCCCTGGACCGCTCTCACCCTCTCCCGTGCCTTCTTCTCTCTTCTCTGGCTCTCTCACTCACGCGACCGATAACCGCCGTCGCCGCCGCTTGTCGCAGTGGTAGCCACCACCGTCGTTCCACCCCACCAGAGTGACCAAAGGCTCCGCCTCGAAGCCCCCGACCTCTCCATGGAGCTGCGCAACGCCGGGAGCCCTGCATCGCCGCCCACACCGTCTTCCCCATCTCCGGCCGCCCGAGATCGCCGGCGCCCGCTCGCCACCTCCGACGTCTCCCCCGAGCCGCTGGGCCCTCCAATCGACCCCCTATAAGCCCAACCATCGTTCACCCCTACCCCCGTTCTCTTTTGCTCGCTCTGGCCGCCGATTCCATTAAGGCCGAAACCCATCGCCGCACGAGCTCGACGCCGGCGTCACTCCGGTGACCATTTCGTCACGCACCAGCGTCCAACGAACTCGTGGCTGCACACAGAGCATGGCTAGCACGTTAGTTGGTTCGTTTGCCGGCTGCAACACCAAACCCGCAACTCACCTGAGCGCTGGCCGCCGCCCAAACGCTCGCCGGCGTCGTTCCCGGCCACCGCACGCTCAACCACCCGCACCGCTAGACGCAGAGCACTCCAAGCTCCCCGTAGAGCCAAACCCCGTCGCAAACCACCTTCTGTAGCACCGTCCCGAGCAACTCCGGCGAGGTCCCGCCGTCGCCGTGATCGCCGGCGTCACTTGCTGACGTGGCGCCGGTTAGTTAGCACTAATGACCCCACTTAACACCCTTAGGGCCACTGCCATGTGGGCCCCTGTGCCGATTAGGTTAGTTTAATTTTCTGTTAAGATTAGTACTAATCTGGATGGACCCCACGTGTCAGCTTTGACCTTGGTCAAGTCAACGTTGACCGGTCCCACCTGTCATACACCCAGACCAGCCTGAGACACTGACGTATGGGTCCCACAGGTCAGGTTTGACCTGGCCGACCCAGTTGACCTGCTGACGTCACACCTCCGTCATGCTGACGCAATAAGTATTTTCTGGATTTATTTTTATACAGGAAATTCCAGAAAATACTACAAACTTGTAAAATTCGTAGAAATTCAACCGTAACTCCAAATGAGAGAAATTATATATGAAAAATGATCAGAAAAATCCAATCTATCCATCTGTACCATTTTCATGCATGTTAGAACAACTTAAAGCTGCCGTATACAACAATTTGCATAATTGGCATTTAAATAAGCACATATGGAGTTTGAATTTGAACCTAGGGTTCAAACCAACTTCATTTAACTTGCTGCTAGTCGCATTAGCTCAAACCACAGCATATTGCCATGTCATGATCATGCATCATATTGTGCATTGCATTGATTGTGTTTCCTTCTGTGTTGCCGGTATCTGTCCCCTCTCGGTAGACGATGTTCCGACGTTGTGATCGTTGACACTGATGAAGACTCAATGTTATCTTCAGAAGTGCCAGGCCAGCAAAACCCCCTTGTTCATTCTGATACAATCCCACTCTCTCGCTCCTGCTCTATTTTACTGCATTAGGACAACAACGATACAACTGTTATTTGCTGCGGTAGTTGAACCCCTTTATCCTCTGCATGACCTGTCATTGCCACAGTAAATAGATGAAACCCACTAGCATGAGTAGGAGTTGTTTGAGCCCTGATGTGCCTACTCATTCATGTTTGTTTGTCATGCCTGCTATTGCTTAGAGTTGTGTCAGGTCTGATTCATCAGGGATGAATTAGAGGTGTGTGAACATGTCCTACTATGTGTGAGCTAAGTGTGTGAACACGATTTGGTAAAGGTAGCGATGAGAGGCCATGTAGGAGTACATGGTGGGTTGTCTCATTGCAGCCGTCCTCAGGAACTGAGTTCTGTGTTTGTGATCCATGATCAGTTACTACCACACATTGGGCTTCGGGCGCTCCAAGCTCTCTCGACTAATTAATCAACTCGATCTCTGTCCAGGAGTTGCAACTAGTTTCTGGTGTTTGTAGGTAGTGTTAGTAGTCTACCAAGTGGCACCCGGTACAGGTGGGCTTGGGACAGACTAGGCACAGTGGCCCGGTGTACCAAGTGGCACCCGGATGGTGGACTTGGGAACCCTGCACACATCGTTTGGGGCCGTGAGCGACACCCCGGCCGGATTTCCTTGTGGATGGAACCCGAATAGGCGATAAACCTGGACGAGAGACTTGTGTGGTTAGTCAGGTCGTGGCCGACACCCTCGCCGGGCTTCCGCTTGAAGGTTGTCAAGTACATGTCGTGTAAATGGCGGTAAGTGGTGAGAGCGTGTGTGAAGAAGTACACCCCTGCAGGGTTAACATTATCTATTCGAATAGCCGTGTCCGCAGAAAAGGACTTCTGGGTTGCCTGTACAGTTCATAGACAAGTGAAAGTGGATACTCTAAAATGTGCAAGATAAGCGTGAGTGCTATGGATGGCGTTCTCGTAGGGAGACGGGAGCGGATCGACAATGGTGTATTGATATGGTGAATATGTGGACTCGTGTGCGCCACCTCAAAAGAGTTACTTACAGTCGTAGTTCAGGATAGCCACTGAGTCAAAGCTGGCTTGCTGCAGTTAAACTCCACCACCCTCTTTGTTGACAATGATGCATATGTAGTTAGTTCTGATGTAAGTCTTGCTGGGTACATTTGTACTCACGTTTGCCTATTTTATGTTTTTGCAGAGAGACTTCAGTCTCGCTAGTAGTTCCACGTGGACTTCGACGTTTAGCTTGTTACCTCAGCTACGATCTTGTGCCCTCGGCAGGATCTGGTAGATAGTCAGGCTTGTCAGCCTTTTTCATTTATAGATGTCTGTATTCAGACATGATAGCTTCCGCTTGTGCTTTGACTTGTATGCTCTAAATGTTGGGTCATGAGACCCATGTTTGTAATATCTCGCTCCTCGGAGCCTAATGAATAAAATACTTGAGTCGTAGAGCCATGTTGTGATGCCATGTTGTATTTGCACATATCGGGCATATTGTGTGTATGTTATTGAAATGCTTGGTATGTGTGGGATCTGACAACCTAGTTGTTTATCCTTAGTAGCCTCTCTTACCGGGAAATGTCTCCTAGTGCTTCCACTGAGCCATGGTAGCTTGCTACTGCTCCGGAGCACTTAGGCTGGCCGGCATGTGTCCTTCTTCGTTCCTGTGTCTGTCCCTTCGGGGAAATGTCACGCGATGAATACCGGAGTCCTGTTAGCCCAGTGCTACAGCCTCGATTGACTCGCTGATGACCGACACGTTTGATGCTGGGTCATGGATGCCTGTCCCTGTAAGTTTGTGCCACCTTGGGTTTACGACTAGCCTTGTCAGCCCGGGCTCCTTATCATATGGATGCTAGCGACACTATCATATACGTGTGCCAAAAGGCGCAAACGGTCCCGGGCAAAGGTAAGGCGACACCTGTGGGAATACCGTGCGTGAGGCCGCAAAGTGATATAAGGTGTTAGATGCTAGACCGATGTGGCATTGAGTCAGGGGCCTGACAAAGGGGGAACACGATCTCTGCTTCGACAAGACATGCCAAGGAAACCGCCTCGCTAAATGCGCTGAGGTGGTAAAGTGAAAAACGATTCAAGTAATGGCTTGGTAGTGGTGTGATGTCATGCCGCAAAAAACGTCAGCAGATTGAACTTGTGTATATATTATTCTCTCTACGGTGGAATGTGGAATTTATTTTGCAGAGCCGGACACTATCCTGGTGTTCACAATCTTCTACGAATTATTCGGAGGAGGAACCCGCCTTGCAATGCCGAACAATATGCGCGCCGGACTCATCGTCATTGAAGCCTGGTTCAGGGGCTACTGAGGGAGTCCTGGATTAGGGTGTGTCCGGATAGCCGGACTACCGTCATCAGCCGAACTATCATTGACTGGACTATCATCATCGACCGGACTCCAAGACTATGAAGATACAAGATTGAAGACTTCATCCCGTGTCCGGATGGGACTTTCCTTGGCGTGGAAGGCAAGCTTGGCGATACGGATATGTAGATCTCCTACCATTGTAACCGACTCTATGTAACCCTAGCCCTCTCCGGTGTCTATATAAACCGGATGGCTCTAGTCCGTAGGACAACCAACATCAACCCTTACAATCATACCATAGGCTAGCTTCTAGGGTTTAGCCTCCTTGATCTCATGGTAGATCCACTTTTGTAAACATCCACAATATCAATATCAATCAAGCAGGACGTAGGGTTTTACCTCCATCAAGAGGGCCTGAACCTGGGTAAAACATCGTGTCCCTTGTCTCCTGTTACCATCCGCCTAGATGCACAGTTCGGGACCCCCTACCCGAGATCCGCCGGTTTTGACACCGACACCCACCCTCGCCCCCCTTCTGCTATTGACGCGTGGCACTTCTGTGCGAAGTGTGGCCGGCAATTTATGAAGGGCTGGGGGGGCCAACCTGGGCTGTGATGCCAGGGAGCGTAAGAAGGCCTTGCTCACCGCGATCCAGGCCCTCGACTTTCAGGCTGACGCGGTGGGTCTCTCCCCGGACGAGTGGCTCTCCCGCTATGACCTCGAAGACCAGCTCTCCGTGATTTACACCGATGAGGAAGCCTATTGGCGCCTTCGGGGCGCTCAGCGTTGGGTCCTGAAGGGTGACGCGAATATGGCTTACTTCCAGGCGATTGCCAACGGGCGCCATAGATGCAACACCATTCCCTGCCTTTGGGATGGGGTAACCCTCCTCCAGGACCCCCGGGACATCCGCTCCCATGTCGACGGCTTCTATCACTCCCTCTTCTCTCCCGCTCCTCGGAGCGGCATCTCCCTCGCCCCTGATTGTTGGGCTGGCGCCCAACTTGTCTCTGACGCAGAGAACGCATCCCTGACGGCCCCCTTCTCTGAGCAGGAGGTCTGGGAGGCCGTCAAGCGTATGAACTCCTCCTCTGCTCCTGGCCCAGACGGTCTTCCGATCATTTTCTTCTAGACCTTCTGGAACGTGATTAAACCAGAGGTCATGGCCATCTTTGATGAATTCTTCGTGGGATCTATTGACCTAGGCCGCCTCAACTTCGGGACCATCTCCCTCATCCCCAAGGTCCCTGGGGCGACTGACATCCGCCAGTTCCGCCCAATTACGGTCATTAACGTGATCTTCCGGATCCTGGCCAAGGGGTACGCCAATAGGGTGACCCTGCTTGCAGATCGGATTACCCACGCTAACCAATCAGCCTTCATTAAGGGTCGGTACATCCTGGATGGTGTCCTGGTGCTTCATGAGGTTCTTCATGAGGTCCGGGTCAAGTGCCTGAAGGCGGTCTTTCTGAAGATCGATTTTCACAAAGCCTATGATACGGTTAGCTGGTCCTTCCTTAGGGAAGTCCTTCTTCGGAAGGGCTTTGATGACCGATGGATCACGAGAGTCATGCAAATGGTCTCTTGCGGTCGCACGGCGGTCAACATCAACAGCGAGATCGGTCCCTTCTTCCCTACCCTATGTGGGGTGCGCCAAGGCAACCCCTTCTCCCCGTTCCTCTTCAATATGGTCATGGACGCTTTGGCCTCCATTCTCGATAAGGCTAAAGCCGCGGGCCACATCTGAGGTATTACCCCCACCTCTCTGGGGGCTCGGGAATCTCCATCCTCCAGTATGCTGACGACACGATCATCATGGTCGAAGGCTCGGAGATGGACATCACCAACCTCAAGTTGATCCTTCTTTGCTTCCAACAGATGTCAGGCCTCAAGATCAACTTCGATAAGAGCGATGTTATGGTGATGGGATATTCCCCCGCTGAGTCTGTGGCCATTGCTAACAGACTTAATTGCCACCTGGGCTCTTTCCCCACTACCTACCTTGGGACGCCCATTAGTGACTCGCGCCTCTCTGTCGCAGACCTACGCCCCTCTGTGACCAAGCTCTAGACCAGATGCGAGCCCTGGCAGGGGAGGTGGCTTTCCAAGGCGGCCCGGACTATCCTTATCAACTCCTACCTCTCCAGCCTCCTCTTGTTTCTTATGAGTTTCTACAGCCTCCATGAATCTCTCCATAAGGAGATCGCCAAAATCCAGTCCCGACTCTACTGGGCTGGCGAGCATGGCAAGCAGAAGTATCACATGGTGTAACGCCCCGGATTCGATGCACCAGGTGTCTGCCAGTTATTCGCCGTCGTTGTCATGTCATTTTCTTGCGTGTTGCACTTTGCCATGTCATCATCTGCATTTCATCCGCATGTTTTTAAAAAACTTGCATCTGTTCGGGTTCCGTCGGTTCTCTCCGTTGTCAGTTCGGAGTCCAGACCACACTCGCACGCGCCCGCGGCACCTCCGAAATATTATTTTATAAGTGGCATAAAAATGTTCTTGGAATGGGTTGCAACTTGTCATGCGGTCTTATTATAGTGTAGACAGGCCGCCTGCCAATTTTTGGCGCATTCGGAGTTCGTTTGACTGCCCAACCGTTAAATATATAATCGCGATATAGCCGGTATAGACGTCGGACGTTTTCGGTCTCCGAAAACCATTTGCCGGGCTGTTATTCTCTTCTCTCCTCTCAGCCCAACTCATCTAAACAGCCTACCAACCCCTCACCTAAGCCCCATCCACTCTGGACCGTCCGATGGCGATCGTACGATCCGAAAACAGAGCAAAACCCCTAACCCTAGCCTCCTTTTCTATATATAGACGCCTCCCTTGCCATTTTTGGCCTCCTACCAACCCCCCTCCTCAATTTCCGCAGCCAGCCACCGCTCCCTCCTCGTTTTCAGCACCGGTGCACTCCCCCGCCGCCAAGTGTCGCCGCCCCGTTCGTTGCGCCGCCGCCAGCCGCTGCCTCCACCAACCACCGGGCGCCACTTGGCGTCTCCATGTCTTCCCGCGCCTCCCACCGTGCAGGGCCCGTTGGAGCCCATCCGCGGCCCGCCGCCGGGCCGAATCGGGCCCGCTGCCCGCGCCGCCCCTGTGCCCCGCGCAAGCACCAGATCGGGAGGAGCCCGATCTAGAGCCGAGCTCCCGCCGCCCCGCCTCCTTCCGGCCCCCTCGCCGGAGTGCGCCGCCACACCTCGTGCCGTCGGCGACCTCGCCAGGCCAGGCCTCGCCGTCCCATGCTCGCTCTTCTTCCCTGCGCTCCCTCTCTCTCTCTCACCTCGTTCTCTCTCTTCTCCCCGCAGGGCCGCCTTGGCGCTCGCTGCCGGATCCCGCGCCGCCGTACACTGCAGACCCCGCCGCCGCCGGGAATGGGGTCCCCGGGGCCGGATCCACCCGGATCCGGCTGGGCCCTTCCCGCCTCGCCTCGGCCTTCGCTGGCCTCCTCTTCTAGCGGCGCCGCTGCCATGGCCTCCTTCCCGTGAGGAGCACGGGAGGAGGACGAGCTCCTCTCGCATGGGCCCCGCGGCCCAGCTCCGTCCGGCCCAGTCCACCTTCCCCGGCCCAGTTCGCCTCCTCCTATGTTGGGCTTGGCCCATGGTGAGCAGCCCCGCTATACCCCGCCCATGCGACTTTTAGTTTTATTGCGCTCACCTATTTTTTTTCTGGAAAACTGCCAAGTCCCGAAATATTTTGCATAATCATGCCTGTTCAACATGCCATAACTTGCTGCATACTGCTCCGTTTCATGCGTGTAATATGTCAAATTGTTCGTCCCGACGTGTACTTCATTTCATTCCATTGCATCATTTTCATTTGAGCTCACCTTGATGCCTGAAATGCTGCTGGAAGAGTGCTAAGTGATGTTAATCTGCTGAAACTGTTGTAACTTGCTCATTTGTCATTTTGCCATGATTGATGTGTGCATCCTATGAGGTTGATGTCTTCATGTGTTTTGATCTATGCCATGCCATCTTTCCAGCGGTGCTATCCATGTATTTTTGTGATTTGTGTGCTGAGTGCATCGAGCTTGCTAAGTAGGGTACTTGCTGTTGCTGATTTCAGTCCCTGTTCTGCTATTATTTTGTTGCCATGTAAACTTGATGCTACAGAGAGATCCATGCATATTTTGAGATACTTCAGTAAGGATGTTTTGAACATATGGTTGTCCTCTATCCATTCATGCCCTTGGTTGCAATTATGGAGTAGTCTAGCATGTCATTTGAGTGCTCTACTTTTGCTTCAAAATGTTTCCTGGCAGATTGTTTACATGTTATTCAATTTAGCCAAGGTTGCTATAGTTGATCCTTGCATGCTATGGACTTGTTCTTGCCTTGGTTTGTTTCATAAACATGTCTTCTTGATGATGCTATGCTTATATTTTCATGCAATGACTTGTGGTGAGCGAATCGAGCTTGTCAAGTAGTGTACATGATGTTGCTGTTTTGCTAGGCTGAATCTGTTATTTCGTGATGCCATGTAAACATGTTGCTACTAATCATTTCATGCATAATCTGGAGATGTTCAATAAACATGTTTTGATCTACATGTCATGTTCTATCCATTCATGCCCCTGGTTGCATTTATAGCTTGCTGTAGCTTGTTGTAATCTTGCTCCAAAGTTGCTATATAATGTTGCTGTCAGCCTGTTAACATTAAGATCAGTTGCTTCCATGCTTATGGTTAGTGATCCATGTGCCCTATGAACTTGCTCCTGCCATGCTTAGCTTCATAAACATGTCTTCTTACTGTTGGTTGCCTTGCCATGCCATGTATTGCTCTTTAGTGAGTGGTCCAAGCTCACTAACATGCCTACTTATTGTTGTTCCTGCGATGTATGAATCTGTCATATAACTTGCCATGTTTACGTGGGTGCCATCGTATCTTCTGATCCTTTTTGGCTCTTGGTCAGTAAGGGTCTTTTGATCTCTGCAATTAGTAGATTCACGCCATGCCTTTATTTGCCATGATAAGTTCCTGTAACATGTTGTTTGATAGCTCTAAACATTGCAACCTGATGTTATTTCTTGATAAGTCTGTAACTGTTATGATTTGCAATCTTCCCATGTCCTTTTTGAGCATGATCTAGTGATTTCTGGAGATAGCTTAGTGTTCATGTTTTTTTATGCTTTACCTGTAAATCATGCCCATGCCTTTTGTTTTCTTATTGAGGTCCTGTAGTATATTGTTTTGGTGCTTGCAATATGCCTAGTTGCTGTTATGGACAGATTGTGGTTATGACTTGTATAGTGTGGGTGTGTTGAACCGTTGCTCCGTTTTGAGTGTGCTCTATATGAAACTTGTTTGTTTTTGCATATAGTTTCATATTATCATGTTGCATCCTTGTTTTGAGATGTTTGCTTGATGTTTGAGTGCATTTTGCATCAATGCCATGTTTAACTTGTTTTGCTCATATCTTCTAGGCCGTAACTCCGAATCAAATGAACTTTGTATGTAACTTGACTAGAATCTCGTGTAGATCATCTTGGTGCATTTTAACTTGCTGTTTAACAACTTGAACATAAGGTTTATTCAGATCTGGACCAATTTCGAAATTTGCATATGAGGACTTACCGGAATTGTTATATGTTGTTCCCGGCCTCATTTAAACTTGCCTTGATGTGTTGCTCTTGTTCGCATCATCTCTTGCCATGAGTAGCTTCATGTAGCTCCATCATACATCATGCTTGGTTGTGCATCATGCCTTGTTCATGTGTGGTGTGTTTACCATGTTGTGTGCTTCTTCTTGTTAGTTCCTGTTTCGTTGCGATCGTGAGGATCCGTTCGTCTACGCTTGGTTCGGCTTCATCCGTTCGTCTTCTTCATGGACTCGTTCTTCTTCCTAGCGGGATTTCAGGCAAGATGACCGCTACCATGGATCTCATTACTATCATTGCTATGCTAGTTTGCTTCGTTCTATCGCTTTGCTGCGCTACCTATCTTTTGCTCATCAAGCCTCCCAAATTGCCATGAACCTCTAACCTTTGACACCATTCCTAGCAAACCGTTGGTTGGCTATGTTACCGCTTGCTCAGCCCCTCTTATAGTGTTGCTAGTTGCAGGTGAAGTTGAAGATTTCTCCATGGTGGACATGATTTTGGTTGGGATATCACAATATCTCTTATATTATTAATGCATCTATATATTTGGTAAAGGGTGGAAGGCTCGGCCTTATGCCTGGTGTTTTGTTCCACTCTTGCCGCCTTAGTTTCCATCATACTAGTGTTATGTTCCCGGATTTTGCGTTCCTTACGCGGTCGGGTGATTTATGGGACCACCTTGACAGTTCGCTTTGAATAAAACTCCTCCAGCAAGGCCCAACCTTGGTTTTACCATTTGCCTCACCACCACCTACTTTTCCCTTGGGAGTAATTAACCCGAGGGTCATCTTTATTATAGCCCCCCCCCCGGGCCAGTGCTTGTCTAAGTGTTGGTCCGGACCGAGCAGCCTGCGGGGCCACCTCTAGGCAACTTGAGGGTTGGTTTTACTCGTAGCTTGACTTATCCGGTGTTGCCCTGAGAACGAGATATGCGCAGCTCCTATCGGGATTGTCGGCGCATCGGGCGGCTTTGCTGGTCTTGTTTAACCATTGTTGAAATGTCTTGTAAACCGGGATTCCGAGTCTTATCGGGTCTTCCTGGGAGAAGGTTTATTCCTTCGTTGATCGCGAGAGTTTGTCATGGGCTAAGTTGGGACACCCCTGCAGGGTATAATCTTTCGAAAGCCGTGCCTGCGGTTATTGGCAGATGGGAATTTGTTAATGTCCGGTTGTAGATAACTTGACACCAGATCCGAATTAAAACGCATCAATCGTGTGTGTAGCCGTGATGGTCTCTTCTCGGCGGAGTCCGGGAAGTGAACACGGTTTCTGAGTTATGTTTGACGTAAGTAGGAGTTCAGGATCACTTCTTGATCATTACTAGTTGACGACCGTTCCGCTTGTTCTCTTCTCGCTCTTATTTGCGTATGTTAGCCACCATATCATGCTTAGTCGCTGCTGCAGCCTCACCACTTTACCCCTTCCTTTCCCATTAAGCTTTGCTAGTCTTGATACCCATGGTCATGGGATTGCTGAGTCCTCGTGGCTCACAGATTACTACAACAACAGTTGCAGGTACAGGTTATGCGCTGATCATGACGCGAGAGCGATGCTTGCTTGCATTGAGTTCTTCTTCTGCTTCTTCGATCAGGGGATAGGTTCCAGGTCGGCAGCCTGGGCTAGCAGGGTGGATGTCGTTTGAGTTTCTATTGTGATTCATCCGTAGTCGGATGATGCTCTGATGTATTGTGATGTTGTATTCGTGTGGCATTGTATGCCTCTTGTATGTATCCCCATCTATTATGTAAGGTTGATGTAATGATATCCACCTTGCAAAAGTGTTCCAAATTGCGGGTCTATCCTTGGTGGGACCATCGAGTTCCTTTTGTATAGGGTCACATATTGGGCGTGACAAGTTGGTATCAGAGCCTCGACCAACCCTAGGAGCCCCCTTGATTGATCGTGTAGTTTGGCCGTTGTTGAGTCTAGAAGAAACTGATTTCTGAGTCTAGTTATATCGGAAAGTAGGAATTCTTTTTACTCCTCAGCCCCTTCGTCCCTCTGGTGAGGAATCTTGACGTAGGTGTTTTGAATTACTTCTCTTCCCCATCAAAATTTTTCTTTAGGTTCATGCAGTTGGTTTTCCGATCGTTGTTCCTCAGCTCTTTGCATCCGGTCCATTTCTCGTCAAGTTGACTCGAGCCTCTCCATCTTTGAGTTCAATCCTCAATTGTTTTCTTTTCCCACCCGCCCACCCTTCTTCTTCTCGGAACCAGAGTCCGTAATCGAGTATCCATCCTACTCGTGTGAAGTCTTTGCCTTCTTTCCTCAATGATTTTAACCGGTGTTTTCTCTTCAAGTTATTCGTCGGTTCCCCTTCCAAGTTGCCTTTGTTTTCCCGCCCTCCCACCTTTTTCTTCCCGGAGCCTATGTTTTTTTTCGAGCATCAATTTTCATTCGTACGGAGCCTCTTCAGTCTTTCGTAAATTATTTCAACCGGTGAATTCTCTTCTCGTTCGTCATTCTCCATCCCTTTCTTTTTCCGGTGGTTTCAATTCAAGTTTTTTTTCGGTGTTTATCATATTCTTTTCCTCAGATCAAGTGTTCTCCTTGTTCCTTCGCCTCTCGCTAGTTTATCCTTCCGGAGTGCTCAAGACTTCTCAGGAGATTCGTCTGTGTTTCAATTAATTCGAGGTTGTCACCTCATTCAAATATTTCAATTGTTCCGGTGCATCATCTATCTGTTCAACAATCCTTTTCAACGGTGTTTTCTTTTAGTGGGCCCTAACCCACAGGTCTTTTCCCAGGATCTAAACTGACTCTTCTAATTTTCCGAAGCTATCCTCAATTCTTTTCAAGTGTGATGTAAGAATGGATTCCATCAGTCACATGCCTTCTCCAAGATCAATTTCAAATTCTTTTCATTGTTGGCTCAACCTCTTTGCTTTTCATTCTCCCGGAGTATCTCAGTAATTTTGGTGGTGTTTCTCGTCATCATTTGAAGATGGAAGAAGAGTTTTTCCCCTAAATCTTGCCAGCTCTCTCGAAGTTTCGTGCTTTTAGCTTCATGCTATCCCTTCAAATTATTCCAATTATTAGATATTCTTTTCTTGTCCATCCGGAGTATTTCAGGAGTTGTGTTCCCATTTCTTTTTACCGGAGGCCATCATTCAAGTTATCGTTCTCTATTTATCCCGGTGCTTCGTTTAAATATTCTTCAATCAGTTTGCGATCTCTTTGTTCTTTTGCATCTAAATTCCCTCAAGCATATTTGTTCTTCTAATTCTTCCCGGTGATTCATTCTCTTTCACCAGTCATTTCCGAATTCTTACGGTGGTTCATTCAGATTCTTTTTCCTTTGTTATCGTATCAATCCATTCTTTCTTCCAATCCTACCGGTGGTTCATGAAGACCTTCTCAAGTTTGCGATATGTCACTTCTCAATCCTTTTTTCCAACAAGAATAAGTAGTATGCAAAATCCATTGTTGGTCATCAATTTAATTTGATGAAGGGTAAGCATACAATAAATCTTATTCTTATTTCATCCAAATGATCAATCCTTTTCTTTGAAGTGTGTTCTTGTCGAATAAATTCTAGTTCCAAGTGTTTTCATTTTTTCTTTTTTCCGGAGTTCAAATCTCCTCGGTCATGTCGTCGGAACCTTCATCTAAATCATCGTAACGCTCATCTATTCTTTCATCCTTCATTTTATCCCATCATCCTTTTGTCACCGGAGTTCTTCATGGTGGTTCTTCATGATTTAATTCATTCTTCAAGAGTTCATCAAGTATCATTCCATCTTCTTAAGTTCATGTTCTATTCTTTCCATTTTCATTCGGAGTGTTGCCTAAATCCTTTCAGTCTTATTCGTTTCTTTTCTCATTCTAACCACTCCGGTTAGAACGAGTGGTTTCATAGTCTATCTGATTCCGTAAGCTTTCGATTCTCGTCATTCTCTTCATTCCTCTCTACTTCTCGACTGCTCTCGATTCTTTGATTCTTCTCTTGAGATCTTGTTTCACCTCATCCCTTTTTCCCTTACGTCTCGGTCCTAAGATCTCGGGACGAGATCTCTTGTTAGTGGAGGAGTGTTGTAACGCCCCGGATTCGATGCGCTAGGTGTCTGCCAGTTATTCGCCGTCGTTGTCATGTCATTTTTTTGCGTGTTGCACCTTGCCATGTCATCATCTGCATTTCATCCACATGTTTTTAAAAAACTTGCATCCGTTCGGGTTCCATCGGTTCTCTCCGTTGTCCGTTCGGAGTCCAGACCACACTCGCACGCGCCCGCGGCACCTCCGAAATATTATTTTATAAGTGGCATAAAAATGTTCTCGGAATGGGTTGCAACTTGTCATGCGGTCTTATTATAGTGTAGACAGGCCGCCTGCCAATTTTTGTCGCATTCGGAGTTCATTTGACTGCCCAACCGTTAAATATATAATCGCGATATAGCCGGTATAGACGTCGGACGTTTTCGGTCTCCGAAAACCATTTGGCGGGCTGTTATTCTCTTCTCTCCTCTCAGCCCAACTCATCTACACAGCCCACCAACCCCTCACCTAAGCCCCATCCACTCTGGACCGTCCGATGGCGATCGTACGATCCGAAAACGGAGCAAAACCCCTAACCCTAGCCTCCTTTTCTAAATATAGACGCCTCCCTTGCCATTTTTGGCCTCCTACCAACCCCCCTCCTCAATTTCCGCAGCCAGCCGCCGCTCCCTCCTCGTTTTCAGCACCGGTGCACTCCCCCGCCGCCAAGTGTCGCCGCCCCGTCCGTTGCGCCGCCGCCAGCCGCCGCCTCCACCAACCACCGGGCGCCACTTGGCGTCTCCATGTCTTCCTGCACCTCCCACCGCGCAGGGCCCGTTGGAGCCCATCCGCGGCCCGCCGCCGGGCCGAATCGGGCCCGCTGCCCGCGCCGCCCCTGCGCCCCGCGCAAGCTCCAGATCGGGAGGAGCCCGATCCAGAGCCGAGCTCCCGCCGCCCCGCCTCCTTCCGGCCCCCTCGCCAGAGTGCGCCGCCACACCTCGTGCCGTCGGTGACCTCGCCAGGCCAGGCCTCGCCGTCCCATGCTCGCTCTTCTTCCCTGCGCTCCCTCTCTCTCTCTCTCACCTCGTTCTCTCTCTTCTCCCCGCAGGGCCGCCTTGGCGCTCGCTGCCAGATCCTGCGCCGCCGTACACTGCAGACCCTGCCGCCGCCGGGAATGGGGTCCCCGGGGCCGGATCCGCCCGGATCCGGCTGGGCCCTTCCTGCCTCGCCTCGGCCTTCGCCGGCCTCCTCTTCCAGCGGCGCCGCTGCCATGGCCTCCTTCCCGTGAGGAGCACGGGAGGAGGACGAGCTCCTCTCACGTGGGCCCCGCGGCCCAGCTCCGTCCGGCCCAGTCCACCTTCCCGGCCCAGTTCGCCTCCTCCTATGTTGGGCTTGGCCCATGGTGAGCAGCCCCGCTATACCCCGCCCGTGCGACTTTTAGTTTTATTGCGCTCACCTGTTTTTTTCTGGAAAACTGCTAAGTCCCGAAATATTTTGCATAATCATGCCTGTTCAACATGCCATAACTTGCTGCATGCTGCTCCGTTTCATGCGCGTAATATGTCAAATTGTTCGTCTCGACGAGTACTTCATTTCATTCCATTGCATCATTTTCATTTGAGCTCACCTTGATGCCCGAAATGCTGTTGGAAGAGTGCTAAGTGATGTTAATCTACTGAAACTGTTATAACTTGCTCATTTGTCATTTTGCCATGATTGATGTGTGCATCCTATGAGGTTGATGTCTTCATTTGTTTTGATTTACGCCATGCCATCTTTCCAGCGGTGCTATCCATGTATTTTTGTGATTTGTGTGCTGAGTGCATCGAGCTTGCTAAGTAGGGTACTTGCTGTTGCTGATTTCAGTCCCTGTTCTGCTGTTATTTTGTTGCCATGTAAACTTGATGCTACAGAGAGATCCATGCATATTTTGAGATACTTCAGTAAGGATGTTTTGAACATATGGTTGTACTATATCCATTCATACCCTTGGTTGCAATTATGGAGTAGTCTAGCATGTCATTTGAGTGCTCTACTTTTGCTTCAAAATGTTTCCTGGCCGATTATTTACATGTTATTCAATTTAGCCAAGGTTGCTATAGTTGATCCTTGCATGCTATGGACTTGTTCTTGCCTTGGTTTGTTTCATAAACATGTCTTCTTGATGATGCTATGCTTATCTTGTCATGCAATGACTTGTGGTGAGCGAATCGAGCTTGTCAAGTAGTGTACATGATGTTGCTGTTTCGCTAGGCTGAATCTGTTATTTCGTGATGCCATGTAAACATGTTGCTACTAATCATTCCATGCATAATATGGAGATGTTCAATAAACATGTTTTGATTTACATGTCATGTTCTATCCATTCATGCTCCTGGTTGCATTTATAGCTTGCTGTAGCTTGTTGTAATCTTGCTCCAAAGTTGCTATATAATGTTGCTGTCAGCCTGTTAACATTAAGTTCAGTTGCTTCCATGCTTATGGTTAGTGATCCATGTGCCCTATGAACTTGCTCTTGCCATGCTTAGCTCCATAAACATGTCTTCTTACTGTTGGTTTCCTTGTCATGCCATGTATTGCTCTGTAGTGAGTGGTTCAAGCTCACTAACATGCCTACTTATTGTTGTTCCTGCCATGTATGAATCTGTCATATAACTTGCCATGTTTACGTGGGTGCCATCATATCCTCTGATCCTTTTTGGCTCTTGGTCAGTAAGGGTCTTTTGATCTATGCAATTAGTAGATTCATGACATGCCTTTGTTTGCCATGATAAGTTCCTGTAACATGTTGTTTGATAGCTCTAAACATTGCAACCTGATGTTATTTCCTGATAAGTCTGTAACTATTATTATTTGCAATCTTCCCATGTCCTTTTTGAGCATGATCTAGTGATTTCTGGAGATAGCTTAGTGTTCATGTTTTTTTATGCTTTACCTGTACATCATGCCCATGCCTTTTGTTTTCTTGTTGAGGTCCTGTAGTATATTGTTTTGGTGCTTGCAATATGCCTAGTTGCTGTTATGGACAGATTGTGGTTATGACTTGTATAGTGTGGGTGTGTTGAACCGTTGCTCCGTTTTGAGTGTGCTCTACATGAAACTTGTTTGTTTTTGCATATAGTTTCATATTATCATGTTGCATCCTTGTTTTGAGATGTTTGCTTGATGTTTGAGTGCATTTTGCATCAATGCCATGTTTAACTTGTTTTGCTCATATCTTCTAGGCCGTAGCTCCGAATCTAATGAACTTTATATGTAACTTGACTAGAATCTCGTGTAGATCATCTTGGTGCATTTTAACTTGCTGTTTAACAACTTGAACATAAGGTTTATTCAGATCTGGACCAATTTCGAAATTTGCATATGAGGACTTAACGGAATTGTTATATGTTGTTCCCGGCCTCATTTAAACTTGCCTTGATGTGTTGCTCTTGTTCGCATCATCTCTTGCCATGAGTAGCTTCATGTAGCTCCGTCATGCATCATGCTTGGTTGTGCATCATGCCTTGTTCATGTGTGGTGTGTTTACCATGTTGTGTGCTTCTTCTTGTTAGTTCCTGTTTCGTTGCGATCGTGAGGATCCGTTCGTCTACGCTTGGTTCGGCTTCATCCGTTCGTCTTCTTCATGGACTCGTTCTTCTTCCTATCGGGATTTCAGGCAAGATGACCGCTACCATGGATCTCACTACTATCATTGCTATGCTAGTTTGCTTCATTCTATCGCTTTGCTGCGCTACCTATCTTTTGCTCATCAAGCCTCCCAAATTGCCATGAACCTCTAACCTTTGACACCATTCCTAGCAAACCATTGGTTGGCTATGTTACCGCTTGCTCAGCCCCTCTTATAGAGTTGCTAGTTGCAGGTGAAGTTGAAGATTTCTCGATGGTGGATAGGATTTTGGTTGTGATATCACAATATCTCTTATATTATTAATGCATCTATATATTTGGTAAAGGGTGGAAGGCTCGGCCTTATGCCTGGTGTTTTGTTCCACTCTTGCCGCCTTAGTTTCCGTTATACCGGTGTTATGTTCCCGGATTTTGCGTTCCTTACGCGGTCGGGTGATTTATGGGACCCCCTTGACAGTTCGCTTTGAATAAAACTCCTCCAGCAAGGCCCAACCTTGGTTTTACCATTTGCCTCACCACTACCTACTTTTCCCTTGGGAGTAACTAACCCGAGGGTCATCTTTATTATAGCCCCCCCCCCCGGGCCAGTGCTTGTCTAAGTGTTGGTCCGAACCGAGCAGCCTGCGGGGCCACCTCTAGGCAACTTGAGGGTTGGTTTTACTCGTAGCTTGACTTATCCGGTGTTGCCCTGAGAACGAGATATGCGCAGCTCCTATCAGGATTGTCGGCGCATCGGGCGGCTTTGCTGGTCTTGTTTTACCATTGTCGAAATGTCTTGTAAACCGGGATTCCGAGTCTGATCGGGTCTTCCTGGGAGAAGGTCTATTCCTTCGTTGATCGCGAGAGCTTGTCATGGGCTAAGTTGGGACACCCCTGTAGGGTATAATCTTTCGAAAGCCGTGCCTGCGGTTATTGGCAGATGGGAATTTGTTAATGTCCGGTTGTAGATAACTTGACACCAGATCTGAACTAAAACGCATCAACCATGTGTGTAGCCATGATGGTCTCTTCTCGGCGGAGTCCGGGAAGTGAACACGGTTTCTGAGTTATGTTTGACGTAAGTAGGAGTTCAGGATCACTTCTTGATCATTACTAGTTGACGACCGTTCCGCTTGTTCTCTTCTCGCTCTTATTTGCGTATGTTAGCCACCATATCATGCTTAGTCGCTGCTGCAGCCTCACCACTTTACCCCTTCCTTTTCCATTAAGCTTTGCTAGTCTTGATACCCATGGTAATGGGATTGATGAGTCCTCGTGGCTCACAGATTACTACAACAATAGTTGCAGGTACAGGTTATGCGCTGATCATGATGCGAGAGCGATGCTTGCTTGCGTTGAGTTCTTCTTCTGCTTCTTCGATCAGGGGATAGGTTCCAGGTCGGCAGCCTGGGCTAGCAGGGTGGGTGTCGTTTGAGTTTCTGTTGTGATTCATCCGTAGTCGGATGATGCTCTGATGTATTGTGATGTTGTATTCGTGTGGCATTGTATGCCTCTTGTATGTATCCCCATCTATTATGTAATGTTGATGTAATGATATCCACCTTGCAAAAGCGTTCCAATATGCGGGTCTATCCTTGGTGGGACCATCGAGTTCCTTTTGGATAGGGTCGCATATTGGGCGTGACACATGGTCAGCTGGCCTGACATCTGCAAGCCCAGGGAGAAGGATGGATTGGGCATCATGTGCTCTAAACGGATGAATATTGCCCTTCTATCCCGGTGGCTGTGGCGTATCACGCAGGGTCATGGTGGCCTTTGGCTGGACATTATCCGGAATAAGTACCTGCGTGGTCAACCCCTTGCCTTCTGCCAGAAATCGAGAGGTTCTCAGTTCTGGCTGTCCCTCGTCCAGCTTCTTCCGGTGCTCCGCATTGGTACCTCTATCTCGGTGGGGTCCGGCCTCTCGACGCTCTTCTGGTTTGATCGCTGGGCCGGCGACTCTCCCTTTGCGGCCCGCTTCCCCACCCTCTTCTCTATCGCTGTTGACCCCATGATATCTGTTGATAGGGCCCTTCTTGACTTAGGCGCCTCGCTTTCCGTCGGCCATTTGGGCCGGAGGAATCCGCCGCCTAGTGTGAGTTGCTTGACTGCGTTGCTCTGCATGAGCCAGTGGTGGGTGGGGATCAGGATCTTGTGCGCTGGCACCTGGAGCCGTCGGGCCAGTTCTCTACCAAATCACTATACTTGGCCATTGCCCCCTCCTCCGCTCCCCTCCCCCTATCGATGGTGTGGTCCGTCCGCGTCCCCCTGAAGATTCGCATCTTCATGTGGCAGTGGATCCGTGGACGGATCCCGTCCGGTGTGGAGGTCCGCAAGCGTAATGGCCCGGACACTGGTATCTGCCCCCTCTGTGCTGTTCCCGAGGACTCCAACCACATCTTCGCCTGCGTCTCCGCCCGGTTCCTCTGGAGCTGCTTTCGCGAGATTGTCGGTGGGAGTTGGTGCCACACCAATTTCCTGGACTTATTTGCTGAACTCCAATTGTCCCTTTCGTCCTCTCGCCACATTAGGTGGCTCGAGGTTGGGGTCCTTGCCTGGACGCTTTGGACCGTTCGCAATAAGCTAGTGATCTAGCGTACTCCTCTTCGTCGCGCTACTGATGCTCTCTACAAATTCTCGGGTTTGTTGCAGCTTTGGCGGCCGCTTAGCCGCCCCCTGGATCGGGACGCCATCTCTGCCTTCATCGCCGATCTCCGCTCGATGGCCGTCCGCCTGTCGCCCCCGCCGCCGCCGCCGCCGCCGGAGCATGACTAGATCGCCTGCACTGGGCAGGCTTTGTTTTTTCTCTTTCTTCTGGGCTTGTTGAGCTGTGCCCTTAGCAGAACCTTAATACTTTGTTGTGGTACTTGGGTGGTGTGTGTGTATGGACCTGTTGTGGTTGTATGTCTTGTGGCGGTTTGCTTTATTTATAAAGCGGGGCGAAAGCCTTTTTCGATAAAGACCTGATTCACTTTCCAATTAGCGAAACAAGCTTGATCCTGCCTTGGTATCAATGCCGTCAAAATGCAAGAGATTCACATCATCGCTGATTGGAGATCTAATAAAGCAGAAAAAAATTATTAGGAGAAATCTGACATTAAGTTAATCCAAGGTCCAAAGTGAACTTTATTTTCTTCACATGAGGCTAATGAAAACAAAGTTTACATGTGGAACTGAAAGTTACCCTGGAGATTAGATAGATAAACCAGGTTCCCAAAGTGTGTTTTGTCTAAAAGAATCCCAAACACAACAAATGTAAACAAAAAAGAAAGGATCATTATTCAGCCTTCTTATTGACAGATGATATTTTCCAAGCAGCAACTTGTAGGAAGAGGTTAAAAGCAAGCGCGCGCGGGGGCGAGGGGGGGGGGGGGGTGGATTTAAACAAAATGCAAACATAAAATGGTTCTTGCAGTATGTATTAATTTCATACTGATGTTTCGTTGGCATGCACTATATCTCTAGAACTACATCTGGAAGTGTTGTTTTGTAACATAGGATAAGAAAACAAGACTTACACCGTCAAGACACGGACTCCCCTCCCTCCCCTCCCCTCCCTGGCCACCCCCGTGAGCGCCGCCGGGGGGAAAACCCTAGCCCGCGGGGCGCGGCCCCCTCCTTGATTCTCCCTCCCCTCGCCGCTGCCCCAGCGTGCTGGCGGGCAAAGCCCAGCCAGATCGGGTGGCGGCGGGGCCTATTCCTCCCCCGCGCGGCGCTGGATGGCGCGGGCCATCCTTGTTGGGCGGCGGCGCGGCGCTGGCCCAGGGCGCGGCTAGCTGGTGGCTGCTCGGGTGGCTGGGACGGGCTGGGGGCGTGCCCTGCTCCCGGCGGAGGCGGCGTTTGGGCGCGGCCCAGATCCATCGCGGCTGCGGCTCAGGTGCTCGGGGCCCTTGTGGTGGTGGGGCTCCGGCTCGCCGCAGGTGGTGGCCTGCTCCGGTGGGTGCCCCTGCTGCAGCGCTCCCTGGTGGTGGTGGACCTGCCGGCCCCCGGCCGATCCGGTGATGGCAGGTGCCGCGGGCTGTGCTCGGTGGGTAAGTGGGCTGCCACGGCGTGGTGGTGGCTCATGGCGGTGGTCAGGATCGTCCCACGGTGGCGGCTGGACTTCTTCGGCGTCGGCCCGTTGGTGAGCGGCCTGTGAAGAGCTTCGACCCCTCTTCTCGATGCCCGGGCGCAATCTTCGTCGGTGGAATGGCCCTCTCCCTGCTGCGGTCCATCGCTAGTCCCGCGCTCGGGTAGCAGGACCTCCTCGGGCAGCAGGACCGAGCCCGTCTCGCGCCCGGCAGCAGGATCGAGCTCGCCTCGCGCCCGGCAGCAGGAGCAAGCTAGTCTCGCGCCTGGAGCTGTAGGACGAATCGATGGACTTGTGTGCCCCGGGATCCTATCGTCTCTTCCGTTGGGGTAGCGGCGGGTGTCGGTTGTGGTGGTTCCTAGGTCTTGGATTCCGGGGCGGTGGCCCTGGTGGTGGTTGCGCGGTGCTCACGGGCAGAGCCCGTCGCTTGGTGCTGCCCGGTGGCCATGGCCGTGTGGGCGGCGTGGTTGTCAGGGTGCGGCGTTCGATGGCAGTGAGTATTGGCCGGGGTGAAAACCTGCTCTTTCTTCGGACAGACCGGCGGCGGCATAGCTTGTTCCCTTCTTGAATGCGTCGTTGCGGCTCTCATTGTATGTCGTGTGGCTCCGGGGGAAACCTTGATCCTCGGATCGGGCGGTGGCGGCGCTCCCGTGTCGTACCCTTCCTGAAGGCACCGTCTTGGAGCCCACAGTTCGTCGTATGCGGCTGCATCTCTTCGTGGTGGCGTGTTCACTGGTGGAGTCCCGGTTGCTCGAGTAGTGCTGGGGGTCGTGTTGCTGCGCTCAGCGCCTATGTATCCCGCCTTGGGTGTGTGCGTGTGTTGTGGTGGTGTGCGTCTGTACCTGGATGTTGTTGGTCATTGCTTTATTTCTAAAGCGGGGCGAAAGCCTTTTTCGGTAATATAGGATAAATTATTATCCGGTGATACTTCTCTTATGAGGTGACAAAAATAGGAGACATATTGGACCTAGTTGTCTGGCCAGGGAAATTTCCATGTATTCTGGCTGAAGCAAGGATGACACAACTTAAAACTTAGATTGTGTAAAATGCTACAACATTAATAATTCCTGAAGCATAGCTGACAAATGAACCATTGGTTGACCCACAGCAGTTCCTTGCTGCACTAATTCATAACCTTGAGTTCCAATTGTAAAAGGCCTAGTGTACGACTGTATAGCTGACATACTAGCTACATCCAGCCCCTCCTTTGACAATCCCTTAGTATTCATCTCATGTGTCACATAAAGGAAAAATTTGAAAAAGAAACTCAAAGTAAGTGAACTGCGAAATTCAACCATTCCACCTGGTGCATTCTCTGCTAGTGGGATGTCCTCTTTTAACAAATTAAAGGCCTCATCCAACAAGCCATAGTCCATCTTGTTTCTAACAAGCAAACTTTCAGTTTTTCCAGCTGTGAGTGGAACTGCAGCTACCCCTCCATAGACAATAGAGACATCAGATACTATCCAGCTACCTTCAGCTTCTGTTATATGCACACGCATCCCAGCATTCACCAAAGCAATGTCATCCTGCCTTCTATGTGCCTGTTTAAATTCTTTGACATACTCAAATGGTCCTGTCCATGGTAGTATAACAGAGAGCAATATTTCATCATCCTTCAAATCAACTTTACGGTAACCAAGAAAGAAATCTTTTGCAATCGTGGTCCTAACATTATTGTTAACATCAATTATCTGGAATTTTGCACCTGTAGCCATCCAAAGTGGATTTAGGTCTGATATTGGACTAGCAGTACAAATGTTACCACCAACAGAAGCAACATTCCTGATTTGTGTTCCAGCAAACCATTTTAACTGTCCTAGTATTGCCTGGCAAGACGAAGTTTGATGAGAACCGCACTCTGCAATAACTTTTTTTAGGAACATCTGGAGCCATGCAAGTTTAACTGCAGAACCGATTCGTATGCCTTCTTCTTCCATTTTGAGGGTTTGAAGCTCTGGAACATGCATAATTGAGATCATGACCTTATATTGAGCATTCTTGAACTTTGTTTCAACTCCCACTTCGGAGTTACCAATGATAAGTTTAGCATCTGGGTAGCATGATTTCAGCTGCAGTAGCTGCTCTAGTTTAAGAGGTCTATACCACCGAATCCCATTAAGCCCATTCAATTTAAGTGGCATAATTTTTCTCAACTGAAGTTCTGGAGGAAAAATGAGCTCCTTCTCATTGTATGCATTTCCATCAATTTCATTATATGAACTAGGTAAGTAGGTTTTCACCAAAGACAATAATGAAGATTCATTAGCATCAACATCTGTCTCATTTCTGCATGAACATGGCTTCCCAGTTGAAGGGCAGATAGCTTGGCCATTAGCATTTTCTGAAAGTGAAGCAGTGTAGAAGGAATCATCTGTTATTGCAAAAACACCGAAGGCATCTATTATTGGTCTGTAGCCAGTACAGCGACACAAATTTCCTGCAAGGTTGTCTTCAATCCGCTCTTTGGTAGGGGGATATTTACTTGATCTCAGCAGTGCATACATGGACATCACAAAACCAGGGGTGCAAAATCCACATTGTGAACCATGTGCCTCGGCAAATCGTTCCTGTGATGGACGTAGAGCATCACGAGAAAGGCAAATAGGTATGAAATGGATGTAGGGAACTGATGAATGTATTTTCCTTCAGAATTCCACTTTTTTTTTCTTGGCATACAGTAGAATACTAGGCTGTCAAAAATAAAAACAAAATGGACATGTAACAGCTTCATTCATGTCCACATTTCCAATAAAATGGATTTTAAGCAATAAACTCTGTGATAGTAAACAAGCTTAATGAATGGGTAGGGTTTTCATCACTCCACTTCACATCTTTGGACACATTTGACCTGATTACATAATATGGAATATTTTATAATCAAAATATAACCTGTCAAAATAATAAATTATACAGTTGAAATGCATTTTCCTATAATGAACAAAATTAATGCTATCATTTGATCTATTTAATATTCCTACCATGCCAACTGGGTTGCTTTGAGTTGTGCTCATCAAGTTCTGCTATTTTTGTCAGTCATGGTTGACCTCTGTACTACTACCCTTATAGTAAAATTTTATCTACGGTTAAATCATTTAAAGGTGTGCCAGTTCATTAGATGATATTGATGTGCCTCTATCATCTAAACAGGCTAACGCCACATGTCAGAATTAGACCTGATGCAAAACCACACCCCACCTACTGCATATACATGGGTAGGCTTTACAGCTAAAAAGTATTAACCTGTGACCTGTGAGGAAATATGCAACTCGTATTTTCATGAGGTCATAGGCCAATATATATGCACGTACAGGTGTGGTAAATACGCAGAAAATCCCGTATACAATTGGGATATTACATGGCTATATGCCTACATATATAACTCTAACATAACCAACAGAACACCATATTACGAAAAAAAAAGATTCCATATTCACCATTTCACCAGCCAGTATGGAAATAAATTTAAAAACAATACTATCTTTTACCTTAGTTAAAATCATTTTGGTAACAGAGTAGCTGCCACATGGATATCTACAAGTCATTCAAAAACAGTGCATCACCTGGACTAGGTGCAAACCTCGCCGGCGATCACCAATTCCCTCGACTGTGATTATGTGCATTCCTTCCAAAGAATAAAGTGGAGCCAAGCATGCGTTTATTGCAAAGTGCCTAAATAAAGTAATTATGTTGGGTCAAAATGGAGCCCAGAGTCAAGAAATAGGCCATAACCACAAAACATGCATAACAGTTAATATATGTGATCTGCATTCACCCCTTAAAATGGCTCATTAGAAATGCACACTATTATACCAGTTAAACACACAATAGGTTAAGAAATGCAAGCAAGCTACAGCTTGCAAATGCATGCTGTGTTTCGGCTAGAGAAAGGCCAGTTGTCGAAGAATACATACTGAAATAAGGGTGAACGTATTGCAGAATCTGTTTCCAAATTGCTTGGGGGACAAAGTAAAATGGATTGGAATGACTCCATCCCCAATATAACAGAATGGAATGGAACGGTTCCAGCTAACTGTTTGGTACAAAGAATGGAGCTGTTCCAGATTTTGTTTGGTTGAGGATGGGATGGAACAGGATGATTCCATTATGTGTTTGGTTGGAGGAATGGGATGTAATGAATATGGTAAGTCACCTCTTGCATAGAAAGGGTGAGGATACCTCTTAGTATGCTGTGTTTCAACAATAACTCATTTGCATTTTGAGCACCAATTTATTCGAACTTTCAGCAACAATAACTCAAATTAGGTTGTTGAGGCGGACGTAAAATAAGATGTAATCTCACTGGGATTTACGTCTTGTTTGGTTGGAGGAATGGGATTTGCATTTTTGGAGTTTGTGCATCTTCTCTAAAACTTGTTGAAAGAATATGATCCTCACTGGGATTTCTTTGTAGTTTGATCATAGCATGAGACCATGATAGTGCAGGCCCCACATCCAGCTTCACCACATCCAAGTTTTGTTCCTCGAAGGCCGATATCTACAATAAGTAGCTAGACAGAAATTAGAGCATAGTTAGTAAACCAGCATATGTAGATGATTCAGGTACTATGTGTTAACTGCTAGTAAGTTTTACTGCATCTTTGTCATGCCTTCTTCCGTTGGAACTTAGAAGCCTGACACTCAAGAAACGGATCCCGTCAGCCGTGATCCGTTTGACAACTAACAGGTTCAGAGGCGCATCAAGGCAGGGTATGTGTGTGTGTGTGGGGCCTGCGTGCCAGCGTGTAAGGCGAGTGCATGTACCCGTATGCCTATAGATAAGGACCAACAACTTGTACTGGGCAGAAAAGAAAATGAATGGAAACTGAATTCTGCATCTCATCCCCCGTTTCCCTCTGTTTCTCATCCCCTTCCTGTGATTCACGTAGTGGGATACTACAGTTGGTACTCAGAGCTTTGTTTGGTCTGGCTGCGCTCCGTAATCCCTCGATCCTACCGGTAACATCGACCAGCTGGTTGGGAATCGCTCTCGGGTTTGATTCCCGTAAATCCGAAGTTGGCGTTCGGTTTTTTTTTTTTGAAACTAAGTTGGCGTTCGGTTGATTTGAGGGGAGTTGCACTGGCACCAGTCTCCAAGCCTTCCGCAC
Source organism: Triticum timopheevii (assembly GCA_963921465.1). NCBI lineage: Eukaryota > Viridiplantae > Streptophyta > Magnoliopsida > Poales > Poaceae > Triticum > Triticum timopheevii. The sequence continues at coordinate 105,585,609 of OY997272.1, read as the reverse complement.
AAACTCAATTCGTTTTAGAGAAGATGGGGGTGCTCCAAAAATCTCTGGAGGAGGTCATCTCCACGCTGAAGGGATTCGGCACCTAGCTTGATGCCGTCGCCGTCGATGTGAAGGGCAACAGTGAGGAGGTCGTTTGCCTCACCAAGCAGGTGGATGATTTCGGGGTGGATCTTGAAGAAATTCGCCGTCAACAGCTCACCGCCGTTAAGGCCAAGCGCTTGGAGACGGAGGACACCGGGCAGCGTCCTTCAGAGACGACTGTTTCCGGGGCACAGCCGCACGCCGTCCTCGCCAACAATGGCAGACCCCTGCTTCCGGAACCATCGCGTGCACGCAAGTTCGGGGATCCGTCCCGCGTCGGCGCTACGGGCAGCGACGGTGGTGGATTTCTTGCCAAACCACTCAAGCACCACTTCCCCAAGTTCAATGGTGAACATCCGCTGTTGTGGATCGATTTGGCCTACACATATTTCACCATGTACTCTGTTCCTTCGGCTCACTGGGTGGCTACGGCGACTTTGTACCTCGAGGGCCATGCCGCGTTATGGTTCCGTGCATACAAGCGTCGCCATGCCCAGCCAAGTTGGACAACATTTATCGCAGCGGTGGTTGACGAATTTGGTCAGGAGGAGTATGAGGGACAAATGTCCAAGAAGATGAATAGATTGGAAGTTTTTCCGAAAAAAAACAGGCTCTGTTCCTGAATACAAGGCTGCCATTGAATCATGTATGTATCACCTTCTCTCCCTGGATGAATCCTTGAGTAGTCGCTGGTTCGTCTCTCAGTTTGTCTTTGGCCTCCGCGACGAGCTGCGAGCTGCCGTCCGCCTGCTGGCGCCATCAAGCGTGACCCGCGCTGCCTCCTTGGCACGCATACAGGAGGAGGAGGCGGAACACCAGCGAGCTCGCACGCAGCCTCCCGCGCCCACCAAACATCCCACGGTGGGCACTGCACTTCCTCTGGGATCGGCTGTGGTCCCTGTTGGCGCCGGTGGGCGGGCTGAACTGCCGAGCCGCGCGGCCACCGACGAATACTCTCGGGAGCGCCAACTCCGGGATTTTCGTCATACCAACGGCCTTTGCTTCAAGTGTAGTGACAAGTACTCTAAGGACCATCAATGCAAGAAGCCAACACATGTCCTGATCATTGAAGTTGGGGAGTTTGGTGAAGTTCTATCTGATGATACAGTTCATGCTCTGAACTTGCTTGATGGTAGGTCTGATGCTGCTCCAGCTGCAGAGTGTTGCACAATCTCGGTTCATGCTGTCTCAGGTACCGAAGACAATTCCACTATTCACATAAGAGCAATGGTTGGCAACCAGGTGATGTTGTTGTTAGTCGATTCTGGTAGTTCTCACTCCCTTGTGAATGCTGCTTTTGCTGATCGAGCTGGGTGTACAATCACCAAGATATCTCCTATCAACGTCAAGGTGGCCAATGGTCAGGCGATGAATTTTATATCAGCGGTTGAAGGGCTACAATGGTGGTCTCATGGCGCCACATTTTGTGATGACATGTGTGTTCTTGAGCTGGGCGCATATGACGCAGTGTTGGGCATGGATTGGTTATCCAAATGTGGTTTGATGACTTGTGACTGGGCTGGCAAGGTCTTGTCTATATAAGAGGCAGATGGACTTCCCGTACAAGAAAAGGACTTGCCTTGCCGTCCAAATCATCAAAATCTAACCAAATTCGGACTTCTCACGACCTCCGGCCCGGATGTCCGGCTCTAGGCCCGGATGATCCGGCCAAGCCCAGATTTCTGACAGCAGTCCACTAATCGGGCTGCAACTTTTGCATACGAACTCGGATTAAGATGATTGTTATATGAAAATCAACCGCCTCGACGAGACGCACAACTTTGCTGTTGAACACTTTTTGATCTGAGGTCATCTTGAGGGAGTTTCGGGCTGTTTTCTAACATCTGCAGCAGAAAAACTTGTCCGGACGTCCGGACGATTGCCCGGACTGTCCGGCCTTTACCCGGATCATCCGGGAGTTGATCCAGATCATCCGGCTTCATCCCTAACCTTCTGGAATCTTAGTGCTTCAATTACCCGGATGATCCGGACCCCGGCCCGGATGATCCGGCCAACATTGGTGCAGCGCACGGTTTTGCCTATAACTTTTGCATACGACCTCGGATGGGGACGATCTTTATATCAGAATCTTCCGTTTCGACGAGACGAAGAACTTTGCAGTTGTAACTTTTTCCATCAGAGGCCATCTTGGGGGCGTAATCAGCCGAATACTGTTCTGAACACAAAATCTCAATACTTGAAATACAACTTCGGCCTTAGAGATGAGATCGGATGGCTATGGCCCAAATATCAAAATTTCTCCTTTTGACGATATGGAACTTTCTCGCTTTGATCATTTTTCCATTTGAGACCTTCTTAATTACGTTTTTGACCATGCCAAAATCTGGTGTCAACACATGCCCCCCTATTTTTCGGCAAAACTTGTGTCCCGAAAAATAACTTGCACGAAGTTTGTTCTAAGCACGATGTCAACACTCCATCGGCCGTTTTGTACGTGCTTTGGACGATAAGTATATATCGGCCATTTAGATTAGCAACAAAAATGAAGCTAATCGAACATATAATGATTTGGTAATACCCTTTCATGATGTAAAAAATTATATTGCATCCATGGGTCAAAATAAGTCCACGGAGGGTAACCAGTCATACCTGAGGATGAATTCCATGGCATATGCATTAATGACATAGTTGAAGAATATGGATGTTGTTTGAACCGAAGATTCTTATGTGCAAACCCTCGACTTGGTTGTTCGAAGATTGCACTCTTCTCTTTCTTCACCTTTGTCGCACTTATTGCAACAGAATCTTGCATATTATTCTTGTTTTTAGTGTTGGGGAACATTGCAGAAAATAAAAAAAATTCCTACGGTTTCACCAAGATCCATCTATGAGTTCATCTAAGCAATGAGTCATGGGAGAGAGATTGCATCTACATACCACTTATAGATCGCGAACGGAAGCGTTCACTAGAACATGGATGATGGAGTCGTACTCGCCGTGATCCAAATCACCGATGACCGAGTGCCGAACGGATGGCACCTCCGCGTTCAACACACATATGGAGCGGATGACGTCTCCTCCTTCTTGATCCAGCAAGGGGGAAGGAGAGGTTGAGGAAGATGGCTCCAGCAGCAGCACGACAGCGTGGTGTTGGTGGAGAAGCAGCACTCCGGCAGGGCTTCGCCAAGCACGTGACGAAGGAGGAGAGGTGTAGCAAGGGAGAGGGAGGCGCCAAGATGCAAGGGTGTGGCTGCCCCCTCCCTCCCCCCTTTATATAGGCCCCCCAGGAGGGGCGCCGGCCCTGGGAGATCCAATCTCCCAAGGGGGCGGCGACCAGGGGGGTTGGAGTACCCCCCAAGGCAAGTGCCCCCACCCACCCTAGGGTTTCAACCCTAGGTGCAGGGGGTGGGCCTAGGGGGGCGCACCAGCCCACTATGGGCTGGTTCCCCTTCCCACTTCAGCCCGTGGGGCCCTCCGGGATGGGTGGCCCCACCCGGTGGACCCCCGGGACCCTGCCGGTGGTCCCGGTACAATACCGGGAGACCCCGAAACTTTCCCGATGGCCGAAACAGCACTTCCTATATATAATTCTTTACCTCCGGACCATTCCAAAACTCCTCGTGATGCCCGGGATCTCATCCAGGACTCCGAACAACATTTGGTTTGCTGCATACTCATATTCATACAACCCTAGCGTCACCGAACGTTAAGTGTGTAGACCCTACGGGTTCGGGAGACATGTAGACATGACCGAGACGGCTCTCCGGTCAATAACCAACAGCGGGATCTGGATACCCATGTTGGCTCCCACATACTCCTCGATGATCTCATCGGATGAACCACGATGTCGAGGGTTCAAGCAACCCCCTATAATATTCTCTTTGTCAGACGGTATGTTACATGCCCGAGACTTGATTGTCGGTATCCCAATACCTCGTTCAGTCTCGTTACCGGCAAGTCACTTTACTCATACCGTAATGCATGATCCCGTGACCAAACACTTGGTCACTTTGAGCTCATTATGATGATGCATTACCGAGTGGGTCCAGAGATACCTCTCCGTCATACGGAGTGACAAATCCCAGTCTCGATCCGTGTCAACCCAACAGACACTTTCATAGATACCTGTAGTGCACCTTTATAGTCACCCAGTTACGTTGTGACGTTTGGTACACCCAAAGCACTCTTACGGTATCCGGGAGTTACACGATCTCATGGTCTAAGGAAGAGATACTTGACATTGAAAAAGCTCTAACAAAACGAACTACACGATCTTGTGCTATGCTTAGGATTGGGTCTTGTCCATCACATCATTCTCCTAATGATGTGATCCCGTTGTCAATGACATCTAATGTCCATAGTCAGGAAAGCACGGCTATCTGTTGACCAACGAGCTAGTCAACTAGAGGCTTACTAGGGACGTATTAGGTCTAAGTATTCACACGTGTATTATGATTTCTGGATAATATAGTTATAGCATGAATAAAGACAATTATCATGAACTAGGAAATATAATAATAATCCTTTTATTATTGCCTCTAGGGCATATTTCCAACAGTCTCTCACTTGCACTAGAGTCAATAATCTAGTTACATTGTGATGAATCGAACACCCATAGAGTTCTGGTGTTGATCATGTTTTGCTCGCGAGAGAGGTTTAGTCAAGGATCTGCGACATTCAGATCCGTATGTACTTTGCAAATATCTATGTCTCCATCTTGAACATTTTCACGGATGGAGTTGAAACGACGCTTGATGTGCCTGGTAATCTTGTGAAATTTGGGCTCCTTCGCAAGGGCAATAGCTCCAGTGTTGTCACAGAAGAGTTTAATCGGCCCCGACGCATTGGGTATGACTCCTAGGTCGGTGATGAACTCCTTCACCCAAATATCTTCATGCGCTGCCTCCGAGGCTGCCATGTACTCCGCTTCACATGTAGATCCCGCCATGATGCTCTGCTTGCAGCTGCACCAGCTTACTACTCCACCATTCAACATATACACGTATTCGGTTTGTGACTTAGAGTCATCCAGATCTGTGTCGAAGCTAGCGTCGACGTAACCTTTTACGGCGAGCTCTTCATCACCTCCATAAACGAGAAACATGTCCTTTGTCCTTTTCAGGTACTTCAGGATATTCTTGACCATTGTCTAGTGTTCCTTGCCGGGATTACTTTGGTACCTTCCTACCAAACTTACGGCAAGGTTTACATCAGGTCTGGTACACAGCATGGCATACATAATAGATCCTATGGCTGAAGCATAGGGGATGACACTCATCTCTTCTTTATCTTTTGCCGTGGTCGGGCATTGAGCCGAGCTCAATCTCACACCTTGCAGTACAGGCAAGAACCCTTTCTTGGACTGATCCATTTTGAACTTCTTCAAAATCTTATCAAGGTATGTGCTTTGTGAAAGACCTATGAGGCGTCTCGATCTATCCCTATAGATCTTGATGCCTAATATGTAAGCAGCTTCTCCAAGGTCCTTCATTGAAAAACACTTATTCAAGTAGGCCTTAATGCTGTCCAAAAGTTCTATATCATTTCCCATCAAAAGTATGTCATCTACATATAATATGAGAAATGCTACAGAGCTCCCACTCACTTTCTTGTAAACGCAGGCTTCTCCATAAGTCTGCATAAACCCAAATGCTTCGATCATCTCATCAAAGCGAATGTTCCAACTCCGAGATACTTGCACCAGCCCATAAATGGATCGCTGGAGCTTGCATACTTTGTCAGCATTCTTAGGATCGACAAAACCCTTCGGCTGCATCATATACAGTTCTTCCTTAAGATGCCCGTTAAGGAATGCCGTTTTGACGTCCATCTGCCATATCTCATAATCATAGTATGCAGCAATTGCTAACATGATTCGGACGGACTTCAGCTTCGCTACGAGAGAGAATGTCTCATCGTAGTCAATCCCTTGAACTTGTCGATAACCCTTAGCGACAAGTCGAGCTTTATAGACGGTAATATTACCATCCGCGTCCGTCTTCTTCTTAAAGATCCATTTGTTTTCTATCGCTCGCCGATCATCAGGCAAGTCTGTCAAAGTCCATACTTTGTTTTCATACATGGATTCTATCTCGGATTGCATGGCTTCAAGCCATTTGTTGGAATCTGGGCCCACCATCTCTTATTCATAGTTCGAAGGTTCACCGTTGTCTAACAACATGATTTCCAGGACAGGGTTGCCATACCACTCTGGTGTGGAACGTGTCCTAGTGGACCTACGAGGTTCAGTAGCAACTTGATCCGAAGTACCTTGATCAAAATCATTAATTTCCTCTCCAGTTGGCGTAGGCACCACAGGAACATTTTCCTGAGCTGCACTACTTTCCGGTTCAAGAGGTAGTACTTCATCGAGTTCTACTTTCCTCCCACTTACTTTTTTCGAGAGAAACTCTTTTTCTAGAAAGGATCCATTCTTGGAAACAAAGGTCTTGCCCTCGGATCTTAAGTAGAAGGTATACCCAATGGTTTCCTTAGGGTATCCTATGAAGACGCATTTTTCCGACTTGGGTTCGAGCTTTTCAGGTTGTAATTTCTTGACATAAGCATCGCATCCCCAAAATTTTAGAAACGACAGCTTAGGTTTCTTCCCAAACCATAATTCATATGGTGTCGTCTCAACGGATTTAGACGGTGGCCTATTTAAAGTGAATGTAGCTGTCTCTAGAGCGTATCCCCAAAATGATAGCGGTAAATCGGTAAGAGACATCATAGATCGCACCATATCCAATAGAGTGCGATTACGATGTTCGGACACACCGTTACGCTGAGGTGTTCCAGGCGGCGTGAGTTGTGAAATGATTCCACATTTCCTTAAGTGTGTACCAAATTTGTGACTTAAGTATTCTCCTCCACGATCTGATCGTAGGAACTTTATCTTTCGGTCACGTTGATTCTCTACCTCATTCTGAAATTCCTTGAACTTTTCAAAGGTCTCAGACTTGTGTTTCATTAAGTAGACATACCCATATCTACTCAAGTCATCGGTGAGAGTGAGAACATAACGATATCCTCCGCGAGCCTCAACGCTCATTGGACCGCACACATCGGTATGTATGATTTCCAATAAGTTGGTTGCTCGCTCCATTGTTCCGGAGAACGGAGTCTTGGTCATTTTGCCCATGAGGCATGGTTCGCACGTGTCAAATGATTCATAATCAAGAGACTCTAAAAGTCCATCAGCATGGAGCTTCTTCGTGCGCTTGACACCAATGTGACCAAGGCGGCAGTGCCACAAGTATGTGGGACTATCGTTATCAACTTTACATCTTTTGGTATTCACGCTATGAATATGTGTAACATTACGCTCGAGATTCATTAAGAATAAACCATTGACCATCGGGGCATGACCACAAAACATATCTCTCATATAAATAGAACAACCATTATTCTCGGATTTAAATGAGTAGCCATCTCGTATCAAACGAGATCCAGATACAATGTTCATGCTCAAACTTGGCACTAAATAACAATTATTGAGGTTCATAACTAATCCCATAGGTAAATGTAGAGGTAGCGTGTCAACGACGATCACATCGACCTTGGAACCATTCCCGACGCGCATCGTCACCTCGTCCTTCGCCAGTCTCCGCTTATTCCGCAGCTCCTGCTGTGAGTTACAAATATGAGTAACGGCACCGGTATCAAATACCTAGGAGTTACTACGAGTACTGGTAAGGTACACATCAATTACATGTATATTAAATATACCTTTAGTGTTGCCGGCCTTCTTGTCCGCTAAGTATTTGGGGCAGTTCCGCTTCCAGTGACCCTTCCCCTTGCAATAAAAGCACTCAGTCTCAGGCTTGGGTCCATTCTTTGACTTCTTCCCGGCAGCTGGCTTACCGGGCGCGGCAACATCTTTGCCGTCCTTCTTGAAGTTCTTCTTACCCTTGCCCTTTTTAAACTTAGTGGTCTTATTGACCATCAACACTTGATGTTCTTTCTTGATTTCAACCTCTGCTGACTTCAGCATGGAAAATACTTCAGGAATGGTCTTCACCATCCCCTGCATATTGTAGTTCAACACGAAGCTCTTGTAGCTCGGTGGGAGCGACTGAAGGATTCTTTCAATGACCGCCTCGTCCGGGAGGTTGATCTCCAGCTGGGACAGGCGGTTGTGCAACCCAGACATTTTGAGTATATGCTCACTGACAGAACTGTTTTCCTCCATCTTACAACTATAGAACTTGTCGGAGACTTCATATCTCTCGACCCGGGCATGAGCTTGAAAAACCATTTTCAGCTCCTCGAACATCTCATATGCTCCGTGCTTCTCAAAACGCTTTTGGAGCCCCGGTTCTAAGCTGTAAAGCATGCCACACTGAACGAGGGAGTAATCATCAGCACGTGACTGCCAAACGTTCATAACGTCTTGGTTCTCTGGGATGGGTGCTTCACCTAGCGGTTCATCTAGGACATATGCTTTCTTGGCTGCTATGAGGATGATCCTCAGGTTCCGGACCCAGTCCGAATAGTTGCTGCCATCATCTTTCAGCTTGGTTTTCTCTAGGAACGTGTTGAAGTTCATGTTGACATGAGCATTGGCCATTTGATCTACAAGACATATTTTGCAAAAGCTTTAGACTAAGTTCATGATAATTAAGTTCATCTAATCAAATTATTGAATGAACTCCCACTCAGATTTGACATCCCTCTAGTCATCTAAGTGTTACACAATCCGAGTCGACTAGGCCGTGTCCGATCATCACGTGAGACGGACTAGTCATCATCGGTGAACATCCCCATGTTGATCGTATCTTCCATACGACTCATGTTCGACCTTTCGGTCTCTTGTGTTCCGAGGCCATGTCTGTACATGCTAGGCTCGTCAAGTTAACCCTAAGTGTTCTGCATGTGTAAATCTGTCTTACACCCATTGTATGTGAACGTAAGGATCTATCACACCCGATCATCACGTGGTGCTTCGAAACGACGAACTTTAGCAATGGTGCACAGTTAGGGGGAACACTTTCTTGAAATTATTATAAGGGATCATCTTATTTACTACCGTCGTTCTAAGTAAACAAGATGCATAAACATAATAAACATCACATGCAATTATATAAAGTAGTGACATGATATGGCCAATATCATATAGCTCCTTCGATCTCCATCTTCGGGGCTCCATGATCATCTTCGTCACCGGCATGACACCATGATCTCCATCATCATGATCTCCATCATCGTGTCTTCATGAAGTTGTCACGCCAGCGACTACTTCTACTTCTATGGCTAACGCGTTTAGCAATAAAGTATAGTAATTTACATGGCGTTCTCCAATGACATGCAGGTCATACAAAAATAAAGACAACTCCTATGGCTCCTTCCGCTTGTCATACTCATCGACATGCAAGTCGTGATTCCTATTACAAGAACATGATCTCATACATCACAATATATCAATCATCATTCATCACAACTTCTAGCCATATCACATCAAATGACAATTGCTGCAAAAACAAGTTAGACGTCCTCTAATTGTTGTTGCATCTTTTACGTGGCTGCAATTGGGTTCTAGCAAGAACGTTTTCTTACCTACGAATAACCACAACGTGATTTTTGTCAACTTCTATTTACCCTTCATAAGGACCCTTTTCGTCGAATCCGCTCCAACTAAAGTAGGAGAGACAGACACCCGCTAGCCACCTTATGCAACTAGTGCATGTTAGTCGGTGGAACCTGTCTCACATAAGCGTACGTGTAAGGTCGGTCCGGGCTGCTTCATCCCACAATACCGCTGAAGCAAGAAAAGACTAGTAGCGACAAGCAAGTTAACAAGATCTACGCCCACAAGAAAATTGTGTTATACTCGTGCAATAGAGAACTACGCATAGACCTAGCTCATGATGCCACTGTTGGGGAACATTGCAGAAAATAAAGAAAAATTCCTACGGTTTCACCAAGATCCATCTATGAGTTAATCTAAGTAACGAGTCATGGGAGAGAGATTACATCTACATAACACTTGTAGATCGCGAGTGGAAGCGTTCACTAGAACATGGATGATGGAGTCGTACTCGCCGTGATCCAAATCATCGATGACCGAGTGCCGAACGGACGGCACCTCCGCGTTCAACTCACGTACGGAGCGGATGACGTCTCCTCCTTCTTGATCCAGCAAGGGGGAAGGAGAGGTTGAGGAAGATGGCTCCAGCAGCAGCACGACGGCGTGGTGTTGGTGGAGAAGCAGCACTCCGGCAGGGCTTCGCCAAGCACGTGACGGAGGAGGAGAGGTGTAGCAGGGGAGAGGGAGGCACCAAGATGCAAGGGTGTGGCTTCCCCCTCCCTCACCCCCTTTATATAGGTCCCCAGGGGGGGCGCGGCCCTGGGAGATCCAATCTCCCAAGGGGGCGGCGGCCAGGGGGTTGGAGTACCCCCCAAGGCAAGTGGGGTGCCCCCCACCCTAGGGTTTCAACCCTAGGCGCAGGGGGTGGGCCTAGGGGGGCGCACCAGCCCACTATGGGCTGGTTCCCCTTCCCACTTCAGCCCGTGGGGCCCTCCAAGATGGGTGGCCCCACCTGGTGGACCCCCGGGACCCTTCTGGTCGTCCCGGTACAATACAGGGAGACCCCAAAACTTTCCCGATGGCCGAAACAACACTTCCTATATATATAATTCTTTACCTCTGGACCATTCCGAAACTCCTCGTGACGTCCGGGATCTCATCCGGGACTCCGAACAACATTCGGTTTGCTGCATACTCATATTCATACAACCCTAGCGTCACCGAACCTTAAGTGTGTAGACCCTACGGGTTCGGGAGACAGGTAGACATGACCGAGACGGCTCTCCAATCAATAACCAACAGTGGGATCTGGATACCCATGTTGGCTCCCACATACTCCTCGATGATCTCATCAGATGAACCACGATGTTGAGGGTTCAAGCAACCCCGTATACTATTCCCTTTGTCAGACGGTATGTTACATGCCCGAGACTCGATCGTCGGTATCCCAATACCTCGTTCAGTCTCGTTACCGGCAAGTCACTTTACTCGTACCGTAATGCATGATCCCGTGACCAAACACTTGGTCACTTTGAGCTCATTATGATGATGCATTACTGAGTGGGCCCAAAGATACCTCTCCGTCATACGGAGTGACAAATCCTAGTCTCGATCCGTGTCAACCCAACAGACACTTTCAGAGATACCTGTAGTGCACCTTTATAGTCACCCAGTTACGTTGTGACGTTTGGTACACCCAAAGCACTCTTACGGTATCCGGGAGTTACACGATCTCATGGTCTAAGGAAGAGATACTTGACATTGAAAAAGCTCTAGCAAAACGAACTACACGATCTTGTGCTATGCTTAGGATTGGGTCTTGTCCATCACATCATTCTCCTAATGATGTGATCCCGTTGTCAATGACATCTAATGTCCATAGTCAGGAAACCACGACTATCTGTTGACCAACGAGCTAGTCAACTAGAGGCTTACTAGGGACGTATTAGGTCTAAGTATTCACACGTGTATTACGATTTCCGGATAATACAGTTATATCATGAATAAAGACAATTATAATGAACAAGGAAATATAATAATAATCCTTTTATTATTGCCTCTAGGGCATATTTCCAACATTTAGTACTTCCTTTGGGAACCCATGCCATGTTCATCTTTTCAAGTTCTTGTGCACTAAGCTTTTGTACTTTCTTCTTTTGCCAATACGGTAAGCCGAGTGGGCACCCCAGCTACGATTTTCTTTGAAGTAAGGGCAATTCTTGTTTTATCTTGGGCACTCTCAACTTCCTCCCTTCAGATTTGGCACTTGATTGACTCTCAACAATTGATTGCTTCATCTCATTGCCTTTAGTAGCCAATGTCAACATTTTAGTTGGCTCTTTTTCTTTTGAGATCAAAATCTGAAGTAGCACTCTTACAACCATCTCTTTTAACGCGGTAAACTTGCTTGACCACCTCCTTTCTATTCCTAGAGCACTAGACCGATTCCTTATGATCGAAACGGTCTTTAGCATGTGATTGTTCAAATGCTGATCTTCTCAGAGCTGCATAATATTGGTTAGATGGTCTAAAATAAGATGGAAAGTGTGCCCTCGTATCATACCTGTCCCATGATGGATATGGATCTATATGAGCATAGGGAGGCATCCACGGCATTGGCATTGGCGGCCCAAAATAAGGATATGAATATGTTGCATTAAAATTTGCACTTTGCCAATACCGATCCTCATATTTGCGCCTTGGGGGTGGTCTTGGTTTCTTTGCATGATTTGACCGATAAGTATTCTTCTCTTCACTCTTCTTTTGATATTTATCCAATAGTTCAGCAAAGGTGATTTTTGATCTCTTACACTTGCGCTTATTTCGGCCTTTGTTTCGTTTGGTTGTGCTTGCACCAATCATTGGATTTGCTTGTTGCCCCCCAGTCCTTGGCGTCTCCATTGTAGCTTCGATGGAATTCTCGCCCTCAAAATTATGTTCATTATGCTCTTCAACAACTTTTTTACTTGAAAGCTTGACCCCATCACCTGCAGTTTTTACCTCCTCTTTAAATGGATCGGCTTGAAGCAGCCGATGCAAAATCTTTCTGCCATCGAGACCAATCGGAATAGAGTGGTCATCTCTTGGTGTCTCAATAAATTTCAATCGTCCTTTATCAATGGCCAATTTAACTATTTGACAAAACATACTGCAATCCTCAAAATTATGTTTGAACGAATGATGCAACCTACAATACATTCGTCCTTGAATTGATGGCTTGACATGGTGATCAAGAATTCTTATGTAATTATTTTTCAGCAATAAATCAAATATTTGGTCACACATGCTTGAATTGAAGGTAAACTTCTTGCTTTCTAGCCGATCTTGCTGTGTGAACGGCTTTGAAGATAAGCAAACGAATGGTTCAGATTTGGAATCTTCCCATTCGGCTATACATTGTGTTTTCCACTCTATCTCCGGTGTCTTTGGATAAGATATTATATTAGCATCGGATTTCTCAAAAGAAATTAACCTTGGCTTTAAACTTCCGATACGAAAATATTTAGAACACACATGTCTCAATTGATACAAAGTGCAAGCCAAGTAAGAAATAAGCAAAGCTACCCAACTAGATATGAACTTTAGATAAAGCAACAGGGAAAGCTTTGGCCACAACAATAAGTCATTATCGGTCTTTATAAATGGTGCAATGGGTTGACCGATATAGTCTATAACAATTTTGTTGCTAACAAGTAAATTACCCTTCTTCATTGGTCTTTCAAAATTACTTATGAGAATTTTTCTCATAGAAGCATCGACAATAAAGTTGCGACCAAATCGGAAGATAGGCAAGTCACTTGCTAGACATACCTCTTCAATGACGTTGGGAGAGCATGATGGTTGTATCACTTGAATAATACTTCGTTCCACTTTTGAATGACACTCCAATGCCTTGGCATCCTCTTTTTATTTGATAGACTCGGTACACATACTATTTGATTCGGCTTTTTTAATAACCAAATTAACTTTGTTATCCGAATCACCACTCTTTCTTTCTTTGATTCGCAAGGTTGCTTGTTCTTGTCTAAATTCAGCAAACATTGCAGCTAGTCTATCTTTAAGCTTTTTTCGACCAATTTCAGTCCAATCTTCATCGGATTGCCCCCCAATACTTTGAGACGCTTTCGGCAATGGTGTGTTGCCGAAATTCTGTAATTGTGCAGGGGCAACATGATATGCTACGTTACTAGGTAAAGACACATGCGCTCTAGTAGAATTCTCACTTATTCGGCCATGAGCATGAAGGTGCGGAGCCGAATCACGAATATCTACAATTGCGTATGGTGCCGAAAAATTCGTAGCATGATTTGTAGCATATGATGTTTGAGGGTAATTGGCCGAATAACTACTAGTAGCATGGCCAATTCCCCTATCCACCGGCACGTTTGGATTAACATACTGCAAGTTATTTGCCGATGAATAAAAAGTTGAAACACTTTGTTGCATACTATTGGAAGTTCCTACATGGGGTGTCTCAACATGATTAACCGAACTCATCATGTTGTTCATCGGCATATAGATTTGTGGGGTTGCCGATGCATAGGAGTTGGGATACATATATTGCATGTTGCTAAAATTATATGAAGTTGAAGCATGAAGATTATTCTGAATCGGCTGTTGCACATAATTAGATGCATGATTGATAAAACTAGGGCTAGCCAATACAATATGCTCATTAGACGATCTAGCAACAACATATGCATTATTTGCATCTACATAAGTGAATTGGGTATTCATGTTACCTTTGTAGATTGCAAACCCTAGATGACGATCTCTTCGTAGCAACAACGGGCCGGAGACCGTTCAAAGCTTCGTCCCCAGTGGAGTCGCCAAAAAGTGTGTTCGCACACGAACACGTCACCGTGTACCTCCAACGCCGAGGGTGATGCACCGCAGCTCGCGTCGAAGGAGACCCGCCGGAAGCGCGGTACGCAAGACAATCCGGCGGGCGCTTTTGAAGACCCGAAACCCCACATGCCCAGGAGGGACCCCGTCAGGGCGCGTGGTGGCTATGGGCTGCCCTAGGTAGGCCTGACCGCCCCTAGGTCCTCGAGGTTCGCCGCCTTGCAAAAGAAGAACGAACGAAGAATGAGGAAGAAGAAGAACAAGGGAGAAGGAAAAGTAAAGGTAAAAGTGGTATATTGATCTGTCGATTGTGTGTTGTTCAATCGGCCGTCACCTCTTGTCTATATGAGAGGCGGATGGACTTCCCGTACAAGAAAAGGACTTGCCTTGCCGTCCAAATCATCAAAATCTAACCAAATTCGGACTTCTCACGAACTCCAGCCCGGATGTCCGGCTCTAGGCCCAGATGATCCAGCCAAGCCCAAATTTCTAACAACAGTCAGATAGGTAAGAGGTTCATGGCAATTTCGGAGGCTTGAAGAGCAACAGATAGGTAATGCAACATAGCGATAGAATGGAGCAACTAGCATAGCAATGATAGTAGTGAGATCCAGGGTAGCGGTCATCTTGCCTGAAATCCCGCAAGGAAGAAGAACGAGTCCATGAAGAAGATGAACGGATGAAGCCGAACCAAGTGTAGACGAACGAATCCTGACGATAGCAACGAAACAGGAACTATCGAAAAGAAGCACACAACAAGGTAAACACACCACACATGAACAAGGCATGATGCACAAACAAGCATGATGCAAGACAAGACTACATGAAGCTACTCATGGCAAGAGATGATGCAAACAAGAGCAACACATCAAAGCAAGTTTAAATGAGGCCGGGAACAACATATAACCATTCTGGTAAGTCCTCATATGCATATTTAGAAATTGGTCCAGACCTGAATAAACCTTATGTTCAATTTGTTAAACAGCAAGTTAAGATGCACCAAGATGATCTACATGAGATTCTAGTCAAGTTACATATAAAGTTCATTTATATCGGAGCTACGACCTAGGAGATATGAGCAAAACAAGTCAAACATGGCATTGATGCAAAATGCATACAAACATCAAGCAAACACCTCAAAACAAGGATGCAACATGAGAATATGAAACTACATGCAAAATCAAGCAAGTTTCATATAGAGCACACTCAAAACAGAGCAACGGTGCAACACATACACTCTATACAAGTCATAACAACAATCTATCCAAAACAGCAAGTAGGCATATTGCTAGCATCAAAACAACATGCTACAGCATCTCAACATAATAACAAAAGGCATGGACATGATGTACAGGTAAAGCATAACAAAACATGAACACTGAGCTATCTCTAGAAATCAATAGAACATGCTCAAACACACATGGCAAGATTGCAAATAATAACAGTTCAGACTTTGCAGAAATTAACATCAGGTTGCAATGTTTAGAGCTATAGAACAACATGTTACAGGAACTTATCATGGCAAACAAAGGCATGGCATGAATCTACTAAATACATAGATCAAATGTCCTTTACTGACCATAAGCCAAAAAGGATCAGATGATATGATGGCCCCCATGTAAACATAGCAAGTTATATTACAGATTCATACATGGCAGGAACAACGATAAGAAGGCATGTTGGTGAGCTTGTACCACTCACCACAGAGCAATACATGTCATGGCAAGGCAACCAACAGTAAGAAGACATGTTTATGAAGCTAAGCATGGCAAGAGCAAGTTCATCGGGTGCATGGATAACTAACAACAATCATGGAAACATTGAACTTAATGTTAACAGGCTGACAGCAACATTATTTAGCAACTTTGGAGCAAGGAAACAACAAGCTACAGCAAGCTATAAATGCAACCAGGGGCATGGATGGTTAGAGGATGACATGTAGAACAAAACATATTTAGTGAACATCTACAGATTATGCATAGAATGATTTGTAGAAGCAGGTTTACATAGCATCACCAATTAATAGATTCAGCCTAGCAAAACAGCAACAGCAAGTACCCTACTTAACAAGCTCGATTCACTCACTACAAGTCATTGCATGACAACATAAGCATAGCATCAGCAAGAAGACATGTTTGTGAAACAAACCAAGGCAAGAACAAGTTCATAGCATGCAAGGATCAACTACAACAACCTTGGCAAAATTGAATAACAAGTAAACAATCTGCCAGGAAACATTTTGAAGCAAAAGTAGAGCACAAAAATGACATGCTAGACTACTCCATAATTGCAAACAGAGGCATGAATGGCTAGAGCATAACGATATGTTCAAAACATCCTTACCGAAGTATCTCAAAATATGCATGGATCTCTCTGTAGCATCAAGTTTACATGGCATCAAAATAACAGCAGAGCAGGGACTAAAATCAGCAACATCACGATGCCTAGTTTGCATGCTTGTGCTAGTCACCACATTGATCACAAAAATACATGGTAAGCACCTATGTAAAGAAGACATGGCATAGTTCAAAACACATGTAGACATCAACCTCATAGGATGCACACATCAATCATGGCAAAAATGACAAAAATGCATGTTCCGTTAACAGACAACAGACAACATCATGAAGCACTCTTCCAACTATGATTCAGGCATCAAGATGACCTCAAATGAACATGATGCAATGGAGTGAAATGAAGTACTCGTTGAGGCGAACAATTTGACATATTACACGCACAAAACGGAGCTACGGATGCAGAGATATGATGCAATGAACATGGCATGATAATGCAAATATACCCTCCAAAAAGTCAACTCGGGATGGAGATATCCGGGACGCGGGGATCCCGTTTGCTTCGTCTCCTAGTGGATCTGATCCATCTTCTCTCCGGCGAGGCGAGGCGGTTCCGGCGAGGATCTCCGGCGAGGAGGAGGTCGGAGGAGGCACGGGAGATGGCCGGGGAGGCCGTGGAGGACCGGATCTGGTCCGGCGAAGGCGGCGGCGCGAGGTGCGCTCCGGCGGCGCGGGGCGAGGACGGCAGAGGCGGGCCGGCGCGGGGCACGACGAGGGGTGCCGGCGAGGCTCCCGAGCGGAGGAGCTGGACTCCGGCAGGGGAAGTCCGGCGCGGCAGAGGCTCCGGGCGGCGAGGGGCACGACGGCGCTGGACGCCGCCGGCGGCAGCGGCCTTCGGCCCGGGCGGCGGCGGAGGCGGGTGGCCGCGGGAAGGTAGGCGGCGGCGGCGACCGGGGCAGGAGGCGGAGGGCGCGGGCTGAGGGGCCGAGGCGGTGGCGAGCGTCGGGTCGGGCGGGCCCCGGATGGGCCCCGGCGGGCCGGCGGCGCGGGGGAGAGAGGAGGGCTGCAGGGGAACACGTGGCACGCTCCGATTCGGCGGGGGCGGCAGCGCGGACATGTCCGGCGGGGTCCGGACGTGTCCAGCTGCGGGAGGAGGACGAAGGCTAGGGTTGGACTGCGGGATTTTCGGGGGAGGGGGACTAATTTATAGGTAGAGGGAGCTAGGAGAGTCCAAATGAGGCACGATTTTCACCCACACGATCGTGATCGAACGACCGAGAGCATTGAGGGGGTTTGGATGGGTTTTGGGCCACTTTGGAGGGGTGTTGAGCTGCAAAGAGAAGGAGGCTTTACGGTTACCCAGTTAACCGTTGGAGTATCAAACGGACTCCAAATGGCACGAAACTTGACAGGCGGTCTACCGGTGGCGTACCAAGTCTGCTTGGCAAACCTCGGGCCATTCCGAGAAAGTTTAACACCTGCTCACGAAAACAAGGTTTGAGAGGGGCGACGGGCGCACGCGAGAGGTCCGGACTCCAAACGGACAATGGAGAGAACCGGGAGAACCCGAACGGATGCAAGTTTTGAAAAACATGCAGATGAAATGCAGATGATGACATGGAAAAATGCAACACGCAAGCAAATGGCATGGCAATGACGGTGAATAACTGGCAGACACCTGGCGCATCGAATCCGGGGCGTTACAGCCACGCGCGGCGGCGGGGGTGGTGGTGGTGGTGGTGGTTGTTGCAGCGCAGCGGGTTGGTGCAGCACGGTGGTGACCGACCCTGACGGCGATGCCGGGCCTTCCACCATCTTGCGTGTGGCGTCGACGTCAGCCTGCGTCAGATCGATCTGGCGGGCGAGGCCGTGCACGTCCTGCGAGATCTGTGCGTTGAAGGCGGCTTGAATCTCAATCTGCTTGTCGTGGACCGCCTTCTGTTCGTCCATCTTGGCGAGGAGAGACTCGAGCATCTTGGTGATGTTGCTGTTGCCCTCGTCCATGGCGGCCAGCACCTGACACGTCGCCGCCGAAGCCTTGGAGGGCGCCGTCGCCTTGCTTGGAGGAGATCGAACCCCGCGACGGATTTCGGGTGAGCTTGCCGAAGCAGCACACACCGGCGCGGTGGATGTTACCAATCTGCAACTAGCGAGACTGGGAGAAAAATTTTGGGGCAATTTTGGCTCTGATTACCAACTGTTACGAACCAGGGAGAGGGGATCGGGTAGGTGAGGGAGAGCAGGGGAGGCGAGGCTTGGAGAGGAAGATGAGTTTACTTTCAGAGGAAGGATTGGAGAGAGATGACAGTCTGTTACATCGCGTGCCCTCCACAGACGGCTGGCTGCCCCTTTTATCGCTACCTTGCTCTCACGCATGGATGCTTACATATGGGGCCCGATCCTTGCCACGTCACACTGGACAAGTGGCTGGCCAGGTGTGACAAGGTACTGGAGGAGGGTGAGGTGGGCGAGGCCGTCAGGGAGCACGCGTCGGACGCCGTTGACATAGATCAGCGCCTCGTCGGACCAGTCCGCCGCCGCATTGGTGAACGACCCCATGGGCAATCTCCTGCCAGTCGCCACCACGGGGCGGAGGCTTTCTGGACCGCACGTTAAGATTGGGGTGGATGATTACGATTTGGATCGAAGTGCTGTGAAGAGAAAGATCAGTTCGTGCACTCTATCGAAACGTTTGGAGGAAGAAACAGATCCAGGCATTCGTTTCCAATCCTATGGCTTGGAGCCGTTTATTTCCAATTGACTAGAAGTGGAAACAAAAACCAGTTACCTAACGCGTAGGCGTTTCCACACTTTTTGTTCTAAAAGGGAAAAAACTCATGATGTAAACCAAAAGAGTAACAGAAATTATTGTTAGCATGATTAGGAGAACTTTATATATTCGCGAGTAGTGTGTTGTATTTAACATTAGACCACCTCAGAATATGCCAAAAGTGCTTGGAAATTGGTTGTCATGGAGCAAATTTACAACTTGAAGCTCAAATTCCAATGAAAATGTGTGTTGTTTGTTGAGCTATGTAGAATTACCATAATGAGAATTTACTTCCTTTTCTGCAGATTATCCGTTCACTACATATTGCATACATAGTCCTTGGTGCAACCCGCGAAAATGCGGGGTACTCCGAATTCTGGGCGCAACCACTTATGGATGGTGGCATGGGTTTTTATTCAGTCGGCATCGGTTCGGTTTTCGGTTCATCCGTTTTATGCCCACCCTAGTATGGATGGCAATCTTGTAAATAGAATATTTGATGCATGAATTATAACATTTGCTTTTTATTGCTACGATCTACCTATGTAGGAAGGTCGAGGCTACCAATCCGCAACAATCATAGGGTCGCCGCATTCTAAATAATTAGAGCCTCACTTTAATCAACACTATTGTTAGGAGTCTACCGATGTTTATGTTATCTTTTCTGCAATCCCCAAAGGGGTTCTCAAAAAGGCTGACTATTTTGCATCTCATTTCTATTGGCAATATGATGACGTGGAGAAGAAATAGTGGTTATCTTCAAACATTAGCTTATTTTCAAAATGGATATTTAAACTTCTTATTGAAGATGGTATGTGGCAAATCATCCTCGCAGCAAAACATTTGCATCACAAAACTCTTTCTCAACTAGTGGCGAAAGCAACTCTCAATTACGGAAGGGGCTCTTGAGGATCAAAGAATTATTTATTGCCAATGGTACCCTTAAACTGGGATATATTTCACGAATCAGATTTTGGGAGGATTTTAATGGCATGTAACACATACAATATTTTCTTCCGCACTCCTACTAGCATTAATTGCTCATATGTTTGGAGCCATGGGCGGTGAGTGGGGGAATGAAAACACCTCATTATAGGGGTAGCTGTTGCGTGTTGGTCCATCTGGCTCTATCGAAAGACATTACTTTCAACGAAAATTCACGATTCCTCCTTTCACTAGTAGAAAATAGGGCTTTGGTCCAGGCCTGAAAAGGGCATTAATCCCGGTTGCCCTACGAACTGGGACTAATGGGTGCTTCAGTCCCGGTTCGTGAGGCTAGGGCGCCGGGCGGGCCTCGTGGGCCATTGGTCCCGTTTTGTCTGGCCCCTTTGGTCCCGGTTCCAAACATGAACGGGGACCAATGGGCGTCACTCCTGGCCAACCACCTTTAGTTCCGGTTAGTGGCTGGAACTGGGACCAAATAGGGTCCTTTAGTCTCGGTTCTAGCCACAAACCGGGACTAAAGAGAGGCCTATATACACCCCTTGCCTGCGAGCAGAGCAGTGCACTACTCTGTTTTTTTGGCCGGTCGTGGGAGAGCTTTGTGGTGCTCTAGCTCAACTCCTATGCACATGAGGTGTTCGATTGAATGCCCGAGACACACTTAAGCCTTCTCCTCTCTCGAAGCTCCTTGTCCAAGCTCCATTTTCCTCAAGATTTGTCTAGATTTGGCGGTCCATCCTGTCCCGTCCCCATCCTCACCGTCGCCGGCACCACCGTGATGAGCCTCTTGTTCTTATCTTCTTTCTAAAAGAAAAAAGTTCTTACTTGTATGATTTAGATAGATACTTGTGTAATTTTCTTACTTTTAGTATTGTTTGTTATTATACAATGCGATGGTTTTGGTATACGTCTCCGTCGTCCCTCGTTCTGTCTATGCTTCGGATGTGGTATATATTATCTTTTATAACTATTTGGTTCATTTAGTGTTTATGACAATTATGGCGACCAACATGACATAGATGTTTTTATCTAGGAGGTATGTGAACCGAAAATTCCAACCGACCCTATTGTCGAGAGGTTAAATTTAGTTGAAGAAGAAAACAATTACCTGAAGAAAAAATTGAAAAGAATTGAGGAGGAGGAGATGAGATTGGAGTTGCATGTTGCGGATGTCATCGATGATCACAAGATCAAGATGGATGCAATTTAGAAGCTCAATGCAAGACTACTGAAGCCGGGAGAGAAAGAGGGAAGCGGAGCTGAGCAAAATGCAGAAGCTCAATGCAAAACTACTAAAGCTAGAGGAACTTGAGAGCCAGCGAGCTGCCGGCCAACCATCTCAACGGCACGAAGCTACCCCAGAAGCTACCCCGCCATCTCAGCGAAGAAGCAGTGTGGCTTCCACGGAGCTCCTTCAGCCCGACTTCACGGCTCCTAGCTACCCCGTGGATACTATCACGGATTCTCAACATTGCCAGCTTATGACGAAATGGCAGAACCTCACTTTGAAGGCGGTTGTCGGCTCTGTTGCACCTCCTCAACCTGACGGAACTTTTCACTGCCATCCAATTCCACATGGCTATGTTGTTATGACAGTGGATGAAGTAATGGAGGGATTTGAGGAGCTCGAGCTTCACCACCCTAGAGGTGAAGGGGAGAATCAGCTGGTTTATGCTTTGAGGAGTACATGTCTATGGCGGAAGGAGTACATCAAGCTTCCAAACTGGACGCCTCCGCCTCCTCCTCCTCCTCCGGCGAGTCAAGGCACTCCGCCTCCTCTGGCGAGTGATCAGGGCACTCCGCCTCCTTCTCCGGCTGGTCCGGCGCGTGAGGGCACTCCGCTCCTCCTTCGCCTCCTCCGGTGCATCGGTGCAGTCCGCCTCCTCCTCCGCCTCGTCAGCAACGGTAGAAGATAGAGGTCGCCGCTCCGGCTCCTCCGCTGCGTTAGAGCACTCCGCCTCCTTCTCCGCCTCGTCAGCAACGACGGAAGAGAGATGCCACCGCTCCGGCGGCTAGCAGTACAAGGGGGAGGCAATTCAGATACGACCCATCTCTCAAGCCTTTGGAAAAGTTACCATATGAGAGGACCGAGAAGGAAAACGAGGAGATCTGTGTTGCCCAAGTGAGGGACCATTTTGCAAAGAAACCTCCACCTCCGAAGGAGATGATAGATTTGGTGAAAGCAAAGCGCACTATCAATGCCCTGAAGCAATCACCGCCGCCTCCACCGGATTCCAACTATGTCCACTGTCTTACAAAGACATGTGAAGATGTGCAGCGGTCGGGAAGTACTTCTAGTGATGCAAGGTTAGCACAATGAAGAAGTGGGAAAAAATTCCCCAGCTTAGCGAACAGGCGAACCAATCGTGCCCCCTGCTCAAGGTGTCTAGCGATATCGTCGCTAATCCGGTATCAATCCTGCTGATTACCTGAGCCATGATGTAGAGTTTGAAACAATGGAGGTGAACCGGGGCTAAAGGTCCACTGGAACCGGGACAAATGGGTTGTTTTCTACTAGTGTTTGTAGGTTATTCATATGCGTACCAGTTGGTTGCACTGTTGGGCTATCCTCCAAATTCAACTAATTTTTTTGCGGGGCAAATGCAGCTCATTTGGTGATTTGGGAGTTGTTTACTACTCGTACGCCTGTGGCAGTTAGAGGCCTGACTTATTAATGGTGGCTGATATGAAGCTCTTCTTAGTTGGTGGTTTTTTTTGTGATACAAACAATGGCTTCATCATTAACTAGTAACATGATTACAATCTTTTCTAGTACACAGAAGGATGCTATCCGGCACCTGGTGTATCTAAGCACACTCTGGATTTGATTCAGAAGCAAATTTGGCAACTTTGTGAGCTGCTATATTTGCCTCCCTCTTTAACATGATAAATATCAAAACCACTACATCGTTCTACCAGCTCTTGTATTTCATTGATAATCAACAAGATGCTAGCTCTATGATGTTTTCTGGATCTCCAAAAGGACACAAGATCCTCAGAATCAGTCTCCATTGTTCCTTGCAGAATATTGAGAATCTTCATCATCTTAGCTCCATCTCTACAAGCTAAAGTTTCTGCTGTTAAAACATTAGGGACTAAATCATACCATTTACTACTCGCCGCTACTACAGTGCCAACAGCGTCTCTGACTATTACCCCTGAAGCTCCTTTCTCATCCTTTGGATTGAAGGCTGCATCTACATTAATTTTATAGTAGCCTTCTTGCGGACATTGCCAGTTTGTCTTGGTCTTTGTTCTGGTTCCTTCTCCTTGTGGTTTTGCATTCAACATCAGATCTGATGTCGTGTCATGCACCCACCTGCAAGCTTGAATTAGATTAGTTGAGGAATCTCCATGAATTCTATTATTTCATGATGTCCACACTGAGCACATGCCACACAAAATATATCCTGTCTTTTCCGTTGCACATACTGCATTATCAATGCAAAGGATGACAATCACCTTTTAAAAATTCTGCTACATGCAATTTTCTATAGTACTTAGTAGAACTTTCGTACTTTGTTTATGCTTGTAGTGTGCATCATCTACTAGGCAATGCAGATACCTGGTGTTTTCTTCTTGTAATTTGAATAAAATCAGCCATTTAGGAAACAAATATTTATAGACTACTGGTTGTTCTGGTGTTCCCTTACTATGACCTGGTCGTATATACAAATAAACCCTTGATAAAAAACATTAATCAATTGAGAAATACATTTTTCTTTTATTTTTCATTGTCTGGACTTGTCACGTACAGGAAAGCGAGAAATAGATACACGCATAACATGAAGTTGACATTAGAAATTATCTCAAGAACATAGTATACTACTACCTCTATAACTAAATATAAGACATTTTTGCAGTTCAAATACAGAGGTACTCCCTCTGTCAAGAAATATAAGAGCTAGTGATCTAAACGCTGTTATATTTCTTTACGGAGGGAGTAGTATTTTTTGATTAATTAATGAATTCAGAGGTAACTTAACTCATCTCCACAGATAATCATGCATTAACTTGACAAACTAATAGGTACTCCTTCCATTAAGATACATAATGCTCATTTGGAAAATCATAGATACCATGGAGGACTTAAACATGTAAATTCTATAAAATTTTTTGCCTTGATTGTGGGTTTGGTTGCATACTGAATCTCACAACTATCATACAGACCAACTATATATCGTGCATTGTGTGCCCCTAGTTCTCTGATCACATGCATGCCTGTGTTTTAATTGCAGTGGGTGCATTAATTGCAAGGGTTGCATGGATAGAGCCCCTATTAATGTCTATGTGGATATGAGACAAGTCTACTACTGTTTGAATTTTAAGTTTTTTAGAATCGCGTAAAAAATATATATATCGAGACAATGGCAGTATTGAAATTTGTCTTCAGGCAAGCAACTACTGTTCATTCTACTTCCATCTTCTGTAGTTATGCATGCTCCAAACGTTAGAAGAAATACGAAAATACATCTTGATGTACTGAAGTACATATGCAACAGCCTATTAAGTCATGGATTAATATTTGATCATCATGCGCTCTTCTCCTTAAAGTTGTTTTGCAAATTTGAAATATGCTATTAATCAGTGAGTCACAAATATGTAAGTCCACCAACATCTATCTGTTATGCAACTATGTGCAATAGTTAGCTCATTTTGGTAAGCACAAGAGCAGTGTATATGTGCGCTGAATGATCTATAGTCTCTGCACCACAACTCCGACAACAGTGAGTGTCGTTGCATGTGCTTCATAAGTGAAAGATCTCGATCTCTGACATTTATGCCCATTTACGAGAACAACAATGTGAAAATGAACATGAAAGATTGAAGGCATGAAACATGGGGGGGGGGGGGGGGGTGTTCTAAGCATGGATGCTTTACATTGTGAGAAACGTTGAATTACACAAAGCCAAGTCTCACTATAAATTGGAGTGATATACTAGGAAGTTTGCTTTACTAGCCACACTGCATGCCCATGCGCGTGCTACATATTCCTTTTCTAGTCTTATACCAAAATGTTATGCTCATTTCTGGTAATGAGTTTAGGCTTGGGAGTCATTGAGAATATATAACAATGTCATTGCAAAAACAGTTGTATATAGTTGTTGCCTTCCCTGTGGCCTGTGGTGGTAGGGTGCAATTAAAATAGTTTAGTTGTAGGCTTGTAAACCACCCATTTTCTGTCAACGCCCGGCTGCAGACTAGAGAGGCGAAGCAATTGCACTTTTTTATCCTAGTCACCTTAATACTTCATTTATCATCCAAGAGTTGAATTTATTCATTCAATCTAATTCAAAATGCAATTCCAGCAGTATTTACATTGATTCTAAAAGATTCACATCCCAGAATCTATGTTTGGATGTCACATGGAAATGAAAGTATTCTACCAAATTTCCTTGTTTAGAATTTGAACCTTGTGGTTACAATATAATAAAATTTAGCTCAGAATCGACTGAAATTGGAGCACCTTGTTAAAGTACGGACAAGCTACTTTGAGCTTATGGAGAAACCGAGACATTCAAATATGCCACTTACAGGCTTTCATAGCCGTGTTCACACTCTAAGATTTCATTAGATTATTTGATATGGGCGCTCTCTACATGTTGAAAAGCAACTTTGAGATTATTGGTGGATCAATTCGTGCAAGAGGATCCCACGTACTTATATAGATGGCTTTCACAAAACTATGTTATTTAAGTTTTCTACCTCACATTCACATTGTAACATTTCTGCGTAAGTAACAAAATTTTAATAGGCATCGCCCACATGTAGAAGATGAAACTTTGGGCTTGCATACAATTCACGCACATGAATCCCACATAAGTAGACCTTAGGTATTTAAATTTTCAATCTTGGGTTAACACAATAAAATTTCAAACAAATCATTTGAAATTTATGAGCATAGTCCACATGCAAAGGAGCAAGCTTGAACTTATCAGTAGATCAATTTGTGCTACGGGGCCCCACATAAAAATTTCACATAATTATCTTAAACTTTCAAAGATGATTGTCATAGAGAAGCGATTTTGTGCACTTTGGCAGGTCCATAGGTGCACTTAGGCTTGGGGGTCATTGGCAATATATATACAACCATCATTGTTTAGAAGTTGTATGTAGGTGTTGCCTTCCCTATGGCGTGTGGTGGTACGATTTAGTTACAATAGTTTAGTTTTAGTTTTAGGCTTGTAGATCACCCATCTATCAATGTGCAACGGGAGACTGCAGAGACGAAGCAATTGCACTTATTTATCTTTGATTTCTTTAACACATCGGTTGTCTTTCCAAGAACTGAATTCAGTTCATTAAATTGAATTCGAAACACAATTCTGCTAGAATTTAAAATTGATTCTAAATATTCAAATCCCAATATTTATGTTTGGATGTCACATGGAAATGAAACATATTCATTCTACAAAATTTCAGTGTTTAGATTTTGAACCTCGTGTTTACAAAAAAAGTCAGAATTAATGGAAATTTGACCCACATTGTTCAAGTACGGAAAATCTACTTTGAGATTATCTAGCAAATGGGAATATACAACTATATACTATGTAGGCTTTCGTAAAACATCAATACTTAAATGCTTAATACCATGTTCACACTAAATTTTCAAATAATTATGTGGGAAATTTTGAGCTTATTGGTGGTTCAGTTCGTGCCACTGAACTTGCTTAAGAAGTGGAGACAGTCCATTTTTTTGGAATAAATTTGTTTAGGCCCTTTCTTCAGAAGTAGCTACAACTATATCCCTTCCTTTTAAAATTGGAAAAAAAATTCAACTCTTGAGAAAACGTAATATTCGATAGAGCAAAGTAACCTAGAGGAAGTAAAGATATGCTTCTGGGTCCCATGGATTAATACAGATGGCTTTCGCAAAACTTTGGTATTTAAATTTTCCACCTCAATTTTTCACATTGTAAAATTTCTATGAAGTTATTCAAAATTTACCAACCATTATTGATGTGTTGAGAGGCAACTTTGACTTAATGGAAGGACAATTCATGCAAGTGTGTCCCACATACTTAATTATACAATTGGACATTGAAAAACTTTTATATTTAAATCTTCAACCTCGTGTGTGGAAAATGAGTTCCCACAACAGTATTTGAAATTTTATGGGCATTGTCTACATGCAAAGGATTAACTTTAAGTTTATAACCGGATCAATTCGTGCAAGTGGTTCTCACATACTTTTCCAAATGCCCTTCATAAAACTTATGTATTCAATTTTTTATCTCCTAATCACACTATAAATTTTTCACGAAATGAACTGCAAATTTCGAAGATGACTTGAGGCATAGAGAAGCAACTTTGTACACTTTGGTGACTCCATAGATTCATGTAGGTTCCATAAGCCTATGGGACCCATGAAGAACGACTTTTTCATATTCTAACTCATGGTCACGGGAATTGGATAATTTATGATTTCGATTTCAGCCAAACTCTTAGACTTAGAGAATCTAGCTGCAATTAGTTTATTCTAGGCCCAAGTCATCGGTCCAAACAAGGTGTTAACTACACCCACCCACCCCCTGGATTACATTTTCTTTCTAGAATCACAATTCTCCCTAATATACCTTTAGTATTCTTTAATTGGTTAGCCATCCCCTTTCTCTTTAACATTAAGACAATGTGTATATCACCATTGCTATTAGCTTATCAATTCGAAGAAAAAGGTGAAAAACTTGGATGGTTGGATCGCTAGTGATTTTTCTCCAACTTATAGGGTCAGTTGCTGGGGCCCACCGAAGAGTACATAAAACGAAGATAGAACAAGATGGGTGCATGCTTCTTTCTTGTGTTACCTATCTTCTCCTTCAAACCGAGCCTACTACCATCACTACAAAAAAAAGACACATTCGTGAGATTTTGGGCCAAACAATTTTTTTCTGTCATACTTATGTTTCTATAACGATAATTGTGACAAAACCCGGTATCATCATAGATGTGGTGGGCTCCTACTTCTTTGACAAAAAATCATGACAGAAAATGGGCTTTTCATCCTAGGCGGGCCGGAGACGCAGCTACATGACATTCTTTGGGCCGTCCATGACAGAAAAAAACCGTGGTAGAAGCGAGGGCGAGGAAAATTTCAGGGAGTTACCGGTTATGGTGGGTGGTCGGCGGCCGAGCGATGCGCGTTTCTCTCGTACACATACACGCGTGTGTGCGAGGCGTTGGGCTCTAACTGAACCCGAGCGAGGCATTCGCCTATACTGAACCCGAGCGATTGCACTGCAGGCTACGCATTACTAAACCCGAGCGATCAATCGATGGCTATTAACTGAACCCGATCGAGCGATTCCTTCGCTACTGCCGCTAACTGAAGCCGATCGATGCTGCCTCTGGATGAACAGTGAGCATTGCAGGGGGGTTTGTATGAACAGTGAGCGGTGGGGGTGGATGAACAGGACCCCGTGGCATTGCCTCTGGATGAACAGGACCCCGATCGATCGAGCCGGTTGGGGCTGGATGAACAGGATCCCGTGGAGGGCTGGATGAACAGGGCGACCCCATGGAGGGCTAGATGAACAGTAGATGGTGGAGGCGTGGATGAACAGTAGCCCGTGGAGAGGGGTGGTTGAACAGTAGCCGGTGGAGTAGCGCGCGGTGGAGGCTGGATGAACAGGAGCCCGTGGATGAACAGTCGTAGGGGGAGGCTGGAGGAGGTCGATGGTGGATGAACAGTAGCCCGTGGAGGCTGGAGGAGGTCGACGGTGGAGATGAACAGTATCCCGTGGAGTCCCGTTTTGCGGTATGCCACATCCCTCCCGTTGAAGAGGACCCCCGTTTTGACCGTAGCGTCCAACAGAAGTCTATTTCCTCCGTTTTGTGGTACGCCACACCCCTCCCGATCAACAGGACCCCGTTTCGACCGTAGGAGGTCCAACACAAGTCTGTTTCCTTTGTTTTACGGTACGCCAGACCCCTCCCGATGATCAGGATCCCGTTTCGAACGTGGCCAGCCGCACACAAAGTCGTTTCCTCCGTTCTGCGATAAGCCAGGCCTCGTTTCCATCACCTGTTCCATCCAAGCCGGTTGGCTCCCATGCATTCCGTTGCCTCTCGATGAACACGAGCATTCCGTTGCCTCCCGATGAACACGACGCATTCTGTTGCCTCTCCATAAACACGACGACGACGCAGTTTTTCCGTTCCAGCCATGTACACGACCCCTGGCCGTACGTATGCGTGGGTAGGCATTCGAGACCCCACCCGTATGTATGTACGTGGCCGTATTTTCTTTTTTGCACCCTGACCGCTATACGTATGTGTACATGCTACGTGCGCACCTCTACTGCGACACGTGCGCACCTCTACATCGACCAGTATATATGTACGTACACGTTCGCGACTAGAATGACAATGCTACGTACGCTTTGACCAGGTGGGTCCCGACTATCAGGCACTTCCTTGCGTGCGAAGATGTAGCTGGTGGGCCCCAACAGTCAGGGGGCGAATCATTTTTTTGCCCAGACGCACTTCCTTGCTTTCAAAGATGTAGCTGGTGGGTCCCAGCAGTCAGGGGAAACGTTTTTTTCGCAAAATACGGTGGCCCGTCTGATGGG
The DNA here is from genome assembly GCA_963921465.1 of Triticum timopheevii. Classification (NCBI taxonomy): domain Eukaryota; kingdom Viridiplantae; phylum Streptophyta; class Magnoliopsida; order Poales; family Poaceae; genus Triticum; species Triticum timopheevii. The sequence continues at coordinate 105,555,621 of OY997272.1, read as the reverse complement.
TCCCTGCTGTTAGGTGGAGGAATCATTATTTTATGCATAATAAGGAGGCACTTCCTTGCTGTGGCCGTGGACCCAGCTGTCAGCCTCTCCACGTACAGTCCACGTCCGATGGAAGTCATTCCTTGATCACGTTGACTACGCCGCACCAAGAGCACTAAGGCGGTGGACGACGACGAGGCCTAGGAAGGGGAAGATGAGGAGCTGGGGAAGAGGCGGCAGTGGAAGCCCGCGCGGAGAGGAGTACGAGGGTTCACTGGTTCCGCTGTGGTGTGAGGCTGCCATCGCTGCAGGGCCTGGCCAGCGGTGGGAATAATAGGGGGCGATGAGGCCTCCACAGCAGCACTACCGGCCACGGGAGGCAGGAGCATGCGGCATGACCGGCACTGCTTTGGGCGGTTGGAGCAAGAAGACCAGAGGTTGAAGAAGCACTACGGCCGTTGGATGGACATCATACGGTCACTGGAGCTAGAATCGTTCATATTACCTAAGTTGACAAAGCCCTCCATCCCCGTCAACTTAATAGGCCCACAAGTCAGCCTCCCACCAAGGTGGGTCCCAGCTAGTAGGGGCAGTATTCATTTTTTTGTGCGTAATAAGGAGGCACTTCCGGTGGGTCCGAGCTGATAGCAGGGGGAACATTTTTTCACAAAATACGGTGGCCCGTCCGATGGGTCCAAGCAGTCAAGGGGGAAACGATTTTTTTTTTGCGAAATACGGTGGCCCGTCTGGTGGGTCCCTGCTGTCAGGTGGAGGAATAATTATTTTGCGCGTAATAAGGAGGCACTTCCTTGCGGCTGCCGTGGACCCAGCTGTCAGCCTCTCCACGTACAGTACTCTTCCGATGGAAGTCGGTCATTCACCACATTGACCATGCTGCACTGAGAGCACCACGGCGGTGGACGACGGCGAGGCCTAGGAAGGGGACGACGCGGAGCCAGGGAAGACGCGGCAGTGGATGCCCACTCGGAGAGGAGTACGAGGGTTCACTAGTTCGGCTGCGGTGTGAGGCTGCCGTTGCCGCAGAATAACAGGGGGAGTGGGTGAGTGGAGGGATGGCCTGGCCAGTGGTGGGAGTAGTATGGGGGCGGTGAGGCCTCCGCGGCAGCACAGCCGGCCATGGGAGGCAGGAGCATGCAGCACGACTGGCGCTTCTTTGGGCGGCTAGAGCAAGAAGACCAGAGGTTAAAGAAGCACTACGGTCGTTGGATGGACATCGTACGGTCACTGGAGCTAGAATCGTTCATATATTGACTAAGTTGACAAAGCCCTCCATCCCCGTCAACTTAGTAGGCCCACAAGTCAGCCTCCCACTATGGTGGGTCCCAGCTGGTAGGGCAGTATTCATTTTTTTGTGCGCAATAAGAAGGCACTTCCTTGCGTGCGAAGATATAGTTGGTGGGTCCGACCTGTCAGCGGAGGGAACTTTTTTTCGCGAAATACAGAGGACCTTCTGGCGGGTCCCAGATGTCAGGTGGAGGAATCATTATTTTGCACGTAATAAGGAGGCATTTCCTTGTGTGTGGCCGTGGACCCAGCTGTCAGCCTCTCCATGTACAATCCATTTCCGATGGATGTCGTTCGTTGATCAAGTTGACCACTGTAGGACCTTGAAGTATGTCTAGAGGGGGGGTGATTAGACTACTTGACCAATTAAAAACTTAACCTTTTCCCAATTTTAGAGTTTGGCAGATTTTAACTATCTTAGGACAAGTCAAGCAATCATCACACAATTCAAGCAAGCATGCAAAGATTATATAGGCAGCGGAAATTAAAGCATGCATCTTGCAAGAAAGTAAAGGGAAGGGTTTGGAGGATTCAAACACAATTGGAGACACAAATGTTTTTGGCGTGGTTCTGATGGGTGGTGCTATCGTACATCCACGTTGATGGAGACTTCAACCCACGAAGGGTAATGGTTGCGCGAGTCCGCAGAGGGCTCCACCCACGAAGGGTCCACGAAGAAGAAACCTTCTCTATCCCACCATGGCCGTCGCCCACGAAGGACTTGCCTCACTAGCGGTAGATCTTCATGAAGTAGGTGATCTCCTTGCCCTTACAAACTCCTTGGTTCAACTCCACAATCTTGTCGGAGGCTCCCAAGTGACACCTAGCCAATCTAGGAGACACCACTCTCCAATAAGTAACAAATGATGCATTGATGATGAACTCCTTGCTCTTGTGTTTCAAATGATAGTCTCCCCAACACTCAACTCTCTCTCATAGGTTTTGGATCTGGTGGAAAGAAGATTTGAATGGAAAGCAACTTGGGGAAGGCTAGAGATCAAGATTCATATGGTAGGAATGGAATATCTTGGCCTCAACACATGAGTAGGTGGTTCTCTCTCAGAAATGGTAAGTTGGAAGTGTAGGTTTGTTCTGATGGCTCTCTCCACAAATGAAGAGGAGGTGGAGGGGTATATATAGCCTCCACACAAAATCTGGCCGTTACACACAATTTACCAAACTTGGTGGGACCGAATCATCAAACTCGGTCGAACCGATTCAGTAAACCTAGCGACCGTTAGGATTTTCGGTGGGACCGAAATGCAACTCGGTAAGACCGATATGGTTAGGGTTAGGGCATAACGTAATCTTGGTAAGACCGATTACACAAACTCGGTTAGACCGATTTTGGTAATTAGCTAACTAGAGAGTTGGTCAGGTAAACTCGGTGGGACCGATTTGCTCTTTTCGGTGAGACCGAAATATTACAAAAGGGAAACAGAGAGTTTACATTGCAATCTCGGTGGGACCAATCGCTCACTTCAGTTAGACCGAAACATTACGAAGGGAAACAGAGAGATTACAATCCCATCTCGGTGAGACCGAGATCCCTATCGGTAGGACCGATTTGCCTAGGGTTTGTGGCAGTGGCTATGACATTAGAACTCGGTGGCACTGGATAGGAAGAATCGGTGTGACCGATTTTGGCTTTAGGTTTAGGTCATTTGTGGATGTGGGAAAGTAGTTGAGGGTTTTTGGAGCATATTACCAAGCACATGAAGCAAGAGGCTCATTAAGCAACACCTCATCCCTCCTTGATAGTATTGGCTTTTCCTATAGACTCAATGTGATCTTGGATCACTAAAATGTAAAATGAAGAGTCTTGAGCTTTTGAGCTTGAGCCAATCCTTTGTCATTAGTATTTTGAGGGATCCACTTTCATCATCCATGCCATGCCATTCATTGAGCTTTCCTGAAATAATAGTCTTGGAATAGCATTAGCTCAATGAGCTATATGTTGTTATGAATTACCAAAACCACCTAGGGATAGTTGCACTTTCAATCCCCCCTTTTTGGTAATTGATGACAACATATAGATCAAAGCTTCGACAAATGATAATAAGATTGAAAAACATCGTCACTTTGAGAAGTATGTGATAAGCAAGATCTCCCCCTAAATTTGTGCATAGTTTAAGATTTGCTTTGGACTGCAAATGCACAAGGAATGAGGCTCATGGGTTACTCTTCCATGTCACATACATCTTGGTGGAGCGCTCAAAATGATAAAGATTAAATATATGCACTCATCACCAAGCAAAGTGAATGATCACATATGGATAGATAAGATAATATCATCAAATACGCATAAGTGTAGCTTATGATCAAACACATGATCATCAATGTCTCACAAAGACAGCATAGTATCTCAAGCAATCAAAAGCAAACAAAGTTTAACCACCAAAGCAAGAGAGAACAAAAGCAATACTCTCTCTCTCGAAGCCTATGATCTATACATTTTTCTCCCCCTTTGGCAACAAGTTACCAAAAAGTTCATAGAAAATGCATAGTGCTAGATCGACTCTTAGGCTTGATCTTCAGGTGGTGGTGTCCGGAGAACTCCAAGAATGAAGGCTTCAGTTGATGTAGAGGGAGCTGGAGGAGTTGGTGCTGGAGCTGGTTGCACTGGAGCTGTAGGAGCTGTAGCTGGTGCAGATGATGTGGCTCTGGTTTCTGGCACAGGCACTGCATCTGACCTCTGAGCTCTTGGCACTCTGGCAAATACATTAGTGGTAGTCTTGCCCTTCCTCTCATGCATGTCATCCTGTAGCTGCTCCACAACTGACTGAATCTCAGTTAGCTTGACATCTAGATCATAGAATTTTTGTTCCATGATTCTTTCCAAGCTCTGCTGATTTTGAGTTAGGGTGGCCAACCCCTTCTCAATCCTCAAAGTTGATGCTATCAAGTAACCAATCTGCTCCTTCTTGTTCTTCAGAAAGTACTCAGATGCCTCCTCTTGAGTTGGCATCTTGGAAGCCTTCTCTTTCCTTGCCTTCTCCTTCTTCTCTTGAGCTTGTACTGATGATGGTTCATTTTCAGTCATGACAACCTGATTGTCCTCAAAGTCTGGATAAAGAGGAAAATGTTCTTTATCCAATAGATATTTTCCTGTGCCCATCTTTGAGTTAATCAACTCCTGAATCTGAGAGGCATATCCACAGCTTCTCTTTTGATCTGCTGTTGTCCTCTTAATGGTCTCAACCATAAGGCTCATGACTTTCAATTTCTGAGGCACATCAAACAAATGCAACATATTGATTGCATGCCCTCTAATCATGTTGTGGTCACCAGACTTAGGCAACAGAGTGTGCCTTAGGATCCAGTTGATTGTAGGTAGCCCTCACAGAAGAAAGTGGACTGATCCAAAGGAGAAAGTCTCTAAAGTTGGAATTCCATGACTTGGCTCCGGAGTCCATCCTCCATATTTCCACATTTATTTTCATCTGCGAAGCCTTCCTCCGCGTCACCCCCCATTTCGGCCTGTGGCTGAAGACCTTCAATGTGGAGCCGAAGATGATCGAGGGGCATCAAGCAGAGTGAGGCGGGGCGGCCGTAAGTAGGAGGGCCAATGCCCCGTGGCCCATGGGCTCCTTCCAAGAGGAGCTCGGCCTGTGGCAGCAGGAGTGGTTCTATATTACCGCTCTGAGGGGCAGCAGACAGAAGCCGCCGCCCTTATTCCGCTCAGGACCTCCACAATGGTTGATGTCGTGGGTCAACCAAGAGCTCAACTGGGGACCGTCAAAGGATGTGCCCCTACTGCAGGGCCCGATTCGAGACCTCCAAGCGAGGGAGATCGATATGGTTGTGGTAATGCAGGTCATGCTGATTAGGCGTCTCCTACCCTGCAAACGCCGCCCTCTCCGGCTGTGGGAGTTTAATCCGGAGGGGCCACGGATTCTTCAACACTTCATGGGTATGACACCCATGGAGATGTACAAATTATTCTTCGGATCGTGAGAGGCGTGTCCGGAGTTGACCGAGGACGCTGGCCTAAGCTGCAATCGCCCGGATACACAAGTAAGTAGCTCCGAGTCTGGACATACCATTTGTTTGCCTTTCTATGATTCGCCTTATGACCGATTTCCTTCTAAACAGGAGTGGATAGCGCAAGCAAAACTGATATGGTGTCCGGCCCCCCTCCCAGAGACCGCACCGGATTCCGTGCTGGTCAGGATGCTGGAGGTTGCACCTTCAGAGGAAGGCGAAGGGGAAAGTAGAAGAGCTACCGCCTTGCCTAAGGAGGCTCTTGAAAGAGGGGGGATCGAGAATCCCTCCCTCCAAGGGGAGAAGAGGACTACCTCCGAGGACCCGGGGGCCAAAGCCCCTAAGCGGGGGAAGAAATCTTCGCCAGAGGGTCCTGCGTCCGGGGAGGCCCTAGCCACACAGTCTCCCCTAAAGAATCAGCCCTCCAACGAGCCGTAAGTAGAAAAAAGGGAGTTTTATAATAAGGGACACCCCTATTTGTGCTTCTGAGGATAACTCAAGTTTTTACCTTGTAGTTCGGATCTCCGTCCTTCGCAAATGAGCTCGTCTTCGGGGGACCTTCGTCCGGAGATGGCGGAGAGCGAGACGCCTCCGTCCGGGGCGCCGTCGGATAGGGCGGACGAGCCTGAAGTGTCATCATGGAGGGAGCCCCCGGGTTTGGCAAAGCCGGATAGTTCGGCACCAAATGGTGTACGGCTGAAGGATCTGTTTGAGAAGGCGTCTATCTCAGAAGATCACCATGCATTAATGAGTATGGTGATTGGAAGGATTTCGTCCGCCGAAGGCGGATTGCGTAATGCCGTCAGGAATTTGCTGGCGGGGTTTGAGGTACGTAAAAATGACACACCTTTTGACAGTTTTGCACATAGAGTGCGCCCTGTATAGATAGTATCCCCTGAGACTCAGTAGGTTGTCGAAAGCGACATCGTGCCAAGGATCAAAATCGCAGGTTTCAATTTTCGCCGTTCCTATGCAGGTGGCGGATCGTCCGGGGGCCAGCTGGACTGATGGAGTTGCTGAACTAAAGCAGCAACTCGACGTTGTGGATGCGGACATCGTGCTAGTCAACAGGAGACTTGATGAGTCGCAAGGTAAGTGTTTCTTTGTGGTCACTTGGTAAGGGAGCCGAAGCCCACTCCTTACAACATGTGTGTGAAATGCAGATAGTGCCGCTGCTGTGGAGAGCCTTCGGGCCGAACTTGCTCAAGCTAAGGAGCAAGCCAGAAGGAGTAATGCGGCGGCCTCAAGGGCGGCCGAGGAGTTAGAAGCCGAAAGGGCGGCACACTGCCGAAGCAGGGAAGAGATGGCCGAAATGGCCGTGAAGTTAAAAGGTGCTACCGACCTCAATAAGGCTCTTGAAAAGGAGCACCTAGCGGGGCAAGAAGACCTGGGGAAGGCCACCGCCGAAGCCAAGGATGCCCGTTCTGCGATGCGGGCTATAAAGGAAGAGTTGCGCCAGGCCGGAGACATTGTAGCTGGCAAGCCTTTCCTGCTGCGCCGAAGGTTTACAGATCCAAAGTATGCTCAGCTTAGCCAGCTGTGGGGTCCGGAGGACCCTTATATGGACTTAGCAGCGAGTGCGGCGAATGCCGTTGTGCACTTTCGAAGCCAGAAGGATCACAAGACGGAAGAGCTCTTTTGGTCTCAATTCCATAGTCCGGAGCGTTCACTTCCGCTGACCGACCGGTTGGCCGAGTGGGCTGAGCTGAATAGGTTGTCCGGGCTTGCCATGACGGATATCGTGACTCATGTCTGGCCGGATAGGCCCAAGCCGAAGAGCTACTTTGGCTTATTGCAGCAATTTCTTGGGGCGGTGCCGCATATCAAGGCGATGAAGCGGTCGGCCTGCATAGAGGGTGCATGGATGGCACTCGCCCGTGTGAAGACACATTGGGCAGAGATGGAGGCCACCGCTGTTGCAACCCCGGGTTCGGACGATAGCCAGTTACCCGCCGAGCACTATTTTGGCGAAGTTCTGCGTGGTGCTCGTGTAATAGAGTCGCAGTGCTCAAAAAATGTCACGTTCAAATGAACGTTTTATTTTGTAAAACAATGTTTATGATGTGAGCGCCTTTTATACTTGTGCGTTCAAGTAGTGGAATATCTCCTGTGCGGCCGTTCATGTATACGTGTGTATAACCTGAAAGATGGCAGTCGTTGGCTTCAGCCCCCACGCACAAGGTGCGGGGGTGTTCGCAAAAATAGCGCATTTTCACACTTAATCCGACGTCTCGGTCCTGTAAAGGAGGTGGTAGCATAGCAAACGAGGAAACCGGACTATAATGATTTATCACTTTCACTTAGCCATGGGAGTTCGAGGGTGGGGCTACGATATAGCCCCTGGGGGCACCGCGCTCTCCGAATTTGGGGCGCGTATGTGCCTGACTGGGAAACGGCCCTTCGTCAAAGCAGAGTAATTCTAAACATTCCATTGGTCGATCGAGTGGTTGACCAGTCTCTCGCTGTATCATGACAGTCAGTTTTCGGCTTTCTCTACTGAGGTGCTCGCCCAGCCGAACTGGGGCACAATCGCAGTAGTTCTCCTGGTGCCGCGTTAGCCAATGATATGGTACGTAAGGAAGCAAAACACAGGAGCCGGGCAAACCCAACATTTGACCAAAGACATGATTTGGAGCTGATGCATATAAGGCCTAACTCGAGACACCGAACACTCCCGAAGGTGTTCGGTCTTTATAATAACGGGCAGAACAATGCCCTAAGCCCCTTGTGTCCAGGTACGGGCAAGTTCCTCTGACGCGGCCGATGCCAAAACGCCAGTCTCCACTCTGGTTATAATGAGAAATCAGGGGATTATAGCAACAAGAGACAGTAAGAAAGGTTTACGCAGGGTCTTAATCTGAAAAGAATCCTGGAAACGGGTCCCTACTGCACGTCTGCGCCTGTGTCTCCGTTGTGCCGTATCCTGGATGGGTGTGCACGTTGTTCATCTGTAAAAAGAGAGGAACTTAGTTTGAAAAGAAATCGTGCGAAAAAGTGCATAAAAAATTGAAATATAAATTAATAAAGCTGAGCCTATGCTAGCTCATTATTGCTTATATGCGCAGCCCCTTGTGAAGGGGTGTGCGGCTAGGTAGCCCCTAGCTTATTTATTCCGGACTCGTCCAGCCGTGTCCGGGGTCTTAGCCGACCTTTTAATGAAATAATGCCATGTGGGCCGGGAATTTTAAGTGTAAGAGACGCGTAATGTGGTATTGTGTTAAAGCGGATGAAAGCCTCATGTCCCAATAGTGCTTGATAGCTACTTTTGAATGGGGCGACGTGAAAGATTAGCTTTTCGTGTCGGAAGTTGTCAGGTGACCCGAACACAACTTCTAGTAATAAGGAGCCTGTGCACCTGGCGTAAGGGCCTAGCGCCACTCCTTTGAAGGAAGTGTGGCTATGTCGAATTTTAGTAAGGTCTATCCCCAACTTGCGGATTGTGTCCGGATATAGCAGGTTTAAGTCACTGCCGCCGTCCATCAAGACTTGTGTAAATTTCAGTCCGTCGATTATAGGATCCAATAACAGAGCAGTCCATCCTGCGTTCCGGATACTTCTGGAATAATCCAGGTGGTCAAAAGTGATTGGTTTTGACATCCAATTTCGATGTTCCGCTGGGGTGGACCGTGCGACACCTATCTTAGCGGGTGCCGCATTGTGTTTCTGTACTATCACATGAAGTGAGTTTACTATTTTGACTTCTTGTGGGGAAGTCTTTTGTCTTCCGGTGCTCTGCTGGTGGGGTTCGGCATCGTCCTCGCTTGGCGCCCCGAGCCCCTTGTGTTCGGCGTTGAGTCTGCCGGACTGTTTAAAAACCCAATAATCTCGGTGGGTATGGTTTGCAAGCCTTCCGGAGGTACTGTGGATTTGACATATCCGATCAAAAAATTTGTTTAAGTTGGATAGCTCATCACTGTTGTCCTTAAGAGGCAGTGTTTTATTGTTTGGCCGCGAGCTTTTGAATCCGGCGTAGACCACCGTGCTCTTTGGGCTTTTTTCTTTATTCCCGCGCTGATCTTTTCTGCGCCGTGATTTTCCGTTTCCATCTCCGATCTCGGATGTACTTGGGTCGCTGGTGCTGCATCTTGCTAGCCAGCTATCTTCCCCCGCGCAAAAGCGGGTCATGAGGCTTGGAAGTGCGGCCATTGTCCTTGGCTTCTCTTGGCCGAGGTGTCAGGCGAGCCATTCGTCTCGGACGTTGTGTTTAAAAGCTGCTAAGGCTTCAGCGTCCGGGCAGTCGACTATTTGGTTCTTTTTGGTAAGGAACCTGTTCCAGAATTTGCGCGCTGACTCTCCGGGCTGTTGAGTTATATGACTTAGATCGTCTGCATCCGGAGGGCGGACATAAGTCCCTTGAAAATTTGCTCTAAACGCGTCCTCAAGCTCTTCCCAACTTCCAACAGTGTTTTCTGGGAGGCTTTTGAGCCAATGCCGAGCTGGCCCTTTGAGCTTGAGGGGTAGGTATTTGATGGCATGGAGATCATCTCCTCTAGCCTTGTGTATGTGTAGTATGTAATCCTCTATCCAGACTCCAGGGTCTGTTGTTCCGTCGTATGCCTCTATGTTTATGGGTTTGAACCCTGCTGGAAATTCATGTTCCAGCACCTCATCAGTGAACCATAGTGGGTGCGCAGCGCCCCTGTATTTGGGTGTGCCGCTGTCTTCGAACACTTGCCGTGTTGTGTTGCTTCCTGGGGCCCTCTTTTTTGGCCCATAAATGGACCTGGCTGGGCCGTCTGTTTTCCCAGGATCATAAATCGGGTTGTGTGCGTCGCCGGTTGCCGTTTTTGGCCTGTTATCTGGCCGTCTATCCGGCCAGGCGGCCTCTTTGTGTTTTGACTGTGAGGGCTCTATGGCTTCCTCATCAAATTTTGGCAGCAGCTTGCGCTTCGGATAGCTCTTTGTTTGGTGCCTATTGCCATATTTGTCTGCGGTCTTGAGTACTTTGCTCCACCTCTTTCTGAGTATGTCTTCCGCTGTTTTGAGCTTCCGCTTTTCCTTCTTCAGACTTCTTGCAGTGGCGACGAGTCTTTTGTGGAGGTTCTTATGCTCCGATGGTGTGTCTGGCGTGAGGTTGTCCGGACTGTTGGTTTCGTCGGGCATGGCTTGGTTATCCGATTCGTCCTGTTCGGACGGTTGCTTGGTTGCATGTTCGTCGTCCACTGGTTTGCCCTGCTCTATTGCTGGGTCATTAGGAATGTTGTTTTTGTTGAGGCGGGACATAGGGCGGCGTCTGCGTCGCCATTTTGGTTGTTTATCGGCGGGATTATCCTTTGCCGTGCCCCGTTGTTCCTCGTTATCGCTTCCTTTTGGGGTGTCCACCATATATATGTCATGTGACGGGGTGGCCTTCTAGTGCTCAGTGAGCGCTGCTTCTTGATCATCTCCGGCATCGTCGTCCATACCGTTGATGTCTTCGGAGTCGTAGTCTAGCGTGTCAGTTAGATCGTCGACAGTAGCTACAAAGTGGGTGGTGGGTGGGCTTTGAATTTCTTCGTCGTCCGCATCCCAGCCATCCTGGCCGTAGTCCGGCCAGGGCTCTCCGGATAGCGAGAGATGCTTTAGCAATTTCAGGATGTCGCCAAAGGGTGAGTGCTGAAAGATGTCCGCCGCGGTGAACTCCATGATCGGCGCCCAATCGGATCCGATTGGCAGGGGCGCAGGAGGTTCGGAGTCCGGCAGGGAGTCCGGCACCTTGGAGTCACGAGCTTTACAATGGAAGGGGTCAGTGTTCGGCTCCATCACCGTGGAAGTTGCAGCTCCCGAGGCGGTGTCCAGCCACCCGTCCTCGATCTGCGCGATCGGCTCCGGACTATGGGCCGGAGCGGATTCGTGTGTGGCCTCCAAGGTACTGTCTGGCGGCAGAGCTAGATCATGCCCATCGTGAAAGTGCGGCGCGCTCGGCTGCGGCTCGGGTCCATCGAAGATCAAGTCTCCACGGGTATCGGCCGCGAAGTTTAGGCTTCCAAACCTGACCTGACGGCCAGGGGCGTAGCTTCCCATCTGCTCCAGATGGCCAAGTGAATTGGCCCGCAGTGCGAAGCCGCCAAATACGAAGATCTGTCTGGGGAGAAAAGTCTCACCCAGGACTGCGTCGTTGTTGATTGAAGAAGCCACCAAGCCTATCGGTGACGACACAGAGGAACTCTCAATGAAAGCACCAATGTCGGTGTCAAAACCGGTGGATCTCGGGTAGGGGGTCCCGAACTGTGCGTCTAGGCTGATGGTAACAGGAGACAAGGGACACGATGTTTTACCCAGGTTCGGGCCCTCTTGATGGAGGTAAAACCCTATGTCCTGCTTGATTGATATTGATAATGTGGGTATTACAAGAGTAGATCTACCACGAGATCAAGGAGGCTAAACCCTAGAAGCTAGCCTATGGTATGATTGTTGTAATAGTTGTTGTTGTGTCCTACGGACTAAAGCCATCCGATTTATATAGACACCCGAGAGGGCTAGGGTTACATAGAGTCGGTTACAATGGTAGGAGATCTACATATCCATATCGCCAAGCTTGCCTTCCATGCCAAGGAAAGTCCCATCCGGACACGGGACGAAGTCTTCAATCTTGTATCTTCATAGTCTTGGAGTCCGGCAGACGATGATAGTCTGGCTGATGATGATAGTCCGGCTGATGATGATAGTCCGACTGATGATGATAGTCCGGCTATCCGGACACCCCCTAGTCCAGGACTCCCTCAACTAGTAAGAAAATTTTGGCACTAGGTAGTAGTTTTTGGCATGGATTAAGAAATTTTGAGTATGTTTTTGCTATTTTTTGTACACACCAACTAGTGTCAAAAACGTCTTACATTATGTGACGGAGGAGTACGTACCCGTACTATAGCAGTACTAGTGCAATTTTTTCTCAACTAGTAGTGTGATGTACTGTACTTCTAGTCTAGTCTAGTATAGTGCACTAGTTTTGAACTCTTGAATCTAAGGGCGAAGGAGCTACAGTTGGAAGTGGAGGGTACTACTGTTCTCTAGAACCATCATTGTACTATCAATGTAGGGAAAGTACACCTGCGTAGTGGCCTAGTGGGTACTCTCGGTGCTCTATTCAGCCGCTCCTCTAAAGTAGCTCGCCTACTCAACCGCTCCTCTCACACACACACTAGCAGCCTGTTTATCAGTGACGGTTACTGCGGGGGCAAAACATTTGAGTTATTTGATACAGCGAGACTAGGCTTTTCGCTTCCATTTGTGGAGGTGTAATGGATCTCGTCGAACTTTGTTAGTAGTTCCTTCTTTATGAATGAGATGAAGCAAAGCTTTTGCCTCCGTTTCAAAAAACACACGTCAAGAAGAATTTCGTTTATAGTACAACCAATAATGGAGTGAAGTCCATGTGTGCAACGCCACAAGCTACAGAGTAGCAGTAGAGCACTTTATGTATAGAGCCATATTGCCTCTGTTCCCAATGCCCCGCCAAGCTTTTCCAGCTCCTCGGGCTTAATTGGGAGGCGCTAGTTTAAATATGCTACTAGCTGATGAGAAAGCTGCAAGCAAGGTGCGGCTAGGGCGAGCACGCGAGCCACGAGATGCTGGGAAGGAAAACCCGTTCATGTGGCTAGGCTATCCAGTGGTGCCGCACGTCCGTTTGACTTCAAAACTCAAACTACTAGTGTAAAATATTGGCTCGCAGCGAAGTTACTATTAAAAAAAGTCTGTGGTGTGTTCGGTCGGGATCGAACCCACAAAACAAGGTATACACTCCGGCATCCACTAGTAGTACTCATTGGAGTACAACGCAACCTAGAATCGCCTTTTGTTGCTAGTAGTATGTACATTGTTCCTTACAAGAAACCCCTAATAATGCAAGAAACCACTAAAATGCCAAGAAACTACTACCACTGGCATACGTGGTAGACTTAAGATAAGACTACCTTATCAATCATTGTACATGCTCTTACCAACCAGCCCTACCAAGAAACGACTCCTCTACAAAGTGCCGTTATAGGCACGTTTCAACCCATGGTATTGTTTGGATACATTTGTTGTCAATCTAACCCTGCCATCCAAACACCACTTTGGTTAGAGTTAGTTTAGGGTTAGAATCTAACTCTAACCTCTGACAGGGCCCATGTCACCCATTAAGTCAATGCCTTCTATTCAACCGGGCATTATGACTTGTGGGACCTACATGCCAGTCTACACAAAAATCCCGGAGTGACCTCCTACCTCCGGCCCGTCCACCTAGTCATCCTCTGCCATGGGACGCAGCTACCGCCACTGGCAGAAGGCGAGGTCAAAACCGCCGGCGGTGCGGAGCCCATGTTGCGGCAGCCCGGATGCCAGCTCCGTCCGGCGCTCGCGGCCGTTAGCTAGCCAAGATAGCTCCGTCCAGCTGCTTGTCTGCAAGGTTTGCTAGCTAGATTGGCACGGTAGCGCGGTGGCTTGCCCGCACGCGCCGCGCTAAGGCCAGCCATCTGGCTCGAGCAAAGGCCAGCGCGGAGGCTTGCTGACTCGTGAGTCACGCTCGGGCCAGCCTGCCAACCCGTGCGGAGGCCAGCGCGGCATCCATCCTGTCCGACGGAGCGGCGACCAACTCGCTCATCACCGGCACCACCGACGAACATGCATCAGTACTGTTTGAAGTAATGTTCGGGAAAAATAATGATTTGAGGGGGAATAACAGGATAGAAGGTCAGATGTGGGTCCCTCGTGTCAACGGTCAAACAAAATGTCTTGATTTAAGCTGCCTTATCAGCACGGGTGTGGGCCAACCCTGTCATAAATGGGTTTAAACGAACCTAATCGGTAGGAGTAATAGTTAGTAGTTTTTGGCGTGGATTAAGAAATTTTGGGTATGTTTTTGCTATTTTTGGTACAATAGATTCTTCCTAGGGCTGGTTGAAAGTGGTAGTTTTTTGTTAAATACTCTACATATTGTAAGTAGGAGTGAAAGTTAAGCTTTGGAAGCCAATAAGCAAGGCTAGTTACATAGTGCATATGTGTACTGATACGTCCATTTTGCATCATGCTTTTATATCAATATTTATTGCATTATGGGCTGTTATTACACATTATATCTCAATACTTATGGCTATTCTCTCTTATTTTACAAGGTTTACCATGAAGAGGGGGGATGCCGGCAGCTGGAATTCTTGCTGGAAAAGGAGAAAACATTGGAAACCTATTCTGCATGGATCCAAGAGTCCTGAAACTCCACGAAACATCGTTTTGGAATTAATAAGAGTTTTTGGATGAAAGAAATACACCAGGGGGCCCACACCTCATCCAGGAGAGTGCCCCCCTGCTACTGGGCGCGCCCCCTGTCTCCTGGACCCCCTGGTGGGCCCCCGATGTCCATCTTCTGCTATATCAGACCTTTTACCCCAGAAAAATCGTGGGCAAGCTTATGGGACGAAACTCCGCCGCCATGAGGCGGAACCTTGGCGGAATCGATCTAGGTCTCAGGCGAAGCTGTTCTGCTGGGGACACTTCCCGCCGGGAGGGGGAAATCATCACCAACGTCATCACCAACGATCCTCTCACCGGGAGGGGGTCAATCGCCATCAAAATCTTCACCAACACCATCTCCTATCAAAACCCTAGTTTATCTCTTGTATCCAATCTTGTATCAAAACCACAAATTGGTACCTGTGGGTTGCTAGTAGTGTTGATTACTCCTTATAGTTGATGCTAATTGGTTTACTTGGTGGAAGATCATATGTTCATATCCTTTATGCATATTATTACTCCTCCGATTATGAACATGAATATGCTTTGTGAGTAGTTACGTTTGTTCCTGAGGACATGGGTGAAGTCTTGCTATTAGTAGTCATGTGAATTTGGTATTCGTTCGATATTTTGATGAGATGTATGTTGTCTTTTCCTCTAGTGGTGTTATGTGAATTTCGACTACATGACACTTCACCATTATTTGGGCCTAGAGGAAGGCATGGGGAAGTAATAAGTAGATGATGGGTTGCTAGAGTGACAGAAGCTTAAACCCTAGTTTATGCGTTGCTTCGTTAGGGGCTGATTTGGATCCATATGTTTAATGCTATGGTTAGGTTTACCTTAATACTTATTTTGTAGTTGCGGATGCTTGCAATAGGGGTTAGTCATAAGTGGGATGCTTGTCCAAGTAAGGGCAGTACCCAAGCACTGGTCCATCCACATATCAAATTATCAAAGTACCGAACGTGAATCATATGAACGTGATGAAAACTAGCTTGACGATAATTCCCATGTGTCCTCGGGAGCTTCTTTCTCATTATTAGGAATTGTCCAGGCTTATCCTTTGCTACATAAAGGATTGGGCCACCTTTCTGCACTTTATTTACTTCATTTACTTGTTACTCGTTACTATTTATCTTATCACAAAACTATCTATCACCTACAATTTCAGTGCTTGCAGAGAAAACCTTACTGAAAACCACTTATCATTTCCTTCTGCTCCTCATTGGGTTTGACACTCTTACTTATCAAAAGGACTACGATTGATTCCCTACACTTGTGGGTCATCAAGACTCTTTTCTGGCACCGTTGCCTGGGAGTGTAGTGCTCTTGGTGAGTGGAACTTGGTAAGGAAACATTTATATAGTGTGCTGAAATTTTCTGTTACTTGTCACTATGGAAACTAATCCTTTGAGGGGCTTGTTCGGGGTATCTTCACCCCAACCAGAAGAGCAAAGAGTTGCTCCTCAACCTACTGAACTTTATGAAAATATT
The DNA here is from genome assembly GCA_963921465.1 of Triticum timopheevii. Classification (NCBI taxonomy): domain Eukaryota; kingdom Viridiplantae; phylum Streptophyta; class Magnoliopsida; order Poales; family Poaceae; genus Triticum; species Triticum timopheevii. The sequence goes on along the minus strand of OY997272.1, from coordinate 105,539,667 downwards.
TACTTTGAGATTCCTTCGGGTATGATAGAGAAACTGCTAGGTAATCCATTTGCACGAGATGGAACATTGCATCCCGATTTACACCTTATCTTTGTGGATGAAGTTTGTGGATTATTTAAGCTTGCAGGTATTCCCGATGATGTTGTCAAAAGGAAGGTCTTCCCTTCATCTTTGAAGGGAGATGCATTGACATGGTATAGGCTATGTGATGATACAAGATCTTGGAATTATAAGCGATTGAAGTTGGAATTTCATCGGAAGTTCTATCCTATGCATCTTATTTATCGTGATCATAATTACATATATAATTTCTGGCCTCGCGAAGGAGAAAGCATCGCTCAAGCTTAGGGGAGGCTTAAGTCAGTGTTATATTCATGCCCCAATCATGAGCTCTCCCGGGAAATGATTATTCAGAATTTTTATGCTTGGCTTTCTCTTGATAATCGCAACCTGCTTGATACTTCCTGTGATGGCTCTTATACGCTGAAGACTATTGATTTCAAATGGGACTTATTGGAAAGAATTAAACGCAACTATGAAGATTGGGGTTCCGACGATGGTAAGGAGTCAGGTATGAAACCGAAGTTCGATTGTGTTAAATCTTTTATGGATACCGATGCTTTCCGTGGATTTAGCGCTAAGTATGGACTTGACTCTGAGATAGTAGCTTCTTTCTGTGAATCTTTTGCTACTCACATTGATCTCCCTAAAGAGAAGTGGTTTAAATATAATCCTACTGTTGAAGTGAAAGTAGTTGCACCTATTACAGTCAAAGAAAAGACTATCACCTATAGTGATCCTATTGTTCCTACTACTTATGTTGAAAAACCTCCTTTTCCTGTTAGGATAAGGGATCACGCTAAAGCTTCGACTGTTCTGTTGACATCAGATTTTGGCACGGCGTAAAAGAAAATGAGATGGCTTCGAGTGAAAGGGTTTTCAGCATGATAATTTTCACATCACCGAGTGGAACAACTTTGATGTTTAGGTTATCATCGTCCGACTCCATCTTAGGGGCCGAAATTGTATTCCGAGTGGCAGAGTTCAATATTCCGAGTGGTTTTCGGCCGATCATGCCTTCAAGACGACCTCGGATGAAGGAGTACATTAAGGAGTTGTCTCTCCATCATTTTCGGACGTGAATTGATGTAATTTTTCTTGTAAGGAGAGCCTAGATGAATCCTTTACTTGTACAGGAAGTCCAGCCGCCTCTTATATATGTTGGGGGTGACGGCCGATTGAAAAATACACAATCGAACAAATCAATATACTACTTTTTTCAAGTCTACGTTTTATCTCTCCATCATTTTTCTCTCTCGTTCTTCGCTGTTCTTCGTGTTTGAGAGCTGCGAATCTCGAGGCTCTAGGGGCAAGCGAATCGACCTAGGGCAGCCCATAGCCGTCGCACTCCCTGACGGGGTCCCTCCCGGGGGTGTGGGGTTTTCGGGTCTGCAAAAGCGCCCGTCGACTGTCTTGCGTATCGCGCTGTCGGTCGGGTCTCCTTCGACGTGAGCTGTGGTGCATCACCCCCGGCGTCGAGGGTACACGTGACGTGTTCGTGTGTCAACACACTTTTTGTGACTCCGCTGGGGATTCGAAGATCAATCATCATCATCCACCATGTCCGATCTTCCCAAGCCATCCGAGGTAGACGCCGATAACATCATTAAGCCCAGTCTTGATGAGATATCGGCTGATCATCGCCAAGTCTATGAGGAGTACAAGAAGGCGCGCGAAGAGAAGGATTTGCAGGAGTTCCTTGCAAAGTTCAAGAAGGATCGCCAAGGCAACATCACTCCGATTGAAGAAATCAAGTTCCCTCCTCTTCAAACCGAGCAGGTTAAACCTTCTGTGAGTACTATCTTTTATCCTGAGCAGTGGGTTGAGATTGAAAGTCGTATTGCTGATGGTAACAATCTAGTCTATCAAACTTTCATAGAAAATACTAATGCTCAGAAGAATACGTCTCAATCGACTAGTGGTAATGATGGTGTAGCTACTAGTGTGCAAAACCCTAATCAGGCTTTACCTATTGCATCGGCGCCTCCCGTGCCGATGGCTTATTATCCTACCCAAACAAATCAGATTGTGGCTGCACCCATTAATCCTATTATGAGCATGCCAGGTTCGGTGGCATCGCCGAACCCAACCTTACCTACAGCTACAACCACTCGACCACTAGCAAATTATGGGTCGACATACCTGCCACAATTCCTACCTACAGCTAGTAATCATACTCCTCCTATGCCACTGCCACAAGCTTCATCGTCCACTATGGATGATGGTCTAGCTAATCTTAGAGAGGAGATGGATAAGATGCTTCGAGAGAATTTTGGGGTTGAGTTACCTCGGAATCTGATTTACCAAAAGTCGTACCCCGAGTACTTTGATGCCATCCAGTGCCCTCCAGGATATAAAATTCCAGATTTTGTTAAGTTCAATGGAGAGGGCACAAAAACCACATGGGAGCATGTTAGTCAATACTTGGCACAATTAGGTGAAGCAGGTTCACTAAATGAGTTGAAAGTGCGTTTATTTCATTTATCACTAACTGGTACCGCATTTTCATGGTTTTCTTCTTTACCACATGGTTCCATTCGAGTTTGGTCGCAGCTAGAGCAGAAATTTCATGATCACTTTTACAGCAGCAACAATGAACTCAAGTTGTCACATCTAACATTGGTTAAACAGAAGCATGATGAATCGGTCTCCGATTACGTCAAGAGATTCAGAGAAACGAAAAACCGATGTTTTAGTTTGGTGATAACCGAGAGAGACTTGGCAGACCTAGTGCTGAGTGGTTTGAGAACTCCCATTAGAGAAAAGTTAGAAGGCTATGAGTTCTTAAATATTAACCAAGTCTTACAAAGCGCTTTGGCTCAGGAAAGCCGAAGCAAAGATCTCAAAGAAGTGCATAGATACAAAGCCGATTGTCCAAAGATGAATATGGTGGAATATGATAGTGATCACTCGGACGATGAGGGTTATGTTTTTGCTACTGAATTTGTTTGGCCATCTAAGGCCAAACCCTTTACTTGCAATGATCTGAAACCGATTCATAAGAATCGTGATGAAGATATGAAGTTTACTTTTAACATTGCTAAGTGTGATAGAATATTTGATGCTTTGCTGCAGGCTAAGATTATTAGAATATCTCATACTTTACCGCCGTTTCAAGAGGTGAAACAGCGTGCTTATTGCAAATATCATAATTCTTTTTCTCATGCTACTAATGATTGCAATGTTTTTTGACGACAGATACAATCGGCCATTAATGACAGGCGATTGAACTTTTCTGAGATGCAAGTTGATAAACAGCCCTTGCCAATGAACACCATGGGTTTAGAAGGGAAGAAGCTGCTCATTTGGCCGGAGGTAGCCGAATCTGCTAATAAAGCTAATGTCATTGTTGGTGAGCCCAGGAAAGACAAGGAGGGCGACAAGGTTTTGGGGAGACATGTTGTGCTTGACAAGCAACCCGATGGCAAGGAAGTGATCAAGATCACCATCAAGAATTCTACACTCGGGGGGCAAACACAGGTGCAACAGGACACTCGAGTTAAATTTGTCAAGCCCAAGAGTCCAGAAGTTGGCAAATGGAAGAGGAATGAAGCTAAAGTGCAACGCAAGCGGATCAAGCCAACTTTTGATATGTTGCTGTCCAAATATGCTAATCAGTCGGCTGGTTCCAGCTCTAACCGGCCATCATACTTGAAATGACCAAGGTCACCATCAGATGATATATTCAGTCAGTATGTGAAACGGAGTGGACCAAGGGCGCAGTTTTCAGAAGAGCAGAGGCAATCTGTGTGGAATCGACTTGATTACTCATATAATGGCCGACTGAACATTGGTGACTATCAGTCGGCTGGTCAACATATGCGACCAAGTGGAAACTATCCTAGTGTAAGAATGCACCTAGGTGGAAGCTATCCAAATGAAAAAATATGAATTGGTAGATTTCATCCGAGTGAAATCCATCCGAGTGAGTTCCATCCGAGTGGATTCCATCAGAGTGACGCCCATCCGAGTGGATTCCATCTGAGTAAAAAGGTGCGCCCGAATGGAAATTTCATGCATCTGGAAAGTCGAAAAGAATGGCGTGTTAAGTCACCAAGTGTTGCAGCAGTTGAGTCGGGAAAAGGCAAGGAGAAAATGGATGTCGACTCACTTATCTTGGGCACCGAAACATTCCCCATACAGCAGCCGACTTTGCATAACCACTCGACTGAGCCGATACTTGCTATCACGCCAAAGCACTCGGCTAATGACCATGAAGCAAGCACCAGCCAAGTAAAGGTGAGAGATGCTAAATACACTCGACCAAAGTGGTGTCCTCCAGGGCTAACAAAGACACAGAAGAGGAAACTACAGAGGTTAAGGAGTCAAGAGATGGCAGAGCAGGAGGCCGAGAAGCAAAGGGACAAGTTGTTCAATGACACTCGGCCCATGGTTCCAGCAAAACAAGTGTCGAGGCCTAAACAAATACAAGATACATCAGCTTCTACATCTATCACAGAAGTGCCTACACCACCCAAGGAGGACGATGCGACAGCTATTACATCGTCTGCAACACTTCTTACTTCTCCTTTACTCCACCAGATTTCAGAATCGGTCGATCCACTTGAAGAAGAGGCTGATATGTTGGACTATGAGTCTACACCGGTCCATGAAGGTATGGATATCAATATGGTATATTACTTACCTGCTGAGTTTCGTGCTGTAGATGAGGAAGGGGAAGTGGCTCAACTGGATTTTGGCCCTAAAAACGCAATATTCGAGAAGCCAAAAGAACCAATAACACATTTGAAACCGTTGTATCTCAGAGGTCATATCAATGGATCGCCACTCAGTCGAATGCTTATTGATGGTGGTGCTGTGGTAAATCTTATGCCCTATTCGGTCTTCAGGAAATTGAGTTTGCCTGATGAAGAATTGATCAAGACCAATATGGTGCTCAACGTGTTTGAAGGCAAAGAGAGAACTGAAGCCAAAGGTGTGATGTATGTGGAGCTTACAGTCGGAAGCAAAACTTTGGCTACTGCATTCTTTATCGCTGAGGAGCAAGGTAACTACAACGTTATACTAGGCCGTGATTGGGTTCATGCAAACCAGTGCGTGCCATCCACTATGCACCGGTTTTTGATTTAGTGGGTTGATGATGAAGTGGAAGTCATTCATGCGGATAACTCGGCCTGTGTTGCTTTGGCCGATGCATCGGTGGATTGGCAACATCCCAATGCTACTTGCTTGACGGGACGTGACTTATCAGAGTTTGATTTTCTCAGCGCGACCAAGAATGGTTTTGTGCCCGTGTCTTTAAAGCCGACTGAATGCAATCGGCTCCGAGGTATGATATGTTTAAATGGATCCTAATTCCGAGTGGTTACAAAAACGTCTTGTAAAATATCGGTCCGGCGAGAACGATATGTATGAGTCTATTGAGGAGTTGGATGACATGGATAAACTTGGACAAGGTTTTACATCGGCCGATCCGTTAGAAGAGGTAGATATCGGAGACGGATCAGTCAGTCGACCGACATTTATAAACAAAAATTTGAAAGCCGATTGTAAAGCTAAATTAATCGAGCTATTGAAAGAATATGTTTGTTGCTTTGCATGGGAATATCATGAAATGCCAGGGTTGAGCCGATAGCTAGTGGAGCATCGGTTGCCTATAAAGGCCGGTTTTAGACCTTATAAATAGTCGGCTAGAAAGTTTAATCCGAAAACATATGACCGGATCAAGGAAGAGATCGGTCGACTGCTTGAAGCTAATTTCATTCGACCTTGCAGGTATGCCGAGTGGATTTCTAACATTGTCCCAGTGGAGAAGAAGGGATCCGGCAAGTTGCGGGTGTGCATTGACTTCAGAGATTTGAATAGGGCTACACCCAAAGATGAGTATCCCATGCCAATAGCCGATATGCTTATTAATGATGCTTCTGGACATAAGGTTATTAGCTTTCTAGATGGTAATGCCGGATACAATCAAATTTTTATGGCCGAAGAGGACATGTACAAAACAGCTTTCTGATGTCCTGGTTTCCTTGGTTTATTCGAGTGGACAGTGATGAAATTTGGATTAAAAAATGCTGGAGCCACATATCAAAGGGCTATGAATTTGATTTTTCATGATTTACTCAGTATCATACTTGAAGTTTATATTGATGATATTGTTGTTAAATCGGATGCTTTTGAATCTCACTTGGCCGATTTGTGTTTAGCTTTTGAAAGAATGAAAAAGTATGGAGATGAATCCTTTGAAGTGTGCATTCGGCGTGTCAGCTGGCAAATTTTTGGGTTTCATTATTCATGAAGATGGCATCGAAATTGATCCCAAAAAGATAGAGGCCATACAGAAAGTGGAGGCTCCAACATGCAAGAGAGATATTCAAAAGTTCCTTGGCAAGGTCAATTACTTGAGAAGGTTCATAGCTAATTTGTCAGGGAAATTTGATGCATTTACTCCTATCCTTTGGTTAAAGAATGATGTTGATTTCACTTGGGGGGCAAAACAGCAAGAAGCCTTTGATATGATCAAGAATTATTTGTGCACTCCTCCAGTGATGAAAGCACCCAAGCATAGAGAGCCTTTTAAGCTTTATATCGTAGCATAGGAAGGTGTTATTGGTGCTGTTTTGACTCAAGATACCGAAGGAAAAGAGCATGCCATTACGTATTTGAGCAAACGCTTATTGGACGCTGAGACAAGGTATACATTTATTGAAAAACTGTGTCTACGCTTATATTATTCTTGCACAAAATTGAGACATTACCTAGTGCCGAGTGCTTGTGTAGTAGCTTGTCAAACCGATGTCATTAAGTATATGTTGCATAGGCCAATTCTTAGTGGTAGAATTGGCAAGTGGGCTTATGCTTTGATTGAATATGATTTGGCTTATGAATCTCTAAAATCCATGAAAGGCCAAATTGTTGCTAATTTCATTGTTGAACATCAGATTAATGACAAGCATGATGTTAATATGAACCTTGTTTCATTAGTGCCATGGAGATTATACTTTGATGGTTCAGTTTGTAGCAATGGACAAGGTGTTGGTATTGTTTATATATCTCCTCATGGTGCTGTTTTTGAAGCCTCATGCCGCTTACAATATTTTTGCACAAACAATCAAGCCGAATATGAAGCATTGTTATTCGGCCTAGAGATGTTGCTTGCTATAGGTGTTACACATATTGAGGCTTACGGTGATTCGTTACTAGTGGTGCAACAAATATCCAGAGTCTTTCAGTGTTTGGACGAATCACTTAATGTTTATCTTGATAAATGTCTAGATATAATTTCTACTTTGCATAGTTTTATCATTGCACATATATCTAGACATGACAACTGGAAAGCAAATGAGTTGGCACAGCAAGCATCTGGATATCATGTTGATCATGGAATGTTTCATATCTCTCAAAGGCTGATGTCTTGTCTTGCCAATATGGGAGAGGCCGAACCTGAACCCACTGATTCGGCCATTAACAAAAAATCTAGTGCAGGTGATAATTCCGACTGGAAAAAGCCCATTCTTGATTACTTGTGCAATCCGAGTGAAAGGGTGGACAGGTCTGTTCGGCGTATGGCTTTCAATTATACAATGAGAGATGATGGTCTTTATCGCCGGACGGTCAATGATGTTCTTCTAAAGTGCTTGGACGAGGACCAGGCTAGGGTTGCTATGGGAGAGGTACATGAAGGCATCTGTGGCACTCATCAGTCGGCTCCCAAGATGAAATGGTTATTACGACGTGCTGGTTTTTATTGGCTGACTATGATTATCGATTGCTTCAGATATTATAAAGGGTGTGAAGCTTGTCAAATGTTTGGTGATATTCAATTGGCTCCTGCAGCTATGTTACATCCTATTATCAAATCGTGGCCTTTCAGAGGTTGGGGTTTATATTTCATTGGACAAATCCACCCATCTTCCTCAAAAGGGCATCAGTTCGTGTTGGTGGCAACTGATTATTTCACTAAATGGTCTGAAGAGGTACCTCTCAAGAACATGACACACACGGAGGTAATTCAATTCATAATCGAACACATTATTCATAGATTCGATATTCCTCAAACGTTAACTACAGATCAAGGTTCATCTTTTATGTCACACCAAGTCAGAGAGTTTGCCGAATCTTATAATATAAAGTTGCTCAATTCCTCTCCATATTATGCCCAAGCTAATGGACAAGCCGAGTCTAGCAATAAAATTTTAATCAAGCTCATCAAGAAGAAGATTGAGGATAATCCGAGGAGATGGCATGAGTTGTTGTCTGAAGCTTTATGGGCACATAGAATTTCAAGGCATGGTGCTACAAAGGTAACTCCATATGAGCTAGTATATGGTCAAGAGGCCGTTTTACCAGTAGAAGTAAATTTGAATGCTTTGAGAATAGCCAAACAAAATGATTTATTGGCAGTCGACTTTTATAACTTGATGATGGACAATATTGATGAAGTTGCCGATAAACGTTTGGTTGCTTTGAAGTCTATAGAGAGAGACAAGTTGAGGGTTGGAAGAGCTTACAATAAGAAAGTTAAGTTAAAGAATTTTCAAGTTGGTGATCTCCTCTGGAAAGTGATTCTGCCGATTGGTTCAAGAGATAGAAAATTCGGGAAGTGGTCTCCAAGTTGGGAAGGTTCTTTTAGGATTACAAGAGTTGTTCCCAGAAATTCATATCTGGTGGAATCAATACAAGGGGCATTGTTACCCCGAGCTCTCAACGGAAATTTTTTGAAGAAATACCACCCGAGTGTGTGGCAGGAAGCCTAAGTAGGCAATGGCCGATATATGATTATCGCCCTTAGCACAAACATGGCCGATACATAATTATCGCCCTAAGAAAATAAATGGCCGATGGAGTGTTGACATCGTCCTTAGAACGAACACCGTGCATATTATTTTTCGGCGTGCAAGCTTTGCCGAAAAACAGGGGGCATGTGTTGACATCAGATTTTGGCACGGCATAAAAGAAAATGAGATGGCTTCGAGTGAAAGGGTTTTCAACATGAAAAGTTTCACATCACCGAGTGGAACAACTTTGATGTTTAGGTTATCATCGTCCGACTCCATCTTAGGGGCCGAAATTGTATTCCGAGTGGCAGAGTTCAATATTCCAAGTGGTTTTCGGCCGATCATGCCTTCAAGACGACCTCGGATGAAGGAGTACTCTAAAGGAATTGTCTCCATATCGTCGAGGCAATCGATTTTGATATATAAAACATCTCAATCCGAGTTCATATGCAAATGTTAGAGACAATACATTGCAGACCGAAGCTGAATGGAAATATGGCGCGAAGTACCAGACACCCTGTCTGATGGGTCACGCGAGCAATTAGGCCCTTAAGAAGTCCTTGAATCGGAAAAACTTCAACACGAGGAAGTTTCGTCTCGTCGAGCCGATCAATTTTCATATATAATTCGTCTCAATCCAAGGTCATATGAGACCTGGGAGACAAATCAAGATCAGGCTATGTTCTTGGTCGAGTGAAAAGCTTACCATCCGAGTGAAAACTCACCGGTCGAGTGAAATCTTACCTTTAGGGTAAAAAACCTACCGATCGAGTAAAAGGTCAAGTGAAAACCTACCAATTGAGTAAAAGGTTAAAAATCTACCGATCGAGTAAAAGGCCGAGTGAAAACCTACCGATCGAGTAAAAGGTCAAGTGAAAGCTTGCCGATCGAGTAAGGGATTGCCTTCCAAGTGAAAATATAATTATCCGAGTGGAATATTACCTTCCGAGCGGAATATTCTAACATCCGAGTGAAAAGTCCAGTCGGACGATCCGAGTGACTCTAATATCCGAGTGGATGAGCTCGAATCCAAGTGAAACTGAGCATGTGCCCAAAAGTTTATCAAGATGATTTCGGGTGAATTTGTGTTCAATACAGAAGTTGTGCGTATCATCAAGACGGTAAACTTTGGTTTTGGAGTCATTTTCATCAAAGATAGTATATGGCCTGCAAATTCACTAAAAGACTCGGATAATTCAGTCTACCGCAGGACCGAGTCCGACTGGAAGGTCAAGACGACCTCGAAAAGTATTCAAGATGGCCTTATTTGAAAAAGTGATCAACATGAGAGTTGTTCGTATCGTCGAGGCGCAAAAGTTTGATATTTGGGCCATCTTGATCGGAGGTCATATGGAGGCTCGGCGGCCTGCACAAGGAGGAAGACAGAAGTTGGGCCAGATTCAGACTGAATCCGAGTTGGAATAGAACTAGGACTCTAGGACGCGAATTGATGTAATTTTTCTTGTAAGGAAAGCCTAGATGAATCCTTTACTTGTACGGGAAGTCCAGCCGCCTCTTATATATGTTGGGGGTGACGGTCGATTGAAAAACACACAATCGAACCAATCAATATACTACTTTTTTCAAGTCTATGTTTTATCTCTCCATCGTTTTTCTCTCTCATTCTTCGCTGTTCTTCGTGTTTGAGAGCTGTGAATCTCGAGGCTCTAGGGGTGAGAGAATCGACCTAGGGCAGCCCATAGCCGCCGCACTCCCTGACGGGGTCCCTCCCGGGGGTGTGGGGTTTTCGGGTCTGCAAAAGCGCCCGTCGGCTGTCTTGCGTATCGCGCTGTCGGTCGGGTCTCCTTTGACGTGAGCTGCGGTGCATCACCCCCAGCGTCGAGGGTACACGTGACGTGTTCGTGTGTCAACATGTTGTTCGTAAGAGTAATATTAGGACTTATACACCTCCTGAGCAAATTAATGTTGAACCTAGTATTGATGTGGTTAAAGATCTCTTGGATGAGGATTTAGATGGGCATGTTATTTATTTCCGTGGTGAGACTGCTAATATTGCTAGACCAGATACTAAGACACATAGACCTGTCGTAGGCATTCCTGTTATTTCTGTCAAAATAGGAGATCATTGATATCATGGCTTATGTGATATGGGTGCTAGTGCTAGTGCAATACTTTATACCTTATATCAAGAAATTATGCATGACATTGCACCCATTGAATTAGAAGACATTGTTGTTACTATTAAGCTTGCTAATAGGGATACAATTAAAAACTTTGGGATTGTTAGAGATGTTGAAGTTTTGTGTGGGGAGGTTAAATACCCTGCTGATTTTCTTGTTCTTGGTTCCCCACAAAATGATTTTTGTCCCATTATTTTTGGTAGACCCTTCTTGAATACAGCTAGTGCAAAGATTGATTGTGAAAAAGACACTGTCACAGTTGGTATAGATGGTATGTCTCATGAGTTTAATTTTGCTAAGTTTCGTAGACAACCTCGTGATAGGGAACCACCTAGTAAGGATGAAATTATTGGTCTTGCTTCCATTGTTGTTCCTCCTACTGATCCGTTAGAACAATATTTGCTAGACCATGAAAACGATATGTTTATGAAGGAAAGAAGGGAAATAGATGAAGTGTTCCTCAAACAGGAACCTATGCTGAAACATAACCTTCCCGTTGAAATTCTTGGGGATCCCCGTCCACCCAAGGGTGATCCCGTGTTTGAACTCAAACCATTACCTGATAATCTTAAGTATGCTTATCTTGATGAAAAGGAAATATATCCTGTTATTATTAGTGCTAACCTTTCAGAGAAAGAAGAAGAAAGATTATTGAAAACTCTAAAGAAGCACCTAGCAGCTATTGGATATACTCTGGATGATCTTAAGGGCATTAGCCCCATGTTATGCCAACACAAAATTAAATTGGAGGACGATGCCAAACCATTTAGAGATCCTCAACGATGACTAAATCCCAATATGAAAGAAGTGGTAAGAAAGGAGATACTAAAGCTCCTTGAGGCAGGTATTATTTATCCCGTTGCTGATAGTGAATCGGTAAGCCATGTCCATTGTGTTCCTAAAAAGGGAGGTATTACCATTGTTCCTAATGATAAAGATGAATTGATCCCGCAAAGAATTATTACAGGTTATAGGATGGTAATTGATTTCCGTAACTTAAATGAAGCTACTAAGAAAGATCATTACCCTTTACCTTTTGTTGATCAAATGCTAGAAAGACTATCCAAACACACTCATTTCTGCTTTCTAGATGGTTATTCTGGTTTCTCTCAGATACCTGTGTCAGCGAAGGATCAATCTAAAACTACTTTTACTTGCCCTTTTGGTACCTTTGCTTATAGACATATGCCTTTTGGTTTATGTAATGCACCTGCTACCTTTCAAAGATGCATGATGGCTATATTCTCTGATTTTTGTGAAAAGATTTGTGAGGTATTCATGTATGATTTCTCTATTTATGGATCCTCTTTTGATGATTGTTTGAGCAACCTTGATCGAGTTTTGCAGAGATGCGATGACACTAGTCTCGTCCTGAATTGGGAAAAGTGTCACTTTATGGTCAATGAAGGCATCATCTTGGGGCATAAGATCTCCGAGAGAGGTATTGAAGTTGATAAGATGCTATTGAAAAGATGCCATGTCCCAAGGACATAAAAGGTATAAGAAATTTCCTTGGTCACGCCGGTTTTTATAGGAGGTTCATTAAGGACTTTTCTAAAATCTCTAGGCCTCTGACTAATTTATTGCAAAAATATATTCCTTTTGTCTTTGATGATGATTGCGTAGAAGCATTTGAAATACTTAAGAAAGCTTTGATCACTTCACCTATTGTTCAGCCACCTGATTAGGATTTACCTTTTAAAATTATGTGCGATCCTAGTGATTATGCTGTAGGTGCCGTTCTAGGGCAAAGAGTTGATAAGAAATTGAATGTTATCCAGTATGCTAGTAAGACTCTTGATACTGACCAAAGAAATTATGCTACTACTGAAAAAGAGTTCTTAGCAGTTGTGTTTGCATGTGATAACTTTAGACCTTATATTGTTGATTCCAAAGTAACTATTCATACTAATCATGCTGCTATTAAATATCTCATGGAAAAGAAAGATGCTAAGCCTAGACTCGTTAGATGGGTTCTCTTGCTCCAAGAATTTGATTTACATATTATTGATAGTAAGGGAGCTGAGAACCCCGTTGCAGATAACTTGTCTAGGTTAGAGAATGTTCTTGATGACCCACTGCCTATTGATGATAGTTTTCCTGATGAACAATTAGCGGTCATTAATGCTTCTCGTACTGCTCCATGGTATGCTGATTATGCTAATTACATTGTTGCTAAATTTAGACCACCTAGTTTCACATACCAGCAAAAGAAAAAGTTCTTTTATGATTTAAGACATTACTTCTGGGATGACCCACACCTTTATAAAGAAGGAGTAGATGGTGTTATTAGACGTTGTGTGCCTGAGCATGAACAGGAACAAATCCTACGCAAGTGTCACTCTGAATCCCTATGGAGGACACCACGCTGGAGACAGAACTGCACACAAGGTACTACAATCTGGTTTTTATTGGCCTACACTCTTCAAAGATGCTTGTAAGTTTGTCTTATCTTGTGATGAATGTCAAAGAATAGGTAACATTAGTAGACGTCAAGAAATGCCTATGAATTATTCTCTTGTTATTGAACCGTTTGATGTTTGGGGCTTTGATTATATGGGACCTTTTCCTGCCTCTAATGGTTATACACATATTTTAGTTGCTGTTGATTACGTTACTAAGTGGGTAGAAGCTATTCCAACTAGTAGTGCTGATCATAACACTTCTATTAAAATGCTTAAAGAAGTTATTTTTCCGAGATTTGGAGTCCCTAGATATCTTATGACTGATGGTGGTTCACACTTTATTCATGGTGCTTTCCGTAAGATGCTTGCTAAGTATGATGTCAATCATAGAATCGCATCTCCTTATCATCCGCAGTCTAGTGGTCAAGTAGAGTTGAGCAATAGAGAGCTCAAATTAATTTTGCAAAAGACTATGAATAGATCTAGAAAGAATTGGTCCAAAAAACTTGATGATGCATTATGGGCCTATAGAACTGCATACAAAAATCCTATGGGTATGTCTCCATATAAGATGGTCCATGGAAAAGCGTGTCATTTACCTCTTGAACTTGAACATAAGTCATATTGGGCTATTAAAGAGCTCAATTATGACTTCAAACTTGCCGGTGAGAAGAGGTTGTTTGATATTAGCTCACTTGATGAATGGAGAACCCAAGCATATGAGAATGCTAAGCATGACAAAAGAATACAAAAGCGTGAGTTTAACATAGGAGATTATGTGTTATTATTTAACTCTCGCTTAAGATTTTTTGCAGGAAAACTTCTCTCAAAATGGGAAGGTCCTTACGTTATCGAGGAGGTCTATCGTTCCGGTGCCATAAAAATCAACAACTTCGAAGGCACAAGTCCAAGGGTGGTAAACGGTCAAAGAATTAAACATTATATTTCAGCTAATCCTATCAATATTGGAACTAATATTATTGAAACCGTAACCCTGAGGAATACATAAGGGACACTTTCCAGAATGTTCCAGACCCCGAAAAGGAATAGGTATGTGGTATGGTAAGTAAACCGACTCAAAAACAACTCCAATGGAAATTTTTATTAGTTTTGGAATATTTAAGAATTTTATGAAGAAAGAAGTAGTCCGAAAGGGACACGAGGCCCCCACGAGAGTGGAGGGCGCGCCCCCTCCTACTGGGCGCGCCCCCTGTCTCGTGGGCACCTCGTGTGCCTCCCGGACTCCGTTTTCTTGCACGTTGCGTATTTTGGTCTGTAAAAATTCATTATATATACTCCCGAAGGTTTTGACCATCGTATCACGCAAACATCCTCTGTTTTTGTTTCGAGCTGTTTCTGTTGCAGATTAAGAGCACCATGACATCGCCCTCCTTCAACAACAAAGACAAGGATGCTTGGCTATTGAAGATAGAGCTGAAAAGAGAAGAACTAGAAGAGATCAACAAGGATGAAGGGATCAAGAAGGCCATGGAGGTTCAAGCTCCGGCGGTGAAAGAAGAGGACATCCCTCAACCTTTACCTAACCTTTTCACTCCAACGGAGATTGAAGCTTTCAAGATGATTGAGTTAGCTCGCATACAGAACAAGTATCTGACATAGGAGAATATTCTATTGAAGGATCATATCACCGGACTCAAGGGCATTATCAGCAAGTTGGAGGAGCTTTTACGCTCAACGTGCGATTATCCACCGTCATCATCACCACCTCCATCACCTTCGAGGACATAATCACATGGGTATGGGCACTCCCCTTGGCAACTACCAAGCTTGGGGGAGGTGCCCCGGTATCGTATCACCATCACACTCCTATCTTTACCGCTTTATTTAGTTTGATCCTTTTAGTAGTATCTTGATCTAGTAGATTGAGTTTTGATATCAAGTAGTTTGAGTTTTGCTTTGTGATCTCTTTTTGTAATCGAGTCCGTGAGCTATCTATAATAAAGATTAGTGTTGAGTCAAGGGCTTTTCTATGTTGCTATGATCTTGAGATAGTAGAAAGAATAAAAGAGTTCATATTGATCTTATGAATAGTGATAACTTCACACATAGAAAGTATGAGGCATAAAAATTGTTGAGAGTTGATGAACGTAGTCTTGGTCATCGTTGCAATCAATAGGAAGTGATAAAGAAAGAGGGGTTCACATGCAAATATATTATCTTGGACACCTTTTTATAATTGGGAGCACTCATTAGGTATGACATGCTAAAAGAGTTGACATTGGACAAGGAAGACAACGTAATGGTTTATGTTTTCGCGCATCTCAGTTATAGTATATTGCCATTAACCTTCCAAACATGTTCAGCTTGCCTTTCTCCCTCATGCTAGCCAAATTCCTTGCACCAAGTAGAGATACTACTTGTGCTTCCAAATATCCATAAACCCAATTTTTCCATGAGAATCCACCATACCTACCTATGGATTGAGTAAGATCCTTCAAGTAAGTTGTCATGTTGCAAGCAATAAAAATTGCTATCTAAATATGTATGACTTATTAGTGTAGAGAAAATAAACTTTGTATGATCTTGTTGTGAAAGTAATAAAAGCGACGGACTGCATAATAAAGGTCCACATACAAGGGGCAATATAAAGTGACGTTCTTTTGCATTAAGATTTTGTGCATCAACCCTAAACGCACATGACAACCTCTGCTTCCCTCTGCGAAGGCCTATCTTTTACTTTATGTTTTTCTTTATACTTGAGTCAAGGTGATCCTCACCTTTCCCTTTTTCATTTTATCCTTTGGAAAGCTCCTCGTGTTTGAAAGATCATGACATATATATCCAATTGGATGTTAGTTAGCATGGGCTATTATTGTTGACATCACCTAAAGGTGAATACGTTGGGAGGTAACACAATAAGCCCCTATCTTTCTCAGTGTCTAGCTGAAACTCCATAACCACAAGTATTGCATGAGTGTTAGAAATTATAGAAGACTACGAGATAGTTGAGTATGTGAACTTGCTGAAAAGCTCTATTGTTGGCTCTTTCTAATGTTACGTTAAATTGCAATTGCTTCAATGACTAAGATTATAGTTTGTTAGTTCCCAATGAAGTTTTTGAACCATACTTGACATTATGAATTGATTGTTACTTGAGCATAAGAAATCACATGATAAAATCTATATATGTTGCTGTTATAAGAATGATCATGATGCCCTCATGTCCGTATTTTATTTTTATCGACATCTTTACTCTAAACATGTGGACATATTTTTCGATTTCGGCTTCCGCTTGAGGACAAGCGAGGTCTAAGCTTGGGGGAGTTGATACGTCCATTTTGCATCATGCTTTTATATCAATATTTATTGCATTATGGGATGTTATTACACATTATATCTCAATACTTATGGTTATTCTCTCTTATTTTACAAGGTTTACCATGAAGAGGGGGAATGCCGACAGTTGGAATTCTGGCTGGAAAAGGAGCAAGCATTGGAAACCTATTCTGCACAACTCCAAAAGTCCTGAAACTCCACGAAACATCTTTTTGGAATTAATAAGAATTTTTTGGCGAAAGAAATACACCAGGGGGCCCACACCTCATCCAGGAGAGTGGGGGGCGCACCCCTAATGGGCGCGCCCCCTGTCTCCTGGACCGCCTGGTGGGCCCGCGATGTCCATCTTCTTCTATATCAGAGATTTTAACCTGGAAAAAATCGTGGGCAAGCTTACGGGACGAAACTCCGCCGCCACGAGGCGGAACCTTGGCGGAATCAATCTAGGGTTCCGGCGGAGCTGTTTTGCCGGGGACACTTCCCTCCGGGAGGGGGAAATCATCACTAACGTCATCACCAACGATCCTCTCATCGGGAGGGGGTCAATCTCCATCAACATCTTCACCAGCACCATCTCCTCTCAAAACCCTAGTTCATCTCTTGTATCCAATCTTGTATCAAAACCACAAATTGGTACCTGTGGGTTGCTAGTAGTGTTGATTACTCCTTGTAGTTGATGCTAATTGGTTTACTTGGTGGAAGATCATATGTTCAGATCCTTTATGCATATTATTACTCCTATGATTATGAACATGAATATGCTTTGTGAGTAGTTACGTTTGTTCCTGAGGACATGGGTGAAGTCTTGCTATTAGTAGTCATGTGAATTTGGTATTCATTCGATATTTTGATGAGATGTATGTTGTCTTTTCCTCTACTGGTGTTATGTGAATGTCGACTACATGACACTTCACCCTTATTTGGGCCTAGAGGAAGGCATGGGGAAGTAATAAGTAGATCATGGGTTGCTAGAGTGACAGAAGCTTAAACCCTAGTTTATGCGTTGCTTCGTTAGGGGCTGATTTGGATCCATATGTTTAATGCTGTGGTTAGGTTTACCTTAATACTTATTTTGTTGTTGCGGATGATTGCAATCGGGGTTAGTCATAAGTGGGATGCTTGTCCAAGTAAGGGCAGTACCCAAGCACTGGTCCATATCAAATTATCAAAGTACCGAACGCGAATCATATGAACATGATGAAAACTAGCTTGACGATAATTCCCATGTGTCCTCGGGAGCTTCTTTCTCATTATTAGAAACTGTCCAAGCTTATCCTTTGCTACATAAAGGATTGGGCCACCTTTCTGCATTTTATTTACTTCATTTACTTGTTACTCGTTACTATTTATCTTATCACAAAACTATCTATCACCTACAATTTCAGTGCTTGCAGATAAAACCTTACTGAAAACCGCTTATCATTTCCTTCTGCTCCTCGTTGAGTTTGACACTCTTACTTATCAAAAGGACTACGATTGATCCCCTACACTTGTGGGTCATCATGTACATGATTGACAGTAAATATCTACCATGAGTGACTAATATCTTGATGGAAAACTCGAAACTATGGAATACTAGGAAAAATGCATGGTTGGAAGTACTAGCAATGTTCATGTGCGTTGCAACGAATCGTAATTAGAATAATACTTATTCACAAACTTGATACAAAACACTCTAATTTTAATATACATATATCACTAGTGATATATTATGTTTCAGTTAGAATATATTCCTTGGGCTGTTTTGGTGAGGTCAGGGAGGGATGTGGTTGGTTTTAAGATACTAATTATGGGTTTTTTCTGCAAATTGGTAGACAAGTGGGATGTTGGTGAGAAAAGGCAACTACTTACCTCACAGTCGTTAGATGTAGATCTAATGTTCAGAAACGACGGATGGCAGACACACCATCATCACCAACTTAGTCTTCTGTAGGATACTAGCAAGATCCGTGCATTGCACGGAACATCAAGATGCATTTTTCTATAAAACGCTTGTTGTGATTGACCCTTGCGGGAGTAATCCCATGTGTAAAAACTAATGATATCTCGAGGAATATGAGATAAGGTGAAGAGGAGTGGGGTGTGGTGGTTGATGGAGTCATGTACCTAGGGTAGGGTCACAAACCTGTCTTAAGTACCCTTCCCAAGGACACCCTCAGAAGAAACTGCCTTCCAGTCGACCAAGAGAGAATTCACTCGACGGACTCGAAGTTCTCGACCATGAAGACTCACTCGACCACCAGGAGATCAAGAGCCACTCTGCATCCAAACGGTCTGTTATTAAGTAGTCTTTATGGCATTTAGGACACTTTATGTAAGGCGTTACCAGTAACGCCCAACCTTAATTTTCTTTAAACCCTGCACAACTGAGGGCCGGAGGGGCCTGGCAGACACTATATAAGCCACCCCCCTCCTCAGTGTAAGGGGTTGGCACTCTTGTAATCCATACATACATAATCCAGTCGACCGCCTCCGGGATCCGAGACGTAGGGCTATTACTTCCTCCGAGAAGGGCCTGAACTCGTACATCCAGTGTCTTGACAACTGCTCCATAGCTAGGATCTTGCCTCTCCATACCTACCCCCCATTCTACTGTCAGACTTAGAACCACAACAGTTGGCGCCCACCTTGGGGCAGGTGTCTTAGCGATTTTTGGAGAAGTTGCAATTCTTCCGATTACTTTCATCATGGTCGCTAGTGGAATTTTGGTCGAGGGCCGCGAGATCCGTCTCGGCGCTCTCACCTTCATCGCCGACGACTCCGCTTGGCTCCAGGAGACTCCACTCGACATCGACGCGCTCCCCATCCGCGGTGCGACGCATTTTCGCGCATGTGTCCGCGACGTTCTGCTGCAGCAACCGTCGACTCCGTATTGGTCGACTCCCCTGTTGTCATCCCTCCCTGTTTCCCGCCAGCGCAAGCGATCTGGTCGGTCGAGACTCCAGCGGTGGGTGAGGCACGCGGTGGCTCGCCAGACGGCCACCACCCAAGTCGCGGCAATCGAGCCCGACGAATCCCTCTACTGCCTGTTCGATCTGTCGACTGGCTCCGTAGAGACTGCATCCGAGTGTGATAGCAGTGATCCAGCGGCGGAGGTCTTGATGGTCAATGGACCTCGTAGCCCTTCCGGCTTCCCCCGTGAGGACGGGGCGGACGGTGGAGGTGACCCTGCTCAAGTCCATGAGGAGTATCAACCCAAGCCACTTAACTCCCTGCAAAGGGAAGAACTTCGCCGCAGGAACATGGATGCCCTGCATACTCCTATCGCAGGAGAAACCCCCGAGGCTCGTGCCTTGGAAATGGCGCGTTTGGCCAACTTGGCTAAACGCGCTCGTCTGGAGAATCTCCAGCGAGCACTCGATGAACGTGCGCGGCAACGAGTACCTGACTCCAGTCGACGTCAACTCTTCCCGCCGACTCAGGTATATCGAACCCCGATTTAGAATTTAGCAGCTGCAACCCGTATAGCAGAGTCAATTCAGCCCTCTCAGTCGGAGGCTGGCAGAGGCATGATGCAGATTAGAGATTTTCTCCGGGCAGCAGGAGATCAGAATTCGGCCGTGTCACAGTCACGCAACAGGATTCACAGTCGATCCGTCGCTGCGAATACGGTTCAGTCGACTCATAGCCCTAGATCGCCTCCGCGGCGTGAAGGACGCGAGAATCGACGAGACCAATACGGTGACCGATATGATCGTGATGATAGGCGTCGAGTGCCCACTCCTCCTTCGAGAGGCGGGTCTTACGCTCCTCGGCAACAAGATGACAGGCGTCAACTCAGTGTGGGGCGAAGAGCTCCGGTCAACCCCTGGGAACCAGGCTTCGACACACGATCCATCATCGTGCAAGGCTTGGTCGATCGGAACAGGGCTCATAGAGGTGGCCACGACAGAGATGCGCCCACTAACAGCCGAGTGCATGTTTCAGGTCCGGAATGTTTCAGCAGGGCTATCAGAGCCGCAGTGATTCCCCCCAACTTTAGGTTGGCAACTGGAGTGAGCAAGTTCACCGGTGAGTCTAAGCCCGAAACCTGGCTTGAGGACTACCGAGTGGCGGTACAGATTGGCGGCGGGAATGATGAGGTGGCCATGAAGCATTTGCCACTCATGTTGGAAGGTTCGGCCAGGGTGTGGCTGAATCAGTTAACTCCAAGCAGTATTTACACTTGGGAAGATCTTTCCCGAGTGTTCATCAGAACATTTGAAGGAACCTGCAAGCGACCAGCTGGGCTGACAGAGCTGCAAGTCTGCGTGCAGAAGACGAATGAAACCTTATGAGAGTACATTCAGAGGTGGATTACTTTGCATCATACCGTGGAGAACGTGTCTGATCATCAGGCAGTCTGTGCTTTCAAGGATGGTGTCAAGAACAGAGAGTTAAGTTTGAAGTTTGGGCGGACCGGAGATATGACCCTAAGTTGAATGATGGAAATTGCCACCAAGTACGCTAATGGTGAAGAGGAGGACCGACTCCGAAGCGGCAAGTACAAGCCGAGTCAGTCGGAGAAAGGAAACTCCAGTCGGAAACAGAAGCGGAAGGCCGAACCAGCGGCTCCTGGGGAGGCTCTGGCCGTGACTCAGGGCAAGTTCAAGGGAAAACCCAAAGGATCCTGGAACCCCAAGAAGGTGAAGGATAAAGAAGGAAATGACGTGATGGATCTACCGTGTCACATCCACACGAAGAAAGACGAAGAGGGTAATTTCATTTACCCGAAGCATACCACTCACCAGTGCCGGCTCCTGATCCAGCAGTTCCAAGGAAAACAGCCCAAGGACAAGGAAAAGGAGTCGGACAAAGCCGAAGACAAGGAGGATAGTGAGACGGGATATCCTCATGTCAACTCCACTTTGATGATTTTTGCTGATGTAGAAAGCAAGAGCCGTCTGAAGGTTATCAACCGTGAGGTGAACATGGTCGCCCCGGCGACACCCAGTTATCTAAGATGGTCCCAAACTCCCATTACATTCGACCAGTCAGATCACCCGACTCATATAGCCACCCCTGGGAGGCAAGCTTTGGTGGTCAACCCAATCGTCGAAGGCACTCGACTGACGAAGGTGCTAATGGATGGTGGTAGCGGACTGAACTTATTGTATGCGGACATGCTGAAAGGAATGGGCATTCCGATGTCCCGACTGAGCAACAGCAACATGAGTTTTCATGGAGTTATACCTGGAAAGAAAGCCGAATCACTCAGCCAAATAGCTCTGGACGTGGTGTTTGGTGACTCGAAACATTTCCGGAAAGAGAGGCTGACGTTTGAGGTCGTGGATTTTCAGAGCGCTTACCACGCTATTTTGGGGAGACCAGCTTACGCAGGGTTCATGGCTCGACCATATTACGTGTACCTCAAATTGAAGATGCCCGGCCCCAAAGGTGTGATCACTGTCACTGGTGATCGGAAAAAGGCAGAAGAGTGTTTCTAGAAAGGCTCAAAGATTGCCGATTCCCAGGTGGCAACGGTCGAGCTAGAAGGATATAAGCAAAATGCTGATCCGGGTGAATTGTTGCAAGCTAAGAAGCGTGCCACAGAGTCAGCTTTTCAGTCATCCGGTGAGACGAAACCCGTTCACATTCACCCGACCGACCCCGAGGCAGCTCCGACCCATATCTCCACAACACTCGACCCTAAATAGGAAGAAGCGCTCATCCAGTTCCTCCGTGAGAACTGGGACATCTTTGCATGGAAGCCTGCTGACATGCCGGGTGTTCCCAGGGGACTGGCTGAGCATCGCCTTAGAGTCGACTCGGCAGCAAAACCTGTCAAAGAACATCTTCGGAGGTCCGCCGTCCAGAAGAGAAAGGCCATTGGCGAAGAGGTGGCTCGACTATTAGCGGCAGGATTTATCTGAGAGATATACCACTCCGAGTGGCTCGCAAATGTTGTCATGGTTCCCAAGAAGGACAACTCACTCCGCATGTGCATTGATTTCAAGCACATTAATCGGGCCTGCCCGAAAGATCACTTTCCTCTCCCTCGCATCGATCAAATTGTCGACTCGACCGGGGGGTGTGAGAGATTGTCTTCTCTAGACGCCTATTCCGGATACCATCAGATCCGTCTGTATGGACCGGATGAGATCAAAACAGCTTTCATCACTCCATTCGGGTGCTTCTGCTATATCACTATGCCATTCGGCCTCAAGAATGCCGGAGCCACGTTCATGAGGATGATTCAGAAGTGTTTGCTCACTCAAATCAGTCGGAACGTGGAAGCGTACATGGATGATATTGTGGTCAAGTCACGAAAGGGTTCCGACCTATTGACTGACCTAGCTGAAACATTTGCCAATCTCAGGAGGTATGATATCAAGCTCAATCCGTCAAAGTGCACATTCATAGTTCCAGGTGGCAAGTTACTCGGTTTTCTCGTTTCCGAACGAGCAATCGACGCTAACCCAAAAAAAGTTGGCACTATACTCCGAATGAAACGCCCTGTGCGAGTGCACGACGTCCAGAAACTTACTGGATGCTTGGCCGCATTAAGTCGATTCATCTCTCGCCTCAGTGAAAAGGCATTGCCTCTTTACCGACTGATGAAGAAGGCAGACAAGTTCGAGTGGACTCCAGAAGCTGATGCAGCGTTTGCCGAGCTAAAAGCTTTGCTCTCCACCCAGCCGGTGCTTGCTGCTCCAATCAGCAAAGAGCCTCTGTTGCTTTATATCGCAGCCACAGGACAAGTCGTCAGTACAGTACTTACGGTCGAGAGGGAAGAAGAAGGGAAAGCCTTCAAAGTTCAGCGCCCAGTATATTATCTCTCTGAAGTTTTGACTCCATCAAAGCAAAGATATCCTCATTATCAGAAGCTTGTGTATGGAATCTACATGGCCACAAAGAAGGTTGCTCATTATTTCTCTGATCATTCCATTACAGTCGTCAGCGACGCTCCACTTTCAGAGATTCTGCACAACAGAGATTCAACTGGTCGAGTGGCGAAATGGGCGATTGAACTCCTTCCCCTTGATATCAAGTTTGAGGCAAAGAAAGCCATTAAGTCCCAAGCAATAGAAGATTTCCTTGCCGAGTGGATCGAACAGCAGCAGCCGACTCAAGTTCACTCGGAACACTGGACCATGTTTTTTGATGGCACTAAGATGTTAAATGGTTCCGGTGCTGGGGTAGTCTTGGGTTCCCCCAAAGGAGATAAGCTCAGATATGTGCTCCAGATTCACTTTGATTCCTCCAACAACGAGGCAGAATACGAGGCCCTTCTGTATGGGTTGCGCATGGCCATTTCACTCGGTGTCCGTCGCCTTATGGTCTATGGCGACTCAGATTTGGTGGTCAACCAAGTGATGAAGGAGTGGGACGTGAGAAGCCCAGCCATGACTGGATACTGTAATGCAGTGAGAAAGCTTGAGAAGAAGTTTGAGGGATTAGAGCTCCATCATATACCCCGACTGAAAAATCAAGCGGCTGATGATTTGGCAAAGATAGGTTCCAAGAGAGAAGCCATCCCCAGTGGTGTGTTCTTGGAGCATATTCATACTCCATCAGTCAAAGAAGATCCTTTTACTGAAGAAGCTCCACAGCCCAAGAGTGCCACAGATCTGACTGAGGTTGAAGTTCCAGCAGTGGTCGACTTGGTCATGGAGGCTTTAGTGATCACTCCCGATTGGACAATACCGTACATCACGTATATCCTGAGAAAAGAGCTCCTAGAGGACGAAGAAGAGGCTCGACAGATCATCCGCCGGTCCAAAGACTTTACCGTGATCAAAGGGTAGCTATTCAGGGAGAGCGCGACTGGAGTTGGTCAGAAGTGCATAACGCCAGAAGAAGGTCAGATAATCCTTGATGATATCCACTCGGGGACCTGTGGCCATCATGCGTCCTCTCGGACCATCGTGGCCAAAGCATACCGAGCCGGATTTTACTGGCCAAGGGCGAACGAAATGGCAAAGGAGATAGTGGACAAGTGCGAGGGATGCCAGTTTTAATCCAACATGTCACACAAGCCTGCGTCAGCTCTGAAGACCATACCACTCGTCTGGTCGTTCGCTGTATGGGGATTGGATATGGTCGATCCCTTGAGGACAGGTCGAAGCGGTTTCACACATGTACTTGTAGCAGTCGACAAGTTCACCAAGTGGATTGAGGCTAAACCCATCAAGAACCTTGACGCCGGTACTGCAGTCAGCTTCATCAGAGAACTGACATTCAGATATGGAGTCCCACATAGCATCATCACTAACAATGGGTCGAACTTCGATTCGGTGGAATTCAGAGTGTTCTGCACATCTCAAGGCACACGAGTCGACTACGCTTCGGTCGCCCATCCTCAGTCGAATGGACAAGCAGAGCGAGTCAATGGCTTGATCCTCAACGGGTTGAAACCCCGACTGATGCGTGACCTCAAACATGCGGCTGGAGCATGGGTCGACGAACTTCCCTCGGTGCTTTGGGATCTAAGCACCACACCTAACCGGTCGACTGGAAGAACTCCATTCTTCTTGGTCTATGGAGCTGAAGCGGTCTTGCCTAGTGATCTGCTCCACAATGCTCCTCGAGTCGAGCTCTACAACGAAACTGAAGCGGAACAAGCACGACAAGATGTAGTCGACCTTTTAGAAGAAGAAAGGGAGATGGATCTGATCCGATCGACCATCTACCAACAGGATTTGCGTCGCTTCCATGCCAGAAACGTGAAGAGTCGAGCCTTCCAGGAAGGAGATTTGGTTCTCCGAGTGGATCAGCAGAAACCACACAAGCTTGCTCCTTCTTGGGAAGGACCCTTCATCGTTACCAAGGTTCTCCACAACGGAGCATACCATCTCTACAACGTCAAGCACAACATCGATGAGCCTCGAGCTTGGAACGCGGAGTTACTCCGTCACTTTTACACTTAAGTATTCACTCGGATGAGTTGTAATAAAAGTACTTCTGTAGTTCATATTTTGAAAGATAGTAGTGTCATAATTTCCCCGATGATTTTTTGTCACTTTTCCTTATTCAGTAAAATTCCCCCAGCGGGTGGCTTAGCTGCGAATCCGTTTCGCCTAAGTTTGTAAAAAAAATCCTTACCGAGTGGCGAGCCGGTCTCCCACTCGGGGGCTTACCTGCAAATCCGTTTCGCCTAAGTTTTAATAAAATCCTACTGAGTGGTGAGCCGGTCTCTCACTCGGAGGCTTAGCTGTAGTCCAAGTACTCGCCTAAGTTTTAATAAAATCCTACCGAGTGGTGAGCCAGTCTCTCACTCGGAGGCTTAGCTGCAGTCCAAGTACTCGCCTAAGTTTTAATAAAATCCTACTGAGTGGTGAGCCAGTCTCTCACTCGTAGGCTTAGCTGCAGTCCAAGTACTCACCTAAGTTTTAATAAAATCCTACCGAGTGGTGAACCAGTCTCCCACTCGGAGGCTTAGCTGCAGTCTAAGTACTCGCCTAAGGATAGATACAACGTGCGCTCGCAAGGAGGACGAGGTGCAGGTCGACTGCTACTCTCTCCTCTGAGCTACGCCACAAGTACAATGTGCGCTCGCAAGGAGGACGAGGGGCATGTCGACTGCTACCCTCTCCTCCGAGCTACGCCACAAGTACAATGTGCGCTCGCAAGGAGGACGAGGTGCAGGTCGACTGCTACCCTCTCCTCTGAGCTACGCCACAAGTTCAATGTGCACTCGCAAGAAGGACGAGGTGCAGGTCGACTGCTACTCTCTCCTCCGAGCTACGCCACAAGTACAATGTGCGCTCGCAAGGATGAGGTGCAGTTCGACTGCTACTCTCTCCTCCGAGCTACGCCACAAGTAAAATGTGCCTTCTATAAGAAGAACACCTTAAAATCCTACCGAGTGGAGAGCAAACCTCCCACTCGGGGGCTTAGCTGTAGCCCCGTGCTCGCCTAAGTTTTTGAAAATCCTACCGAGTGGAGAGCAAACCTCCCACTCGGGGGCTTAGCTGCAGCCCCGTGCTCGCCTAAGTTTTTGAAAATCCTACCGAGTGGAGAGCAAACCTCCCACTCGGGGGCTTAGCTGCAGCCCCGTGCTCGCCTAAGTTTTTGAAAATCCTACCGAGTGGAGAGCAAACCTCCCACTCGGGGGCTTAGCTGCAGCCCCGTGCTCGCCTAAGTTTTTGAAAATTCTACCGAGTGGAGAGCAAACCTCCCACTCGGAGGCTTAGCTGCAGCCCCGTGCTCGCCTAAGTTTTGAAAATCCTACCGAGTGGAGAGCAAACCTCCCACTCGGGGGCTTAGCTGCAGCCCAGTGCCTGCCTAAGTGAATTGGGGTACAAGTCGATTGCAATAAGCACCTCGCTTTAACCTGCAAAAGATACCTCAAACCAAATGCAAGAATATTTAAAACGTCGAATCCAAATTCGGATAACACCTAAGGGAACCGAAAGTGCTCAGGCGCTAAGCCTGTTAAGGTTTATCGGTTACAAAATCACTCGGCATACCGAGGCAAATTTAGTGTGTCGAGCTCAAGAAGTTTTTTACCCCTCCTGTGGAGGGCTGGAAGGTGCGACAAGCTCGTCGAGGTCAATTCCATCAGCAATCCGAGTGGCAGCGGTGATGGAAGTCTCCATGAAGGACCTAAAATCATTCTTCTTGGTGTTAGCCACCTGAAGAGCCGCCAGCTTGTCCTCTCGTGCATCCTTGCAATGGACTTGGGCCAGAGATAAAGCAACATCTGCACCACACCTCGCAACAGACTTCTTCCACTCCTGCACTCGACTTTGGACTGTGTTCAGTCGAATCATTAGGGACACGAGGTCATTCTGGAGCGTCTCCCCGGGCCAGAGCATAGCGTCGATGCGGGAAGTGGCAACCTTCAACCTTGCTAGATAATCAATGACGGCAGCGACATGGGATTCGAGTCGGAACACGTTCATGGCGACTTCATCATTCACCGGAGAGTTGATGGGGTCCAGGTTTGGTTCCAGTCGACCAGTCTCCTCCTCAAAATTCTGGTAAAATTTTGCAAACACAACAACCGAGTCAAGACAGCTATCGAATGGAAAGGTCACAGTTCAAGTACCTATTTGGTGCAAAGGATTACCTTCGAGCATGAGGAATAGCTTCTTGGCGAGTCCGCCCAGATAAGCCTCCAGATCGTTCTTCTTCCCCACTAGCTCACTGGCCTTGTCATTCAGAGTAATCTTGTCATTTTTCAGTCGACTGACCACTTGGTTGGCAGCATCAAGAGCAGCTTTCAAACTGGTATTCTCTCCTTCAAGCCTGGTGACCGAAGCGAACTTCTCGTCTGCGAGCTTGATCTTCTCCAAAGCTGTTTTCTGCATTTCTGCCAACTCAAGGTCTTTCTTTTTCTGGGCATCCTTCACTTTGCCTGCAAAGTTATAGCAAGGTCAGAATTCGAAGCAAATGAGGAGCAAAAGCAGTCCAAAGACTCACCAAACATACCTTTGGCCTCCTCCTTCGCCTTCACCAAATTCTCCTGGACTAGCTTCAGATCAAGCTCGAGCTGGATATGTTTGTTCTCCAACTCGGTGTAACGAGCCGCAAGGTCGCAGGATTTCTACGAAGAACCAATCGGCAAAATATCAGAGATAATTCACTTCTGAGTGACTAAGGAAAAATCATACGTTTCTAAGACTACAGTCGAATACAAACATTCGACCGTAGTCTTGGGGACTACACCCAGTGGGTGCACTCAGCGTGCCCCCACTAGTTCTATCAAGTTAGAGTCGACCAGTTGACCACCCAAAAAAAAGAGGGACGTGTTCTTCAGACTGTAGTCAACTACCCGCAGTCGACCACAGTCTCGGGGACTACACCCAGTGGGTGCACTTAGCGTGCCCCCACCGGTCAAGAAATCCATTCGGCATAACCGAATGAAGGAAAAATTCAAAATATAAAGACTATGGTCGACTGCCAGCTGTCCACCATAGCCTTGGGGACTACACCCAGTGAGTGCACTCAGCGTGCCCCCACTAAATCAGAATTCCAATCGACACACCCAGTGGGTGTAGGACAACCACTAAGAATTTCAGAAAGAAGAACCTTCAGACATCATATCCTAATAGAACAGGCGGTGAACGACTGACCTGAACGTTACTCTGAAGAGCGGAACTGGCGTCATAGGCTTCCTGGCTAGCTTCTCGGATGGCCTTCACATGTTCCATCATAACTCCCGCCTGGCGTATTGCCTCTTTCGCAGCACTGGCTTGGTCTTCCGGGACGTAGTGGGTCGAGAAAAGTGAAGGTTGTGCAACACTCGACGACGCGGGGTGAGCACTCGTCAACGGCACCGCAAAAGATACGGTAGGTCGAGTGATGTTCTCCCCCTCCGCGACCAGTGTCTCGGGTGCTGGCACGTCCCGAGTCACCTTGCCAGCAGACGCTTTCCTGCTCTTCCTTTGCTTCATTGGTTCCTCATCATCGTCGTCGTCAGGAAGGGTGATAACGACATCAGCTGGAGCTACAGAAAAGAATCAGAATCAGGAACCAAGAGCCAATCGACTGAAGACAGAATTATGAAAATCGTACTAGGTTTTGAAGTGGCAGCATCTTCCATCTCATGATCGTCGGCTCTGGCTGAGGTATCTGAAGTTGCAGCGCTGCAGTTCCAGAAGTCAGTCGGATGACTCATAAGTCGACCAAGAATAAGTTTATGGGGAACAGAAAAACTCAAGTAGTATCATTACCCTGAGATAGTGGGGATCACCATCTTCATCTTCGGCAAAACCTTGGCCGGCTTCGACGGCGCTACCCTGGATTGCTTCGGAGCCTTTTCAGTCGGCACCGGAGAAGTGGTTCGAGGGCGCTTGGTCGACTGAGCGACGGGTGCGACCCCCTTTCCATGCTCGGTTGCAGGGTCATGGACGAGCTTTGAGCGTCTTTGCAAGTGAGGAGGTGCAGCTTCGTCCTCCTCCTCCTCTTCTTCCTCCTCATCAGAATCAACACCGTCATCATCATCAGCAACATCCGAATCCCACTCCTCTTGGCTTTTGCCTCCACTTCCTTCCTCCTCCTCAGTCGGCGTCTGAGCTCCATTCGGCATCGAGTATAATTCAGTGGTGGCCTGACAGTCAACAAAACGAAGATCAATCGACCAATTTGCAGCAGAAGCAGAATGAGTATAACAGGACTACGAGTGAAGATAAAGTGGATGTACCGTGTCTGGAGTATATGTATGGTCGAGTGGCGGAATCCTTCTGGCCCCTCGAGGGTTGTCCTTATTCCCTGTGACTGCGGCCATCCACCTCTCCAGGGTGGCATCGTCGACTACCTCTGGATGAACCCGAGTTTCATCCTCGGTTCCACAGTACAGCCACATTGGGTGGCCCCGGTACTGAAGTGGCTGGATGCGCCGCCTAAGGAAGACCTCCAGAAGGTCCATGCCCGTCACTCCTTCCTGAACTAGCTGAACTACACGTTCCATCAACATTTTCACTTGGGCTTTCTCCTCAGGGAGCACTTTCAGAGATGAGGGAGACCACTCGACTGCCCCGGCGTCGACTCGTCTTGGCAGTAGAACCAAGTCGACTGCCAACCTCTGAGCGACTCAGGGAGAGTCATGGCCGGAAAAGTGCTCTTGCTCCTCACCTGAATCCCAAGCCCCCCGCACATCTGAATAACCTTAGTCCTATCGTCATCTGGATTCGCCTTTTTCACTGTCTGTGAGCGACAAGTGAATATGTGCTTGAAGAGACCCCAGTGTGGTCGACAACCCAGGAAATTCTCGCACATAGACACAAAGGCAGCAAGGTAGGCAATGGAATTTGGGTTGAAGTGGTGGAGTTGCGCTGAGGGAGTCCTGGACTAGGGGGTGTTCGGACAGCCGGACTATCAATGTCCGCCGGACTCCAAGACTACGAAGATACAAGATTGAAGACTCCGGCTCGTGTCCGGAAGGTACTTTACTTGGCGTGGAAGGCAAGCTTGCCGATACGGATACGTAGATCTCCTACTATTGTAACCGACTCTATGTAACCCTAGCCCTCTCCGGTATCTATATAAACCGGAGGGCTTTAGTCCATAGGACAACATACATTACAACAATCATACCATAGGCTAGCTTCTAGGGTTTAGCCTCCTTGATCTCGTGGTAAATCTACTCTTGTACTACCCATATCATCAATATCAATCAAGCAGGAGTAGGGTTTTACCTCCATCGAGAGGGCCCGAACCTGGGTAAAAAACATCGTGTCCCTTGTCTCCTGTTACCATCCGCCTAGACGCACAGTTCGGGACCCCCTACCCGAGATCCGTCGATTTTGACACCGACATTGGTGCTTTCGTTGAGAGTTCCTCTGTGCCGTCACCGATAGGCTTGATGGCATCTTCAACCTGCAACGCTGCCCAGGGTGAGACTTTTCTCCCCGGAAAGATCTTTGTATTTGGCGGCTTCGCCCTGCGGGCCAATTCACTTGGCCATTTGGAGCAGATCAAAAGCTACGCCCCTGGCCGTCAGGTCAGATTTGGAAGCTTAAACTTCACGGCCGATGTCCGAGGAGACTTGATCCTCGACGGACTCGAGCCACAGCCAAGCGCGCCGCACTGTGACGATGGGCATGATCTAGCTCTGCCGCCGAACAGTGCCTTGGTGGCCGCATACGGATCCACTTCGGCCATTAGCCCGGAGCCAATCGCCCAGATCGAGGGTCGGTGGATAGACGCCGCCCTGGGGGCTTCAACATCCACGGCGATGGAGCCGAACACTAATCTTGTCCCCTGCAAAACTCGTGATTCCGAGGCGCCGAACTCCTCGCCGGACTCCGAACCTCCCGCGGCCCTACCAATCGATCCGGATTGGGCGCCGGTTATGGAATTCACCGTCGCGGACATCCTCCAATGCTCGCCTTTCGGCGATATATTAAATTCACTAAAGCATCTCTCATTATCAGGAGAGTCCTGGCCGGATTATGGCCAGGATGGTTGGGATGCGGACGACGAAGAAATTCAGAGCCCACCCACCACCCACTTTGTAGCCACTGTCGACGATCTAACCGACATGCTAGACTATAACTCCGAAGACATCGACGCTATGGACGATGATGCCGGAGACGAACCAGCGCCCACAGGGCACTGGAAGGCCACCTCGTCATACGATGTATACATGGTGGATACCCCAAAAGATGGGGACGGCGAAGGAACAGCAGAGGCAGATTCCTTAAAGAAACAGCCCAAGCGCCGGCGTCAGCGGCGCCGCTCTAAATCTCGCCACAGCAAGAATGGAAATTCCGGCACAGGAGACAATAATACTCCAGAGAATGCCGAAGACAATCCCCTCCAGCAAGATTCAGCGCAGGAGGATGCAGAAGCAAGCCCTCATGAGGGGGCGGCAGATGAAAAGGTTGAGGATCATAATTATATACCTCCCTCCGAAGACGAAGTAAGCCTCAACGATGACGAATTCATCGTACCCGAGGATCCTGTCGAACAAGAGCGCTTCAAGCGCAGGCTTATCGCCACAGCAAAAAGCCTGAAGAAGGAAAAACAGAGGCTCAAAACAGCGGAAGATACACTCAGAATGAGATGGAGCAAAATGCTCAAAACCGCAGATAAGTACGGCAATGGCCACCAATCAAAGAGCTACCCGAAGCGCAAGCTGCTACCAGAATTCGACGAGGAGGCCATAGAGCCCCCACCGTCCAAAAATAAAGAGGCTGCCTGGCTGGATAGACGGCCAGATGATAGGCCAAATTCTGACAGCGGCGCCCCACATAAACCAACCAACGAACCTGGAAGGATAGATGGCCCAGCCAGATCCATCTATGGGCCAAAGGAGAAGGCCCCAGGAAGCAAGACAACACGTCAAGTGTCCGATGATAGCGGCACACACAAATATAGGGGCGCCGCACACCCACTATGTTTTACTGACGAGGTGCTGGACCATGAATTCCCAGTAGGATTTAAACCCATAAACATAGAAGCCTACGATGGAACAACAGACCCTGGAGTCTGGATAGAAGATTACATACTACATATACATATGGCCAGAGGAGATGATCTCCACGCCATAAAATACCTACCCCTCAAGCTCAAAGGGCCAGCCCGTCATTGGCTTAAAAGCCTCCCAGAAAATACTGTTGGAAGTTGGGAAGAGCTCGAGGATGCGTTTAGAGCAAATTTTCAAGGGACTTATGTCCGCCCTCCGGATGCAGATGACCTAATTCATATAACTCAACAACCCAGAGAGTCAGCGCGGAAATTCTGGAACAGGTTCCTCACAAAAAAGGACCAAATAGTCGACTGTCCGGACGTCGAAGCCTTAGCAGCTTTCAAGCACAATGTTCGAGACGAATGGCTCGCCAGGCACCTCGGTCAAGAGAAACCGAGGACAATGTCCGCACTGACAAGCCTGATGACCCGCTTTTGTGCGGGCGAGGATAGCTGGTTAGCACGATGCAGCACCAGTGACCCAAGTACAACAGAGATAAGAGATGGAAACAGAAAATCACGGCGCAGAAAAGAGCAGCGCTGGAATAAAGAGAAAAGCCCAAAGAGCGCGGCAGTCAACGCCGGATTCAAAAGCTCGCGGCCCAATAATAAAACACAACCTCTTAAGGATGACAGTGACGAATTGTCCAACTTAAACAAAATTTTGGGTCGGATATGTCAAATCCACAGTACCCCCGGAAGGCCTGCAAATCACACCCACAGGGATTGTTGGGTTTTTAAACAGTCCGGCCGACTAAATGCCGAACACAAGGGGCTCTTCGCGTCAAGCGAAGAAGATAAACCCCACCAGCAGAGCACCAGAAAACAAAAGACTTTCCCACAAGTGGTCAAAACAGTAAACTCACTTCATGTGATAATATGGAAAAATAGTGCGGCACTTTTTAAAAAGAGCTTCGCACGGTCCAACCCAGCAGACCGTAGAGATTGGATATCAAAACCAATCACTTTCGACCACCTGGACTATTCCAGAAGCATTCGAAATGCGGGACGGACTCCCCTGATATTGAATCCCATAATAGATGGATTGCAATTTACTAACGTCCTAATGGACGGAGGCAGTGACTTAAACCTGCTATATTCAAACACAATCCGTAGGATGGGGATAGACCCTACCAAAATTCGACACAGCCGCACTTCCTTCAAAGGAGTGACGCCAGGCCATTACGCCAAGTGCACAGGCTCCATATTACTAGAAGTCGTGTTCGGATCGCCGAACAATTCTCGACGCGAAAAATTAATTTTTCATATCGTCCCGTTTGAAAGTGAATATCAAGCACTCTTGGGACGACAGGCTTTTGTCCGCTTCAACGCCATACCGCATTATGCATCTCTTACACTCAAGATGCCCGGACCGCGTGGCGTAATTTTAGTGCGAGGGTCACTTAAAGACCCCGGACTTGGATAGACGAATCCGGCGTCAGTGGGCTAGGGGCTCCCTAGCCGCATACCCCTTTACAGTGGGCTGCGCGCACAAATCACCACGGGTTTATACAAACCCCGCTTTAATTATTTATATTTCTAATATTTTTCGCACAATTTGTTTTTAAAACTAACGTTCCTCTCTTTTTACAGATGAACAACGTGCATACCCGTCCAGGATAACGGCGCAACGGAGACACAGGCGCAGACGTGTAGTAGGGACCCGTTGTGAGGATTCTTTTCAGATTAAGACCCTGCGTAGACCTTTTTCACTGTCTTTCGTTGTTATTCTCCCTTGGTTTCTTCCTATAGCCAAAGCGGAGCCTGACGCTTTGGCATCGGCCGCGTCAGAAGACCATGCCCGTACCTGGACACTAGGGGCTTAGGGCATCGTTCTGCCCATTATTATCAAGACCGAACACCTTAGGGAGTGTTCGGCGTCTCGAGTTAGGCATTATATGCATCAGCTCCGAATCATGTCTTTGGTCAAATGTTGGGTTTGCCCGGCTCCTGTGTTTTGCTGCCTTACGTTCCGTATCATCGGCTAACGCGGCACCAGGAGAACTACTGCGATTGTGCCCCAGTTCGGCTGGGCGAGCACCTCAGTAGAGAAAGCCGAAAACTGACTGTCATGATGCAGCGAGAGACTGGTCAGCCCTCAATCGACTATCAGAATGTTTAGAATTCCCCTCTTTGACGAAGGACCGTTTCCCGGTCAGGCACACGCGCTCCGACTTCAGAGAAGGGCGATGCCACCAGGGGCTATATCGTAGCCCCACCCTCGAGCTCCACTGGCTAAGTGAAAGTGATAAAGCATTATAGTCCGGATTGCCTCGTTCGCTACGCTACCACCTCCTTATAATAGGACCGAGACGTCGGATTAAGTGTGAAAACGCGCTATTTTTGCGAACACCCCAGCACCTTGTGCGTGGGGGCTGAAGCCGAAGACTGCATCTTTCAGGTTATACACAAGTATACGTAAACGGCCGAAAAGGAGAAGTTTTACTACTTGGACGCACAAGTATAAAAAGCAGTTATAACATAATCATCGATTTATAAGCTAATGCGTTCATTTGAACGTTACATTTTTCGAGCACTGCGACTCTATTACATGAGCGCCACGCATAACTTCCCCGAAATAGTGCTCGGCAGGGAGCCGGTTTTCATCCGAACCCTGGGCAGCAATAGCGGTGGCGTCCATCTCGGGACAATACGCCTTTACATGGGCAAGAGCCATCCGCGCGCCCTCTATATAGGCCGACCGCTTCATCTCCTTTATATGCGGCACCGCTCCAAGGAATTGCTGTAATAAACCAAAGTAGCTCGTCGCCTTGGACCTCTCTGGCCAGACATGGGCCACGATGTCAGTCATGGCAAGTTCGGACAATCTATTTAGCTCGGCCCATTCGGCCAACTGGTCTGTCAATGGAAGTGGGTGATCCGGACTGTGGAATTGAGACCAATATAGCAATTCCGTCTTGTGATCCTTCTGGCTCCGGAAGTTCTTCACGGCATCGGCCGCACTTGCAGCTAAGTCCATATACGGATCCTCCGGACTCCACAGCCACCCAAATTGAGCATGCTTTCCATCCATAAATCGGCGACGCAGCAGAAAAGGCTTGCCAGCCACGATCGCTCCGGCCTGGCGCAGCTCCTCCTTCATAGCCCTCAGTGCAGAGCGGGCATCCTTGGCTTCAGCGGTGGCCTTCTTCAGGTCTTCCCGCTCCGATAAGTGCTCCTTTTCAAGAGCCTCATTGCGGTCGGCAACATCCTTTACTTTCATGGCCAATTCGGCCACCTCGGCCCTGCTTAGGCAGTGCGCAGCCTTTTCGGCTTTCAACTCCTCGGCCGCCCTCGAGGCAGCCGCTTCACTCCTTCGGGCTTGCTCCTTCGCTCGAGCAAGTTCGGCCCGAAGTCCCTCCACAGCAGCAGCACCGTCTGTATAAACAGCATATAATTTATCAGAGGAGGGCTTTGACCCCCCTAATAAAGCGACTGCGGAGAACTCTTTTACCTTGCGACTCGTCAAGTCTCCTGTTGACAAGTGCGATGTTCGCATCTGCCAAGTCCAATTTCTGATTTAACTCGGCAAACTCACTAGTTCGGCTAGCCCCCGGACTATCCGCCACCTGCATAGGAACGACGGAATACATTTCTTTAGATTTCGATCCTCGGTACGCTGTCGTTTCCGACAACCTACCGAGTCTCAGGGGCTACTATCTATACAGGGCGCATTTTTTATATGCAAAACTGTTAAAAGACAAGGGGGTGTGTTATTCTCGCATACCTCAAATCCCGCCAACAAACTCATGGCGGCATTACGCAATCCGCTCTCAGCGGACGAAATCCTTCCAACCACCATACGCATTAATGCACGGTGATCTTCTGAAATAGACGCCCTCTCAAGCAAATTCTTCAGTTCTCCCGGCCGGACACTAGTAGGCGCCGAACTCTCTGGCCCCTCCGGACTCGGGGATACCCTCCGTGATGACACTTCGGGTTCGCCTGCCTCATCTGGCGGCGCTGCGGATGGAGGCGTATCACTCTCCATCATCTCTGGAAGAAGGTCCCCCGAAGATGAACTCATCTGAGAAGGCTGCAGATTCGAACTGCAATATAAATATTCAGGTTATCTACAGAAGCACAAATGAAGGTATTTCCTTACTAATTAACTCTCTCTTTCATACTCACGGCTCGCTGGAGGGCCGATCCTTTGATGATAATTGTGCGTCTGGATTCTTTCCGGGCGCCGGACCCCCCGGGGAAGATCTCTTCCCACGCTTAGGGGCTTTGGCCTCCGGATCTTCGGAGGCGGTCCTCTTCTCCCCCTGAAGGGAGGAGTTCTTGCTTCCTCCAATTCGGTCGCCCCTTTGGGCGAAATATTAGCTCCTCTATTTTCCCCGTCGCCCCCTTCTGTGGGCGCAACCTCCAACATTCTGACCAGCACGGGCTCCTGTGCGGTCTCTGGGAGGGGGGCCGGACACCATAGCAGCCTTGATCGCGCCACCCATTCCTGTAAAGAACAAAGGGTCAGAAGGCGAACTCTAGAAAGGCACATAAACAGAATGTCCGGACTCTGAGCTACTTACCTGAGTATCCGGGCGATCGCGGCTTAGACCTGCATCCTCGGCTAAATCCGGACACACCACCCACGGTCCGAAGAACAACTTGTACATCTCCACAGGTGTCGCACCCATGAAGTGTTGGAGAATCCGAGGTCCCTCCGGGTTGAATTCCCATAGGCGGAGAGGATGGCGTTTGCAGGGCAGAAGATGCCTGATTAGCATGACCTGCATCACCTTGATCAGGTCGAT
This sequence comes from Triticum timopheevii, assembly GCA_963921465.1. Taxonomy (NCBI): domain Eukaryota; kingdom Viridiplantae; phylum Streptophyta; class Magnoliopsida; order Poales; family Poaceae; genus Triticum; species Triticum timopheevii. The sequence continues at coordinate 105,502,435 of OY997272.1, read as the reverse complement.
CTCCCTCGCTTGGAGATCTCGAATCCGGCCCTGTAGTGAAGGCACGTCTTCGGACGTCCACCAATTGAGCCCTTGGTTGACCCACGACATCAGTTGGCATGGAGGTCCCGGGCGGAATAAGGGCGGCGGCTTTTGCTTGCTGCCACTTGGAGCGGTGATATAGAACCACTCCTGCTGCCACAATCCAAGTTCCTCTTGGAAGGAATCCTCGAGCCACGGGGCATCGACCTTTTTGCCTATCAATGTCCCCGCCGCCGCCCCACCGCACTCCGCTTGACGCCCCGCCGCGCCCGCCGCACTCCGCTTGACGCCCCCCGATCATCTTCGGCTCCACCTTGAAGGTCTTCAGCCATAAGCCGAAGTGGGGAATGACGCGGAGGAAGGCCTCGCAGACGATAATGAATGCGGAGATATGGAGGATGGACTCCGGAGCCAAGTCGTGAAAGTCCAGCCCGTAGTAGAACAGGAGCCCTCTCACGAAGGGATCCGTCGGGAAACCTAAACCCCGACGGAGGTGGGATACGAAAACGACGTATTCACCGGGCTCGGGGGCTGGCACAGCCTGCCCTTGGGCAGGCAACCTGTGCGAAACCTCGTAGGCGAGGTACTTGGCCTCACGCAGCTTCAATATGTCTTCCTCCATGACGGAGGAGGGCATCCACCGGCCCTGGAGGTCGGAGCCGGACATGATTAAGGATCTGAAGCGCTCGAATCTGAGGCTCTGGGTGTTGGAACCGGGAGCGGGGAAGAGATTCGATGCGAGATTGAAGAACAATGGCGAGCCTTGGTCCTCTTATAAAGGGGAAAAAATACCAAGGGCCGTCTCCGTGACCGTTTGGGATTCCCCTTCGATAGAGGAGGCGTGGCGACGGGAGCGGTTGGGTTACCCACGCATGTATTGATGAGAATCCCGGAATAAGGGGAACACGATCTCTGCTTCGACAAGACGTACCAAGGAAACCACTTCGCTAAGCATGCTGAGGTGGTATAGTAATTCAAACAAAGGCCTGGTGGCGGTGTGATGTCACGCCGCATAATACGTCAGCAGATTGAACTAAGTGTACATTTCATTCTCTCTACGGTGGAATGTGGAATTTATTTTGCAGAGCCGGACACTATCCTGGTGTTCATTATCTTCTCTGGATTATTCAAGGGAGGAACCCGCCTTGCAATGCCGAACATTATGCACGCCGGACTTATCGTCATTGAAGACTGGTTCAGGGGCTACTGAGGGAGTCTTGGACTAGGGGGTGTTCGGACAGCCGGACTATCAATGTCCGCCGGACTCCAATACTACGAAGATACAAGATTGAAGACTCCGGCTCGTGTCCCGAAGGTACTTTACTTGGCGTGGAAGGCAAGCTTGGCGATACGGATACGTAGATCTCCTAGTATTGTAACCGACTCTGTGTAACCCTAGCCCTCTCCGGTATCTATATAAACCGGAGGGCTTTAGTCCGTAGGACAACATACATTACAACAATCATACCATAGGCTAGCTTCTAGGGTTTAGCCTCCTTGATCTTGTGGTAGATCTACTCTTGTACTACCCATATCATCAATATCAATCAAGCAGGAGTAGGGTTTTACCTCCATCGAGAGGGCCTGAACCTGGGTAAAAAACATCGTGTCCCTTGTCTCCTGTTACCATCCGCCTAGACGCACAGTTCGGGACCCCCTACCCGAGATCCGCCGGTTTTGACACCGACATGCGCCCCGAAGAAATTCAAGAAACCACGGAAGAAAACGCTCGGAGGCAGAGAAAATCCACGGTCGACGTGAGTAGCTAGAAAGACACACTCACCCTCTTGCGGCTGCAGTTGCCACTCGTCCCCCGGGAGCCTCGCTGCCCCGTGGGGGATCAGACCCTCGTTGGCCATCTCGGTGAGATCCTTCTCGGTGATGGTCGAGCGGATCCAATCTCCTTGAACCCAGCGGCGCGGCAGGCGGGACCTTGACGAGGATCCGCCCCGACTGGTGGCCCTCCCTTTCGCCTTCCCCATCGACGTCACCTTCTTCACGCACTCCAGAGCCGCCGTCTTCTCCTTCACCATTGTTGCCGACGAAGCGCACGAGGAGTGGTTGGGCAGAGACGAGAGTGGGCGCTGTAGGCGGAGGTGGAGAGGACATAAGGAGGAATGGGGACGTACTGTTCAGAAACCCTCGCCCGGTGCATTGTATAAGGACACTTCCGAGTGAATGACAAGTGGGCTCGAGCAATCCTATCACATCCCGAAACAGTCGCGCACACGTGATACGTGGCGAAAAAGGTGGCACAGAAATCGAGGTGTCTATGTTCTATCCCATCCGAGCGCCGCGGTCCGCCCCGCTTCGCGCGCTTCCCAAAATTTGGATCCCATGAAATCCACTAACAGGAGATCAATCTGTCAGACGATGGATTTCCTACAATCCGTCGCTCGGAAGTTTATCAAGTACAAAAGTTCAGTCGACTTAAGAAAGGAATGGATCAAGGCGACTGAAATAAGAGTTGCTGTCATCAACAAAAGATTATCGGTCCAAGATGAGACATGTTCAAAGCACAAAAACGAGTCGGAAACATTAACAACCCCTTCCTCACTCAAACCTCGATCCATTCGGGGGCTAATGATGGAGTCATGTACCTAGGGTAGGGTCACAGACCTGTCTTAAGTACCCTTCCCAAGGACACCCTCAGAAGAAACTGCCTTCCAGTCGACCAAGAGAGAATTCACTCGACGGACTCGAAGGACTCGACCATGAAGACTCACTCGACCACCAGGAGATCAAGAGCCACTCTGCATCCAAACGGTCTGTTATTAAGTAGTCTTTATGGCATTTAGGACACTTTATGTAAGGCGTTACCAGTAACGCCCAACCTTAATGTACTTTAAACCCTGCATAACTGAGGGCCGGAGGGGTCTGGCAGACACTATATAAGCCACCCCCCTCCTCAGTGTAAGGGGTTGGCACTCTTGTAATCCATACATACATAATCCAGTCGACCGCCTCTGAGCTCCGAGAAGTAGGGCTATTACTTCCTCCGAGAAGGGCCTGAACTCGTACATCCAGGATCTTGCCTCTCCATACCTACCCCCATTCTACTATCAGACTTAGAACCACGACAGTGGTGATTGGTGGTCGGACTGAGCGGAGGTATGGGGATTGACTGCGCCGGCAACGGCCACCAGACCAGATTATTCCAGAGGCTTCCTTTCTTAATTGCTCAACAATGAGGTTGTTGGAGATAAGGATAAACGAGGGAAGGCCTTGTCTGCAAATGTGGAGAGGGGTGCGGGTATCTTTTAGTTTAATTTCCATCCGTCAGATATAGATCGGACGGTCTATATTGCAAGATGGCACACATACCATCATCACCAAATCGGTTTTTTACAAGAGAAGAAATATAAGTATGGAGATACAAACGTATTATCGATACTTGCTTCTGTAAACTAGCATCTACATTCTATTCAATGCCTCGGCATGTGGGGCCTTAGCACAATGGCTTCTCGACTGTGTAAAACAAAGATTTTCCCGTCGCCGATAAGGAGGGGGTGACGGCGGCGCGCTTTTTGGCTTGCTCTAGTCCTAGTCGTACTACTAGGTGGTCTAAGCACGTGTAGATTTATTCTTTTTCACGTCTCGTGTTCGCCGTACTGCCACGACTGTTGATGAATAGACAGTATGTTATTCACGGGGAAACCCTTGTTGAGCGTGTTTGCAAGAGAGAGAGACAGTGTGCATGTGTGATATGTTAGAGACTGAGGCAATGATAACAGTTTCTTTGTGTCTATGTGTGTGGAGGATAGAGAGAGACATGTACATGGGGCTTTGTGTTGTGTAACTTGGGAACACATATACATAATTAGAGAGTGAGTGTGTGAGATACACATGCGGACATGGGGAGAGATGAGGATCCAGATAAATGGGTGTTTGTGCGTGTCTGTGTGTGTTTGTGCATGTGTTTGTGTGTGAGAGGGAGTGTGTGTATGTGGAGTAGAGAGACCACTAATGATGTCAACCTAGTATAAGGGAAGGGGGAATGGTGTGACATGTGTAGTAGCGGGATAGCATGGGTGCGGGCGGGGGGAGTAGACTATTTGGAAGAGACATCGAGTGTGTGTGTGGGAGAGGGGTGTGAGAGCGAGCTCGCGCGCGTGTGAGAGAGGGAGAGAGAGAGGGAGGGAGAGAGAGAGAGAGAGAGAGAGAGAGAGAGAGAGAGAGAGAGAGAAGAAGAGAGGGGGCGCGAGGGGTCATTTGTGTCCATAAATGGCATATAGATAGGGAGACAATGTTGATGTTGTTCGAAATTGGCCTATGTACGGAGACGCAAGGAAAGCGAGTCATTGTGTGTGTGATAGGGACTTCATGAGAGATCTAGAATAGATGGTGTAGAGAACAATGTGCGAAATCGAGAACGGTGATACATTAGGGAGCTATGGAAAGAGTCATGACATATATGTATACGGGGAAGGAGGTGGGGCGGGTCCACATGTGGGAGAGATAGAGGGAGGAGAGTGGTGCACAAGGAGACAAAGTGTGCTTGTTCGTAGTGGGGGTAGTGTGTGAGGTGAGTGCGCGACAACCACATAACTAGGGAGATAGACGTTTGGGGGCGACGTTTTGTGTGTATGGGAAATATACACTCTACATAGTGTGTGTGCTTGGGAACGAGAGATAGAGGGAGACCTACAGAGTGGGGGAAGAGATGTGTGCATGCCTGAGAAACAAAGTGATAGAGACCTATATTGGGGGTCCGGACTTTAGAAGAGAGAGGGGTGTTAATGTGCTCGTGTGTTGGTGTTTGGGGGAGAGAACGACTTCTCTATGTGTATGTGTGTGTGTGGGGGGGGGGGGGGGTTGGCTTCAGATAAAGAGTGAGGTGTCTATATTTGAGGGACTTTAGCGTAATTGAGATATTGTGCACTCATGGTTGATCAATTTGTTTCACAGTTTTAACTATGAGATAACGATACTTTTGAATATGCGTGATATACCTTGATGTACCAGAATTACAAACCTAAGATTGGAATTTTGGAATTCAACTCCATCATTAGCTTTTGTATTTCATTTAAACGGAGGTACATTTTTTAAGACGGGATTTCATAATTTCAAATTCATCTATCAAACCTAGAGATATACACATACGGGAATGTTCAAACTTTATAATCATCCACTTTATTCATACACATACACATTTTTACTTTTGTCATCATATTTAGGATAAACTAATTGGAATTTCATTTGAATTGGACCGTATGATGGTATTTGCTTGTGGTAGCTCAATGATCCATATTTGAATTTAATGGACAATCTAAGTTTCGAGTTGGAGACATTGATTTTCAAAACTTGCACTTTTTTTGGCATGCAAAGCAAGCAAATTGTCGGCCATGATATCATAGTCGGTCGTACAAGAGAAGAACACTTATAATTTTAGGCGCCAAAAGATTTCAAACTTTCCGCTCACATCGAAATATCATGCGCCTGAAAGTTTAGCCCTAAGATATTCCTGTTTTACCCCTGCCACATGAACAGAAAAGGACTACTTTGGTAACTCCATTGTTCTCTCCTCTTTGCCCCCAACATTCTTCCCCAGAGCCCCTCCCCTTCCCCTACCCGACCCCCCAACCACGACAAGCCGCCAAATCTAGTCCTCCGCCGCAGCGGTGGACCTCACACCCTGTCGGATCTACCTTCCGCACCTTGGAACCCCCAACTGCCAACTCACCACTTCACCGGAGCCACTTCAGTGACTGGCTTGTCCACCGCTCCAGATCTCCTTGACCGCCATCATGGTCCACCGCACGGGATCTGCTTAACCGGTGCCCTCGTCCACCACAGTGTAGGCCCTTCACTGACTCCGTCGTCCGCCCCTTCGCTGGCCTTTCATACAAGCCCTCGTCCGCCGCAACAGATCCACCTCACTGAAAGCACTGTACAACGCGGCCGCCGAAGCCTTCGTGCACTACACCGGACCCGCTCCACGGACGCCATATTCAACTCCATTGGCCCTGCTTTACCGACGCTGCAGCCTCATCAGGTTATTCTGATTTGTACTCCTTCAGTTTTTCTCTTTATCATGCAACTGTTCACTTACCACAGATGAGCTTTCTTGTATGTCGGCAGGCGCCGTAACCGTAGCACCGGATCCGCTTCAACGACGGCGATAGCCGGCCCAAACTCAACCGCAACACGAGCACCACCAACGATCCTTAGCTATCAAGTATGACAACGATACCCATACGCCGCCAAGAATCAGGTACTATTATCCAACGGCCGGCGCCTATGTTCACTTTCCTAGCATAAGCACCGCACGTTTGAATTTCTTCAGGGCATCATTCAGTTTTTCATGAGACGCGTTATTCTGCTTTCACCTATAGGGCCATACTTCTGGCAGTGAACATGTTACATGTGCTAAATTACATACCAGTGCACATATAGTTAATATGCTTTAGTTTTGTCCTAAGTACTCCGTATTAATGTACTTCCTAGATATCACTGCCTACTATTTTACTTCTTGAATGCTATATTTATGATGATGGTGTTGTTCTGATGCCACCTGTTGGTTCCATCAGACTGCTTAATGTTCTCTATGCTTAATTACACATCAGCAAACTAGCATGTGGTTCCGCTGCTTTTTGTTTGTTTTACCCTACATTTTCTGATGCTAGCTATTAAATCACTACTCCGAGCCTCTGTTCATTACTTGTTTGTGTGTTCTTGATCTTCCCAAGTTGCATGACTAATTTGATGCTCCTATTAATTATGGAGCTGCCAACCCCATCAAGCAAAATATTTGTTCTTTTGGGGCTGGAACCTCGAACAAGAATAAAATAGAGGGAAACAAATATATTATCGTGTATTCACACACCCTTCTTTCATTAGTTTAGACGAACCATTGATGATCAATTCGGACCAGTGTATGTGATTAAAATTAATTTTACCTAAATAGAGGGTGCAGAATAAACTATAGCAACTAGATTTACAACGGATGTTGACGATATCTTCAAAGAACATTGCAACAGCAGCGAGGCTTCACAACAACATATGGTAAGCCAGTGTGTTTTAGTACATGTGAAATGTAATGCGAGTGGGCTGCTTTCTTGGCTTGTGCCCTCAACCTATAATCCTACCGAATCACAAATAGTTCAGTTGTCTGCTTTACTGTATTTCTTGATTCGAATGCTTGTTTGTTGTTACAGTATACCCGAGTTGGCCAATATGTCAGCATTGCCTGCTGTACTATCATAAAGAAATGCATGCCTATTACATTTGAGTCTTTAACTTTTCCTCTCAGCTTCATCACAAGACTGTCTTCGTAGTTTATATGAGGCCACATTGTTAAGTGCTTACTCAGATTATTTCAACTACTTAGATGCCTTGGCAACTTAAATATAGCGGTGGTACACTCCCTTTCAAATAGGGATGTCAACTGGGTCCCGTTTAATCCCGATTAAAGTCCACTAGTGGTATGATAGTTCAAAAGAGTTTTTATTTTTTTGAGGAAAATGAACTAGGGAGGTAGCAAAAACTAACTAGATGGGACTGGCGGATGTCGTTTATTTGCGACTTACATCCCTAGTTTCATCTTACCATTTTAATTTTTTTTCGGCTGATGCTGCTTCGAACCATTTAAATTTAGCTTGCCATGCTCAGCAATAATTCGTTTATCGTTTACCATGTAAGCTTACTGCCTGGATTATTGAAAGTGCATTATATCGACTAGAGGGGGGGTGAATAGGCAATTTTTATGAATTCTTCACTGAGGAATTTGCTGGTGAGGAAATTCCTTAGCGAAGAACTACTTGCAGCAAAATAAGTACTCAGAAGTAAACATAACAGAACACTAGCATAGTCATCATGACGAAATGAAGACAAGCACAGAGTACAGAAAGCGTAAACATAGGATAACACAGAAAGAAGACGAATAGACTGAAGAAATTGAACTAAGGAAATTGAGAAAGTCTTCAGTCAAAGTCTTCAAACAGATATGAATAGGCACACAACAATAGACATGAGGAAATGAAAGAGTTGAGGAAATAGAACTAGTAAGCTCTGTGAAGACAATGATTTGCTAGACCAGTTCCAACTGTTGTCTCAGTTGTACATCTGGTTGGAGCGGCTGAGTATATAAACTCAACGACACCCAGTCCCGGACACACAGTCCTCACCGTATTCTCCTTGAGCTAAGGTCACACAGACCTCGCCCAATCACTCATGGTAAGTCTTCAGGTGACTTCCGAACCTTCACAAACTCGGTCACTCGGCGATCCACAATTCCTCTTGTATGCTCTAGACCTTGACGCCTAACCATTTGGAAGAAGCATAGTCTTCAAAGGAAACAAGCATCGGATCCACGCAGGATCAATCTCTTCAGTGATGCTCAATCACTTTGGGTTTGTAGGTGTTGGGTTTGGGTTTTCCTCACTTGATGATTTTCGCTCAAAGTCCTCGAAGGATGGGATGCTATCAAATGACAAGTGTCAGTTTCTCTCGGAGCAGCCAACCAGCTAGTGGTTGAAGGGGGCGGCTATTTATAGCCTAGGGAGAAGCCTGACATGATAAGACATAAATGCCCTTGTCTGATATGACCGTTAGGTGGGTAGATATTTTGGGACAGCTGGCGCATTGCACAACAACGGTCAGAATTTTGACTATCAAATTCCTCAGGGCTGTCATGTTCCTCACTGTGTAGGCAATCCGCACTGGCGAATTCCTAACTCCTCAGTCAGAACAAATTCCTCAGAGACCAGAAGAACTTCATCTCTATCACTGAAGAATATGACTGAACTGTATGATATTTCCAATGGCTTCACTCGAAGGGATTGGTAGGTGTAGGATTTTGAGTTGAGCATCAAATGGAAATTTTTCCTTACTATTTCCTCGACCCCCTTTAACAGTACGGTGTTTCCTATGACTCAAGAAAGAGAAAATGAGACTATGAAAACAAAAGTCTTCACGCTTCATGTTCCTCGAATGAATACCAAGTCTTCAAGGTCACACCAATTTCTTCACTTTCAAAGTCTTCAGAAATACTAAGTCTTCAGTTGAAGAACATCATTTTTAGGGGTCGACTTTCTCTGTAAATATCAAACTCCTCATAGACTTATAGACCTGTGTACACTCACAAATGCATCAGTCCCTTAACCTATAAGTCTTCAATACACCAAAATCACTAAGGGGCACTAGATGCACTTACAATCTCCCCCTTTTTGGTGATTGATGACAATATAGGTTAAGTTTTCAATGGGGATAAACATATGAAGCGTAAATACTGATGTTGAGGAATTTGATTGCAAGATATAGAAGAACCCCCCTAAAGATGTGCATAGTGAGGAATTTGCTTTTAAAGCAATGCACACTTGAAGAGTATAATCATGGAGATCTCCCCTATATCTTGTAATTAATACACGCATTTGACATATAATATGAAGAATTTGAAATGCATGATGAAATATGGTGACTGATGTAATTCAGCATGCGTGCATTGACATTAATGAGGAATAAGCGTGTAGAAGAACACAACAAAAGTATCAGGCCACCATAGAGTTTAAGATTACAACTCGATCCAGCAAAGTCATCAGAAGAACGAGAGTTGTAACTTAGCAAAAAAACATATAAGATAGACCCACTTGAAGACTAACTCAAATTTCTCCCCTTTTGTCATCGAATGACCAAAAGGGTTGAAACTGAGGACTAACGCCCTTGAAGAATATCATGAAGATGGAGGAGCGCCAGCATTGTCAGGGTCTTGAGTTGATGTAGGGCCTGCAGCAGTGTCGTCCAAGTCTTCATACTCGCCCGTGTCGCGCGATGAAGAATATGAACTGGCCACCATGGAAGGAACTTTGACCTTCTTGTATTTCTTTGGTGGAGGAGCAGACCAGTCAAAATCTTCCTTGAAGCCCATTTGCTTTAGATCTTCTTCACCATATAGATGTGATAGAATAGCCTAGGTGCGATCAAAAACTTCATGGAGGTAGTAATGGTTTTTCTTCACTGCATTATGTGTAGAAGTCATGTTCTGAAGAATAGAGCCAAACTGATGCTTAACCCATTTGTGGTTTCGATCCACCTTCTAGTGAAGACTTAGAAGCAGCTCACGGTCAGTCATCACACGAGGAGCAGTAGCTTGAGTACTTGACTTGGTAGCATTGGCAGCAGAATCATGAGTGGCAGAGTCATCATTGGTGGAATAAGATGCAGCTTTGGGAACTGACCATCCAATGGACGAATGCCTTCATCGATAACGGCTGGTGACTTGCCCTTCTCATCAGATGAGGAAAATGTCCGCTTGAGGACTTCAATAGGGGGCAAGTAGCTGAGGTGATTCTGAAAATGAGCCTTATAGTTGAGTGAAGACCTTGTTCTGAGGAATCTCATGATCCATGGCGCGTAAGGCTTCAGCTCAAATGGTGAAAGTGCAACATTCGCCAGAGTCCTCATGAAGAAATCATGATTGTTTATGGGGATGCCATGCATTATGTTGAATAGCATATTCTTCATCATCCCAATAATTTCTTCATTGGATGAGTCATGGCCTTTGATAGGACTCATGGTCTTCATCAGAATGTGATAGATGGTCCTTGGGACATAGAGCAATTCCTTCACGAGGAATTTGGTCCTTGGGGCTTGACCAGGCTTCAGAGGCTTCATGAGCACTTGAATGTAATGAGAAGTGAGTTAAGGCTCATCATACAGACAACGAGCACCTTCAGGTGGAGGACTGACTGGCAGGGCACGAAGCAATTCAGAGACTGGTGCCTTGTAGTGAGTATTTTCAGTCATCCAGTCCAACACCCAAGAGTTGACATCAGCGGCATCACCTGTGATATGCAGCGTTGCAGAACTGAAGAATAAGCTCTTCATTCCAATCAACTATGTGTGAGCAAAAGTTGAGCAAGCCTGCATCATGAAGCATACTAAGGACTTTAGAGAAGCAAGGCATTGATTCCATGTCCATATGAGGAATGTGCTCGTGGTCGAAGACTTTGTCCTTGTTGAAAAGCAATGAAGAATAGAAGTTGGCCTGGTTGGCAGTCCAGAAACGCTTCCTTCTAAGAGGAGCATTGTCATATGGGTTGAATTCAGTGAAGAACACATGCTCACCGAAGAAATCATCAGCCTTGAATTTTTGCTTCTTTGAGAAAGGATCCTTTGGCTTGGGCTGAGGAGTGTCAGTCAATTGCATCACCACCTCAGGAATCGCAATCTTAGGTTCCTTAAGCTGAGGAATTTCAGGCTCTTCTGCAGCTTCAGCCTGGGTCTTCAATTCTTCATTTACATTTTCTTCAGCACTAGTGACTGGAATTTCTTCATGGACAGATGGGGTTGCATGAGGTTCTTCAGATCCCATTTGTACTTCAGTAGCAGCAGGGGACTGAGGAATTGCTTGGACTGGAGTGAACATTGGAAAGTTGGGGTGCTGACTGTCCAAAAAGTCATCATTGAGCACAGGAGTACTACAACCAATGTCCACATCCTCATATTCCATTTCTTCGACAACTGCCTCTTCAGCAGTGAACTGAGGCATAGGTGAGGAAATGATTGGGGTTGAAGGGATTGCATCCACTTCAATTTCTTGGTCCAACTGCTCCGTCAAAGCAGCAGAAGGAGTTTCTTCATCGGATTCATTGGGAATCACATAATCTTCACCAAAAGGAAAAAGGTCCTTTGATGGCATGAAGGATACAGGAACAACACCAATTGGGTTTTCAATTGAACTGGTCAGAGGCTTCATCTTCTTCGGAGCTGAAAAATTTGATGAAGTTGATGCCTTCCTTTTCTTCTTAGCTGCACGCTCTGCAGCCTTGGTCTTCTTTGCATCTGATGCAGATGGAAGGATCAGAGTTGGTGTAGGTGTAGGAGGTGCAGACGACTTTGGATCTATTTCTTCAGGCGCAACTGATGTAGTTGCCCTGGCTTCTTCACTTTCTTCAGGCGCACCACTAGTGGATGCCCTAGCAATATCTTCAGCGGCTGGAATGGAGTCATCAGCCCTTGCACTCTCATTTTCTTCAACAGCCTGATTGTCATCAGTGGTGCTGGCATGTTCTTTAGTAGGCTGAGCAGATACTTCAGCCGGTGTAACTTCAATGTGCACAGGAGGAGCAGCACTTGAAGTGAATTTCTTCGTCAGATTGAGGAAATGAACCTTGGCGCCCTTCCAATCGGCGTAGTAGCAATCGAATTCATCACTTAATTGCTTGATTTTTGCTTGCAAGGCAATGAGCTGATCAGGGGTAAGAGTGAGGACATTGTCCTTGAGGTAGGGCTGCTTCTCGTATTGCGCTTTCTTTAGCCTTCTACCTTCTTCAAATTTCCACTTTTCTTCCTCAATGAAGGCAGTTAGAACATGACTTTGACCAGGAGTGAGATTAATCTCCGGCAAAGGCGAGTCAGGGTCCTTGTGCCATAGATCAATGAAGTCGAGGATCAACTTTGGATCCAACAGCAGTGGCATGTTGCTACCTTTGGCTCTAGCAGCCCTGGCTTGCCTGTCCCTGATGATTCCAGCAAGTTCTTCAGCATCTGCCTCATCGTCATCAGAGGGAACTTGGAAGGCGACCTGCTTCTTGTGAGGACTTGGGCGAAGGCCTCGTCTAGTAGTGGCCTTTTTCTTCAGCAGAGAGGGGCAAGCTGAGGAATTTGGTGCAGCTGAGGAACTTGCAAATGCTCCTGAGGAAATTGAGATGCCTTGGGTCCTTTGGCACGTGGCGAGATGCACAGGTGCCAAAGATTTGGTCAGAGCAGCTGAAGACTTTGTAGGAGGAGCTGAGGACTTCGAAGGAGCAGCAGTCTGAGGAATTGGCCATGAGGAACTTGAAGAATCTAGCCTTGAGGGCATTGCTGAGGAGCTTGGCCGTGAGGGCATTGAAGGAGAAGCACTTGACTTATGTGTAGGCTTTGTATGCACCGCCTTCTTCGGCTGACTAGCAGAGGCCTCAGCAGAGGCAGCAGCAGCAGCAGCAGAGTCTGCATTGAATTTCTTCACTGCTTCCTTTGCTTGCTTGGCCAGTTTGGCTTGGCGCTTTGCCCATTCATCAGCATAGTCCTCACCGCGCTTGAGGCTGGTGGGATCTGCCACTTGGCCTGGTGCCAATGGAGGTCTTGAGCATGGAGGGTTGAGCGCGAATTTCTTCATATACTTGGGAGTAACATACCTGTACTCCCTCCGTTCCCGTGCCCACCTCCTCTCTATCTGTTGTATGCACACCTTGCACTGATTCTTCTCCTCCTTGCCAAATTTGGCCTCATCAGGAGTGCAGTATCCAGCATAAATGTCCTCAGGGATTTCGAAGGCAGTATTGACCTCAAGCCTCTTTCCACCCTTTTGTGGCTTCTTTCCTTCAGACATTTTCTTCAACTGGGGAATATGAACAACTGAAGTTTCTGAAGAGGTGTGCAACTTTTCTTCGAGTAACGCTGCAAATGAGTTAAGTTGATGAGAACCTAGTGATTCAGCAGCGGACATTTGTATCTGTGAACAGAGTATAGTTGCAAGGAATTTGGCGAGGTCATATGCGTTCTCAGAAGGTTTTTCAAAAAAAATAGGTTTGAGGAATTTGACCAGATGAGTCTTGAGGAATTTCACTAAGCGTTCTTTGTCTTAGGTTCCAGAGTTGTACAGATTGAAAATCCACACAATTGAGGAATCTTGAAGAAAATCATATCTTAGAGAAATGAATCAAGAGCAGATGACATGTGGGGTGTGTTCATGTGTGTGAAGATTTGAAGAATAAACACCTTTGAAGATTTTCAAGAAAACATAAGAATCAAAGAGGGCAGTAAAAGTAACTTTTAATTACCAGAAGTGAAGAACACGGTGAACTGGGAAGTGTAGATGTGAAGTTCATCAGCTCAGATCTTGCACGCCCTAACTCGGCAGAGGAAGACGGCTACGGTGGTGGTGGAGTGAAGAAATCCGCAACTGGCGCGAGTACGACAACGACGAGGTCGAGGTAGTGAAGCTCTTCCTCACCAACGACGATGAAGTAGCGGCGGCGCTAGGGTTTCGGGAGCTCGAGTGGGAGTGAGAGCGAGCAAGGTGAAAGTGAAGTGAGGAAGAGGCAGGGGTATTTATAGAGAGAGTGAAAAACTGTACGCCCGAGGTAATCGGATGAACGTGCGTGATATGTCTCCGTCGTATCTACTTTTCCAAACACTTTTGCCCTTGTTTTGGACTCTAACTTGTATGATTTGAATGGAGCTAACCCGGACTGACGCTGTTTTCAGCAGAGCTGCCATGGTGTTGTTTTTTGTGCAGAAAATAAAAATTCTCGGAATGTCCTGAAACTCCATGGAACACCTTAGAAAAAATAAAGAAAAATCCTTGCAAAAGATGAAGACCAGGGGGCCCACACCCTGCTCACAAGGGTGGGGGGCGCCCCCGTAGGCGCGCCCCCTACCTCGTGGGCCCCCTGGTGGCCCTCCGACGCCAGCTCCAACTCCATATATTGGCTTTCGGGGAGAAAAAATCAGAGAGAAGAAATCATCGCGTTTTACGTTACGGAGCCGCCGCCAAGCCCTAATCTCTCTCGGGAGGGATGATCTGGAGTCCGTTCGGGGCTCCGGAGAGGGGGATTCATCGCCGTCGTCATCATCAACCATCCTCCATCACCAATTTCATGATGCTCACCGCCGTGCGTGAGTAATTGCATCGTAGGCTTGCTGGACGGTGATGGGTTGGATGAGATTTATCATGTAATCGAGTTAGTTTTGTTAGGGTTTGATCCCTAGTATCCATTATGTTCTGAGCTTGATGTTGCTATTACTTTGCTATGCTTAATGCTTGTCACTAGGGCCCGAGTGCCATGATTTCAGATCTGAATCTATTATGTTTTCATGAATATACATGTGTTCTAGATCCTATCTTGCAAGTCTATAGTCACCTACTATGTGTTATGATCCGGCAACCATAATCGGGACCACTCCCAGTGATGACTATAGTTTGAGGAGTTCATGTATTCACTATGTGCCAATGCTTTATTCCGGTTCTCTATTAAAAGGAGGCCTTAATATCCCTTAGTTTCCAATAGGACCCCACTGCCACGGGAGGGTAGGACAAAAGATGCCATGCAAGTTCTTTTCCATAAGCACGTATGACTATATACGGAATACATGCCTACATTACATTGATGAACTGGAGCTAGTTCTCTGTCACCCTATGTTATGACTGCTACATGATGAACCACATCCGGCATAATTATCCATCGCTGATCCGGTGCCTATGAGTTTTCCATATACTGGTTTACGCTTATTTACTTTTTTGTTGTTGCTGTTACAATCACTAGAAAACACCAAAAACATTACTTTTATTGTATTTACTTTTGTTACCATTACCACCACTATCATATTACTTTGCTACTAAACAATTTGCTGCGGATACTAAGTTTCCAGGTGTGGTTGAATTGACAACTCAGCTGCTAATACTTGAGAATATTCTTTGGTTCCCCTTGTGTCGAATCAATAAATTTGGGTTGAATACTCTACCCTCGAAAACTGTTGCGATCCCCTATACTTGTGGGTTATCAAGACTATTTTTTGGCGCCGTTGCCGGGGAGCATAGCTCTATTCTTTGAGTCACTTGGGATTTTTATCTGCTGGACACTATGAAGAACTTGATAGATGATCGAACTACTATTTTGCCCTCAACTATGAGGGAAGGTAAGGGATTGCCATCTAGCCTTGCACTAGATTCTCCTTCTGTTATGAGTAAGTTTGCGACACCTAATCCTACTACTGCTATTAATTCTGATATGTCGCATGTTATTGATGATGCCACTTCTGCTATGCATGATACTTATGATGAAACTACTTTTATGCTTGATACTACTGGCCACTTGGTGAATTACTTGATGAGCAAATTGCTAGGTTTAGAGAAAGAGAAATTATTGAACCTGAACACGATGATGTTAGTGATGATGAACCTATGCCTGCTATTCCTGAGGGTTATCTGTTTGATGCAGAATCTTCTGCAGCTATTTTTGCTTGCCAGGATAGATATGAACTTAAGAGATTGCTAGTTAAAGGAGTAAAGAATCTCTTAGAGATAGGATGAGACCCGATCCTGCTTTTGCTACTTCACCTATCTGTGTTCCTAATCAGGACTATTGTGATTTTTCTGTTGATCCCGATATAATTACTTTGGTTGAATCTGATCCTTTTTATGGCTATGAATCTGAAACTGTTGTGGCACATCTTACTAAGTTAAATGATATAGCTGCCCTGTTTACTAATAATGAGAGATCGTGCTACCTTTATTTACTTAAGATATTTCCGTTCTCGTAAAAGGGTGATTGTCGGTGTCAAAACCGGTGGTTCTCGGGTAGGGAATCCCGAACTGTGCGTCTAGGCGGATGGTAACAGGAGACAAGGGACACGATGTTTTTACCCAGGTTCGGGCCCTCTCGGTGGAGGTAAAACCCTACTCCTACTTGATTAATATTGATGATATGGGTAGTACAAGAGTTGATCTACCACGAGATCGGAGAGGCTAAACCCTAGAAGCTAGCCTATGGTATGATTGTTGTTCGACCTACAGACTAAAACTCTCCGGTTTATATAGACACCGGAGAGGGCTAGGGTTACACAGAGTCGGTTAAAATGGGACGACATCTCATATCGTATCGCCAAGCTTGCCTTCCACGCCAAGGAAAGTCCCTATCCGGACACGGGACGAAGTCTTCAATCTTGTATCTTCATAGTCCGGGAGTCCGGCCAAAGGTCATAGTCCGGCCATCCGGACACCCCCTAATTGAGGACTCCCTCAGTAGCCCCCGAACCAGGCTTCAATGACGAGGAGTCCGGCATGCAAATTGTCTTCGGCATTGCCATGCGGGTTCTTCTCCAGCTCCATATACTTGTAGGATAGTGTCCGGCTTCTGATAAATGTTGCGCTCCTTGGCTTCCATGTCCAATAAAGGCCATCTTCCATGTGTCGAACGAATGCGAAAAGCCAGGGTATTTTTACATTTTCCCCCTAGCTGCTCAAATAAGCTGCCTATATAAAAAGAGACGAGGATCTAGATCCGAACCACACCATCTCCCCTTCGCAAGCTTTCATCGGAGCGCTTCTGACCAGAAAATCCATTCCATCATGGATAGCCGACGCGGCTCCTCTTCTCGTGCTCCCAGCCCCAAGCCTGGGGATTGGGAGAGATGCTCCATTCCACATAGCAAGCTAGTAGTGCTTCAATCCAAGGGGCTACTCCCCCCGGCATATATGGTCCCAGTTCGATCCGAGATTGCCACCTATGGCGGCGGAGAGCAGGCGGAGAGCGTCCCCAATCCCTCTCAAGGAGAGCGGGTGTGCCTAGTTACTTATTTAATAAGGGGACTCGGATTTCCAATTCATCCGTTTCTCCGAGGTCTACTGGAGTTCTACGGCCTCCAGCTACACAACCTCACACCTGCCTCCATACTGCACTTTGCGGGCTTTGTGGCCCTCTGCGAGCTATTCTTGGGCGTCGAGGCCCATTTGGCACTATGGAACAGGTTGTTCTGCCTTGTGCGCCGCTCTCAGGAGGGGTCAATTTATCAAGTGGGCAGAGCCGAACTATGGCGCATCACCGGGACCGGATACCTATCCGGTACCCCTAAGAAGGCGTCCGAGGACTGGCCTTCGGAATGGTTTTATATGGATGACGTCCCCCTGCCGGACCCTGTGCGGATTGGCTTCCCTGAGTTTAACAACGCTCCGTTAAAGAAACGCCTGAGCTGGCACCCACAGAATCCTCAAAGGGAAACTGATAGGGGCGTCCTGTACCCGATGAGCCGGATAAGAATGTTGGCTCATTCCGGATTGACCATGATCGAGGTCATGGCCACATGCATTATGCGGGGGGTGCAGCCGCTTTAGTACAGAGGCCACCCCATGTGCGATTTCAACGGGGAGGGCGACGCCACCCGGTGCGGTCTCAAGGGACCAGATTCGGCTGCCACTCTAACGAAGGTCTTATCCACTTTGTACAAGGGAGAAGAAGAGGAATTCACCTGTGTCAACCCACGGGGCGGATTCTCCATGTATAGCCCTCCGAGCTGGGTAAGCGAACACTTTCACTTATCTACCCGCTTTCGACATTCCCATAATTGAGTAGTTAGTCTGGCGATGTTAACGCAGGAGCTACGCCAGACAGTGAAGGAGATCAACAGCCCTCCCCCACAGCCCGAGGACCTAGAACGGTCCCTTGATCCGGATTCCCAGGAGGACCCGGACTTATGTGTGGAGTTAATTTATGGGGTGTTTCATCAATTGAGTAAGGACAACACCTTAGTGGCCATTACGGCCGACTATCCCGGACTACTTCCAGCCTCAAAGGTAACCGAGACCGAAGTCCCGGTACTTTGAAGGAGATCCATCCATGCCTTATTTTGAATGCCGTAAACCAATAGTGTTTTGTTTTGAAGGGGAAATCCTTGAGGCGGAGTGCCAGGCCCGCGGTGGGCAGCTAACAAGGGCCGCTGAAGCCAGGCGGGCCAAAGAGAAGTGCGGACCAGATCGAGACTCCGGTGCAACGGTACGGCGTACGAATTTAATGCCTAGGGTTTATGCCCTGAAGTCATGCTAATGCTCATGCTCTCCTTAGGAAGGAGAGAGCCCGCAGGACTATATCCACTGGCCAGACTTCAAGGCCGGGTCCGGAAGCGGAGGCGGACACGGGGCGCGTGTCGGGCGTTCCTCCGACAGAGGACGCAGACGAGCTATCTGCCACCAATTCAGAGGTGGAGAGTGCCATGAACCACAGGCATCACCGGACTATTCTTCAGGATGCATGTTTTTCCCCAGAGGCATTGAATGCCTTTAATATGGGAGATGCGTACCTCCATGCCGCTCAAAATGGTCTAGCCAGAGCCACAGAGCAGTATGTAAAAGATATACGGGTGAGCAAATCTGATGGTTATATATGTCAGTAGCCCCCGAGACTTGAAATAGTTAAGATAACTGTTTTAAGGATCATATGTTATGCAGGGTCTTACAAAGAAGAACACGCAACTATCTCAGGAGCTGGCAGAGTGCAAGGCCCAACTCGAGGTCGCACTGGCCGCTTCAGCTATTGCCCAGGGGACCCCCTCAGGTAATATATGCTCCGAAAAATAATTTCGTTGTGAAGTGCGGCATGTGTGCAATTCTGACGATAACAGTGTAGAAGGGGCCGAAGTAAATCCGGACAAGCAACAACTCCTACGCCAACTAAAGGCTGGCGAGAGCGTGCTGACGAGGGTGAGGCAAGAGAAGAACAAACTTCAAGACGCCAATACCCAGCTGGGCGAGGAACTAAAGGATGTTTGTATTCAGCTGTCTATTTCCGTAAAGGAGAATCGGCGACTTCGATGCGGATTTTTTAGTAAGTGCTTGAACGAATTCTCAAAAAAAAAATTGGCGAGGAAGTCGATTGACAGAGCTATGTTTGTAGGTCTGCTGACAGGTCGTCCTGCGGAGGAAATGCCCAGTTCAACGGGGGACCTTCTTCCCGAGCTGTTGCAACTACACGAACGAGTTTGGCAGGCAATGCAGGGCATCGTCCAGGCTATGTGGCCATCCCTCTCCATGCCTGAAGGCCTTGGGGAGCTTGCAAAGAAGCTTGAGGGAGTGCGGCAGCGCTTCCGGTTGTGGAAGATACCGGCCTATCGTCAAGGTGCCAGGGAGGCCTGGGCCATGGTGAAGACTCGGTACACGAAGGCGGACCTGAACCACATGGCCGAGGTCGGCCCTATGGGTCCGGACGGAAAGGAGATCCCTTTCAGTTTAGTATATGGCCAGGTAGAGTTGGCTGCAAAGTATTCTCAACAGGACTGTAAATTAGATCGCCTGTTGGATGGTATTGAAGAAGAATATACCGAGTCGGATTGATTCTGTAATTTAAAATGACATGAAAAATGCCTTCTAGCCGGATTGTAGATCGTTTGTCATTGCGGACCTTTTCGCTTCGACCTCTGGACCCTATAGTACGGAATGTGTCCGAATACCCTCTCGATTATGTAAGAACCGGGGCATGCATGGAGACAAGGCGTAGGGGTCATAATTGCTTTAGCAGACAAGTTCCCAACTAGTTATGTTATATTACATGGTTAGTAAGAAACATCTTCCAGGGAGAATAGTTCCGTTAGGGGTTCCTTTCCCTGGGAGGCATGCCCTAAAGTGCATGTCCGAACTGGTAAAAAGAGCAGAAAAGTATCTGGGGTCAGATAAATAAACAAGAAAAATCATCTTTTAGTTCACCGACCGAATATTCCCTTAAGAACGCTAGCTTTCGGCTTCACCCAGTCTGAGGTACACATCCGGCTGACCCGGCAGTAACAATTGCAGAGGTGCTCCCTTTACCACCTAGCCGAGCGAACGGGAACGTAGGGGTAAGTACAGGAGCCAGGCAACCCAGCTTGGCCAAAACTTAAGTCATATCGATGCATATAATGGTGTATAAAAGGTTTATGCGGAAGTGTAACACATGTTTTGGGCATGAGGCCCGTTTATATAAACTTCTGATAAAGAAGCCCCCAGGTATGATGAGCGCGGGTGGCGCGTCAAGTATGTGCGAACAATGCACAAGCAAGCCCCTAAGGGCTTGGGAGAAAAAAAGGTAGGGAGAAGGAGAGAAATGCCAGACAGCTAATGTGAAAAAATAAAAAGGGGACAGAGGAAGGAGACAAACACGGAGTCCGGCGCTAGGCATAGAATCTTCGTAGGCGTGCTGCGTTCCATGGGTTCGGCTCGAGTCGGTTGTCCGATGCGTTTCGCAGACCGTACGCTCCACAAGTCAGTACTTGGTCGATTATGAAGGGACCTTCCCATTTGGGCTTTAGTTTGTCCTTTTTCTTGTCCGGCAGGCATAGAACTAGTTCGCCAACGTTATAAGTTTTGGCCCGTACTTCTCTGCTTTGATATCTTCGAGCCTGTTGTTGATCGAATGCGGAATGGGCTTTTGCCACGTCGCGCTCCTCCTCCAATGCGTCCAAGCTGTCCTACCGATCAAGCTCGGCTTCTCTTTCTTCATACATGCGCAAGCAAGGTGAGTCATGAATTATGTCACAGGGCAGCACTGCCTCTGCGCCATACACCATAAAAAATGGTGTGAATCCGGTAGTGCGATTCGGCGTGGTCCGCAGCCCCCAGAGTACGGAGTCAAGCTCCTCTACCCAGTGCGTGTTAGATTCCTTGAGGGATCGCACTAGTCTGGGTCTGATGCCGCTCATGATGAGACTGTTGGCTCGCTCGACTTGACCGTTGGTTTGTGGGTGATAGACTGAAGCGTAGTCGAGCTTGATGCCCATGTTTTTGCACCAGAGTTTAACTTCGTCAGCCGTGAAGTTTGTGCCGTTGTCAGTTATGATGCTGTGGGGGATGCCGTAACGGTGTACAACCCCGGATATAAAGTCTATCACCGGTCCGGATTCGGACGTCTTTATAGGCTTGGCCTCTATCCATTTGGTGAATTTGTCCACCATGACCAGTAGATATTTTTTCTTGTGGGTTCCTCCTTTAAGGGGTCCAACCATGTCAAGCCCCCAGACCGCAAAAGGCTAGGTGATGGGTATGGTTTGTAGGGCGGTAGGCGGCATGTGGCTTTGATTAGCGAATAACTGGCAACCGACGCATTGCTTCACTAAGTCCTGAGCGTCTGCCCGGGCCGTCGGCTAATAAAATCCGGTACGGAAGGCCTTGCTTACAAGGGCCCGGGCTGCGGCGTGGTGCCCGCCTAGTCCGACATGAATTTCAGCCAGAAGATTTCGCCCTTCTTCTTCGGAGATACACCTTTGAAGGACTCCGGTTGTGCTCTTCTTATAAAGTTCTCCCTCGTGACTTTGTATGCTTTAGATCGCCGCACTATGCAGCGGGCCTCGTTTTGGTCCTCGGGAAGTTCCTGCCTAGTTAGGTAGGCTACGAATGGTTCTTTCCACGGGGCAATGACTGCCATTATTGTGTGGGCTGACGGTGTTGTTTCGTTGGCAAAGCCACCAACTGTGTCAGAATGTTCGGTGAGGGGTAGTGTGGTTGTGTCCGAGCTATTGTTTCCGGACTCTCCCTCCCATGTTACGGATGGCTTGAAAAGCCTCTCTAGGAAGATGTTGGGAGGGTCGGCATCGCACTTTGCGCCGATGCGTGCCAACACGTCTGCTGCCTGGTTGTTCTACCGGGCTATATGGTGAAATTCGAGCCCCTCAAACCGGGCTGACATCTTTAAGACGGAGTTGCGATAAGCTGCCATTTTCGGATCTTTGGTGTCAAAGTCTCTATTTGTTTGGGATACCACGAGGTTTGAATCCCCATGGACCTCTAGGCGTTGAATGCCCATGGAGACTTCCATCTGAAGACCATGTAGAAGGGCCTCATATCCGGCTGCGTTGTTGGAGTCCGTGTACATTATCTGAAGTACGTATTGGACTATATCTCCTGTAGGGGACGTCAGGACGACGCCAGCCCCCAGGCCAGCCAACATTTTGGAGCCGTCGAAGTGCATGATCTAGTTGGAATATGCGTCGTACTCTTTAGGGAGCTCGGCTTTGGTCCATTCGGCGATGAAGTCAACCAAAACCTGTGATTTGATAGCTCGCCGTGGCTTGTAAGTTATATCGAATGGGAGGAGCTCAATGGCCCATTTGGCAATCCGGCCCGTTGCGTCACGGTTTTTTATAATATCACTAAGAGGTACTTCGGATGCCACTGTTATTAAACACTCTTGGAAATAGTGTCGCAGCTTCCGGGATGCCATGAACACCGCGTATGCTATCTTTTGATAATGCGGGTACCGTGACTTGCATGGAGTTAGGACAGTGGACACATAGTAAACTGGATTTTGGAGAGGAAACTTGTGTCCGTCCGTTTCTCATTCGACGACGAGCACCGCGCTTACAACTTGATGGGTTGCCGCAATGTATAATAGCATTGGTTCGCCCATGCTGGGCGCGGCCAGGACCGGATTTGTTGCCAGTATGGCTTTGATTTCTTCAAGTCCGGCCTTGGTGGCATCCGTCCACTCGAAGTGTTTGGTGTGCCGCAGAAGGCGATAAAGGGGTAATGCCTTTTCTCCTAAGAGGGAGATAAAGCGTCTTAGAGCCGCCATGCATCCTGTAAATTTTTGTATTTGCTTGAGGTCTTTTGGGATATCCAATTGCGACAGAGCTCGGATCTTGGCTAGGTTTGCTTCAATTCGTCTACCGGATACAATGAAGCCCAAGCGCTTTCCGGCTGGCACGCCGAAAACGCACTTCTCTGGGTTGAGCTTAATGTCATATGCTCGGAGATTGTCGAACGTGAGCCTCAAGTTGTCTACTAGAGTTTCGACATGTTTGGATTTGGTGACCACGTCATCTATGTATGCTTCAACTGTTTTGCCGATTTGGTTGGCCAGACATGTCTGAATCATGCGCTGATATGTCGCGCCGGCGTTTTTGAGCCCGAAGGGCATCGTGTTGAAGCAGAATGGGCTGTATGGGGTGATGAATGCCGTAGCGGCTTGGTCTGACTCTGCCATCTTGATTTGGTGGTAGCTAGAGTATGCATCGAGGAAACACAATGAATCGTGTCCTGCAGTGGCGTCGATGATTTGATCAATTCGGGGGAGGGGGAAGGGATCCTTTGGGCAGGCCTTATTTAGGTCTTTGAAATTGACACATAGGCGCTAGGATTTGTCCTTCTTTGGTACCATCACCAGGTTTGCTAGCTAGTCCGGATGTTCTATATCTCTGATGAATCCGGCTTCCAGTAGTTTTGCTAGCTC
Source organism: Triticum timopheevii (assembly GCA_963921465.1). Lineage (NCBI taxonomy): Eukaryota > Viridiplantae > Streptophyta > Magnoliopsida > Poales > Poaceae > Triticum > Triticum timopheevii. The sequence continues at coordinate 105,478,742 of OY997272.1, read as the reverse complement.
CTCTCCCATGGCTTGTCTCTTGGGTTCGGAGAAACGCCGAAGAGTCTGCTTAACGGGCTTGAACCCTTTTAGGATGTTCAGGCTGTGCTCGGCCAGCCTGCGTGGGATTCCTGGCATGTCTGAGGGGTGCCAGGCAAAAATGTCCCAATTTTCTCGTAGGAATTCTCTAAGTGCGGCTTCTACATCAGGTTTTAGTTGTGCCCCGATGGAGGCCGTTTTTGTGGTGTCCGTTGGATGGACTTGTAACTTGACTATTTCGTCTGCCAGCTTGAAGGAGGTGGACTTGGATCTTTTGTCGAGTATCACGTCGTCCCTGTCCACCATGGAGCGCAACACAGTTAGTTCCTCAGCCGCCAGGGCTTCGGATAGTGCCTCGAGGGCCAGTGCAGCTGTCTTGTTTTCGGCACGAAGCACTGTGTCCGGATCACTAGCAAGAGTGATGATTCCATTGGGTCCGGGCATTTTGAGCTTCATGTACCCGTAATGGGGTATAGCTTGAAAAATTGTGAATGCTTCTCGCCCTAACACAACGTGGTATCCGCTGCTGAACGGGGCCACTTGAAATGTGACTTCCTCGGATCTGTAATTATCCGGCGTGCCGAACACCACGTCCAGTGTGATTTTCCCTGAACAGCATGCTTCCCGGCTGGGGATTATTCCTCTAAAGGTTGTGTTGCTTCGCTCAATGCGACTCCAGTCTATTTCCATTTTTCGTAGTGTTTCCTCATAGATGAGGTTCAATCCGCTGCCGCCGTCCATGAGTACCTTTGTAAGCCGGAAGCCGTCCACTATTGGACTGAGGACCAATGCAGCTGGTGCTCGGGCTGACCGGAATTTAGGTTCATCACTGGCATTAAAAGTAATAGCCGTGTCACTCCATGGATTTATTGTTGCTACCAGGTAGACTTCGGCAAGGCTGCGGAGCGTTCACTTCCTTGCATTGTTCGATGCGAAGGTCTCGAAGACTGTTGACACTGTACTGGCATTTCTGGGGTGGTGCTCTGCGGATTCTGGAGTTAGAAGCTCCTTGCCACTCCTGGCCACCTGCCGGAGTATCCCACATGCTCTAAGGTTGTGAGTTGGTGCGACTTCCCCTGAACTATGAATTTTACAGGGTCCATTGAGCCATCCCTCCAGTACGGTCCCATACCCTATAGAGGGTTTTTGGTTTTTGCTGTTTGGCTTAGGTGCCTGGCGATAATGCGCCCTTTTGTTTTGGACTGGGATTGTATTCAGGGCCGGATTGTCCCAAAACTTCGTTTCGGTTTTCCGAACGCTTTCTGTCGCACAGTATTTTTGTACTATGGATGTCAAGTCGGCGAAGCGTGTAATTTCGCGATGACTTATGGGGTTGAGGATTCCAATGTCCGTGCTGTTGTTACAGAAGAATGTAATTGCATCCTTCTCACGGCAGTCCTTTATCCTCTTTATAACCAGGAGGAATCTGGCCCAGTAGTGGTGTACTGTTTCCCCGGGCTCTTGCCGTATTTGAATCCCTTATAGTTGGGTGGGCGGGTGGATTTAAATCCGGAACCTCGCCCGATCTAAGACTCAGGGGCCAAGAAATTTCCGAATCCGGAAGCTTGTTTTCTTGGACGTTATTCAATGAATCAGGCCTGCTGCCTGACTTCAGGTTCAGGGCTTGGGCGACATACTCCCCTCCGCGGATATCCGGCTTGGAGGGGTCGGGAATCCGGACACATCTGGTCCTTAGGATGGGCGAAGATTCGCCGCGTTGTTCTTCCACCACTTCAACATGGTGGGTGCCCTGGGGAGAGTCGATCTCTCTTTGATCGGGTTTAAGCCCCATCTGGCCATAATCTGTAGCGACTCCCAGGGCGGCGATGCGATCCAAGAGCTCGTTTAGGGAAGAGAGCTCCATCGGATCTAACTGTTTGACGAGTTCCGAGCTGATCTGGAGATTGCTTTCGATGACCCGAGAGGTCATCGCCGGCGCGGCGGCCGAACAGGCGGTCATCAAAAACCTGCCTAGCCGGAGAGTTTGGCCGACAGCCAACTCTTCTTTAGCAACAGCGCCGTCTTTAAAGACGGGTTGCGGCATCCTTCCTATTGGTGACAACACAGAAGAACTCTCAATGAAAGCACCAATATCTGTGTAAAAACCGGCGGATCTTCGGTAGGTGGTCCCGAACTGTGCGTCTAGGCGGATGGTAACAGGAGACAAGGGACACGATGTTTTTACCCAGGTTCGGGCCCTCTCGGTGGAGGTAAAATCCTACTCCTTCTTGATTAATATTGACGATATGGGTAGTACAAGAGTTGATCTACCACGAGATCGGAGAGGCTAAACCCTAGAAGCTAGCCTATGGTATGATTGTTGTTCGTCCTACGGACTAAAACTCTCCGGTTTATAGACACCGGAGAGGCCTAGGGTTACACGGAGTCGGTTATAATGGGAGGAGATCTTCATATCGTATCGCCAAGCTTGCCTTCCACGCCAAGGAAAGTCCCTATCGGGACACGGGACGAATTCTTCAATCTTGTATCTTCAGAGTCCGGGAGTCCGACCAAAGGTCATAGTCCGGCCATCCGGACACCCCCTAATCCAGGACTCCCTCAGTGATGCTATGATATGGTATAATTCTCTTGATGCTGGTTGTGTGCAAAGTCCCCAGGATATGATTTATTACTTCTCTGCTAAATATTTCCCCGCTCATAAGAAACAAGCTGCTTTGCAGGAAATATACAATTTTGTGCAAATTGAAGAAGAGAGTCTCCCACAAGCTTGGGGGAGGCTTCTCAAGTTACTTAATGCTTTGCCTGATCATCCTCTTAAGAAACCTGAAATATTTGATATCTTTTATAATGGACTAACTGATGCTTCCAGAGATTACCAGGATAGTTGTGCTGGTTCTCTTTTCAGGGAAAGAACACCGGATGACGCTGAAATTGTTTTGAATAATATGTTGGCAAATGAAAATAATTGGGCACCTCCCGAGCTACCTCCTGAGCCAGTCCCTGAGCCAATTACTGAGCCTATTCCTGAACCAACTCCAAAGAAGAGAGGTGTTCTATTTCTCAGTCCCGAAGATATGCAAGAGGGAAACAAATCTATGAAAGAAAAAGGTATTAAAGCCGAAGATGTTAAGAATTTACCTCCTATTGAAGAAATACATGGTCTTAATTTACCGCCTGTTGAAGAAGTATATGATCTCAATTACTTATTTAATTAAGAACCTCCTGATATCCCGACATAGGTAGTAAAGGTAAATTCTCTCTATAGATATGATAAAGCTGAAGTCCCTCCTACTAAAATTGCCAGTCAGTGCTTGGATGAGTTTGATGACTTTATGTTTAAGCAAGACGACTTTAATGCTTATTTTGGTAGACAATTAAAACAGAATACCTTTACGATTAAACGCTTAGGTGATTATATGGCTGATATTAGAGGTGAACTTAAACTTGTTAGCAAGCATGCTTCTATGGTTACCACTCAAGTACAACAAGTACTTAAAGCTCAGAAAGAAGTGCTTGATGAAATGAATAGTAAGAAAAATGATTATGTTGTTAGAGTGGCTACTAGAACTGGTAGAATGACTCAGGAACCTTTGTATCCTGAAGGCCACCCTAAGAGAATCGAGCAAGATTCTCAGAGAAACAATATTGATATACCTAGTTCCTCTAAAAGGAAGAAAAAGAAAAATGATAGGACATTGCAAACTTCTAGTGAACCTATCGCTGAACCACCTAAGAATCCATATGATATCTCTGTTTCTGATGCTGAAACACAATCAGGTGACGAACATGAACCTAGTGATAATGTTAATGATAATGTTCATGTTGATGCTCAACCTAGTAATGATAATGATGTAGAAGTTGAACCTGCTGTTGATCTTGATAACCCACAATCAAGAATAAACGTTATGATAAAAGAGATTTTGTTGCTCGGAAACATGGTAAAGAAAGGGAACCATGGGTTCAGAAACCCATGCCTTTTCCTCCGAAATCATCCAAGAAAAAGGATGATGAGTATTTTGAGCGCTTTGCTGAAATGATTAGACCTATCTTTTTGCGTATGCGATTAACTGATGTGCTCAAAACAAATCCTTATGCTAAGTATATGAAGGATATTATTACAAATAAAAGAAAGATACTTGAAGTGAAATTTCCACCATGCTTGCTAATTATACCTTTAAGGGTGGAATACCAAAGAAACATGGAGATCCCGGAGTGCCTACTATACCTTGCTCCATTAAAAGAAATTATGTTAAAACTGCTTTATGTGATCTTGGAGCCGGTGTTAGTGTCATGCCTCTCTCTTTATATCGTAGATTTGACTTGAATAAGTTGACACCTACTGAAATATCTTTGCAAATGGCTGATAAATCAACTATTATACCTGTCGGTATTTGTGAGGATGTGCCTGTTGTAGTTGCAAACGTTACTATTTTAACGGACTTTGTTATTCTTGATATTCCCGAGGATGATAATATGTCTATTATTCTTGGAAGACCTTTCCTTAATACTGCAGGGGCTGTTATTGATTGCACCAAAGGAATTGTCACTTTTCATGTTAATGGCAATGAGCACACGGTACACTTTCCGAGGAAACAACCTCCAGTTTATAGTATCAACTCTATTGGAAAAGTTCCATCGATTATATTTGGAGGTTTCAAATTTCCTCTTCCTACTATCAAGAAAATGTATGATATCCTTATTGTTGGGGATTTTCATATCCCCGTTGAGGTAACTTAGTGTTATTCGAAATTTCTCTTGTTCCGGGATTATTCGGAATGAGTTTGTTAACAAGACTTGATCAACCTTGTTGGTGGGTTCATTTTGATGATCACGAGATGGATGAAACTAGAAGCACAACTTTCTGTACCGTCTTTATATTTTCTGTTATTCAGTAGAAATAAACTAAAATAATATTTTTCTGTCTGTTTCCCGACTTATCCGTGCAATATAAAAATATCCTGAAAATAAAAGTCCTCAGAATGCCATGCCAATTATATATGATTTTTTCGGGAATATTTGAGAATTTACTGTGCAAAAATTACCATGGGGGGAGCTGCCACCTGGCCACGAGGGTGGAGGGCGAGCCCTACCCCCCTGGGCGCACCCCTGCCTCGTGGGCCCACGGTGGCTGAGGGAGTCCTGGACTAGGGGGTGTCCGGATAGCCGGACTATCAATATCCGCCGGACTCCAAGACTACGAAGATACAAGATTGAAGACTCCGGCTCTTGTCCGGATGGTACTTTCCTTGGCGTGGAAGGCAAACTTGGCGATACGGATATGTAGATCTCCTACCACTGTAACCGACTTTGTGTAACCCTAGCCCTCTCCGATGTCTATATAAACCGGAGGGCTTTAGTCCGTAGGATAACATACATTACAACAATCATACCATAGGCTAGCTTCTAGGGTTTAGCCTCCTTGATCTCGTGGTAGATCTACTCTTGTACTACCCATATCATCAATATTAATCAAGCAGGACGTAGGGTTTTACCTCCATCGAGAGGGCCCGAACCTGGGTAAAAACATCGTGTCCCTCGTCTCCTGTTACCATCCGCCTAGACGCACAGTTCGGGACCCCCTACCAGAGATCCGCCGGTTTTGACACCGACATTGGTGCTTTCATTGAGAGTTCCTCTGTGTCGTCACCGATAGGCTTGATGGCACCTTCAACCTGCAACGCTGTCCAGGGTGAGACTTTTCTCCCCGGACAGATCTTCGTATTCGGCGGCTTCGCACTGCGGGCCAATTCACTTGGCCATCTGGAGCAGATCGAAAGCTACGCCCTTGGCCGTCAGGTCAGATTTGGAAGCTTAAACTTCACGGCCGATGTCCACGGAGACTTGATCCTAGACGGACTCGAGCCACAGCCGAGCACGCCGCACTGTGACGATGGGCATGATCTAGCTCTGCCGCCGAACAGTGCCTTGGTGGCCGCACACGGATCCGCTTCGTCCATTAGCCCAGAGCCGATCGCCAGATCGAGGGTCGGTGGATAGGCGCCGCCCTGGGGGCTTCAACATCCACGGCGATGGAGCCGAACACTAATCTTGTCCCCCGCGAAACTCGTGATTCCGAGGCACCGGACCCCTCGCCGGATTCCGAACCTCCCGCGCCCCTACCAATCGATCCGGATTGGGCGCCGGTTATGGAATTCACCGCCGCGGACATCTTCCAATACTCGCCTTTTGGCGATATCTTGAATTCACTAAAGCATCTCTCGTTATCAGGAGAGTCCTGGCCGGATTATGGCCAGGATGGTTGGGATACGGACGACGAAGAAATTCAGAGCCCACCCACCACCCGCTTTGTAGCCACTGTCGACGATCTAACCGACATGCTAGACCTTGACTCCGAAGACATTGACGGAATAGACGACAATGCTGGAGACGAACAAGAAACAGAGCCTACAAGGCACGGGAGGACTACCTCGTCACATGACATATATATGGTAGATACCCCAAAGGAGAGCGATAATGAGGATCAACGGGCTGCGGCAGAAGATGACCATGCCGATAAACGACCAAAATGGCGGCGCAGGCGCCGTCCTAAGTCCCGCCTCGACAACAACGCTCCCAAAGAGCCCGCAATATGGCAGGACTCACAAACGGACGACGAACACGCAGATAAGCAACCGTCCGACCATGACGAATCAGATAATCAGTCCAGGCCAGATGAAAACAACAGTCCGGGCGACTTCACGCCGGACACACCGCCGGAGAGCAAGAACCTTCGGAAAAGACTCGTCAGTATTGCAAAAAGCCTGAAGAAGGAAAAACGGAGGCTCAAAACAGCGGAAGACACACTCAGAGTGAGATGGAGCAAAGTGATCAAAACCGCAGATAATTACGGCAATGGCCACCAATTAAAGAGCTACCCGAAGCGCAAGCTGCTACGAGAATTCGACGAGGAGGCCATAGAGCCCCCAACGTCCAAAAATAAAGGGGCTGCCCGGCTGGATAGACGGCCAGATGATAGGCCAAATTCTGACAGCGGCGCCACACATAAACCAACCAACGAACTTGGAAGGATAGATGGCCCAGCCAGATCCATCTACGGGACAAAGGAGAAGGCCCTAGGAAGCAAGGCAACACGTCAAGTGTCCAACGATAGCGGCACACACAAATACAGGGGCGCCGCACACCCACTATGTTTCACTGACGAGGTGTTGGACCATGAATTCCCAGCAGTATTTAAACCCATAAACATAGAGGCCTACGATGGAACAACAGACCCTGGAGTCTGGATAGAAGATTATATACTACATATAAATATGGCCAGAGGAGATGATCTCCACGCCTTAAAATACCTACCCCTCAAGCTCAAAGGGCCAGCCCGTCATTGGCTTAAAAGCCTCCCAGAAAATACTGTTGGAAGTTGGGAAGAGCTCGAGGACGCGTTTAGAGCAAATTTTCAAGGGACTTATGTCCGTCCTCCGGATGCAGATGATCTAAGTCATATAACTCAACAGCCCGGAGAGTCAGCGCGGAAATTCTGGAACAGGTTCCTTACCAAAAAGAACCAAATAGTCAACTGTCTGGACGCCGAAGCCTTAGCAGCTTTCAAGCACAATGACCGAGACGAATGGCTTGCCAGGCACCTCAGTCAAGAGAAACCGAGGACAATGTCCGCACTAACAAGCCTCATGACCCGCTTCTGTGCGGGCGAGGATAGCTGGTTAGCACGATGCAGCACCAGCGACCCAAGTACATCAGAGATAAGAGATGGAAACGGAAAATCACGGCGCAGAAAAGAGCAGCGCCGGAATAAAGAGAAAAGCCCAAAGAGCGCGGCAGTCAATGTCGGATTCAAAAGCTCGCGGCCCAATAATAAAACACAGCCTCTTAAGGATGACAATGACGAATTGTCGAACTTAAATAAAATTTTGGGTCGGATATGTCAAATCCACAGTACCCCCGGAAGGCCTGCAAATCACACCCACAGGGATTGTTGGGTTTTTAAACAGCCCGGCCGACTTAATGCCGAACACAAGGGGCTCGACACGTCAAGCGAAGAAGATAAACCCCACCAGCAGAGCACCGGAAAACAAAAGACTTTCCCACAAGGGGTCAAAGCAGTAAACTCACTTCATGTGATAATACGGAAAAATAGTGCGGCACTTTCTAAAAAGAGCTTCGCACGGTCCAACCCAGCAGACCGTAGAGATTGGATATCAAAACCAATCACTTTCGACCACCTGGACTATTCCAGAAGCGTTCGAAATGCAGGACGGACTCCCCTGATATTGAATCCCATAATAGACGGATTGCAATTTACTAACGTCCTAATGGACGGAGGCAGTGACTTAAACCTGCCATATTCAAACACAATCCGTAGGATGGGGATAGACCCTACCAAAATTCGACACAGCCGCACTTCCTTCAAAGGAGTGACGCCAGGCCATTAAGCCAAGTGCACAGGCTCCATATTACTAGAAGTCATGTTCGGATCGCCGAACAATTTTCGACGCGAAAAATTACTTTTTCACATCGTCCCATTTGAAAGTGAATATCAAGCACTCTTGGGACGAACGGCTTTTGTCCGCTTTAACGCCATACCGCATTACGCGTCTCTTACGCTCAAGATGCCCGGACTGCGTGGCATAATTTTAGTGCGAGGGTCACTTAAAGACCCTGGACTTGGATAGACGAATCCGGCGTCAGTAGGCTAGGGGCTCCCTAGCCGCATACCCCTTCACAGGGGGCTGCGCGCACAAATAACCGCGGGTTCATACAAACCCCGCTTTAATTATTTATATTTCTAATATTTTTTCGCACGAATTGTTTTTTAAACTAAATGTTCCTCTCTTTTTACAGATGAACAACGTGAATACCCGTCCAGGATAACGGCGCAACGGAGACACAGGCGCAGACGTGCAGTAGGGACCCGCTATGAGGATTCTTTTCAGATTAAGACCCTGCGTAGACCTTTTTTACTGTCTCTTGTTGTTATTCTCCCTTGGTTTCTTCCTATAGCCAAAGCGGAGCCTGACGCTTTGGCATCGGCCGCGTCATAAGACCATGCCCGTACCTGGACACTAGGGGCTTAGGGCATTGTTCTGCCCATTATTATAAAGACCGAACACCTTAGGGAGTGTTCGGCGTCTCGAGTTAGGCATTATATGCATCAGCTCCGAATCATGTCTTTGGTCAAATGTTGGGTTTGCCCGGCTCCTGTGTTTTGCTGCCTTACGTTCCGTATCATCGGCTAACGTGGCACCAGGAGAACTACTGCGATTGTGCCCCAGTTCGGCTGGGCGAGCACCTCAGTAGAGAAAGCCGAAAACTGACTGTCATGATACAGCGAGAGACTGGTCAGCCACTCGATCGACTATCGGAATGTTTAGAATTCCCCGCTTTGACGAAGGGCCGTTTCCCAGTCAGGCACATGCGCTCCGATTTCGGAGAAGGGCGATGCCACCAGGGGCTATATCGTAGCCCCACCCTCGAGCTCCACTGGCTAAGTGAAAGTGATAAAGCATTATAGTCCGGATTGCCTCGTTCGCTACGCTACCACCTCCTTATAACAGGACCGAGACGTCGGATTAAGTCTGAAAACACGCTATTTTTGCGAACACCCCAGCACCTTGTGCGTGGGGGCTGAAGCCAAAGACTGCCATCTTTCAAGTTATACACAAGTATACATAAACGGCCGCACAGGAGAAGTTTTACTACATGAACGCACAAGTATAAAAAGCAGTTATAACATAATCATCGATTTACAAGCTAATGCGTTCATTTGAATGTTACATTCTTCGAGCACTGCGACTCTATTACATGAGCGCCACGCATAACTTCCCCGAAATAGTGGTCGGCAGGGAGCCGGTCTTTATCCGAACCCTGGGCAGCAACAGCGGTGGCGTCCATCTCTGGACAATGCGCCTTCACACGGGCAAGAGCCATCCGCGCGCCCTCTATGCAGGCCGACCGCTTCATCTCCTTTATATGCGGCACCGCTCAAAGGAATTGCTGTAGTAAGCCAAAGTAGCTCGTCGCCTTGGACCTCTCTGGCCAGACATGGGCCACGATGTCAGTCATGGCAAGTCCGGACAATCTATTTAGGTCGGCCCATTCGGCCAACCAGTCTGTCAATGGAAGTGGGCGATCCGGACTGTGGAATTGAGACAAATACAGCTCTTCCCTCTCGTGATCCTTCTGGCTCCGGAAGTGCTCAATGGCATCGGCCGCACTTGCAGCTAAGTCCATATACGGATCCTCCGGACTCCACAGCCACTCAAATTGAGCATACTTTCCATCCATAAACCGGCGACGCAGCAGAAAAGACTTGCCAGCCACGATCTCTCCGGCCTGGCACAGTTCCTCCTTCATAGCCCACATTGCAGAGCGGGCATCCTTGGCTTCGGCGGTGGCCTTCTTCAGGTCTTCCCGCTCCGATAAGCGCTCCTTTTCAAGAGCCTCATTGCGGTCGGCAGCATCCTTTACTTTCATGGCCAATTCGGCCACCTCGGCCCTGCTTAGGCAGTGCGCAGCCTTTTCGGCTTTCAACTCCTCGGCCGCCCTCGAGGCAGCCGCTTCACTCCTTCGGGCTTGCTCCTTAGCTCGAGCAAGTTCGGCCCGAAGGCCCTACACAGCAGCAGCACTGTCTGTACAAACAGCATATAATTTATCAAAGGAGGGCTTCGACCCCCTTAATAAAGCGACTGCGGAGAATTCTTTTACCTTGCGACTCGTCAAGTCGCCTGTTGACAAGTGCGATATCCGCATCTGCCAAGTCAAATTGCCGATTTAACTCGGCAAACTCACTAGTCCGGCTAGCCCCCGGACTATCCGCCACCTGCATAGGAACAATGGAATTCATTCCTTAACATTTCGATCCTCGGTACGCTGTCGTTTCTGACAACCTACCGAGTCTCAGGGGCTATTATCTATACAGGGCGCATTTTTTATATGCAAAACTGCTAAAAGACAAACGGGTGCGTCATTCTCGCATACCTCAAATCCCGCCAGCAAACTCATGGCGGCATTATGCAATTCGCTCTCAGCGTACGAAATCCTTCCAATCACCATACGCATTAACGCACGGTGAGCTTCTGAAATGGACGCCCTCTCAAGCAGATTGTTCAGTTCTCCCGGCCGGATACTAGTAGGTGCCGAACTCTCTGGCCCCTCCGGACTCGGGGATACCCTCCGTGATGACACTTCTGGTTCGCCTGCCTCATCTGGCGGCGCTGCGGACGGAGGCGTATCGCTCTCCATCATCTCCGGAAGAAGGTCCCCCGAAGATGAACTTATCTGAGAAGGCTGCAGATCCGAACTGCAATATAAATATTTTGGTTATCTACAGAAGCACAAATGAAGGTATTTCCTTACTAATTAACACCCTCTTTCATACTCACGGCTCGCTGGAGGGCCGATACTTTGATGATGATTGTGCGTTCGGATTCTTCCGGGCGCCGGACCCCCCGGGGAAGATCTCTTCCCACGCTTAGGGGTTTGGCCTCCGGATCTTCGGAGGCGGTCCTCTTCTCCCCTGAAGGGAGGGGTTCTTGCTTCCTCCCTCTTCAGTCGCCCCTTTGGGCAAAATATTAGCTCCTCTGTTTTCCCTGTCGCCCCCTTCTGTGGGCGCAACCTCCAACATGCTGACCAGCACGGGCTCAAGTGCGGTCTCTGGGAGGGGGGCCGGACACCTTATCAGCCTTGATCGCGCCACCCATTCCTGTAAAGAACAAAGGGTCAGGAGGCGAACTCTAGAAAGGCACATAAACAGAATGTCCGGACTCTGAGCTACTTACCTGAGTATCCGGGCGATTGCGGCTTAGGCCTGCATGCTCGGCTAAATCCGGACACGCCACTTGCGGTCCGAAGAACAACTTGTACATCTCCACGGGTGTCGCACCCATGATGTGTTGAAGAATCCCAGGTCCCTCCGGGTTGAACTCCCATAGACGGAGAGGACGGCGTTTGCAGGGCAGAAGATGCCTGATTAGCATAACCTGCATCACCTTGATCAGGTCGATCTCCCTCGCTTGGAGATCTCGAATACGGCCCTGCAGTGAAGGCACGTCTTCGGACGGCCCCCAATTGAGCCCTTGGTTGACCCACGACATCAGTTGGCGTGGAGGTCCCGGGCGGAATAAGGGCGGCGGATTTTTCCTGCTACCCCTTGGAGCGGTAATATAGAACCACTCCTGCTGCCACGGTCCAAGTTCCTCTTGGAAGGAACCCTCGGGCCACGGGGCATCGACCTTTTTGCTTATGGTCGCCCCGCCGCACTCCGCTTGACGCCCCCCAATCATCTTCGGCTCCACCTTGAAGGTCTTCAGCCATAGGCCGAAGTGGGGAATGACACGGAGGAAGGCTTTGCAGACGATAATGAATGCGGAGATATGGAGGATGGACTCCGGAGCCAAGTCGTGAAAGTCCAGCCCATAGTAGAAAAGGAGCCCCCTCACGAAAGGATCCGTCGGGAAGCCTAAACCCCGACGGAGGTGGGATACGAAAACGACGTATTCACCGGGCTCGGGGGCTGGCACAGCCTGCCCTTGGGCAGGCAACCTGTGCGAAACCTCGTAGGCCAGGTACTTGGCCTCACGCAACTTCAATATGTCCTCCTCCGTGACAGAGGAGGGCATCCACCGGCCCTGGAGGTCGGAGCCGAACATGATTGAGGATCCGAAGCGCTCGAATTTGAGGCTCTGGGTGTTGGAACTGGAAGCGAGGAAGAGATTCGATGCGAGATTGAAGAACAATGGCGAGCCTTGGTCCTCTTATAAAGGGGAAGAAATACCAAGGGTCGTCTCCGTGACCGTTTGGGATTCCCCTTCGATAGAAGAGGCGTGGCGACGGGAGCGGTTGGGTTACCCACGCACGTATTGATGAGAATCCCGGAATAAGGGGAACACGATCTCTGCTTCGACAAGACGTGCCAAGGAAACCGCTTCACTAAACATGCTGAGGTGGTATGGTAATTCAAACAAAGGCTTGGTGACGGTGTGATGTCACGCTGCATAATACGTCAGCGGATTGAACTAAGTGTACATTTTATTCTCTCCACGGTGGAATGTGGAATTTATTTTGCAGAGCCGGACACTATCCTGGTGTTCATGATCTTCTCTGGATTATTCAAGGGAGGAACCCGCCTTGCAATGCCGAACATTATGGACGCCGGACTTATCATCATTGAAGACTGGTTCAGGGGCTACTAAGGGAGTCCTGGACTAGGGTGTGTCCGGATAGCTGGACTATCAATATCCGCCGGACTCCAAGACTACGAAGATACAAGATTGAAGACTCCGGCTCGTGTCTGGATGGTACTTTCCTTGGCGTGGAAGGCAAGCTTGGCGATACGGATATGTAGATCTCCTACCATTGTAACCGACTCAGTGTAACCCTAGCCCTCTCCGATGTCTATATAAACCGGAGGGCTTTAGTCCGTAGGACAACATACATTACAACAATCATACCATAGGCTAGCTTCTAGGGTTTAGCCTCCTTGATCTCGTGGTAGATCTACTCTTGTACTACCCATATCATCAATATTAATCAAGCAGGACGTAGGGTTTTACCTCCATCGAGAGGGCCCGAACCTGGGTAAAAACATCGTGTCCCTCGTCTCCTGTTACCATCCGCCTAGACGCATAGTTCGGGACCCCCTACCCGAGATCCGCCGGCTTTGACACCGACAGTGGCCCTCCTCCACTTATTCCTGCACCCATCTTCTTACTCTGCCTCACACAAACATGAAAAACCAACTCAAGCACGAGTTCCAGCCCCCGTTCTGTGATTTTCGATCTCCTTGCTCAAAGCACCTCTCTCAAAACTGTTTGGGGAGATTGTTCCTTGGTATGTGACTCCTCCATTGGTCCAATTAGTTTTTGTTCTAGTGCTTTATTCTTTGCAAATTTGTGTTGCATAGGTGACCATGTTCTTGAGCTTGTATGACAAATTTGTATGGTTCCGAGTAGTTCCAATGCTTTATATATGCCCTAGGCACTTGTGGGAGTTGTTGCTATCAATTTTATTGAAGTTGGTTCACTTTTATTTGAAGTTACTAAAAATTTCAGAAATTTTTCAGAGGAAACAATATGCTTAGGAGGATGTTTCAAGGTGGTCCTTCAAGGAAGCAAGGTCCCAGGCTTGCAATACGTGATGCTGACGAGGAACCACGAAGAGACACTCCTGTGAGGCCCTGTGAATGGCCGTCGGAAAATTTTATGAATCAAGTGGGCATCAAAGAAGAATTTAGCGCATATTTGAGTAACACCGGTCTTGAGGACTTTGAAGCTTACAAATGCCCCCAGTATCATGATCTCACAAGTTCATTTGTGAGGAGGTTTGAGTTTTCAACTTCGCGAAATTCTCTTACAGTCATGTTTGACCTTTATGACAAATCCTATACCATGGACTTAGAGGATTTCACTTCTGCTTGCAAACTTCCATCATGGGGTAATGTCAGGGATCCCCCTAAATCTGAATATAGAGACTTTCTTGCTAGAATAACTGTGGGGGAATCTAGAGATATAACACAAGCCACTTTAGGGAGCATTCACTTTCCTGCTATACATTATTTTGCTCTCTTTGTAGGTAGATGTATGAATGCTAAGGATGAAGCATGTCACATGTGTGTCCCTGATCTCAGTATTCTCAGGGGTGCTGTGTTAGGAGACCAATCTTACCATTTGGGAGCCATTGTAGCTCGCAGGTTGCATCAGAATAGGCACATCGCAGATTTCTTTGGAGGAATTTATGCAACCCGCTTAGCTAATTTTCTTGAGGTAGACATTTGTGAGGGTGACATGGAGTTACCCCCTTCTTATTTAGATTTTGATTCTATGGTTTCCCACCAGTTTGTTGAGAGGACTGAACCACCTCTCCAGTATCGACTAATCTTTGACAGACGTCATGTAGTCCATATTGCTCTTCCTGCTCCTGCTTTCTTTGATCCAAAGGCAAAAAGAAGATATATTATTACCAGAGAGGAGGCAGATGAGTATGAAAGGAGAGTGGAGGCTTCTCGACTCCACGCTACAGCTCAGGCAGTGATAGCCGCTGCATCACAGTACGACCCCAGCTTCACCTACGGATATCCGCCAGGCCATCCCTGGCAATAGACCAACTTAGGCCAAAAGCCTAAGCTTGGGGGAGTACGTATTTCCCACCGACATTACATTTATGTTCACACACACTCATTGCTAGATGTCGCTGCTCATACTTTTTCATTGTATTATCCATGCTAGTTTAAATTTCTTTTTCCTGCTTTCTTCTTGTGTGTTTGATAAACTTTAAGAAAAATCAAAAAAATTAGTGAGTTTACTTTTCATGCTTGTAGTAGAATTAAAAAGAAAACCCAAAAATATTTCCCATTCTTCTTTTACTTGTTGGGAGCTTTCCCATGTAAATAGTTTTTATTTCTTTTCCTTTCTTTGGGGGTCGAGAAGACCATATTGAAAATGCTTAGTGGCTCTTATATGCATGATTGTTTATTTAAACTTAGAGCCCATATTACTTGTCTTCTCTTTTGAGTTGAATGCTTGCAAATTCCAGCTTAGTCCAATGCACGTGCACTCTTATTATTATACACACCGTTCGGTCGTGCAAGTGAAAGGCAATGATGATGATATATGATGGACTTATTGGGAGAGAAAAGCTGGTATGAACTCGACCTCTCTTGTTTTTGTAAATATGATGATTCATCGTTCTTGATTCAGCTATTATGAAGTAAACATATTTGCAATGACATTTAGAGATTATAGTTGCTTGTGCCATGCTTGATTAGCTATGAGTTATAATGGTTTACCTTGCGTGCCAACATGCTATTAGAATGATTATGATGTGGTATGATGGGGTGGTATCCTCCTTTAAATGTATTAAGTGACTCGACTTGGCACATGTTCACGCATGTAGTTGAATCAAATCAACATAGCCTTCACAATATTTATGTTCATGGTGGATTATATCCTACTCATGCTTGTACTCGGTGTGAATTAATTTTAATGCATGTTTACGACTGTTGTCGCTCTCTCACTTGGTCGCTTCCCCAGTCTTTTGCTAGCCTTCACCGGTACTAAGCTGGAATACTACTTGTGCATCCAAACTCCTTAAACCCGAAAGTTATTCCATATGAGTCCATTATACCTACCTATATGCGGTATTTACCTGCCGTTCCAAGTAAATTTGTATGTGCCAAACTCTAAACCTTCAAATAAACATTCTGTTTTCCATGCTTGAATAGCTCATATGTCAACTAGAGCTGCCCTTATCTTCCGTGTTAGGCGGGTTATTCTCAAGAGGAGTGGACTCCGCTCCTCATTCACGAGAAAAAGGCTGGTATCCGGGATGCCCAGTCCCATGCTTCGTGCAAACTAAATCAAAATAACTACAAACAAAACTCCCCTTGGGACCCGTTGAATGTTGGAGGCACTCGTTGTTTCGAGCAAGCCATGGATTGATGCTTGTGGAGGAAGGGTAGTATAAACTTTACCATTCTATTTGGGAACCGCCTATAATCTGTTTACAATGGAAGATATCGTCGTCTTTTAGTTGTTATGTTGACAATGAAAGTATGCCGCTCAAAATATAATTTATCTCTATTTCAAAACCAAGCTCTGGCACCTCTACAAATCCCTGCTCCCCTCTGCGAAGGGCCTATCTATTTACTTTTATGTTGAGTCATCACCCTTCTTATTAAAAAGCACCAGCTGGAGAGCACACCGTCGTTTGCATTCATTATTATTGGTTTATATTGGGTATGACTTGACTGGATCTCTTTTACCATGAATTACAATGTTTAGTCAGTCCTTGATCTTTAAAGGTGCTCTGTATTTATGTTTTGCGGTCTCAGAAAGGGCTAGCGAGATACCATTTTGTTATATCATGTTATGATTATTTTGAGAAAGTGTTGTCACCCGAGTTTCATTATTATTGCTCGCTAGCTGATTATGCTATTAATGTGAGCAATTGTGAGACCTACGTGTCATTATGAATATGGTTAGTTCATAATAATTGCTGAGACTTGAATGCTGGCTTTTCATGTTTACAACAACAAGAGAAAACAGAGTTTGTAAAAGTTTTCATTTTTCTCTTTCAGTTTGTCAACTGAATTGCTTGAGGACAAGCAAGGGTTTAATCTTGGGGAGTTGATACGTCTCCGTCGTATCTACTTTTCCAAACACTTTTGCCCTTATTTTGGACTCTAACTTGTATGATTTGAATGGAACTAACCCGGACTGACGCTGTTTTTAGCAGAACTTCCATGGTGTTGTTTTTTGTGCAGAAAATGAAAATTCTCGGAATGTCCTGAAACTCCACGGAACACCTTAGAAAAAATAAAGAAAAATCCTTGCAAAAGATGAAGACCAGGGGGCCCACACCCTGCTCACGAGGGTGGGGGGCGCCCCCCTGGGCGCGCCCCCCTACCTCGTGGGCCCCCTAGTGGCCCTCCAACGCCAACTCCAACTCCATATATTGGCTTTCGGGGAGAAAAAAATTAGAGAGAAGAAATCATCGCGTTTTACGATACGGAGCCGCTGCCAAGCCCTAATCTCTCTTGGGAGGGCTGATCTGGAGTCCGTTCGGGGCTCCGGAGAGGGGGATTCGTCGCCGTCGTCATCATCAACCATCCTCCATCACCAATTTCATGATGCTCACCGCCGTGCGTGAGTAATTGCATCGTAGGCTTGCTGGATGGTGATGGGTTGGATGAGATTTGTCATGTAATCGAGTTAGTTTTGTTAGGGTTTGATCCCTAGTATCCATTATGTTCTGAGATTGATGTTGATATGACTTTGCTATGCTTAATGCTTGTCACTAGGGCCCGAGTGACATGATTTCATATCTGAACCTATTATGTTTTCATGAATATACATGTGTTCTAGATCCTATCTTGCAAGTCTATAGTCACCTACTATGTGTTATCATCCGGCAACCCCGAAGTGACAATAATCGGGACCACTCCCAGTGATGACCATAGTTTGAGGAGTTCATGTATTCACTATGTGCTAATGCTTTGTTCCGGTTCTCTATTAAAAGGAGGCCTTAATATCCCTTAGTTTCCAATAGGACCCCGCTGCCACGGGAAGGTAGGACAAAAGATGTCATGCAAGTTCTTTTCCATAAGCATGTATGACTATATATGGAATACATGCCTACATTACATTGATGAACTGGAGCTAGTTCTGTGTCACCCTATGTTATGACTGCTACATGATGAACCACATCCGACATAATTATCCATCGCTGATCCGGTGCCTATGAGTTTTCCATATACTGGTTTACGCTTATTTACTTTTTCGTTGCTGCTGTTACAATCACTACAAAACACCAAAAACATTACTTTTATTGTCTTTACTTTTGTTACCGTTACCACCAGTATCATATTACTTTGCTACTAAACACTTTGCTGCAGATACTAAGTTTCCAGGTGTGGTTGAATTGACAACTCAGCTGCTAATACTTGAGAATATTCTTTGGCTCCCCTTGTGTCGAATCAATAAATTTGGGTTGAATACTCTACCCTCGAAAACTATTGCGATCCCCTATACTTGTGGGTTATCAGTGCCCCTGGCCCTTCTCATTCGCTTGACATGTGTCACCCACGTACTGAGAGGTGGCGATCATGTAGGATCGTGGGTGAATAGATAAGTATTGTCGTCAGAAGCGGAACAGTTTGAGCGGCAAAGCCGAAAATTCAGATAAGATAAGTTTAAAAGTTCCATTCGCAATTTCTTCAGCTGTCAAGGGCACACTGAAGATTTTGAACGAGTTTCAAATAGAACACACATGAAGAATTTTTGAATAGACTGGGTTGAGTTTAGCATAGAGGGGGAAGGGTCCGATCACATTCACTTAGCAGAAGAAATCAACTTGAATAATTAGCAATAAGTGAATGTTGTAGAGGACATAAAACTCATATATATATATATATATATATATATATATATATATATATATTCAAATGAAGAACAACACCAGAAGGGAGTGAAGACAAAGCAAAGTTGACGAATTTGAAAAACTGAGGAATTTCAAAAACGAGGAGAAACTGAAATTGAAGATTTTCAACTTTGGTTGGTGGCGTAACCCACCATATAAGAAAGCTGATTTCAGACACCGCGTACAATTGTCGTAGGGCTCTAAGAATCAATTTCTTCATTAATTTCTTCACACTTAGAGGGTTAGTCTTCATTGATTGAATAAAAACGTTACTTCGGGTGTTGCGCATCTAAGTCATCAAGTCAGCATAAGTGTTATGATGTGTGTCCATTTCAGAGAACATTCGAAGATTCTAGGATATTTAGCTCACACCGCAACTTGCTAAATCTCTTCTCATCCAAGGGCTTAGTGAAG
This sequence comes from Triticum timopheevii, assembly GCA_963921465.1. NCBI lineage: Eukaryota > Viridiplantae > Streptophyta > Magnoliopsida > Poales > Poaceae > Triticum > Triticum timopheevii. The sequence continues at coordinate 105,459,464 of OY997272.1, read as the reverse complement.
ATATCGGCCAGTTGATCTGCAGTGCTAACATGGTCGATGGAGATGTCGCCCTTCAACACATGATCACGAAGAAAATGATGACGAATCTGGATGTGCTTGGTCCTCGAGTGCTGAACTGGGTTATGAGCAATCTTGATAGCACACTCATTGTCACAGTAGAGAGGCACATTCTTCACGTTGACGCCATAGTCCTTGAGAGTTTGCTTCATCCATAGTAGTTGAGCACAGCATGATCCAGCAGCAATGTACTCAGCTTCTGCTGTGGAGAGTGATACACAGTTCTGTTTCTTCGAGGACCAACAGACCAAAGATCATCCGAGGAAATGACATGTGTATGACGTTGACTTGCGGTCCACGTGATCGCCAGCATAGTCAGAGTCTGAATATCCAATGAGATCAAACGAAGAGCCCTTGGGATACCATAATCCAAGTGTTGGTGTGTGAGCTAAGTATCGAAGAATATGCTTCACAGCCTTATGGTGTGATTCCTTCGGTGTAGCTTGAAATCGGGCACACATGCAAACACTAAGCAAAGTATCCGGCCTAGATGCACATAGGTACAATAAAGTGCCAATCATGGAGCGGTATACCTTTTGATCAAAGTCTTTACCATTTTCATCAGTGCATAGACGACCATTTGTGGGCATTGGAATTTTGACCCCTTTCTAGTCTTGCATGCTGAATTTCCTCAATACGTCCTTGAGGTATTTCTCCTGAGATATGAATATCCCATTGCACTGTTGACGAATTTGAAGACCTAAAAAGAATTTCAATTCTCCCATCATAGACATTTGATATTGTTCACTCATCATATAGGCAAATTCATCACTATATCGTTGGTCAGTACAGCCAAAAATGATATCATCAACTTATATTTGGCACACAAACAATTCATCATCATAAGATTTAGTGAAAAGAGTTGGGTCGAGTGAACCAGGTGAAGCCTTTCTTCATGAGGAATTCCTTCAAAGTATCATACCACGCCCGAGGGGCCTGCTTGAGGCCATACAGGGCCTTGTTGAGTTTGAAGACTTTGTTAGGATTCTTTGGATCTTCAAAACCTGGGGGTTGAGCAACATATACTTCTTCCTCAAGCTTACCACTGAGGAATGCACTTTTCACATCCATTTGTTGTAAGATAATATCATGATGGTTAGCATAAGCAAGTAATATGCGAATAGCCTCAAGTCTAGCAATAGGTGCAAAAGTTTCATCGAAGTCAATTCCTTCAACCTGTGTGTAGCCTTGAGCTACAAGCCGTGCCTTATTCCTCCACAAGGCCATTTTCATCTTGCTTGTAGCGGTAGATCCACTTTTTGCCAATAATGTTCTGTTTGCGAGGATCTGGACGTTTGACCAGTTCCCAAACGTTGTTGAGCTCAAACTGATGTAATTCTTCTTGCATAGCTTGAATTCACTCAGGCTCCAGAACTGCTTCATCTACCTTAGTGGGATCTGTGATAGAGACAAAAGCAAAGTGCCCACAAAAGTTAGACAAATGTGAAGATTTTGAGCGTGTGAGAGGACCTGGTGCTTCAATGTCATCGATGATCTTCTCAATTTGCACGTCGTTTGCAATACGAGGATGAGCGGGTTGTCTTCGAGGAATTTGATCCGCATTATCTTCAGGAGCATTTTCCTCAGCACCATTTTCTTCAGGTGCACCAGCTCAACGTTCATCATGTTCTAGAATGAATTCTTCAGCAGATTCTTCGGTGGAAATGACATCCTCAGTAGCTTTGAACTTGATAGATTCCTCAGGTATTGGTTCGTCTATCACAGAAGGTAGGTGCTCTCTTTGCGAGCCATTAGTTTCATCGAACCGCACATCTACAGTTTCAACAACCTTGTGAAGAACATTGTTCAAGACTTTGTAGGTGTGCGAGTCCTTTTCGTAGCCAAGCATAAAACCCTCATGTGCTTTCGGTGCAAATTTAGAATTGTGATGAGGATCTCTAATCCAACATTTAGCACCGAAGACTTTGAAGTAACTCACATTGGGTTTCTTGTCAATGACGAGTTCATAGGAGGTCTTCTTGAAGAATTTGTGAAGATATACTCTGTTGATGATGTGACACGCAGTATCAATAGCCTCACTCTAGAAACGACGAGGCATCTTTTATTCATCAAGCATAGTGCGAGCCATCTCAACAAGAGTTCTGTTCTTGCGCTCCACAACGCCATTCTCCTGAGGAGTATAAGGAGCAGATAACTCATGATTAATACCAAGTTCATCAAGATAGTTATCAAGACCGGAATTCTTGAACTCAGTCCCATTGTCACTTCTGATGTGCTTGATCTTCACACCAAAGTTGGTTGAAGCCCTCGAGGAAAATTGTTTGAAGACTTCCTGCACCTCATGTTTGTAAGTGACAATGTGCACCCATGTGTAACGAGAATAATCATCAACAATAACAAAGCCATATAGAGATGCATCATTAGTAATGGCAGAATAATGATTAGGACCAAAGAGATCCATGTGAAGCAATTCAAATGGTCGAGTGGTAGTCATGATAGTCTTCGCTGGATGCTTATCCTTTGTCATCTTTCCAGCTTCACAGGCTCCGCATAAGTGATCCTTGAGGAATTTGACATTCTCAATGCCAATGACATGCTTCTTCTTTCCAAGCATGTGCAAATTCTACATGCCAGCATGACCAAGTCATCGATGCCATAGCCAGCCTTTTGAAGCTTTTGCAAGTACACATACGGCCGGTTGTGGTCCTGTAGAGAAATCAACAATGTACAAGTCTCCTCTCCTAAAGCCTTCGAAGACTTTGGAATTGTCAGCTTCCATGATCACAAGCAACGATATTTGCCAAAGAAAACAACCATACCAAGATCACAAAGCATTGAGACAGACATGAGGTTGTATCCTAAGGACTCGACAAGCATGACTTTGTCCATGTGTATGTCCTTAGAGATTGCAACCTTACCTAGACCCAATACCTGACTTTTGCCTTTGTCAGCGAAGATGATATGCTTCAAATGTGACGGTGATAAAAGTGCATCCATCAATAGATTCTTGTCACCAGTCATGTGATTTGTACGAATTCGTGCAACTTACGAACTCATATACTTCATCAGTGAAGAATATGACATCAATATCATCATATCAATTTCATCAAGCAATAGAACGGATAAACAGTATGAGGACGTGTGAAATGAAAGTTCATTTCATCATGATTAGCCTGCGTCCTATCAGGCACTGTTCAGGTCTCCAGCAAATTCTTCAGATGTTTTGAGCATGTTTGGAGACCTGACCCTGCATAAGAGATTAGTTCTTTTTCTTCACCACCCACATCTGAAGGGGTGGCAAAGAGTTCATCACTCTACGAGCACCATATGAGAAAGGTGGCATAGAAGCCAGTCCACTTCATTTCACATAAGAGGGGTTAGGGTAAGCATGTGAATAAGCAGAGAATTTCTTCGAGGACTTATGAACATAATGATTTGAAGAATAATGCTCATATTCATAGCCCTTAGCTCTAGCCTGCGAAACAGAGGGGTTAGCATGATGATGATCATATGAGGTATTTGATCCTTTTGAGGAATTTGATCCATGTGAGGAATTTGGTCCGTATGAGGACTTGGGTCCATATGAAGAATTTGATCTGGAGTTCCTATTCTTCACAAGTGGTGTCATGAGGACATTCACCTAAAGACTTTCAAGGAAACTTTTGGGAACCGAAATTTTCTTCATAGGGGAACTGTTCCTGCAGTTAGTGCCAACATATCTAGCAAATACTTCACCATTCTGATTTTTGAATAGTTTATAGTTGGAGTCAAATGACTCATCAGAAGAATGAGGAGATACACATGTAAAGCCAGATAATTTGGATAGATCAACTGGAGGTCCCTTTGCAGCAACCCATGAGGTTTTGGGGTACTTCTCAGGCTTCCAATATGTTCCATCAGCATTGAGTTTCCTCTCAAAGGCAATACCCTCTTTCCTAGGGTTTCTGTTGAGGATATGCTTTTTGAGCACATCACAAAGAGGCTGATGCCCTTTGAGGCTTTTGTACATGCCTGTCATGTACAATTCCTTCAGCCCTGCATCATCAGTGATACTTGCATTGTCCTCACATGAGGAATTAGTGATAGCAGAGACAGATGAAAAATTTGTAGCATTAGAAGCATTTGAACATTCAGGTGAAGAATTAGCAGTTTCACGTTCAATGCACTTCAGACATGGAGGAACAAATTCTTCCTGTATAGCACTGATTTGTTGAGCCAGTAATGAATCGCGCTCCTTCTGAAGATCTTCATAATCCACTCTTAGCTTTTCAAGATCTTGCTTTCTTTGAAGAAATTCATAAGAAAGCTTCTCGTGATCAGATAAGAGAGTGTTATGATGACCTTGAAGGTTGTCAAACTTGGACTGAAGTCTATGAAGATTTTCAGTCAAGGTTTTAGTGTGATCCATTTACTCACCCAACATATCATCACTTTTATCTAGCATGTTTTGAACCTTTTCAAAGGCCTTTTGTTGTTTCACAGCAAATTTAGCAAGTTTAGAGTAGCTGGGCTTGAGGTTTTCATCAGATTCATCCTCACTAGAGTCAGAGGAGGCGTATTTAGTTACCTTGGCACCCTTTGCCATGAAGCAATAGGTGGGAGTGTAGTCATCATTGCCTTCATCAGCCTTGTTGGTGAAGCCATTTTCTTCAGAGTTGAAGATGGACTTGCTGACGAATGCAGTAGCAAGAGCTAGGCTCGCCACACAAGACACTGACTCCTCAGATGCCTCCTCATCCTCATGTTCCTCAGATTCAGCCTCAAAGTCCATTTCCTTGCCAATGAATGCCCGAGCCTTCTTGGAGCTGCTCTTCTTGTGAGATGAAGACCTCGAGGATTTTGATGATGAAGACTTTGAAGATTTCTTCTTCTTCTTTGCGTCATCAGAACTGTAATCCTTGTATTTCTTCTTCTTTGATTCCTTATCCCACTGAGGACAATCTTGGATGTAGTGACCAGGTTTCTTGCATTTGCGGCATAGCCTCTTCTTGTAGGCACGTCTTGAGAACTTCTGAAATTCTTCACAAGCAGTGCTAGTTCCTGGCTTAGTTCTTCAGGGTCACCAAGGCTGCTAGCAGAGTCCTCATCTTCAGACTCAGAGACTGCCTTGGCCTTCAGAGCACGTGATCTGCCATAGCTCGAACCATAGAGATCTCTCTTCTCAGCAAGCTGGAACTCATGAGTATTTAGCCTCTCGAGGATATCAGCGGGATCAAGTGACTTGTAGTCAGTACGCTCTTGAATCATTAGTGCCAGAGTATCAAATGAAGAATCAAGCGACCTCAGCAATTTCTTCACCACCTCATGGTCGGTGATGTCAGTGGCGCCAAGCACTTGAAGCTCATTTGAGATGTCAGTGAGGCAATCGAAGGTTTGCTGGACGTTTTCATTGTCGAGTCTTGTGAAGCGGTTGAAGAGATTGCAAGAACGTCAACACGAGAGTCACATTGAGTTGAGACTCCTTCATTCACTTTGGACAGCCTATCCCAGATAAGCTTAGCAGTTTCCAAAGCACTCACTCTTCCATACTGTCCTTTGCTCAGATGACCACATATGATATTCTTCGCTTGAGGATCGAGTTGCTTGAATCTCTTCACATCAGTAGCGTTCAGAGAAGGTGTGACTGAGGGAACACCATTTTCCACAACATACCAGAGATCGTTATCAATTGCCTCAAGATGCATTCGCATCTTATTCTTCCAGTAGGGGTAGTCCGTTCCATCGAAGGTAGGACACCCAGCAGAGACCTTGATCATACCTGCGATCGACATAACTAAAACTCTAGGCGGTTAAACCAAAATCACATAGAACAAGGGAGTACCTCGCTATGATACCAATTGAAAGTGCATTATATCGACTAGAGGGGGGTGAATAGGCGATTTTTATGAATTCTTCACTGAGGAATTTGCTGGTGAGGAAATTCCTTAGCGAAGAACTACTTGCAGTGGAATAAGTACTCAGAAATAAACATAACAGAACACTAGCATAGTCATCATGACGAAATGAAGACAAGCACAGAGTACAGAAAGCGTAAACACAAGATAACACAGAAAGAAGACGAACAGACTGAAGAAATTGAACTGAGGAAATTGAGAAAGTCTTCAGTCAAAGTCTTCAAATAGATATGAACAGGAACACAACAACAGACACGAGGAAATGAAAGAGTTGAGGAAATAGAACCAGTAAGCTCGGTGAAGACAATGATTTGGTAGACCAGTTCCAACTGCTGTCTCAGTTGTACATCTGGTTGGAGCGGTTGAGTATTTAAAGTCGAGGACACCCAGTCCCGGACACACAGTCCTCACCGTATTCTCCTTGAGCTAAGGTCACACAGACCTCGCCCAATCACTCGTGGTAAGTCTTCAGGTGACTTCTGAACCTTCACAAACTCGGTCACTCGGTGATCCACAATTCCTCTTGGATGCTCTAGACCTTGACGCCTAACCGTCTGGAAGAAGCACAGTCTTCAAAGGAAACAAGCGCCGGATCCACGTAGGATCAATCTCTTCAGTGATGCTAAATCACTTTGGGTTTGTAGGTGTTGGGTTTGGGTTTTCCTCACTTCATGATTTTCGCTCAAAGTCCTCGGAGGATGGGATGCTCTCAAATGACAAGTGTCAGTTTCTCTCGGAGCAGCCAACCAACTAGTGGTTGAAGGGGGCGGCTATTTATAGCCTAGGGAGCAGCCCGACATGATAAGACATAAATGCCCTTGTCTGATATGATCGTTAGGTGGGTAGATATTTTGGGACAGCTGGCGCATAGCACAGCAACGGTCGGAATTTTGACTATCAAATTCCTCAGGGTTGTCATGTTCCTCACTGTGTAGGCAATCCGCACTGGCGAATTCCTAACTCCTCAGTCAAAACAAATTCCTCAGAGACCAGAAGAACTTCGTCTCTTTCACTGAAGAATATGACTAAACTGTATGAGATTTCCAATGGCTTCACTCGAAGGGATTGGTAGGTGTAGGATTTTGAGTTGAGCATCACATGGAAATTTTTCCTTAGTATTTCCTCGACCCCCTTTAACAGTAGGTGTTTCCTATGACTCAAGAAAGAGAAAATGAAACTACGAAAACAAAAGTCTTCACGCTTCATGTTCCTCGAATGAATACCAAGTCTTCAAGGTCACACCAATTTCTTCACTTTCAAAGTCTTCAGAAAGTCTTCAGAAATACAAAGTCTTCAGTTGAAGAACTTCATTTTTAGGGGTCGACTTCCTTTGTAAATATCAAACTCCTCATAGACTTATAGACTTGTGTACACTTGCAAATGCATCGGTCCCTTAACCTATAAGTCTTCAATACACCAAAATCACTAAGGGGCACTAGATGCACTTACAATCATATGATAACTATCTCTTACTTATGTCCAACAGAAACCTTTCAGGATGTCGTTCACACTAGGACACAATGTACAACCCCAGAATCTATTTGTGGAAGCAGTGCGCCATCCATGTTACCAGATGGTAGCAGTTCAGAGGCAACACCGCCGGAGAGCAGTCTGAGCACAGATATTATAGTGCTTGAGGCTCTACTAGAGGCAGAAACATATGGTGTGGCTGCCATGAATGAGGTAATCTTTATCTTGAGGCTGGAAATTACGGAATTAGCAGCACACATTATGCAAGTAACCCAAGAATTGGAGTAACTAAGAATGTTGCATTTGAAGACGGAGGAGGTCCTGTTGTTTCTGCTATCTGAAGCCTAGGGTAATCCCGATTCTTCTTTAGATACCAGTTGAAATTGGCATTAGATTATTGTACTTGCATGTTGTGTCATTTCTCTAAATGGATTATGTTGCAAGATCCCCTATGTTGTCCATGTGTTATAATGATCCAAATTTTTTAGGCGAGGTAATCCTCAGTACTTGTATGATTGACATAAGGTGAACTGTTTTTCGTGTGAGCATATTGTATTGGATGAAATAACTGTTTGACTTAGAGTATATCCAACCTACTGAATTAGAAGATCATGACATTTCTAAATCATAATCATATATAAAGGTGGAATAAATCTTTGTTGTGGTTTTGAAGAAATAAATAACAAAACATAGAATTATCTGTGGATATTCGTAATTGAATACAAATTGGATTTGAATTTAGTTTGCCAGGGCCCAGGGCAAACGTGAATGCTAATTCTCCCAACTTTTGAACGAAGCGGCTAAACACCCACTATAATTTGTGGGCTGCCCAAAGCAAGTGTTTGCGAGACGGAAATTACTGTGTACCCCTGACACTTGACATCCTTATCGACTGGATTTACACTGCTGTCAATAGGGGTAGACTAGTAACTTCAATCAAACATGACACGATGGCCTCTGAGCCCATTCAGATACGGTGGGTGCCAAACGTGGGCGGCAAAACACATTTGATTCAAGCTCGTCCGAAAGACATGTGTCTCTTCCTTCATTTCCCCATTCATACACGGTGGGCGGCAAAACAAACTCTCCTCATCCGAAATTGATGTAGGCTAATATTTTAAATAGGGGAAGATGTGTAACTTCCCTCAGATGTGACACAACCGCCCTACCTGTCAGCCCTGTTCATACACCGTGGGCGCCAACCATGGGCGGAAAAACACCCTCTCCTCGCCCGAAATAGTTACCGGCAAATACTTGGGAGATGCGAGAATACCGTCCTATCCCCAACCGACGCGATGTCTGAAATTTTAAATGGGGGATAAGTTCGTAACTTTCCCACATTTCAGAGAAGCGCGTCCCCAAGTTTGAGATCCCCCTCCCCTCCATTTTCCCATTCATACACCGTCGGCGACACAACAACCTCCGCACTGTGGCCAGCCTCCTCTGTCCGCCACCCCATCCTCCACCTTGAAAGTGCTAGTATCGACTAGAGGGGGGGTGAATAGGCAATTTTTATGAAAGTCTTCAAAACTTGGAAGTTTCAAAGACAAACAACAGAAATAACCTAGTTGATATGCAGCGGAAGTTAAACTACCATAAGCAAGCCATAGTCAAGTATGTAATGATGTGAAAGTACAAGACTAACAGCAGCTAAGTAGTAGGGATCAGGATGGAAGATAGTATAAGCCAATCAACAGTAGTAGTCAAACAATGAAGTCAAACAGATAGACATATAGGCAGTGACTTCACGAAGACAAACTTAAGTAAAGGATGGAAGGGATAGAACCAGTTACTTGTTGAAGACACAGGATTTGTTGGACCAGTTCCAGTTGCTGTGACAACTGTACGTCTGGTTAGGGAGGCTGAGATTTAACTCAGAAGACCGTGTCTTCACCTTATTCCCCATGAGCTAAGGACACCCAGTCCTCGCCCAATCACTCTGGTAAGTCTTCAAGGGAGACCTCCAAACCTTCACAGACTTTGTTAACCGGCAATCCACAATTACTCTTGGATGCTCAGAATGCGACGCCCAACCGGCTGGAGGATACACAGTCCTCAAGTGTAATAAGTCTTCAGGTCACCCAAACAGAAAGACTTCAGTGATGCCTAACACTCTTTGGCTCTGGGTGTCGGTGTCAAAACCGGCGGATCTCGGGTAGGGGGTCCCGAACTGTGCGTCTAGGCGGATGGTAACAGGAGACAAGGGACACGATGTTTTACCCAGGTTCGGGCCCTCTTGATGGAGGTAAAACCCTACGTCCTGCTTGATTGATATTGATAATGTGGGTATTACAAGAGTAGATCTACCACGAGATCAAGGAGGCTAAACCCTAGAAGCTAGTCTATGGTATGATTGTTGTAATGTTGTTGTTGTGTCCTACGGACTAATGCCATCTGGTTTATATAGACACCGGAGAGGGCTAGGGTTACATAGAGTCGGTTACAATGGTAGGAGATCTACATATCCATATCGCCAAGCTTGCCTTCCACGCCAAGGAAAGTCCCATCGCCGGGACCGGATATCTATCCGGAACCCCTAGGAAGGCGTCCGAAGACTGGCCTTTGGAATGGTTTTATATAGAAGATGCTCCATTGCCGGACCCAATTTGGATCGGCCTCCCTGAGTTTAGTGACGCTCCTCTGAAGAAACGCCTAAGTTGGCGTCCGTGGAGCCCTCAGCTGGAGGAAGACAAGGGCGTCCATTATTTGATGGGCCGGATAAGGTTGCTGGTCCATTCCGGATTGACCATGATCGGAGTCATGGCCACGTGCATTATGCGGGGGGTGCAGCCGCTGCAATACAGGGGCCACCCAATGTGGGATTTCAACGGGGAGGACGATGCCACCCGCCATGGCTGCAAGTGGCCGGGATCGGCCGAGGATCTGGTGAAGATTCTGTCTGGCCTGTACAAGGGGGAGAAAGAAGACTTCCTCTGTACGAGCCCATTGAATGGGTTTTCCATGAATAACCCTCGGAGCTGGGTAAGCGGACGTTCATTCATCCGACCTGTGCTTTTAAAGCCGAGTACCTTACTTTGTGATTTTGACGCAGGAACTGCGCCGGGATGTGGAGGACATTCACAGTCCGGCTCCACAACCCGAGGATCCGGGAAGATCCCTTGATCCATCCTCCGAAGAGGATCTGGATATAAAGGTGGAGCTAATTGACGGGGTGTTCCACGAGCTCAGCATGGACAATGCTTTAGTCGCCATTACGGCCGACTACCCCGGCTTGTCACCGGCTTCCCAGGTACTTATGACCGAATTCCTAACACCATTATTCCATCTTCGCGCGTTTCTGACCACCGTATACAACGGTGTCCTGCAGGCGGTGCCTTCAAGGCAGGAAGCCGAACCCGCGGCGGCTGACCAACAAGGGTCAGTCCGGCCCAGCAGGCGGAAGAGGAGCGCGGCGCGAATTGAAACGTCGCTGCAAAGGTATAGCTCATGGTTCGTTATTTAGAACAATGTTCCTAGGAAGCGTTTGAGTGCTTATAACTTTTGCAGGAGAAAAAACGCCCGCCGGACTGCGGGCGTAGAGGTTGCCAACCCAGCCTCTACCAGCCAAGCTCCAGCGCCTGGTCCGGAGGGGGAGGCGAGCGCAAGGCGCGAGCCGGATACTCCTCCAACGGAGGATGTCGACAGACTGTCCGCCACCAAATCTGAGGTGGAGAGCGCCATGAACCACAGGCGCCGCTGGACAGTTTTTCGTGACGCGTGCTTCTCCTATGAGGCATTGAATGCCTTTAACGCAGGGGACGCGCACCTCCGTGCCGCTCAAGATGGTTTGACCAGAGCCACGGAGCAGTATGTAAAAGACATACGGGTAAGAGATTTTAATAGTTGTATATGCCAGTAGCCCCCGAGACTTAAAGTAGTTGTATTAACTGATTTAAGGATCATTTGAACTGTAGGATCTTACAAAGAAGAATACCCAACTGTCTCAGGAGCTGCAAGAGTGTAAGGCCCAACTTGAGGCCGCACTCGCTGCCGCAGGAGGAAACATAGGGACCTCTCCTGGTAACATAGTATTTTTAAAAAAGATAAGTAGTGTTTGGCCTGTGCGCAAGTCTGATAATGACGTTGCAGGTGCTGCCGGACAAGATCCGGACAGGCAAGAACTTCTGCACCAGCTGAAGGCCGGAGAGAGGGTGCTGCATAAGGTGCAGTACGAAAGGAACAAGCTCCAGGATACCCATGCCCAGCTTGGAGAAGGGCTGAAAGGCGTGCGGGCTGAGCTGTCTGGCTCCGTTAAGGAGAATCAGTGGCTTCGTCGCGGCATCTATAGTAAGTGCTTGAGCGAACTCCTTTGAAAAGAAGAGTTCGGCGAGGAAGTCAATTGACAAAATATGTCTGTAGGTATACTCACAGGTCGCCCTGCGGAGGAGATGCCCGTATCAACGGGTGATCAACTTCCCGAGCTGTTGCAACTAATCGAACGAGTTCGGCAGGCAATGAGCGGCGTCATCCAGGCTTTATGGCCAGCCTTCTCCCTACCCGAGGGCCTTGGGGAGCTTGCGGAGAAGCTTCAGGGAGTGCGGCAGCGCTTCCGTTTATGGAAGATTTCAGCATGCCGCCAAGGTGCCAGGGAGGCCTGGGCCATGGTGAAGACGCGGTACAAGAAGGCGGATCCCAACCACATGGCCGAGGTCGGACCTATGGGGCCCGATGGGAAGGAGATCCCTGTGAGTTTAGTATACGGCCAAGTAGAGTTGGCCGCTAAATTTTCCCAACGGGACTGTAAATTAGATAGCCTGTTAGACAGGATTGAGGAGGAATACAGTCAGTCGATTTGACAATGTATTGTAAAATGACATGTAAAATGCCTTCTAGCCGGATTGTAGATCGTTTGTCTTTGCCGACCTTTTCGCTTCAACCTCGGGACCCTAGAGTCCGGAGTGTGTCTGAATACCTTCTCGGTTAAGAAACAATCAGGGCATGCGTGGAGACCATGCGTAGGGGTCATTAGTGCTTTATCAGACAAGTGCCCAACTAGTTATGTTATATTACATGGTTAGTAAGAAACATCTTCCAGGGAGAATAGTTCCGTTAAGGGTTCCTTTCCTCTGGGGAGGCATGCCCTAAAGTGCATGTACGGACTGCGAAAAGAGCAAGATAACATCTGGGGGCAGGTAAATAAATTGACAAAAAATCATCTTTCAAATCACCGACCGAATATTCCCTTAAGAACGCTAGCTTTCGGCTTCACCCAGTCTGAGGTACACATCCGGATGACCCGGCAGTAACAATCGCAGAGGTGCTCCCTTTACCTCCTAGCCGAACAATCGGGAACGTAGGGGTAAGCACAGGAGCCAGGCAACCCAGCTTGGCCAAAACTTAAGTCATATCGATGCATATATTGGTGAATAAAAGGTACATGTGGAAGTTTGACACGCGTGCTGGGCATGAAGCCCTTATAGTTAAGCTTCTGGTAAAGAAGCCCCCAGGTATAATGAGTGCGGATAGCACATCAATTGCGTGCGAATGATGCGCAAGTAAGCCTTTTAAGGCTGTGATAAATAGGGGTGAGAGAAAAAAAGAGAAACAAAAGACAGCTTAAGTGTAAAAAAATTGGATGGGGGAAAGGGACGAACTCTTAGTCCGGCGCTAGGCATAGAATCTTCGGAGGCGGGCTGCGTTCCATGGGTTCAGCTCGAGTCGGTTATCCGACGCATTTCATAGACGGTACGCTCCGCCGGTCAAGACTTGATCGATGATGAAGGGGCCTTCCCATTTGGGCTTGAGCTTGTCCTTTTTCTTATCCAGCAGGCGTAGAAATAGTTCGCCAACGTTGTAAGTCTTGGCCCGTACTTCTCTGCTTTGGTATCTTCGAGACTGCTGCTGATAGAATGCGGAACGAGCCTTGGCGATGTCGCGTTCTTCCTCCAATGCGTCCAAGCTGTCCTGCCGATCCAACTCGGCTTCTCTTTCTTCGTACATGCGCACTCGAGGTGAGTCATGAATGATGTCGCAGGGCAAAACTGCTTCTGCGCCGTATACCATAAAAATGGTGTGAATCCGGTAGTACGGTTGGGCGTTGTCCGCAGCCCCAGAGTACAGAGTCGAGCTCCTCTACCCAGTGCGTGTCAGATTTCGTGAGAGACCGCACTAGTCTGGGTTTGATGCCGCTCATTATTAGACCATTTGCTCGTTCCACTTGACCGTTGGTTTGAGGATGATAGACTGAAGCGTAATCGAGCTTAATGCCCATGTTTTTGCACCATGATTTAACCTCGTCTGCCGTGAAGTTCGTGCCGTTATCGGTGATCATGCTGTGGGGGACACCATAACGGTGTACTACCCCAGATATGAAGTCTATCACTGGTCCGGCTCTGCCGTTTTAACTGGCTTGGCCTCTATCAATTTGGTGAATTTATCCACCCTGACCAATAGGTACCTTTGCTTGTGGGTTCCCCCTTTAAGTGGTCCAACCATGTCAACCCCCCAGACCACGAACAGCCAGGTAATGGGTATAGTTTTGAGGGCTGTGGGTGGCATATGGCTCTGATTAGCAAAGAGCTGACAACCGACGCATCTTTGGACTAAGTCCTGAGCATCTACCCGGGCCGTCGGCCAATAAAATCATGTACGGAATGCCTTTCCTACAAGGGCCCGGGCTGCGGCATGGTGTCCGCCTAGTCCGGTGTGAATTTCAGCCAGAAGGTCTCGCCCTTCCTCTTCGGAGATACACCTTTGAAGGACTCTGGTTGTGCTTTTCTTATAAAGTTCTCCCTCATGGACCTTGTAGGCTTTAGATCGCCGAATTATGCAGCGGGCCTCATTTTGGTCTTCGGGAAGTTCCTGCCTAAGCAAGTAGGCTAGGAATGGCTCTGTCCACGGGGCGATTACGGCGATTATGTCGTGGGCTGAAGGTGTTATTTCATCGGCTGAATCGCCGATTATGTCAAATTTCTCTGTGTTGGTTGGTGCGGCTGCTTCCGGTTTGTTATTTCCGGACTCCTCTTCCCATAGTACGGATCTCTTGAACAGCCGTTCCAGGAAGATGTTTGGAGGGACAGCGTCACGTTTTGCGCTGATGCGTGCCAATATGTCGGCCGCTTGGTTATTATCCCTGGCTACATGGTGGAATTCAAGTCCGTCGAACCGAGCTGACATTTTAAGGATAGCGTTACAATAGGCTGCCATTTTTGGATCCTTGGCGTCAAAGTCTCCGTTTACTTGGGATATTGTGAGGTTTGAGTCCCCGCGCACCTCTAGGCGTTGAATGCCCATGGAGATTGCCATCCGGAGGTCATGTAAGAGGGCCTCGTATTCGGCTGCGTTGTTGGAGTCCGTGTACATTATCTGAAGTACGTATTGGACTGTGTCCCCGGTTGGGGATGTCAATACGATGCCAACCCCCAATCCGGCCAACATTTTGGAGCCGTCGAAGTGCATAATCCAATTGGAGTATGCGCCATACTCTTTAGGGAGTTCGGCTTCAGTCCATTCGGCGACGAAGTCAGCCAAAACTTGTGACTTTATAGCTCGCCGGGGTTTGTAAGTTATATCGAATGGCAAGAGCTCAATGGCCCATTTTGCAATCCTGCCCGTCGCGTCGCGGTTGTTTATAATGTCATTTAGGGGTACTTCGGAGGCCACTATTATCGAGCACTCTTGAAAGTAGTGTCGCAGCTTCCGGGATGCCATGAACACCGCATACACTATTTTTTGATAGTGTGGGTAGCGGGACATGCAGGGAGTTAAAACAGTGGATACGTAGTACACTGGTTTCTGAAGAGGGAATTTATGCCCTTCTGTCTCTCGTTCTACGATGAGTACCGCACTCACAACTTGATGTGTTGCCGCAATGTATAACAACATAGGTTCGCCCAGGTTGGGCGCAGCCAGGACCGGATTTGTTGCCAATACGGCTTTTATTTCTTCAAGTCCGGCAGTGGCAGCGTCCGTCCACTCGAAGTGTTCGGTGTGTCTGAGGAGGCGATAGAGGGGCAATGCCTTTCCTCCTAAGCGGGAGATAAAGCGGCTGAGAGCCGCCACGCATCCAGTCAGTTTTTTGATCAGTTTGAGGTCTTTTGGAATATCCAGCTGTGATAGAGCTCGGATCTTGGCCGGGTTTGCTTCAATTCGTCTACCGGATACTATGAAACCCAAGAGCTTTCCGGTTGGTATGCCGAAAACGCATTTTTCCGGATTCAGCTTGATGTCATATGCTCGGAGGTTGTCGAACGTGAACCTCAAATCGTCTACTAGAGTTTCGACGTGTTTGGTTTTGACGACTACGTCGTCTACGTATGCCTCTACTGTTTTGCTGATTTGGGTAGCCAGACATGTCTGAATCATGCGCTGATATTTTGCGCCGGCGTTTTTCAGTCCGAAGGGCATCGTGTTGAAGCAGAATGGTCCATATGGAGTAATGAATGCCATTGCGGCTTGGTCTGCTTCCGCCATCTTGATTTGATGGTAGCCGGAGTATGCGTCCAGGAAGCACAACAAATCGTGCCCTGCGGTGGCATCGATGATTTGGTCGATGCGGGGGAGGGGGAAGGGATCCATTGGGCAGGCCTTGTTTAGGTCTTTAAAATCGACACGTAGGCGCCAGGATTTGTCCTTCTTTGGTACCATCACCAGGTTTGCTAGCCAATTCGGATGTTTGATGTCTCTAATGAATCCGGCTTCCAATAGTTTGGATAGTTCTTCTCCCATTGCTTGTCTTTTGGGTTCAGAAAATCGTCGAAGAGCCTGTTTGACTGGCTTGAACCCTTTTAGGATATTTAGGCTATGCTCTGCCAATCTGCGTGGGATTCCTGGCATATCTGAAGGATGCCAGGCGAAAATGTCCCAATTTTCCCGAAGGAATTCTCACAGTGCGGCGTCTACATCAGGGTTCAGCTGTGCCCCGACGGAGGCCGTCTTTGTCGGGTCCGTTGGATGGACCTGGAATTTTATTATTTCGTCCGCTGGTTGAAAGGAGGTGGACTTGGATCTCTTATCGAGTATCACATCGTCTCTATGCACCGTAGAGCGCAGCGCGGTGAGTTCCTCTGCCGCTAGGGCTTCGGATAGTGCCTCCAGGGCTAATGCGGCTGTTTTCTTTTCGGCGCGGAGTGCTATGTTCGGATCACTAACGAGAGTGATTATCCCACCGGGCCCAGGCATTTTGAGCTTCATGTACCCGTATTGGGGTATGGCTTGAAAAATTGTGAATGCCTCTCGTCCTAATATAGCGTGATATCCACTGCTGAACGGGGCCACTTGAAACGTGATTTCTTCGGACCTGTAATTGTCCAGCGAGCCGAACACCACATCAAGTGTGATTTTTCCGATGCAGCGCGCTTCCCGGCTAGGGATTATTCCTCTGAAGGTTGTGCCGCTTCGCTCAATGTGGATCCAGTCTATTTCCATTTTTTGAAGGGTTTCCTCATAGATGAGGTTTAATCCGCTGCCGCCATCCATGAGCACCTTGGTAAGTCGAAAGCCATCCACTATTGGATTGACGACCAATCCGGCTGGTGCTCGGGCTGTTCAGAATTTAGGTTCGTCGCTGGCGTTGAAGGTGATGGCCGCGTCGCTCCAAGGATTTGCTGTTGCTACCTGGTAGACTTCGGCGAGACCGCGGATTGTTCGTTTCCGCATATTGTTTGATGCGAAAGTTTCGAAGACCGTTGATACCGTACCAGTACTGTTGGTGTGGTTTTCTGGGGCTAGAAGCTCCTCACCACTTTTGGCCACCTGCCGTAATATCCAACATTCTCGAAGGCTATGTGTTGGGGTGGCGCCCTCGGTACTGTGGATTGTACAGGGTCTGCTAAGCCATCCCTCCAATACGGTTCCGTTCCCTTTATGGGGCTTCTATTTTTTTGGTTTTTGTACCTGGTGCCTGAGTGTAATGCACCCTTTTGTTGCGGACTGGGGTTGTATTCGGTGCCGGATTGTCCCAAAACCTATTTTCGGTTTTCCGGAAACTCTCTATCGCACAGTACTTTCGTACTATGGATGCCAGGTTGGCGAAGCGTGTGATTTCACGACGGCTGACGGCGTTCAAGATTCCCCTGTCCGTGCAATTATTGCAAAAAATTGAGATCGCGTTTTCCTCTCGGCAGTCCTTTATCCTGTCCATAACCAGGAGGAATCTGGCCCAGTAATGATGTACTGTTTCAGCTGGCTCTTGCCGGATTAGAGATAGATCGCATATATCTGGACGGGTGGGCCTAATTGAGTCCGAGACCCTACCCTTCTCGAGGCTCGAGGGCCGAGAAGTTTCCAAATTCGGAAGCTTGGAAAGTGGAACGTTGTCCAACGAGTCCGGTCCGATGCCTGCCTTTAGGTTCAGCGCTTGATCGAAATCTTTCCCTCCGCGGGAATCCGGCATGGAGAGTTTGGTGGCCCGGACACGACTAGTTTTCAATATAGGAGAAGGGTCACCGCGATGCTCCTCTACCACCGTGACGTGGTGGGTAACCTGGGGAGAGTTAATCTCTCTCAGATCGGTTTTAAGCCTGACCTGATTGTAGTCTGTAGCGACTCCCAGGGCGGCGATGCGATCCAAGAGTTCGTTTACGGACGAGAGCTCTGTTGGATCTAGCTGCTTGGCGAATTCCGAGTTGACGTGAAGATTGCTTTTGATGACCCGAGAGGTCATCATCGGAGCGGTGGCCGGACAGGCGGTCATAAGAAAACTGCCTAGCCGGATAGTTTGGCCGGCGGCCAAGGCTCCTTTGGCGAAGATACCGTCCTCGAAGACGGGAAGAGGCATCCTTCCTATCGGTGACGGCACAGAGGAACTCTCAATGAAAGCACCAATGTCGGTGTCAAAACCGGCGGATCTCGGGTAGGGGGTCCCGAACTGTGCGTCTAGGCGGATGGTAATACGAGACAAGGGACACGATGTTTTACCCAGGTTCGGGCCCTCTTGATGGAGGTAAAACCCTACGTCCTGCTTGATTGATATTGATAATGTGGGTATTACAAGAGTAGATCTACCACCAGATCAAGGAGGCTAAACCCTAGAAGCTAGCCTATGGTATGATTGTTGTAATGGTTGTTGTTGTGTCCTATGGACTAAAGCCATCCGGTTTATATAGACACCGGAGAGGGCTAGGGTTACATAGATTCGGTTACAATGGTAGGAGATCTACATATCCGTATCGCCAAGCTTGCCTTCCACGCCAAGGAAAGTCCCATCCGGACACGGGACGAAGTCTTCAATCTTGTATCTTGATAGTCTTGGAGTCCGGCTGACGATGATAGTCCGGCCGATGATGACGGTCCGGCTATCCGGACACCCCCTAGTCCAGGACTCCCTCACTGGGTGTTTGGGCTTTGTCCTCGCAAGGATTTCTCTCTCTCAAATGCTTCGAGGTGGGTTGCTCTCAAACGACAAAAGCCGTATACAAACTCTGAGCAGCTACCAATTTATGGTGTAGGGGGTGGGCTATTTATAGCCACTAGGCAACCCGACCTGATTTGTCCAAAATGACCCTGGGTCACTAAGGAACTGACACGTGTTCCAACAGTCAGATTTCAAACACACGCGGCAACTTTACTTGGGCTACAAGCAAAGCTGACTCATCCAGCTCTGGATAAGGTTTGCTCTCATTGTCTTCGCTCGAAGACATAGGATTTGAGTTGAGCATCACATCAGTCACTCTGACTTAGTTCACTTGGACCCCACTTAATAGTACGGTGGTTCCTATGACTCAACAAAGAAGAAAAGGAAACGACGAAACCACATAGTCTTCGCACTCCATAGTCTTCACGCAATGTCTTCTCATGTCATAGTCTTCGATATGTATATCTTCTCATACCACCAATGTCTTCAATGTCTTCATACATTTTTAGGGGTCATCTCCGGTAGGTAAACCGAATCAATGAGGGACACTACCTGCGTTATCCTGCAATTCTCACAAACGCATTAGTCCCTCAACCAACTTTGTCGTCAATACTCCAAAACCAACTAGGGGTGGCACTAGATGCACGTACAATCTCCCCCTTTTTGGTGATTGATGACAAACTGGTTGAAGTTTTCAACGGGGATAAAGTATGTGAAATTGTAAAGGATAGGAAATTGTCTTCATAAGTAGCAAGGGCTCCCCCTGAAGATGTGCATGTAAGTAATTTGCTTTTGGAATGCAAATGCACATGGCAGGTTTTACTTGTGGAGATCCACTTCAACTTATGAAGACAATTCATCATGTATGAACTGATATAGTAAGTAGAATGACATGCATAATGAAAAATGGACGTCTGCAGAATGATCTAAGTACGGAAGTTATCATAGCACATGCGGAATTTATCATCGCATAACAGTAAAGTAGATAGGTAGCAGACGACCATCAAGTTTAGGTGTTACAACTCAAAGAATCAAATGTTTCAAAAGGCAAGAGTTGTAAGCATGCAGCAAAATATAATGCAACCGCCCATATGAACCCGCTTGAAGACTATCAACTCATACGCTTCTCCCCCTTTTGTCAGTAAGGACCAAAAAGGTTTGAAGACATAGAGTATTTACTTGTCATGAGTAGGTGAAGCAGCAGGGTTGTCGTCGTGGTAGCGGTGCAGATGAACTTGGTGCAGTGTCGAGGTGCGCAATAGTTGGAGGGGGTGAAGTAGCATCATCTTCATCATCGATTACTTTGGTATTTACCCTTGCCGCGGAGGAAAAATATTCTGAGTCTTCAAGAGATGGAGTACAACGTAGGACAGCAGTCCGTGGAGGAGTGGTGTCAAACTGAAATCTTTAATTGAAGCCATCGTCTTGAAGATCTGCTTCAGCACTGAGAAAGGTCAAACTCTTGCATGATCGCCGGAAAGTTTCATGAGCAACAAATGCATTCTTGGTGGCAAGGTTGCGAATGCGATTGACATCCACCAAGAGGCTTTACATCTGTCTCTTGAGCCAAAAGTGATGTTTATCCTGTTTCTGATGAAGGGCCACAAGAAGTTCTCGGTCATTGAGAACACGAGAACGCTTCGGACGCCTTTGGGCAATGGTGCTTTCAGTGGCTTCAGTGGGTGCTCGATGAGGCAGACGAGTGTTTCCAGCCAAGGGATAGATTCGTGTCGCTGCTTGAACACCTTCAATAGGCTGAGTGAAGCTGTGGTGCTCGGCACTCTGAAGACAAAGAGGCTTCTTGGCAGGATCAGGGAATATGGCTTCAACTAACATATCAACCTCTAGTAAAAAGATCAGATGATTGCGAGCAGAGGGCTGATAGTTGACAGATGAGTGTCACTTGATGAGGCGCATGACCCATGGAGCATAAAACTTCAGACCAAATAGGTCAGAGCCGGAAGCAGCAAGTTGCCTGATGAAAAACTCTTGTGTGTTGAAGCTGATGCCATTGAGAATGTAGAAGACCAAAGTCTTCATAGCTCCTTCTAGCTTGGCTGCTGATGAATGTCCTTTGATAGGCCACAGAGTCCGCCTGATGATATGATATATGGTGCGAGGCAGATACTCAAGGTCTTCAACAAAGAAATCCGTTGGATATTCAGCGTCAGATGGCAAGGGCTTCATCATGCTCAACATCTGGCTCATATTGGGTTCTGGCTTATGGAAGATACTCTCTACAGCATTGTGGTGTAGCTGACAGTCAGGTTCATATAGTTCTCCAGGAGTGGCTAGCCCTGTAAGCTCGATGATATCCATAGCTTTGGCTTCATGATGAACATTTCCAGTCATCCACTCGAGAACCCATGTCTTGATATCTCTGTTGTAGCCGCGAATGTGTAGAGTAGCATAGAATTTAAGCAATAGCTCTTCATTCCAATGTTCTTTGTCTGTCACAAAGTGGAGCAGACCAGCATCACGAAAGCAATCAAGTGCTTCTTCTAAGAACGGCAGTCCAGTAATTGCTTCTGTATCAAGGCGCATATGAGGGAAAATGTGGCCTTGATCATATAGAACGCAGGAGTAATAGCTTCGCTGTTGAGAGCTCCAGAACCGATCTGATGATATTCTTGGCTTGGAGTAGGGGTTCTTGGCGCTGTCAAAGAAGGTATTGTGGCTTTTGAAGCCATTGGCATTGAAGGATCCTAGTGAGTTTGCAGTACCTGGAAACCTTGGCAATCTTGGCTTGGGCTTCTGGACCAGAGGCCTATGCTCAATGTGATAGTCAAATTGAGGTCCTAAGGCAGTAGGCGGAGGTACCAGAATGGGCCATCAGACAGTGGTAAGCTGACCATGACTATATGCTTGCTCAATTGTGTGAGGCCTTGGTGGCGGAACAGGAGCAGGGGCAACAGTTGAGGCAACATGCTGCGCAACAGGTGCTTCAAGAGCGATTGTCTCATTTGCTTCAGTTGTAGCAGCCTCAGTGGTTCAGGTTCAGTGGCCACACTTGCTTCTGGCACACTGGTTGGTGCAGGCTCCACATGAGCGTCAGCCATGACTACGTCATTGGCTTCATTGGCGTTGGCGGTGGGAACCTCAACATTGTCAACCTCCTCTTGATGAACAGGAGGGTCGGACACATGCACGTTCACATCAGGAACTGCTTGTTCTTCAATTGCTGGGGGAGTAGGTACACGTACTTCTTCTTGATTTTCCTCGGCTGATGCAGCCGGAATGTCTTCAGCAGCATGTGCTTCAGACATGGAGACATTCATAGTTGGAGTAGGTGCAGAAAATACTTGACGTGCAACAGGCCAACGTTGCACTTCTCCTTCTGGAACGCTCGACAGAGGGACTTGAGGCCTTTGTCCTTTGTGAAGCCTGCGAAGTGCTGGCAACGCCTTTGGAGATGGAGTTGGCTGGGCCTGAAAGTCTTCATCCTCTTCTTCCATGGGGGTGTAGCTTGTTGTTGTTGTTCGGGAGTACTGGGGGAGTCTTGTAGTTGTGGGTGATCAGCCCATGATGCATCCTGAGCAATTGGCATCAGTGGACGACCAATGCTGATGAGTTCGCTGTTCGTATGAATAGGCGATGATACCACGTCATGTTCAATCTGAGGAAGAACTTCATCATTGGCGACATTGTCATCATGACCAATGTCTTCAACAGCGGTAGGTTCAGCTGCTGGAATATCTTCAGCTTCATGATCCTCTGTGGGAGCAGGCTCATGAACTATCATCTGTCTTTCTTGATGTTCAGACGCAGGGCGAACCATTGAGATGGGTTCAACAACGAGGGGCTCTGTGGGAGCAGCTCGATTTTTCTTGGTCTTGCGCTTCTTCTTCGAAGGAGCAGCATCAGAGGCTTCTGTATTCTTCCTCTTTCTGGCTTCAGCCTCTGCAGCCCTTGTCTTCTTCTGATTTGAAGCGGTTGTGGTGACCTTGGGCTTCGAGCCAGTCATGCTGCTTGGGAAGATAATGCGAGGGGCTCCTTGGCTTCTTCTTTTTCTTTGCAGCCATCCTGGGGTCAATGCCAGGACGGCCAAGTGACTTGCGCTTCTCAGCCTCATTGTAGGCAAGCACACATTTATCAGCCAAATTCTTCACACGCTCGTGAGAGCCTTGAGCTTCTTGACGCTTCTTGAGAAAGGCTTCTTTGAGCTCATGCATCATGACTTTGAAGTTTTTGACATCTTGAACGCTTAGCCTGGGCACATGCTTCTTGAATTGAGCCTTCTCATAATCAATCTTGTTCTTGAGCTCAACGATTCGCTGAGCGGTAGCCAGCTCAGAAGCAATGGCGCCATTGAAGGCGACGCTGAGGCCAATGGGAAGCTGTAAATCTTCAAAGCTGACATTGGGGGTGTCGAACCATTCATCAATGAAATTGTGAATGATTGCCACATCAAAGAGAGGCAAGTTGTTGAAGATTTCTGCTTCTTCCTTGCTCTTTATCAGCTGCTCAAGAGCATCATCAGCAAGATCTTCATCACTTGACAGATCAATGGGATCATCGCACAGAAATAGCGGCAGGAGTCAGGGCTTGATCAGTATGCCTGACAAGTTGCTTTTTCTTCTCTGTCTTCTTGGAGATACGGGTTGATCTTCAGACTGCACACTGGCTTCAGGAGGTGCAGTGGCCAGTGGCTTCGCACGAGAAGCTTTTGGAGGTGCGGATTTAGAAGCCTTTAGCTTCTTTTGCTTCTGTGGCTTCGAGGGAGGAGCTGGGGCTTCATAAAAGTCAGCATCATGATCAGAATGATCTACCTTGGCACCTTGGACCAAGATGTAAGTGATGAGTCCATCAAGGTTGGAGAAGGGGCCAATGACATTTGGTTGTGCATCACGAGAGCCGTCAGCACGAGGAGCAGAGGGACCAGGGTTGAAGTCTAATCCCAATGATTTCTTGTTTTCCTTGGCCGAAGCCTTTGCGTGCTAGTTGCGCTTGAAGAGGGCATCATCACGACACCAGAGTAATGATGTGGGATCGGCACTCTCAGGCTGAGGTCCACGGACCATGCAAGGATAGAAGCTTTGTTCAATAGCTTCAGCTCTGTTCTTGGGTTGAAGGCCTCGATAGAGAATATCGCCCCAAGGACTCTTGATAGCATACTTCTCTGCATATTCCTTGGTCATGAATTTGTACTTGAACCATTCTTCAGCCCAATAGCGTTGAATCCATTGGATTCACGTCTTCCTCTGATGATAATTCTCTTCGGGATCTGTCTTGTAGAGTTCTGCTAAGTCTTCAGGCAGATCTTTGGATGTTCCTTATCTGTGCTTTCTTCCACCCTTCCTTGCAGATTTTTCTGCAGCCATCAACTTCAAACTGAATGGCTTCAATACGTTCAAAGGCTTCAGAGACTTTGGCTTGCTGGTCAAGCAGGAACTGGCTTCAGGAGAATTGATATGATGCTGTAAGTATTCTGCAAATGAATGCAGACTATGAGAACCAAGGGATTCTCCCACGGACATGTACCTGTGACACCAATAGAGATGCGAGGGAAAGGGAAGAGGTCATATGCATTCTCAGAAGATTTTGAACATAAATCAGTTTGAAGACATTGACCTCATGATGCGAAGACATTCACTTATATAGGTGAGTTGGTTCCAGATTTGTACCAATCCGTGAATAAGTACAAGTGAGGAATCAATCTAGACAGGAAATCTGAGTGAATTGACTAGGCAGGATGAGATGCGGACAGAATAGATCTAACATTGAATAAGCTGGAACCACTTTTGGTAAATAAGATGAATCTTGAAGATCAAAAAGGTGGTAAAAATAGAGTTATAATTACCGCAAGAAGAACTGCTAGATGGGAAGAATAGTAGACCGAGCAGTTCAGCCCACAGTGCCCTAACTTGGCGACGGAGGACACCTACGGCGACGGCGGAGAGGACGATGTCCACGGCCGGCGTGAGGACGGCGTCGAAGAAGTCGCAGCAGCTAAGCGCTTCGTCACCGGCGTCGTCAAGAGCTAGCGGTGGCGCTAGGGTTTTGTCGAGGTGGAGAGGTGGAAGAAGGATTTCTTTACCGCAGGGGACAAGTATTTATAAGTAGGTGAGAGACACAGCGCAATTACACTGGTGCCCCTGGCGGTTCACATCTGAGGGGTACGTGGCATGCATGCAACATACTTAGGATTGTCCCACGTTCCCACGCCCGTCAGGCATGTCGGAGAGTTGTTCCGGCTTCTCCGGATTTCAACAATAAAGATAATTCGTTTAAAACAGATTTAATGTTTGTCTCTTTGCCTTCTGCTGACAAGGACGCAGAGAAGACATTCGACAGTTTCAATAGAATGCATATGATTTGGACAGATAGTGTTTGAGATAGAAAGCATAGAGTGGTTAGGGTCCGATCACATTCACTTAGTTCAAAAGATTCAAACTGAAGACATAGCTATAAGTGAATGCTGTTGAGGACAGAACACTAGTATATATATATGCAATCAAATCGTCATAGAGAAAATGAAGATAAATTGAAACTGAAGACAAACCAAATGCGAAGTCATCGCAATATAACGCCATGAGTGAAACACTTCAAACAGATAAAGTTGGTGGTGGCGTTACCCACCGTATAGGAAATATTAGACCCAGACACGGTGCACAATTATCGTGGCGCTCTGAAGTCAAATTCCATGTTAATGTATTCACACTCAGAGTGTAAATCTTCATTGATTGAAGATATACATTACTTTGTGTGTTGCACATCTAGGTCATCAACATGCATAAGTGTTAGGATGTGTGCCTGATCACAGGACATTTGAGGATTCCAAGATATTTAGCTCACACCGTAACTTGCAAAACCTTTTCTCGTCCAAGGGCTTTGTGAAGATATCTGCGAGTTGCCCTTCTGTGTTGACGTGCATGATATCTATATCTTTCTTCATAACATGATCTTTGAGAAAGTGATGACGTATTTCAATGTGCTTTGTCTTCGAGTGCTGGACAGGATTGTTGGCAATCTTGATGGCACTTTCGTTGTCGCAGAAGAGTGGTACTTGTTTCAGGTTGATGCCATAATCCTTGAAAGTTTGCTTCATCCATAGAAGCTGAGCACAACAAGATCCAGCAGCAATGTATTCAGATTCAGCAGTTGAGAGTGATACACAGTTCTGCTTCTTTGAAGACCAATAGACAAGTGATCGAGCAAGAAAATGACATGTGCCTGATGTAGACTTACGATCCACCTTGTCACCGGCATAATCAGCATCCGAGAATCCAACCAAATCAAATTTTGAGCCCTTGGGATACCATAATCCGAGTGTTGGGGTGTAAGCCAAGTATCGAAGAATTCGCTTCACAGCTAAGTGATGCGATTCCTTTGGTGCCGCTTGGAATCGAGCACACATGCAAACACTAAGCATAATATCTGGCCTAGATGCACATAAATAAAGCAAAGAACCAATCATGGAGCGGTATACCTTTTGATCGAACTCTTTACCATTGTCGTCGGGACCAAGATGATGTTTGGCAGGCATTGGTGTCGTGTGGCCTTTGCAGTCTTCCATTCCAAACTTCTTCAGACAATCTTTGAGGTATTTTTCTTGAGATATGAAGATGCCATTGCTTTGCTGGCGAATTTGAAGACCAAGGAAGAACTTCAGCTCACCCATCATGGACATTTGATATTGCTCTTGCATCATGTACCCAAACTCATCACTGTACTTCTGGTTGGTGCAGCCGAAGATTATGTCATCCACATATATTTGGCACACAAACAGTTCATCATCATATGTCTTCATGAAGAGTGTGGGATCGAGGGATCCAGGTTTGAAACCTTTGCTCTTCAGGAAGTCTTTGATCGTATCATACCAGGCACGAGGAGCTTGTTTGAGGCCATACAGTGCTTTGTTTAGCTTGTACACCATATCAGGATGTTTTGGATCTTCAAAGCCAGGTGGTTGTGCGACATATACTTCTTCTTCAATCTTGCCATTGAGAAATGCACTTTTCACATCCATTTGATGCAGCAAGATGTTGTGATGATTAGCATAGGCTAGCAGTATGCGAATAGCTTCAAGCCTAGCAACCGGAGCAAATGTTTCATCGAAGTCAATTCCTTCAACTTGAGTATAACCTTGAGCCACAAGACGTTCTTTGTTTCTGACAACTTGACCATGCTCATCTTGCTTGTTTCGATATATCCATTTAGTTCCAATAATGTTATGCTTGCGAGGGTCAGGTCGCTTGACGAGTTCCCAAACATTATTCAGCTTGAACTGTTGAAGTTCTTCTTGCATGGCTTGAATCAATTCAGGTTCCATAAAGGCTTCAGCAACTTTCTTGGGTTCTGATATTGACACAAATGAAAAGTGCCCACAGAAGTTTGCTAGCTGTGTTGCTCTTGATCGAGTAAGCGGACCCGGTGCATTGATGTTGTCAATTATCTTCTTTATTTGAACCTCATTTGCAACACGGGGATGAACAGGACGAAGATTTTGCTCTGGCTGATCATTGTCATCATTGGGAGGATTGTCTTCGGTCTGAGCATTGTCTTCAGGTTGATTTGGTGCAGAGATGATAAGTTCCTCTTCAGGCTGTGCTTCAGAGGGCATGATTTCACCAGTTCCCATCAACTTGATAGACTCGTTTGAAGGAGCTTCATCTAGTGTACTTGGCAGAAACTCTCTCTGTGAACCATTGGTTTCATCAAACTTCACATCCACAGTTTCAACGATTTTGTAGAGAAAAAGGTTGAAGACTCTGTAGGAGTGTGAATCCTTTCCATAGCCAAGCATGAAGCCTTAGTGAACCTTAGGTGCAAATTTTGACTTGTGATGGGGATCCTTGATCCAGCATCTAGCTCCAAATACTCTGAAGTAACTAAGGTTTGGCTTCTTGCCAGTTAGGAGCTCATAAGATGTTTTGTTCAGAAGCTTATGGATGTAGACACGGTTGATGATGTGACAAGCAGTATCAATAGCTTCGGGCCAGAACTTCCTTGGTGTCTTGTATTCATCTAGCATTGTTCGAGCATCTCAATGAGGGTTCTGTTTTTGCGCTCAACGATGCCATTTTGCTGAGGTGTGTATGGAGCAGAGAATTCATGAGTGATTCCCATTGTATCCAGATACAGATCAAGTCCAGTGTTCTTGAATTCAGTGCCATTGTCACTTCTAATGTGCTTGATCTTCATGCCATAATTGTTCATAGCTCGATTTGCGAAGTGCCTGAAGACATCTTGCACTTTAGTCTTGTAAAGAATTATATGAACCCATGTGTATCTTGAGTAGTCATCAACAATGACGAAGCCATAGAGACAGGCAGTTATTGTGAGGGTGGAGTAGTGAGTAGGTCCAAATAAGTCCATGTGTAACAGCTCGAAGGGTTGAGATGTTGTCATGATTGCCTTCGAGGGGTGCTTTTCCCTTGTCATCTTTCCAGCTTCACAGGCACCACACAGATGATCCTTCTTGAACTTAACATCTTCAATGCCAATGACATGCTTCTTCTTGACAAGTGAGTGCAAATTCCTCATGCCAGCATGCCCCAGCCTTCGATGCCAGAGCCAGCACTCTGAAGCTTTTGTGAGAAGACATACGGAAAGCTGTGGACCTGCTAAGAAATCTACCATGTATAGATCATCTTTTCGATACCCTTCAAAGACTAGAGATTTGTCAGATTCCATTAGTACAAGGCAACGATATTTGCCAAATATCACAATCATGTTCAAGTCACAAAGCATTGAGAGAGACATTAAGTTGAAACCAAGGGATTCAAAAAGCATCACTTTATCCATGTGTTGATCCTTTGAGATTGCAACTCTACCTAGACCCAATACTTTGCTTTTACCAGTGTCAACAAATGTGATTTGACTCTTGTCGGATGGATGTAAGGTTGAGTCCATGAGAAGACTTCGATCACCAGTCATATGATTTGTGCATCCACTGTCCATAATCCATTCTGAAGCTTTTGGTGATGTACCCTACAGTGCAGTTAGGAGGATAGGCTTCACAAGAGTGTTGTGAAGCATAAGCATTTGACACATATAGGGACAGTCACATCACATATCAAAGTTAGGACATAGTATGACTGATAAGTGATTCAGATTTGAAGTATATAGAATGACACTTTCAGCGTGCGTCCTAAGTGAGTTTTAGGTCCCCAGCAATAGTATCGGACGCCATTGATTGCTGGCTGGAGACCACATTCTGCAAAAGAGAGTTAATTCTTCTTCACCACCCACATTTTTAGGGGTGGCTTAGAAGCAATAAGTCTAAGTGCAGCATCTGAGAATTTCGGCTTTGAAACCCTAGCAAATAGCCTTGCTGGAGATGAATGATACTCATGTGAATAAGCAGAAAAGTTCTTAGTTCTACAAACATAGCGGTTTGAAGACACACACTCATATTCATGAGTCTGAGTATGATTTCCCTGCAAAACATTGGTGTTAGGGTGGCTCAAGTGAGTCCTGTGTTCGTAAGTAGCCGTTGGACCATATGATGCCTTTGGTCTGGGGTTTGTCTTCTTCACTGGTGGTGTCATGATGACATTCACTGGAAGATTCTCAAGGCAGCTTTTGGAAACCCAGATCTTCTTCATAGGAGGTCCATTCCTACAGTTAGTACCAATATACCTGGCAAACACTTCACCATTCTGATTTTTGAATAGTTTATAGTTTGCATCAAAGGATTCATCAATGATAATAGGATTAGCACAGGTAAATCCAGATAAAGTGGATGGATCCACTGAAGGTTACTTTGCAGCAACCCATGTGGTTTTGGGATACTGCTCAGGCTTCCAGTAGGAACCATCAGCATTCATTTTCCTCTCGAACCCAACACCCTCTTTCCTAGGGTTTCGGTTCAGAATCTGCTTTTTGAGGACATCGCAGAGTGTCTGAAGGTCCCTTCAAACTTTTGTACATCCCGGTTTCAAGAAATGTCTTCAACCTAGCATTTTCATCAGCAATACTAGTGGTATCCTCCGTAGAGGGGTTAGCAACCACTTCAGTAGGTGAAGACAATGAAACAGCAGCAGTAGTGGAACATTCAGCAACAGATGTAGCGTTATCACGCTCAATGCATTTTAAACATGGTGGTTCAAATCCAACCTGAGCGGAACTGATCTGTTGGGCGCGAAGTGACTCATTCACCTTTTGAAGATCTTCATTAGCCGCTCTCAATTTCTCAAGCTCTTGTTTCCTTTGAAGATAATCATAGGAGAGCCTTTCATAAGTAGTTGAGAGTGATTCATGACGACCTTCAAGTTCTTGGTACTTACAACAACAACAACAACAAAGCCTTTAGTCCCAAGCAAGTTGGGGTAGGCTAGAGGTGAAACCCATAAGATCTCGCAACCAACTCATGGCTCTGGCACATGGATAGCAAGCTTCCATGCACCCCTGTCCATAGCTAGCTCTTCGGTGATACCCCAATCCTTCAGGTCTCTCTTAACGGACTCCTCCCATGTCAAATTCGGTCTACCCCGCCCTCTCTTGACATTCTCCGCATGCTTTAGCCATCCGCTATGCACTGGAGCTTCTGGAGGCCTGTGCTGGATATGCCCAAACCATCTCAGACGATGTTGGACAAGCTTCTCTTCAATTGGTGCTACCCCAACTCTATCTCGTATATCATCATTCCGGACTCGATCCTTCCTCGTGTGGCCACACATCCATCTCAACATACGCATCTCCGCCACACCTAATTGTTGAACATGTCGCCTTTTAGTCGGCCAACACTCAGCGCCATACAACATTGCGGGTCGAACCCCCGTCCTGTAGAGCTTGCCTTTTAGCTTTTGTGGCACTCTCTTGTCACAGAGAATGCCAGAAGCTTGGCGCCACTTCATCCATCTGGCTTTGATCCGATGGTTCACATCTTCATCAATACCCCCATCCTCCTGCAGCATTGACCCCAAATACCGAAAGGTGTCCTTCCGAGGTACCACCTGACCATCAAGGCTAACCTCCTCCTCCTCACACCTAGTAGTACTGAAACCGCACATCATGTACTCGGTTTTAGTCCTACTAAGCCTAAACCCTTTCGATTCCAAGGTTTGTCTCCATAACTCTAACTTACTATTTACCCCCGCCCGACTATCGTCAACTAGCACCACATCATCCGCAAAGAGCATACACCATGGGATATCTCCTTGTATATCCCTTGTGACCTCATCCATCACCAATGCAAAAAGATAAGGGCTCAAAGCTGACCCCTGATGCAGTCCTATCTTAATCGAGAAGTCATCAGTGTCGACATCACTTGTTCGAACACTTGTCACAACATTATCGTACATGTCCTTGATGAGGGTAATGTACTTTGCTGGGACTTTGTGTTTCTCCAAGGCCCACCACATGACATTCCGCGGTATCTTATCATAGGCCTTCTCCAAGTCAATGAACACCATATGCAAGTCCTTATTTTGCTCCCTATATCTCTCCATAAGCTGTCGTACCAAGAAAATGGCTTCCATCATTGACCTCCCAGGCATGAAACCAAACTGGTTTTTGGTCACGCTTGTCATTCTTCTTAAGCGGTGCTCAATGACTCTCTCCCATAGCTTCATTATATGGCTCATCAGCTTAATTCCACGGTAATTAGTACAACTCTGAACATCCCCCTTGTTCTTGAAGATTGGTACTAATATACTCCGTCTCCATTCTTCTGGCATCTTGTTTGCCCGAAAAATGAGATTGAAAAGCCTGGTTAGCCATACTATCTCTATGTCCCCGAGACCTTTCCACACCTCAATGGGGATACAATCCGGGCCCATCGCCTTGCCTCCCTTCATCCTTTTTAAAGCCTCCTTGACCTCAGACTCCTGGATTCGACACACAAAACGCATGCTGGTCTCATCAAAAGAGTCGTCCAGTTCAATGGTAGAGCTTTCATTCTCCGCCTATGTTGTCTCAACATAGCCGGTCCCAAGCCCGGGTAAAGGAGGAGGGTTGTGATAGGCTTGGCAAGCCAACGTAAAAACTCAGCCACTCTTATGGAGATGAAACCCAAAAGATTTTCTTGGTACTTAGCATGAAGATTTTTTATGTCATCAACTAAGGACTGTGAACGTGTCATTTCAGCGTCCAACAGGTCATCGCTTTTGTCTAACAGTTTTTGAGTATGTTCCATAGCCTTTTGTTGTTCAGTTGCAATTTTAGCAAGTGTTTTGTAGCTGGGTTTGGATTCACAATCAAAGTCATCTTCACTTGACGTTTGAAAGTAAGCATCGCAGGATTTTACCTTGGCACCACGTGCCATGAAGCAGTAGGTGGGAGAAGGATCGTCTTCGTCATTAGCTTCAGCGTTGGTGTGGAAGTCATTGTCTTCAGTGTTGAAGATGGACTTGGCGACATAGGTTGTGGCTAGAGCCAGACTTGCAACGCCAGGGTCGGACTGCTCTCCAGATTCCACCTCCGCCTCCTCAGAAGCTGACTCCTCCTCTGAATCCATTTCCTTGCCAACAAAAGCACGAGCCTTGCCAGATGAGCTCTTCTTGTATGAAGAAAACTTGGAAGAAGACTTAGAAGACTTTGAGGATTTCTTATTCTTCTTATCATCAGAATCATATTCCTTGTTCTTCTTCTTCTTCTTCTCATTGTCCCACTGTGAACACTCAGATATGTAGTGACCAGGTTTCTTGCACTTGTGGCAGGTTCTCTTCTTGTGGTCATGGGTGGAAGCTTCATCATTCTTGGAGCTGGATCATGAAGACTTTCTGAAGCCCTTTTTCTTGGTGAACCTCTGAAACTTCTTCACCAGCATGGCAAGTTCCTTTCCAATGTCTTCAGGATCATCAGAACCGCAGTCAGATTCTTCTTCAGATGAGGACACAACTTTTGCCTTCAGAGCTCGAGTTCGGCAATAGTTTGGACCATAGATATCTCTTTTCTCAGAAAGCTGGAACTCATGTGTGTTGAGCCTCTCAAGTATATCAGACGGATTGAGTGTCTTGAAGTCAGGACGTTCTTGTATCATGAGGGCAAGGGTGTCAAAGGAGTTGTCAAGTGATCTCAGCAGTGTCTTGATGATTTCATGCTTGGTGATCTCAGTGGCGCCAAGAGCTTGAAGCTCATTTGTGATGTCAGTCAGACGATCAAACGTGAGTTGGACATTTTCATTGTCGTTTCTCTTGAAGCGATTGAAGAGGTTGCGAAGAACACTGATCCTTTGATCTCTCTGGGTTGAGACGCCTTCATTGACCTTGGATAGCCAGTCCCAGACTAGCTTCGACGTTTATAGAGCACTCATACGGCCATACTGCCCTTTGGTCAGATGACCACAGATGATGTTCTTTGCAGTAGAGTCCAGTTGAATGAACTTCTTGACATCAGTGGGGGTGACACCTTCACCAGTTTTGGGAACGCCGTTCTTGACGACATACCAGAGGTCAACATCAATGGCTTCAAGATGCATGCGCATCTTATTCTTCCAGTAGGGATATTCAGTTCCATCGAACACGGGGCAAGCAGCGGAGACCTTGATTATCCCTGCAGTCGACATAGCTGAAACTCCAGGTGGTTAAACCGAATCACACAGAACAAGGGAGTACCTTGCTCTAATACCAATTGAAAGTGCTAGTATCGACTAGAGGGGGGGTGAATAGGAGATATTTATGAAAGTCTTCAAAACTTGGAAGTTTCGAAGACAAACAACAGAAATAACCTAGTTGATATGCAGCGGAAGTTAAACTACCATAAGCAAGCCATAGTCAAGTATGTAATGATGTGAAAGTACAAGACTAAGAGGAGCTAAGTAGTAGGGATCAGGATGGAAGATAGTATGAAGCCAATCAACAGTAGTAGTCAAACAATGAAGTCAAACAGATAGACATATAGGTAGTGACTTCACGAAGACAAACTTAAGTAAAGAATGGAAGGGATAGAACCAGTTGCTTGTTGAAGACACAGGATTTGTTGGACCAGTTCCAGTTGCTGTGACAACTGTACGTCTGGTTAGGGAGGCTGAGATTTAACTCAGAAGACCGTGTCTTCACCTTATTCCCCTTGAGCTAAGGACACCCAGTCCTCGCCCAATCACTCTGGTAAGTCTTCAAGGGAGACTTCCAAACCTTCACAGACTTCGTTCACCGGCAATCCACAATTACTCTTGGATGCTCAGAACGCGACGCCTAACCGGCTGGAGGATACACAGTCCTCAAGTTTAATAAGTCTTCAGGTCACACAGACAGAAAGACTTCAGTGATGCCTAACACTCTTTGGCTCTCGGTGTTTGGGCTATGTCCTCGCAAGGATTTTTCTCTCTCAAATGCTTCGAGGTGGGTTGCTCTCAAACGACAAAAGCCATATACAAACTTTGAGCAGCCACCAATTAATGTTGTAGGGGGTGGGCTATTTATAGCCACTAGGCAACCCGACCTGATTTGTCCAAAATGACCCTGGGTCACTAAGGAACTAACACGTGTTCCAACAGTCAGATTTCAAACACACGCGGCAACTTTACTTGGGCTACAAGCAAAGCTGACTCATCCAGCTCTGGATAAGGTTTGCTCTCATTTACTTTGCTCGAAGACATAGGATTTGAGTTGAGCATCACATCAGTCACTCTGACTTAGTTCACTTGGACCCCACTTAACAGTACGGTGGTTCCTATGACTCAACAAAGAAGAAAAGGAAACGACGAAACCACATAGTCTTCGCGCTCCATAGTCTTCACGCAATGTCTTCTCATGTCATAGTCTTCGATATGTATATCTTCTCATACCACCATTGTCTACAATGTCTTCATACATTTTTAGGGGTCATCTCCGGTAGGTAAACCGAATCAATGAGGGACACTACCTGCGTTATCCTGCAATTCTCACAAACGCATTAGTCCCTCAACCAACTTTGTCATCAATACTCCAAAACCAACTAGGGGTGGCACTAGATGCACTTACACACCTTTCTAGAGCCGCTACCCCTACCCCGTCGTCCACTGCAAGAAATGGACGTCTCTCATCCACGGCGCTAGACCAGGATACTTTCATCGCCTCCTCTCGCTTCATCGGTGTCGTCGTCCACCTTGTTTTTGCCGCTCCTACGACCGCCTCGTCCACGGCAACAGGATTTATCCCCTGACCCGGTCGTCTGCCGTCTAAAGTCTTCTTCCCCGCCGCCGACAGCCATCGCACCCGCAGCACCCTCAATATATCAGTATAGGCTTACACGGCGTCACAAGAGAGGTGGTACTCTTCCATATGTGCTTAAGTTATTGACGTCACCCGGAAAATAGATCGTAATTTGTTTACTATACTTTTGTTTGTCCGTACCAAATCGTAGTGGCTACTTGAAAGCAAACATTGGTTGCAAAGTAGCTTTGTCCGGTTTGTACCTTCGGATCCGCCATGGCATGGGCACTATACTCGTAAAGTTTATGGTTTCCCCCCTTTATATTCACTACCATCATCGTAGGTGCTTCGTGTCGTGCTAGCACTGCTCCTCAAGACCTCAACCCAAAGCTTACATGTTGAAATACGAATCTGTTATGATGCTCATATCACTAAAACAGAGAACGTTTAATTAGTCACCTAATGTTCCTATATTCGTTTCGAAAAGCATGTGTGCCACCCACTGGTCCAGGTAGTTCCACTTTCCTGATTTTTCTCTTGATGCTTAGGGTTTTCCCCTTTTATATACTCTACTATGATCTGCGTAGGTGCTTTCTGTCGTACTAGCATTACTCCACCCTTCAAGCTAAACAACACAACACTCAGAATTCGAAAGCTTAGTTGTTCAAATATGATTGTGATATGATATTGATATTAGTTAACCGACACATTTAATTGGTTAGCTAAAGGTCCCACTTGAGTTTCCAAATGCATGTCGTGACATATAGAGAGACAGCATAATTGCATTTCTTTGTCACTTGTTGACTGTAGTTTCTTGTCCATACTAAATCTTAGTTGTTATTTCAAAGAAAACATCGGTTGCTAACTACCCTTTGCGTGGTTTGCAGCTTTAGATCTGCCATCCCACTGCCACGGTCAACACTGTACTCATCATGCTTATGGTTTCCCCATTTTATGATGACCACAATCAGCCTACGTGGTTCGTGTCGTAATAGCACTGCTCCACCCATCGAGCTAAACAAGCTTAGTTGTACAAATTCATATATGATATTATGCTGATATTAGTAAAACTGAGAGATGTTGAATTGGTTAGCTAAATGTTCCTACTTTAGTTTCGAAATGCATGTGAGCCACATATGGATAGACCGGAAAGAATAGTATTTCTCTGTGCGCTCTGGTTCATCATGGGTGCGCAATCGACATTGTATTGAAAGACTTGTAATATCTTCAATCTGCTTGCTCTTCTGCTCTTCTTTAAGATGATCCTCTTCTCTTGCAGTCGACTGGTCAGGTCGAATTGTTCTCCCTTAGTATATTTTGAATTTGTCAGGTCAGGTCGACTTGTTATTCTTTACTATATGTTGAAGTTGTCATCTGTGAAGTGTCATCACTTCTGGAGCTCTCATATTTTGAGTAGTAGGCCACATTATATTAATGCACACACCAAATTATAGCATGCATTACATCTCTTAAAAGGATTGCAGAGATAGCACAAAGGGGTTTACAGGGAGGCAGTATTGGATTACAATCACTTCTGCATTACAAAGAAAATCTCACTTGTTTTTATGTTTTCATGCATGTCAGATATTGAACATTATCAAAATGAATATGAGAATGGGCGCACGAGAGGAATATTGCGGAACAATCCACTGGCTAACAAGCTTGGCATGGTGGAGGATGGCCTATCTTATTCACCCATCAAGGTGCTTGCTCTAACTTTGCAAAGTTGTATTGGTCGCACATATTTTGCATCTGACCTCTTGCATTACTTCTACTTTGTTACACAATCTTCTTAGTTTAAGCATCATATATGAGTATATGCCATACCTATCCATTTTTTGTACCTATTCCATGTGTCGTCACACTATGATTTTCCAGTCAAATGTTGTCCTTTCGTAATAGATGTCCAAAAGGAAGAGGGTGAGTGCAGATCCTCAAGGAGTACAAACTAGGTATTTGGAAAAGGTAGTGATACCTGTTAAATCAGATAGATCAGCAGCCACAGAAAACACAGGCCCAACTATACCACACTTTACCCCTACTCCAGTGGCCAAACCCCTATTAGAACTGCTGAGAGCCCAGCGTTAGGTATTGTCTATGATATCAATTCAAATTTGAACTCCTAAATTTCTGCATGTGCCTTACCTTCTCTCTTGTATGAAAACTAATTTCAGATGAATCTCCTTGCTCAAAGGATCATACGATCTCACAACAATACTGGGCTCTTCATTGCTCTTGTCAGTACCTCTCTCCCTTTTGCCTTGTAACGTTGTACTTAATTAATTGCTATTTCATTATGTATCATCAGTCTGCACCTGAGCTTCATTATCCTCTGTTTCTTCCAATATTATTTGATCTATATTTACTATTTGCAAAATGTAGAATAATGGCAACGCTTATAAAGAATTTTCTTTGGGGAATTTACTGAATTATCCTTCCATCAACATGGAGAAGGGCTTTATCCAGCCCGTGTTAACATGTAATGTAAGTTCATCCTTCTCAAGCCTTCAAACTTTGTTCTAGTATAGATTTGGATAGGTATCATTTCCTCCACTACTGTTTGCTTTGCTGTTTACATCTGATTGGATGTTTGCAACAACTACAAGTTTCAAATTATAGTTGTAAAAACATCTTCCTTATGCAGAATAGATCCATTTATTTGCTTATATAATTGTGAAACCTATTACATGTCTCCTTGTTTCTCTTTCAGGGTCATATCTCTTATGCCAGGCAGAACTTTAGGGAAGATAGTGAGCCAAACAATCTTGAGGACAGCGAGATGACCCCAAGGTCCTGCCTTGATGAAGACAGTGAGTTGAAGCTACTTGATACGTCTCCAACGTATCTATAATTTTTGATTGTTCCATGCTATTATATTACCCGTTTTGGATGTTTATGGGCTTTACTTTACACATGTATATCATTTTGGGACTAACCTACTAACCGGAGGCCCATCCCGTATTGCTATTTTTTTTTTGCCTATTTCAGTATTTCGAAGAAAAGGAATATCAAATGGAGTCCAAACGGAATGAAACCTTTGGGAGCCTGATTTTTGGAACGAACATTGTCGAGGTGGGCGCATGGCAGATGCCGAGGGATGGGTAAAGAGAGGACGAGGCTCGAGGGCACTGGTGGGCTCCAGAGGCGAGGTTGGCATGAGCGGGCGCGGGATGCTGGACATACCCAGGTTCAGGGCTCTCCGGAGAGATAACACCCCTAGTCCTGTAGAGTGTAGTTTGATGTGTGATAGTACAATGTTGCTCCTGGAGCTGTATGGGGGAGGAAGGAGGCTGGCCGAGGCTTATGCTGCCCCTTCTCTCTGGTGTTGCTGTCTTGGTGGCTAGTTCTGTGCTTACTGGCCTTTCTCCCGTTACATTCCCGAATACGTGGGGGCTCCTAGGGGGTTTATAGACCAAACCCCCTGGAGTACAATGGTAATGTTACAAGTCGGTGGGTTCGGGTAGTCGGTGTCTGGGGACCCAGGCTGGGACCCGCTGAGGGCTTGTGGTTCACCGGGTTCTCCTAGGTGCGGGCCCCGCGTGCCTGGGGGACTGTGCACCGTCTTGTCGATCGTCAGGGCATGGCCGAGTCGAGTCGTGTACAGTGGCTCTCCATCAGGTTGCCGCTTGCTGTCGTAAGCGGTGAGGGCGGGGGCACTGTAGCCACGCCAGCCCTGGTCAGCGGGCCGGTGAGGGGCACTATTGCCACGCTCTGGCTAACCAGAGGCATGGGCGGGGCACTGTTGCCTTGGTCATCGTTGATTGAAGACTCGTCCCATCGTACAGCCTGGATGGGACAGGAGCTGACCCGTGGCTGGATTGCGGAGCACGCCACCGGTGGAGCTGGCTTGTCGAGGAAGCTTTAGTTGTGCTGGGTTCGGCTGTCTTGCGCTAGTTGTTGAGGCCGAGTCGACGCATCTTTTCGGGTTGGAGAGTTCGGCCGGGTTGCGGGGCTTGGCCGGGTCGAGCGATCCGGCCAAGCGCATGCCGACTTGAGGGGCGGTTCCAGCCCCGTTGTTTTTTAAAAGGATCCGGGTTCCGTTGCCTGCCCGGGGTTCATCCACCTAACAGTAGTCGCTGAAGCTGTGAAGGTCCACCATCTTCGGATGAGTGGGCCTTCGCAGTTTCTCCCTTAAGCAAGGAGGATTCTGCGAGTGCCGGGTCTGGCAACACCCACCGTGGGCCGGTTTTCTCGGAAAGCGGATCGCGGCATCCCGGCCATGGCGGGAACCGAGGAGTCCGTTGAATCTTGGGGCAATCCCTCGGGATTCGCGCGGGTGCCACGTGGTACCCGGAAGTCGGAGGGGCCTGACAGGCCACGTGCGTGACGGGACTGGGCGACGGACTGGGGCCCACCGCCGCGCGCCTTTGGCCCACATGCGCAGATTAAATTGCGGCGTCCTGGGGCCGGTTCCTCTTCCTCGGGCAGTTACTGCACGTGTACATGCACACTTATTGTGGGGTAGTGGAACGGGCGCGTGCAGACGATCCCACTCCCCCACGTTCAAATCGAGGGCTATAACTCGGGGGTAGGGGCGGCAGACATCATTCTCGCTCGCGCCCTTCTGTCCCTTTGCGCTTGCTCTGCTCTTTGCAACCGACGCACTGGGGCGCCCGCTGCTCCCAGCAGAACTCCTCCGTCGTCCATCTTCTTTCTTCTTCCTTCGATCATGGCGCTGCAGTCGGGCTCTTAGGTGGGTTTGAATGTCACCACCGAGGACATCGACCATCTTCGGGCGTCGCGGCGTCTGCCACGGGAGACGGATTTTGCCGTCCGCCTGCCGCGCGGTGAGCAGAGGCCGCTGCCCGAGGAGCAGGAGCGCGTGGTCTTCCTCACGCTCTTCGAGTGTGGATTTGGGCTGCCGGTGAGCACCGTCTTTCGCACATTCCTGGAGTTCTTTGGGCTCCAGCCGCATCATCTCGGCACCAGCGCCATCGTCCAGCTCTCCGGCTTCGTCACCCTCTGCGAGGGGTACCTAGGGATCGAGCCCACGATCGACCTCTGGGCGCGCTTCTTCTTCCTGAAGCAGCAGGGCCTGTCGGCCAGAGAGTTTGCTGACTGCGGCGCTGCCGTCATCTCGAAGCGGTCGGGGGCGAACTTCCCCAAGATCCCACTAGAGGATTCTGCCTAGAAATGGCAGAACTCCTTCTTCTACGTCTGCAACTTGGGTGTGGACCGCATCAATCTTCCAGTCTTCGCCATCGCGCCGCCACGGGCGAAGACGAACTGGGGCTACTCGCCCAGGCGCTCGTCGCAGGAGATTCTCAATCTCTATGAGCGGGTGATGGTGATGAGGACGCGGGAGGGGCTCACCGGCAACGACCTCATCGCCGCGTTCATCATGCGACGGGTCCTCCCGCTGCAGAGGCGCTCCTGCCTCATTGGCGAGAAGGCCGGCCTTCAAGACCCCAACCGCATGGGGTCGACGCGGCTGACAGTGGAGCAGATCGCGCACCGCGTGAACGACATCTCCAAGGCCAACCTTGGAGAGGGTTGGCGGTTCGGCAAAGTGTTGTACAGCGAGTCGAACCCGGCGCCCCAGGTGAGTGTCTAGTTGCCTTACTTTACTGTTGTGCACCTTCTCGTCCGTCCTGACGTGATGCGGGAGGTGCTCCTGAAGGCAATCCGGCATCCTTACGCCTGGGCTCCATCGCAGGTGGCGCCAGTGGTGCCAGAGGAGCCCGCGGCCCAAGATGGGGAGGAGGAGGCCGAGGCCGATGCCGGCGCAGGGCTCGTGTGGGTAAGTCCTGTATTTCTCTTCGTGTGTCTTGAGTTGCTGACCGTGGCATGGTACGGGCGACGCAGACGCCATTTGTTGGTGTAGTGGCATTGGGCAGGGGAGACGGGGAGGCGGGCGGAGCCGGGTCTTCGCGTGGGGCGGCGCCGAGCCGCCCACACGGGAAGGACAACATCGCGCCACGACCCCGGGCCTCGAAGCGCACAGCGGACCCGGCCGAGGCCGGGAGGCCGGCCAAGACGAAGCGCGGCGGCGGGCACGGGAGGCCAACCCCGGTCCTGGTCTTGTCGTGGTAAGCTTCATCTCCCGTACGCATCCGGATTGTCGAGCTAGCCTTATTTCTTTTTGCTCATTCTATCTTCTTCTTCAGGTCGCCAATCGCACTGGCAAGGGCGGCGGTGGCCGCCGCGGCCGCCGAAGGGACCGCATTCCGCAGGAGCTGGTCCAACCTCGCCGACCAGGCCGAGATGGATGGACGGCTGACTCGGACCTCGGCCTGGACCCAAACAGCGCCCGAGGGCTTGGCCTGGCGGGACAGGAACAGGGCCGAGGCAGAGCTGGAGGCGGCGTCGGTCCGGGCTTGGACCGACGCGGTGGCGGCATGGGCGTGAGCCGGCATGGATCCGGCCTGGCGCGAGATGTCGGAGGGCATGATGGTGGCGGCGACGGTCTTCGAGCCGTTGTTTGTGAGGGAGCGCGGCCATGAAGGCCATGCTGAGGTGGTGATCCTCGATCGGGAGGTCGTGGACGTGGAGGATGATACCCCACCGCGGGTTGACGTTGTTGAGCGAGCGGGGGCTGATGGTGGTGGAGGCGGCGCCGTCTTGGAGGAGGCGCTGCGGGCAGCGGTGCCGGAGGCGGTGGCGGTGTTGGAGGAGGCACCATGGGTGGCGGTGCCGGAGGCCACCCCGGCAGCTGGGCCGGTCGTGGCACAGCAGGCCGTCTCGGTGTCCGGACCGGAGGCGGTGACACAGGGCGTCCTGGCATCCGGGTCATCGACGACGTTGGAGGAGGTGCTGGCCACGTCGGGAGCGGCCAGCGAGGAGCACGCCCTGGTGCCCCGGCAGGGGGGACGCCGGGTCACCGCGCCACAGCCGGGGTGGAGCGGGGGCGCCGTGGTCTTCGGGCCTCCGACCCAGGAGGAGGCGGCACTGGACGCCGTTAGCCACCGCCTGCGCGGCCGGACGGACCGGCTCGAGGCCTTCACCCAGGCCGAGGTGGAGCGGATGCGCGACCTGGAGCGCGCCATTCTGGTAAGCCTTTTGTTTTTCGCAATTTCTTCTTTGTGGGGGCGCGCCAGCGCACCCACTGGGTGTAGCCCCCGAGGTTCGGGCCAACTACGTAGTAGTTGGGTCGAATCTTTAGAGCATTGTCCTTGTTCTGATATGTTTCGTTTTTTGTGGCAGGAGCCTTCCGTGAGA
This sequence comes from Triticum timopheevii, assembly GCA_963921465.1. Taxonomy (NCBI): domain Eukaryota; kingdom Viridiplantae; phylum Streptophyta; class Magnoliopsida; order Poales; family Poaceae; genus Triticum; species Triticum timopheevii. The sequence continues at coordinate 105,417,612 of OY997272.1, read as the reverse complement.
CGCGGCGGCTAGCGGAGGAAGCCGTCCGCTTTCAGTGTGACCCGACCAGAGTCGTTGGATCCGAAACGGACCCGCGGGTGGTGTGGACCTTCCCGGAAATCATCGCCGCCGCTGAGGCCCGCCTGCGGGTCTTGGGGACACAGATGAAGCGGCTGTCCCAGGCCGGCACTGCGATGACGACGGCCCTTTGGCTGGACTCCGTCGAGCCGAGAAGCTTCACACACCTCGCGCGTTGGTTGGAGATGGGGCCGGACCAGCTTCACGAGTTACGCGTCTCCGCCGCTCGTGCCGGTGCTGAGATGGCGCTCTGGTTCGCGCTGTCTTGGCATCCGGACCTGTAGCTGGACGCGCTGATGGGCCAGCGGGCCGGCTCGGAGCAGCTCTTGCAGGAGCAAGCCGGCCAGATTGCCTCCCGGGCCAGCTACATCGCCGAGTTCTCCTTCCACGACGAGTTCCACCCAGAGCGGACGGAAGACGGCAGGGTCGTGGACGGCGACAACTACGGCTTGCTTCTCCAAGATCCAAAGGAGAGCTCCAAGGAGACGGGCGTCTCCCATGATGGGGATGCCGTGGAGGACACCGGTGCCTCGCTGGACCCAGAGGCCGCCAGGGGAGAGGCGTCGACGTCACGACGCTGGGCTGGAGATGCCTGAGATATTCTAAGTAGAATTTGTTAAGTAGCAAGTGTCGTGGTTCTAAGTCTGACAGTAGAATAGGAGGGTATGAATGAAGAGGCAAGATCCTAGCTATGGAGTAGTTGTATACGCAAGATGTTTACGAGTTCAGGCCCTTCTCGGAGGAAGTAACAGCCCTACGTCTCGGAGCCCGGAGGCGGTCGACTGGATTATTTGTGTATGAGTTACAGGGGTGCGAACCCTTTACACTGAGGAGGGGGTGTCTTATATAGAGTCCGCCCGACCCCTCCGGCCCTCAGTTACGGAGGGTTTAAAGTACATTAAGATCGGGCGTTACTGGTAATGCCACAAATAAAGTGCTATGATGACCATAAAAGCTACTTAATGACAGACCATTTGCGTGTAGAACGACTTTAGGTCTAATGACAGTCAAGTGGTTGGCTTCATGGTCGAGTGTCATCGAGTCCGTCGAGTGGAACCCTTCCGGGTCGACTGAAAGGTGGTTTCTTCTAGAGATGTCCTTGGGGAGGGTATATTGGATAGGTCCATGACCCTACCCTAGGTACATGGCTTCATCATTAGCCCCCGAATGGATCGAGGTTTGAGTGGGGAAGGAGTTGAACACACTTCCGACCCATTTTCGTGCTACGAGTATGTCTTGTTCTGGATCAATGAACTTAGGTGACGGCACCAACTTCTTTTTCAGTTGCCTTGATCCATTCTTTGTATTCGTCGAGTGAATTTCTTTACTTGGAGAACTCCGAACGACAGGGCGGAGGAAATCTTCCGTCTGACGAGTTGCTCTGCGGCCTGCGGATTTAGCGGGATTCAAATTTCGGGAAGCGCGCGGGGCGGAGGAGGCCGCAGTAATCGGACGGGATAAGGCAGGGACTCCTCGATCTCCACGACACCTTTTTCGCCACGTATCACGCGCGCAACTGTTGCGGGATTTGACAGGATCGCCCGGGCCTACAAGTCAGACACTCGGAAGTAACCTCATATAAGGCCCCGGACGGGGGTTTTTGAATAGTGCGCTCTCATTTCCTCCTCTCTTCCTCAAACTTATCTGCCGCATTCGCTTCCATCTCAGTGCCGCCGCTCTGTGCGCGTCTTGCCGGCAATGATGGTGAAAGAGAAGACGGCGGCCCTGGAGCGGGCTAAGAAGGCGACGGCGAAGGCGAAGGGAAGGACGACCAGTCGGGGCGGATCTTCATCGAGGGCCGGCCTGCCGCAGGGCTGGATCCAGGGCGACTGGATCCGCTTGACGATTCGTCAAGAAGATCTTGACGACTTGGCCAATGGAGGACTGATTTGCCATGGATCGGTGCGGCTCCCGGGGAAGGAGTCTGAGCCGCAGCCTCAGGAGGGTGAGGTCGTTCTCTTGGCCACCCATGTCGACCGTGGGTTTTCTTTGCCGCCTCACCCTTTCTTTCAGGGATTTCTGAATTTCTATGTGGCGCAACTCCACCACTTCACACCCAACACCATCATGTACCTCGCTGCTTTGTGTCTTTGTGCGAGAATTTCTTGGGTTGTTGGCCTCATTGGGGTCTTTTCAAGCACATTTTCACCTGTCGCTCCCAGACGATGAAAAAGGCCAATCCTACCCGACTCGGTCCATGGATTCAGATGTGTGGGGGTCTTGGGGTTCAAATGAGGGAACACAAGTGATTCAGATGTGTGGGGGTCTTGGGGTTCAAATGAGGGGCAAAAGTTCTTTTCCGGCCATGATCCTACCCGACTCGGTCCGTGGATGGCAGTCGACCTAGTTTTACTGCAAAGACCAGCCGATGCCAGGGCAGTCGACTGGACTCCCTCCTTTTTCCATGGACCGAGTGAGGAAGCCTTCCTCTTTGAAGGTGATCCCAGAAGAGAAGGTGTAGGTTAAGGTGCTGGTCGAACGTGTTGTCCAGCTTATCCGTGGCGGGGTGACAGGCATGGACCTCTTGGAGGTCTTCCTCCGACGACGCATCTAGCCACTTCAAGCTCAAGACCATCCGATGTGGTTGTATTCTGGCACTGAGGACACCACTCGGATTCACCCGGAGGAGGTCGAGGAAGCCACGCTGGAGAGGTGGCTGACGTCCATCACAGGGAACAAAGACAACCTGTAGGACCTTGAAGTATGTCTAGTGGGGGGGTGATTAGACTACTTGACCAATAAAAACTTAACCTTTTCCCAATTTTAGAGTTTGGCAGTTTTTAGCTACTTTAGGACAAGTCAAGCAATCATCACACAATTCAAGCAAGCGTGCAAAGAGTGTATAGGCAGCGGAAATTAAAGCATGCAACTTGCAAGAAAGTAAAGGGAAGGGTTTGGAGGATTCAAACGCAATTGGAGACACGGATGTTTTTGGCATGGTTCCGATAGGTGGTGTTATCGTACATCCACGTTGATGGAGACTTCAACCCACGAAGGGTAATGGCTGCGCGAGTCCATGGAGGGCTCCACCCACGAAGGGTCCACGAAGAAGCAACCTTGTCTATCCCACCATGGCCGTCGCCCACGAAGGACTTGCCTCACTAGCGGTAGATCTTCATGAAGTAGGCGATCTCCTTGCCCTTACAAACTCCTTGGTTCAACTCCACAATCTTGTCGGAGGCTCCCAAGTGACACCTAGCCAATCTAGGAGACACCACTCTCCAAGAAGTAACAAATGGTGCGTTGATGATGAACTCCTTGCTCTTGTGCTTCAAATGATAGTCTCCCCAACACTCAACTCTCTCTCATAGGATTTGGATATGGTGGAAAGAGGGTTTGAGTGGAAAGCAACTTGGGAAGGCTAGAGATCAAGATTCATATGGTAGGAATGGAATATCTTGACCTCAACACATGAGTAGGTGGTTCTTTCTCAGAAATGGTAAGTTGGAAGTGTAGGTTCGTTCTGATGGCTCTCTTCATGAATGAAGAGGAGGTGGAGGGGTATATATAGCCTCCACACAAAATCTAACCGTTACACACAATTTACCAAACTCGGTGGGACCGAATCGTTAAACTTGGTCAGACCGATTTAGTAAATCTAGTGACCGTTAGTGATTTTCGGTGGGACCGACATGCAACTCGGTAGGACCGATATGGTTAGGGTTAGGGCATAACGTAATCTCGGTGAGACCGGTTACACAAACTCGGTGAGACCGATTTGGTAATAAGCTTTCCAGAGAGTTGGTCAGGTAAACTCGGTGGGAGCGATTTGCTCTTTTTGGTTAGACCGAAATGTTACAAAAAGGAAACAGAGAGTTTACATTGCAATCTCGGTGAGACCGATCTCTCACTTCGGTTAGACCGAAACGTTACGAAGGGAAACAGAGAGATTGCAATCCCATCTCGGTGAGACCGAGATCCCTATCGGTAAGACCGATTTGCTTAGGGTTTGTGGCAGTGGCTATGACTTTTGGAATCGGTGGCGCCGGATAGGAAGAATCGGTGTGACCGATTTTGGCTTTGGGTTTAGGTCATTTGTGGATGTGGGAAAGTAGTTGAGCGTTTTGGAGCATATCACTAAGCACATGAAGCAAGAGGCTCATTAAGCAACACCTCATCCCTCCTTCATAGTATTGGCTTTTCTTATAGACTCAATGTGATCTTGGATCACTAAAATGTAAAATGAAGAGTCTTGAGCTTTTGAGCTTGAGCCAATCCTTTGTCCTTAGTATTTTGAGGGATCCACTTTCATCATCCATGCCATGCCATTCATTGAGCTTTCCTGAAATAATAGTCTTGGAACAGCATTAGCCCAATGAGCTATATGTTGTTATGAATTACCAAAACCACCTAGGGATAGTTGCACTTTCAATCTCCCCCTTTTTGGTAATTGATGACAACATATATATCAAAGCTTCGACAAATGATAATAAAGTTAAATAACATCGTCACTTTGAGAAGTATGTGATAAGCAAGAGCTCCCCCTAAATTTGTGCATAGTTTTAGATTTGCTTTGGACTGCAAATGCACAATGAATTAGGCTCATGGGTTACTCTTCCATGTCACATACATCTTGGTGGAGCGCTCAAAATAATAAACAATGAATACATGCACTCATCACCAAGCATAGTGAGTGATCACATAAGATAGATAGGATAATATCAAGCATGCATAACTGTAGCTTATGATCAAACACATGATCATCAATGTCTCACAAGCATGGTATCTCAACCAAAAGCAAACAAAGATTAAAAAAACCAAATAAAGCAAGAGAGAACAAAAGCAACACACTCTCTCTCTCTCGAAGCCTATGATCTATACATTTTTCTCCCCCTTTGGCAACAAGTTACCAAAAAGTTCATAGAAAATGCATAGTGCTAGATCGACTCTCAGGCTTGATCTGCTGGTGGTGGTGTAGAGATGGCTCCTTGGACGAAGGCTTCGGTTGAAGTGGATGGAGCTGGAGGAGTTAGTGCTGGAGCTGGTTGCACTGGAACTGTAGGGGCAGTGGCTGGTGCTGAAGTTGTTGCTCTTGTGTATGTCACTGGCACTGCAACTGACCTCTGGGCTCTGGGCACTCTAGCAAACACATTGGTGGTAGTCTTGCCCTTCCTCTCCTGCATGTCATCCTGCAGCTGCTCCACAACTGACTAAATCTCAGTTACATTGACATCTAGATCATAGAATTTTTGTTCCATGATTCTTTCCAGGCTCTCCTGGTTTTGAGTTAGGGTGGCCAACCCCTTCTCAATCCTCAGAGATGATGCTATCAAGTAACCAAGCTCCTCCTGTTTGGTTTTCAAGAAATATTCAGATGCCTCCTCTTGAGTTGGCATCTTGGCAGCCTTCTCCCTCTTTGCCTTCTCCTTCTTTTCCTGAGCTTGAACTGATTGTGGACGATCTTCATTCATGACAACCTCATTGTCCTCAAAGTCTGGATAAAGTGGAAAGTGTTCCTTATCCAACTGATATTTTCCTGTGCCCATCTTTGAGTTTATCAAATCTTGAATCTAAGGTTCATATCCATGGCTCCTCTTCTGATCTGCTGCAGTCCTCTTGATTGTTTCAATGATCAGGCTCATGACTTTGAACTTTTGTGGCACATCAAACACATGCAACATGTTGATGGCATGCCCTCTGATCATGTTATGGTCACCAACCTTGGGCAACAAAGTGTGCCTCAGAATCCAATTAATGGTTGGAAACCCTGACAGCAGAAAGTGAACTGATCCAAACTTGTGAGTCTGTAATGCCTTGTCTGGAATTTCCTTGTACATGTGAGCCATTGAATTGTGACCCAACTTCTTCTTTGCATAAATGTCTAGGTCATCCTCTTTCTCCTTGGGGGCATTGATCAGACTTGCCCATTCTTCAATAGTGGACTAGTACCTTGTACCTTCAGACATCAAAACTATTCGTCCATCTGGGTAAAAGTGTGCTGTGGAGTGGAACTGCATGATAAGCTCATCATTCCAGTCGGTGAACTTCTGTCCAACAAACTCTGCAACTCCACAAGCAACAAAGCTGTCTTGCACTCTAGGAGAGTGTTGTTCATTTTCCTTGATGAATTTCCAGTCAACCCACCTCAAGTTACAGACTATGGGCTTCTTGTCCAACAAAATTGTCTCATAGAAGTCATGTTGTTCCTTTGTATGGAACCTGTAGTCAATAGCAGTTCTTCTCCTTGTGGCATATGGATCTTCCATCCTCCACAGTCTAAGCCCTGAATCCTTCCTGATTCTCATGTCCTCAGCCACAGGATGGGCATCATTGTGGTCTGGTATCTTGGGCTTGAGCTTTCTTAGGACTTGACCTTCTTCATCTTCTTCTTCAGCAACATTTGGCACTGGGGCCTTGTTTTTCTCAGCAGCTGGAATATTCCTGGTATTCCTCTTTGGTGCAGACTTGACCTTGGGGGCAGCTTTGGGTGCTTCCTTGGGCTTGGATGTTGCAGCCCCTGATCTGATTGCATCTCCCATAAGCTTAGCTGCCTTTGGAGCTGGTGCAGCATCCTCTTCCTCTTCCATCATGGAAGGTTGACCAACAACTCTGGCCATGGTCTTCTTGACCCTTTCCTTCCTCTTCTTCCCTTCATCAGCTGGCTCTTTGGGATCAGGCTTTTCAGGTATTTGAGTTGACCCTCTGACCTTCAGCATAGGTGTCCTCTTGGCAGGGACCTTCCTATTAAGTCCAGGCTTAGTGGTCTTGGCTGAGCCATACTCCTTTTGAGCACTACCTTCTTGGAAGTAGCCTCATCCTCTTCAGCTCTATAATCCTCATCTTCAGAGTCTGATGTTCTCTTCTTCCTTTGCCTAGTTGCAGCCTTAGGCAAATTGCTAGGAGTACTTCTGCTCCCTTCATCTGAAGTGCTGGAGGGACTAGTGCCCTGACTCATGTCAATCTGCTCTTCTGACCTATTCTGGCTATCACTTTGATCAGACATACTACAAAAGCTGACCGCTGACCCTGTGAAGAGTTATAGATGAGATAGAAAAGATGAGCATCACAAAATGCAAAGATTTTTGCAAAAGAATGACTCAAAAGTTCAGTTTTAGTTTTCCACAAAAAACATTTCGGATCCACCATTTTTCAAACTCGGTGATACCGAAGCAGTTTTGGAACCTAAACTGATGATCTCGGTTGGACCGAGTTTCAGTTCGGTGGCACCGAGACTGCTAGGGTTTCACAGAATCCTCAAATCGGTGGCACCGATTAGTAATTCTCGGTCAGACCGAGAGTCACTAGTGCAATGGCATAAGCCAAATCGGTGAGACCGAGTTTTTCAACTCGGTGGGTCCGAGATGGTTTCGGCGGAAACCTAACCCTAAAAATTTGAATCACATCTAATCTATGAACTACTTTGGCTGGATAGAAGAGTTTCAATCATGGCAAGAATAAATATGAAAACAATGTGCCAGGAATCAGACGTGGATAGCACAAAGATTAAGTCCATACCCTAAATTGGCGGTGGACTTGCTACGGCAGCAACGGCGGGGACGAAATCCATTGACGGCGGCGGAGACTAGTGACAGGAGGCTGCTGGCGAAGAGGAGACAATCCGGAGACCACGATGGCAGAGCGAGCTGTTGCGCGGGTGAAGAGTTTCGGAGAAATTTCCAAAATTTTGCCCGTGGCTATATATATAGCCCGACCCTGTCGGTGTGACCGAGTGGAACAACTCGGTGGCACCGAGATGCATAACTGTGTTCAGTTATAGCAAATCGGTGAGACCAAAAGGTTCAAATCAGTTGCACCGAGATTGAAAACTCAGATCATCTTGATGATCTCGGTAGGACCGAAATGGACGAATCGGTCAGACTGAGAATCAATAAGAGGTTTTGGAAGTTTAAGACTATGACGAATCGGGGACTCCGAGTGCTCCTCACACAGAGTGGTTCGAATCTGACTTGATCAAATTTTGTGATGTAGCATGAATAGAGTTTGAGACGAGAAAAGCATAGATAGCTAAAGAAGGTTCTTAGGCATTCTTGTCCATCCACTTGGCACAAAGAAAAGAAACCGAACAAACAAAACAACAAGTGGATGTCCTTGAATCAGTAAAATATGCACCAACATGCTCACACAATAAGATGGCAATTGAAATATGTGGCAAAGCATGCACAACCAATTTTAGCATCTATCAAGCATTTGGCGATGACTAGGTCATCTATATATGAGTATATTGACTTAGGAGTCAAATGACTACATTTGATCATAGGTCATACTCATCGTTTAAGCTCAAGTGGGGTTACCACTTTTACATAATGCATTGATGTGTTCACACCATTAGAGTTGCTTTGACTCAATTCTTAGAGTTAAGCTCCCCCTAGATGTGAGATCCCCCCTTAGAGGGATGAACTAACCTTGGGTTTTGTCGATGATGACTTCATGTAGGTGTTGAAGATGTAGATGCTCAATATTGATGTAGATCATTTGGAGCAATCCTTTGGAGTGAGTTGCACTTTCAACTTGCCTACAAGGGTTAGTCCCACAAGGAACAAACAAGAATATCCATAGACATAGAGTGATGCACACACAAGATGATGTCCATGAAAACTTTAGGTTACCTTGTCCCTTGCCTTACCAACATGAGGGTTTGTGACTCCTTGAACTAGTGCAAGATGTGGAAGTTGATTGCACTTGTTCTTGCCAAAATGATATGAGTGAAGAATGTTGGCGGAGCACTAGTAGAAAAAGGGTCAAACGTGAAGCACATTAGTGCCGGTTTCTATTAGAGCCGGCACAAATGTATACATTAGTGCCGGTTCAAACGGCTAGCCGGGCCGCTCTCATTAGTACCGGTTCGTGGCTAACCTTTAGCACCGGTTCGTGCCATGATCCGGTACTAATGAGGGTGGTGGCAGGATGTTGTCAGTCTGGGCCCCCTCTAGCACCTTTAGTACTGGTTCGTGCCACGAACCTGTTGGAAATATGCCCTAGAGGCAATAATAAAAGTATTATTATATTTCCTTGTTCATGATAATTGTCTTTTATTCATGTTATAACTGTATTATCCGGAAATCGTAATACACGTGTGAATACATAGACCACAATATGTCCCTAGTGAGCCTCTAGTTGACTAGCTCGTTGTGATCAACAGATAGTCATGGTTTCCTGGCTATGGACATTGGATGTCGTTGATAACGGGATCACATCATTAGGAGAATGATGTGATGGACAAAACCCAATCCTAAGCCTAGCACTAAGATCGTGTAGTTCGTTTGCTAGAGCTTTTCCAATGTCAAGTATCTCTTCCTTAGACCATGAGATTGTGCAACTCCCGGATACCGTAGGAATGCTTTGGGTGTACCAAACGTCACAACGTAACTGGGTGGCTATAAAGGTGCATTACAGGTATCTCCGAAAGTATCTGTTGGGTTGGCACGAATCGAGACTGGGATTTGTCACTCCGTGTAAACGGAGAGGTATCTCTGGGCCCACTCGGTAGGACATCATCATATGCGCAATGTGACCAAGGAGTTGATCACAGGATGATGTGTTACGGAACGAGTAAAGAGACTTGCCGGTAACGAGATTGAACAAGGTATAAGGATACCGACGATCGAATCTCGGGCAAGTATAATACCGCTAGACAAAGGGAATTGTATACGGGATTGATTAAGTCCTTGACATCGTGGTTCATCCGATGAGATCATCGTGGAACATGTGGGAGCCATCATGGGTATCCAGATCCCGCTGTTGGTTATTGACCGGAGAACGTCTCGGTCATGTCTACATGTCTCCCGAACCCGTAGGGTCTACACACTTAAGGTTCGATGACGCTAGGGTTATAAAGGAAGTTTGCATGTGGTTACCGAATGTTGTTTGGAGTCCCGGATGAGATCCCGGACGTCATGAGGAGTTCCGGAATGGTCCGGAGGTAAAGATTTATATATGGGAAGTCCTATTTTGGCCACCGGAAAATGTTCGGGATTTTTCGGTATTGTACCGGGAAGGTTCTAGAAGGTTCCGGAGTGGGGCCCACCTGCATGGGGGGACCCACATGAACGTGGGTAGTGGGGGAAAGGCCCCACACCCCTGGTCAAGGAGCACCAAGATCCCCCCTTAGAAGGAATAAGATCATATCCCAAAGGGATAAGATCAAGATCCCTAAAAGGGGGGATAGCAATCGGTGGGGAAGGAAATGATGGGATTTCTTTCCTCCCACCTTTGCCAACGCCCCAATGGACTTGGAGGGCAAGAAACCAGCCCCCTCCACCCCTATATATAGTGGGGAGGCACATGGGAGCTTCACCCTTGCCCCTGGAGCAGCCCTCCCTCTCCCAAGTGCTCCTCCTCTCTCGCGGTGCTTGGCGAAGCCCTGCAGGATTGCCACGCTCCTCCACCACCACCACGCCGTTGTGCTGCTGCTGGATGGAGTCTTCCTCAACCTCTCCCTCTCTCCTTGCTGGATCAAGGCTTGGGAGACGTCACCGGGCTGTACGTGTGTTGAACGCGGAGGTGCCGTGCGTTCGGCACTTGATCACCGGTGATTTGAATCACGACGAGTACGACTCCATCAACCCCGTTCACTTGAACGCTTCTGCTAAGCGATCTACAAGGGTATGTAGATTCACTCTCCTTTCTACTCGTTGCTGGTCTCTCCATAGATAGATCTTGGTGATACGTAGGAAAATTTTTGAATTTCTGCTACGTTCCCCCAACAGTGGCATCATGAGCTAGGTCTATTGCGTAGATTCTTTGCATGAGTAGAACACAAAGTAGTTGTGGGCGTTGATTTTGTTCAATATGCTTACCGTTACTAGTCCAATCTTGTTTCGACGGTATTGTGGGATGAAGCGGCCCGGACCGAACTTACACGTACTCTTACGTGAGACAGGTTCCACCGATTGACATGCACTTGGTGCATAAGGTGGCTAGCGGGTGCCAGTCTCTCCCACTTTAGTCGGAACGGATTCGATGAAAAGGGTCCTTATGAAGGGTAAATAGCAATTGACTTATCACGTTGTGGTTTTGCGTAGGTAAGAAACGTTCTTGCTAGAAACCCATAGCAGCCACGTAAAACATGCAAACAACAATTAGAGGACGTCTAACTTGTTTTTGCAGGGTATGCTATGTGATGTGATATGGCCAACTAGAATGTGATGAATGATATGTGATGTATGAGATTGATCATGTTCTTGTAATAGGAATCACGACTTGCATGTCGATGAGTATGACAACCGGCAGGAGCCATAGGAGTTGTCTTAATTTATTGTATGACCTGCGTGTCATTGAACAACGCCATGTAATTACTTTACTTTATTGCTAACTGGTAGCCATAGTAGTAGAAGTAATAAGTTGGCGAGACGACTTCATGGAGACACGATGATGGAGATCATGATGATGGAGATCATGGTGTCATGCCGGTGACGATGATGATCATGGAGCCCCGAAGATGGAGATCAAAAGGAGCAAAATGATATTGGCCATATCATGTCACTATTTAATTGCATGTGATGTTTATCATGTTTATGCATCTTGTTTACTTAGGACGACGGTAGTAAATAAGGTGATCCCTTACAAAAAATTTCAAGAAGTGTTCTCCCCTAACTGTGCACCGTTGCTACAGTTCATCGTTTCTCAGCACCACGTGATGATCGGGTGTGATGGATCCTTACGTTCACATACAACGGGTGTAAGACAGATTTACACAGCGAAAACACTTAGGGTTAACTTGACGAGCCTAGCATGTACAGACATGGCCTCGGAACACGGAGACCGAAAGGTCGAGCATGAGTCGTATAGTAGATACGATCAACATGAAGATGTTCACCGATGTTGGCTAGTCCGTCTCACGTGATGATCGGACACGGCCTAGTTGACTCGGATCATGTAATCACTTAGATGACCAGAGGGATGTCTATCTGAGTGGGAGTTCATAAGATGAACTTAATTATCTTGAACATAGTCAAAAGACCTTTTGCAAATTATGTCGTAGCTCGAGCTTTAGTTCTACTGTTTAGTTATGTTCCTAGAGAAAATATAGTTGAAAGTTGACAGTAGCGATTATGCGGACAGTAGATAGCTTATGTCCTTAAAGCACCGCTCAGTGTGCTGGACCCCAAACGTCGTTTGTGGATGTTGCGAACATCAGACATACACGTTTTGATAACTACGTGATAGTTCAGATAAACGGTTTAGAGTTAAGGCACCAAAGATGTTTTCGAAACGTCGCGGAACATATGAGATGTTTCGAGGGCTGAAATTGAGATTTCAGGCTCGTGCCCACGTCAAGAGGTATAAGACCTCCGACGATTTTCTTAACCTGCAAACTGACGGAGAAAAGCTCAATCGTTGAGCTTGTGCTCAGATTGTCTGAGTACAACAATCACTTGAATCAAGTGGGAGTTGATCTTCCATATGAGATAGTGATGTTTCTCCAAAGTCATTGCCACCAAGCTGCTGAAGCTTTGTGATGAACTATAACATATCAGGGATAGATATGATGATCCTTGAGGTATTCACGATGTTTGACACCGCGAAAGTAGAAATCAAGAAGGAGCATCAATTGTTGATGAAACCACTAGTTTCAAGAAGGGCAAGGGCAAGAAGGGATACTTCATGAAACGGCAAATCAGCTGCTGCTCTAGTGAAGAAACCCAAGGTTGAACCCAAACCCGAGACTAAGTGCTTCTGTAATAAGGGGAACAACCACTGGAGCAGAATTACCCTAGATACTTGGTAGATGAGAAGGCTGGCAAGGTCGATAGAAGTATATTGGATATACATTATGTTAATGTGTACTTTACTAGTATTCCTAGTAGCACCAGGGTATTAGATACCGGTTCGGTTGCTAAGTGTTAGTAACTCGAAATAAAAGGCTACGGAATAAACGGAGACTAGCTAAAGGTGAGCTGACGATATGTGTTGGAAGTGTTTCCAATGTTGATATGATCAAGCATCGCACGCTCCCTCTACCATCGAGATTGGTGTTTGCGTTGAGCATAGACATGATTGTATTATGTCTATCGCAATACGGTTATTCATTTAAGGAGAATAATGGTTACTCTGTTTATTTGAATAATACCTTGAATGGTCTTGCACCTAAAATTAATGGTTTATTGAATCTCGATCGTAGTGATACACATGTTCATGCCAAAAGATAGTAATGATAGTACCACCTACTTGTGGCACTGCCACGTAAGTCATATCGGTATAAAACGCATGAAGAAACTCCATGTTGATGGATCTTTGGGCTCACTCGTTTTTGAAAAGTTTGAGACATGCGAACCATGTTTATTGGTGTATATGCATGAAGAAACTCCATGCAAATGGACCGTTTGAACTCACTTGATATTGAATCACTTGAGACATGCAAATCATACCACATGGGCAAGATGACTGAAATCCTCGGTTTCAGTAAAATGGAACAAGATAGAAACTTGTTGGAAGTAACACATTTTGATGTGTATAGTCCAATGAGTGCTGAGGAATGCAGTGAATATCGTTATGTTCTTACTTCACAGGTGATTCGAGTAGATGTTGAGAATATTTACTTGATGAAACACAAGTCTGAATTATTGAATGGTTCAAGTAATTTCAGAGTGAAGTAGAAGATCATCGTGACAAGAGGATGAAATGTCTATGATATGATCATAGAGATGAGTATCTGAGTTACAAGCTTTGGCACACAATTATGACATTGTGGAAATTGTTTCACAATTAATACCGCCTGGAACACCATAGTTTGATGGTGTGTCCGAACATCATAACTGCACCCTATTGGATATGATGCATACCATGATGTCTCTTATCGAGTTACCACTATCGTTCATGGGTTAGGCATTAGAGACAACCACATTCACTTTAAATAGGGCACCACGTAATTCCGTTGAGATGACACCGTATGAATTATGGTTTAGAGAAACCTAAGTTGTCGTTTCTTAAAGGTTTGGGGCTGCGATGCTTATGTGAAAAAGTTTCAGGATTGATAAGCTCGAACCCAAAGCGGATAAAATGCATCTTCATAGGACACCCAAAACAGTTGGGTATACCTCCTAATTCAGATCCGAAAGCAATATGGATTGTTTCTTGAATCGGGTCCTTTCTCGAGAAAAGGTTTGTCTCGAAAAGTTGAGTGGGAAGATGGTGGAGACTTGATATGGTTATTGAACCATCACTTCAACCAGTGTGTATCAGGGCACAGGAAGTTGTTCCCGTGGCACCTACACCAATTGAAGTAGAAGCTTATGATAAGTGATCATGAAGTTTCGGATCAAGTCACTACCGTACCTCGTAGGGTGACAAGGATACGTACTACTTCAGAGTGGTACGGTAATCCTGTCTTGAAGGTCATGTTGCTAGACAACAATGAACCTATGAGCTATGGAGAAGTGGAGGTGGGCCCAAATTCCGACAAATGGTTAGAAGCCATGAAATCCGAGATAGGATCCATGTATCAGAACAAAGCATGGACTTTGGTGGACTTGCCCAAAGATCGGCAAGCCATTGAGATAAATGGATGTTTAAGAAGAAGACGGACGTGGATGGTAATGTCACCATCTATGAAGCTCGACTTGTGGCGAAGAGTTTTTCACAAGTTCAAGGAGTTGACTGCGATGAGATTTTCTCATCCGTAGCGATGCTTAAGTCCGTCGGATTCATGTTAGCATTAGCTGCATTTATGAAATCTGGCAGATGGATGACAAAACGAGTTTCCTTACCAGTCTTCGTATGGAAAGGTTGTATGTGATACAAATCAGAAAGTTTTTGTCGATCCTAAGGATGCTAAAAGGTATGCTATCTCCAGCGATCCTTCCATGGACTGGAGTAAGCATCTCGGAGTTGGAATGTGCGCTTTGATAAGATGATCAAAGATTTTGGGTTTATACAAAGTTTATGAGAAACTTGTATTTCCAAAGAAGTGAGTGGGAGCACTATAGAATTTCTGATGAGTATATGTTGTTGACATATTGATGATCAGAAATGATGTAGAATTTCTAGAAAGCATATAGGATTATTTGAAAACTGTTTTTCAATGGAAAACCTGGATTAGGCTACTTGAACAATAAGCATCAAGATCTATAAGATAGATCAAAATGCTTAATAGTACTTTCAAATGAGCACGTACCTTGACATGATCTTGAAGGTGTTCAAGATGGATCAGTCAAAGAAGGAATTCTTGCCTAATATGTAAGGTATGAAGTTAAGACTTAAAATCTCGACCACGGCAGAATAGAGAGAAAGGACGAAGGTCGTCCCCTATGCTTGAGACATAGGCTCTACAGTATGCTATGCTGTGTACCGCACCTGAAGTGTGCCTTGCCATGAGTCAGTCAAGGGGTACAAGAGTGATCCAAGAATGGATCACAGGATAGCGGTCAAAGTTATCCTTAGTAACTAGTGGACTAAGGAATTTTCTCGATTATGGAGGTGGTAAAGAGTTCGACGTAAAGAGTTACGTCGATGCAAGCTTAACACCTATCCGGATAGCTCTGAGTAGAGATACCGGATACGTATGATGGAGCAACAATTTAGAATAGCTCCAAGTAGAGTAGTTATTTGGAATAGCTCCAAATAGAGCGTGGTAGCTGCATCTAGGAGATGACATAGAGATTTGTAAAGCACAAACGGATCTAAAAGGTTCAGACCCGTTGACTATAACCTCTCTCACAAGCACAACATGATCAAACCCAGAACTTATCGAGTGTTAATCACATGGTAAATGTGAACTAGATTATTGACTCTAGTAAACTCTTTGGGTGTAAGTCACATGGGGATGTGACCTTGAGTGTTAATCACATATCGATGTGAACTAGATTATTGACTCTAGTGCAAGTGGGAGACTGTTGGAAATATGCCCTAGAGGCAATAATAAAAGTATTATTATATTTCCTTGTTCATGATAATTGTCTTTTATTCATGCTATAACTGTATTATCCAGAAATCGTAATACACGTGTGAATACATAGACCACAATATGTCCCTAGTGAGCCTCTAGTTGACTAGCTCGTTGTGATCAACAGATAGTCATGGTTTCCTGGCTATGGACATTGGATGTCGTTGATAACGGGATCACATCATTAGGAGAATGATGTGATGGACAAAACCCAATCCTAAGCCTAGCACTAAGATCGTGTAGTTCGTTTGCTAGAGCTTTTTCAATGTCAAGTATCTCTTCCTTAGACCATGAGATTGTGCAACTCCCGGATACCGTAGGAATGCTTTGGGTGTACCAAACGTCACAACGTAACTGGGTGGCTATAAAGGTGCATTACAGGTATCTCCGAAAGTATCTGTTGGGTTGGCACGAATCGAGACTGGGATTTGTCACTCCGTGTAAACGGAGAGGTATCTCTGGGCCCACTCGGTAGGACATCATCATATGCGCAATGTGACCAAGGAGTTGATCACGGGATGATGTGTTACGGAACGAGTAAAGAGACTTGCCGGTAACGAGATTGAACAAGGTATAAGGATACCGACGATCGAATCTCGGGCAAGTATAATACCGCTAGACAAAGGAAATTGTATACGGGATTGATTAAGTCCTTGACATCGTGGTTCATCCGATGAGATCATCGTGGAACATGTGGGAGCCATCATGGGTATCCAGATCCCGCTGTTGGTTATTGACCGGAGAACGTCTCGGTCATGTCTACATGTCTCCCGAACCCGTAGGGTCTACACACTTAAGGTTCGATGGCGCTAGGGTTATAAAGGAAGTTTGCATGTGGTTACCGAATGTTGTTCGGAGTCCCGGATGAGATCCCGGACGTCACGAGGAGTTCCGGAATGGTCCGGAGGTAAAGATTTATATATGGGAAGTCCTATTTTGGCCACCGGAAAATGTTCGGGATTTTTCGGTATTGTACCGGGAAGGTTCTAGAAGGTTCCGGAGTGGGGCCCACCTGCATGGGGGGACCCACATGAACGTGGGTAGTGGGGGAAAGGCCCCACACCCCTGGTCAAGGCGCACCAAGATCCCCCCTTAGAAGGAATAAGATCATATCCCAAAGGGATAAGATCAAGATCCCTAAAAAGGGGGGATAGCAATCGGTGGGGAAGGAAATGATGGGATTTCTTTCCTCCCACCTTTGCCAACGCCCCAATGGACTTGGAGGGCAAGAAACCAGCCCCCTCCACCCCTATATATAGTGGGGAGGCACATGGGAGCTTCACCCTTGCCCCTGGAGCAGCCCTCCCTCTCCCAAGTGCTCCTCCTCTCTCGCGGTGCTTGGCGAAGCCCTGCAGGATTGCCACGCTCCTCCACCACCACCACGCCGTTGTGCTTCTGCTGGATGGAGTCTTCCTCAACCTCTCCCTCTCTCCTTGCTGGATCAAGGCTTGGGAGACGTCACCGGGCTATACGTGTGTTGAACGCGGAGGTGCCGTGCGTTCAGCACTTGATCATCGGTGATTTGAATCACGACGAGTACGACTCCATCAACCCCGTTCACTTGAACGCTTCCGCTAAGCGATCTACAAGGGTATGTAGATGCACTCTCCTTTCTACTCGTTGCTGGTCTCTCCATAGATAGATCTTGGTGATACGTAGGAAATTTTTTGAATTTCTGCTACGTTCCCCCAACAGAACCGGTACTATAGGTCTTCCTGCATATAAACCCTTCGTCCAGCTCGCTCTGTTCTCCACCCTTTCCCCTCTCCTCTCCTCTCTGTTCTTCCTCTTCTCCCCTCGAGCTCATCACACATTTTGCCCAAAATTTGTCAAGATTTGAAGGCCCCCATCCATTCAAGTGATCACAAAGGTTAGCAACTTTGTCCTTTCATCTCTCATTGCTAGATTAGCTCTTGCAATGCTTTATATAGTTATTAATTTGTGAGTTTAGTAATTTGGGAGGAAATATATATATATGCTAGTATTTGATTTATATGCAATTTGAGGTCAAAATAACACTTAGTTTGCATATGTAGGTGTGGTTTACTTAGTGCCTTCTAAATCTCCGTCATAACCACTGTCGATCGCCCGCACCGTCCCGTCGCCGGCACCACCTTGTGGTGAGCCTCTTGTTCATGAAATTTTATATAAAAAATTGATGTTTGTGTGATTTGGATATATAGTTACTCGTGTAATAATTATCTTACCCGTACGTTGTTTGTTATACATAGTGCCATGGTTTTGATATCCGTCCCCGTCGGCCCTCGTCCTTGCTATGATTCGGATGTGGTATATTCTCTTTTAAAACTATTTGTTGCATTTCGTATTTATGACAAATTATGCCCATCAAGTTGACATAGATATTTTTATCTAGGAGGTATGTGAACCGGAAATTCCAACCGACCCTATTGTCGAGAGGTTAAATTTAGTTGAAAGAGAAAACGAGTACTTGAAAGAAAAATTGAAAAGAATTGAGGGGGAGAAGATGGATTTGGAGTTGCATGTTGCCGATGTCGTCGATGATCACAAGATCAAGATGGAGAAAATGCGCTTGAATATTAGAAAGATTAGAAAATATGCCATCGATAGTGAGGCTTGGTATCATTATGCTGTTGGATCAATTGTTACCTTAGTTGCGATCTTGATCGCATTTGTTGTTGCATTTAAGTGCTTTAGCTAGAGAGTTATTTGTTTGTTGCATTTAAGTGTTGTATGAACTTTATGTATGAACTTGTATTAATTTGGTCTATTCGGTGTTGTGTAATGAAGATGAGCCGGCAATGGATGTACGATGACCGATGCTCTCCCCAGTTCGTTGAGGGCATGGATACTTTTCTGCTTGCGGCTGAGGCAAACAAGCGGGCGGATGGTTTTATGCCTTGTCCATGTGCTGGCTGTAAGAATGATCGCAATTACTCTACGTCAAGAACCATTCACGTCCACCTGTTTGAGTCCGGTTTCATGCCCCACTATAATGTTTGGACCAAGCACGGAGAAAGAGGGGTTATGATGGAAGACAATGAAGAAGAAGAGGACGACGACAGCTATCCTGGCCATGGGTTCCCTGAATACGATGATAAAACAATGGGGGAAGAAGCTGAGCCGGTAATGCGGGAAGAATCTAAAGAAGAGGCATCAGATGAGCCCGTTGATGATCTAATGATCTAGGTCGGGCCATTGCCGATGCAAAGAGAAACTGCGCAAGTGATTTGGAGAAGAAGAAGTTGCAGCGCATGTTAGAGGATCACAAAAAATTGTTGTACCCGAATTGCGTAGGTGACAAGAAAAAGCTGGGCACCACACTGGAATTGCTGCAATGGAAGGCAGAGAATGGTGTATCTGACAAGGGATTTGGAAAGTTGCTGGTAATGATAAAGGATATGCTTCCAAAGGACAACGAATTGCCCGAGAGTACGTACGAAGCAAAGAAGGCTATCTGCCCTCTAGGTTTAGAGGTGCAGAAGATACATGCATGCCCTAATGATTGCATCCTCTACCGCGGTGAGTACGAGGATTTGAACGCTTGCCCGGTATGTGGTGCATTGCGCTATAAGATCAGCCGTGATGAGCATGGTGATGTCGAGGGCGAGCGCCCCAGGAAGAAGATTCCTGCCAAGGTGATGTGGTATTCTCCTATAATACCACGGTTGAAACGTTTGTTCCAAAACAAATAGCATGCCAAGGCGATGCAATGGCACAGAGAAGACCGTAAGAAAGACGGAAAGTTGAGAGTACCCGCTGACGGGTCACAGTGGAGAAAAATCGAAAGAAAGTATGGGAAGGAGTTTGCAGATGACGCAAGGAGCATATGGTTTGGTCTAAGCGCAGATGGCATTAATCCTTTTGGGGAGCAGAGCAGCAACCATAGCACCTGGCCTGTGACTCTATGTTTGTATAACCTTCCTCTTTGGTTGTGCATGAAGCGGAAGTTCATTATGATGCCAGTGCTCATCCAAGGCCCTAAGCAACCCGGCAACGACATTGATGTGTACCTAAGGCCATTAGTTGAAGAACTCTTACAACTGTGGAATGGAATAGGTGTACGTGCGTGGGATGAGCACATGGGGGAAGAATTTGACCTAAAGGCGTTGCTGTTTGTGACCATCAATGATTGGCCAGCTCTCAGTAACCTATCAGGACAGACAAACAAGGGATACCGCGGATGCACGCACTGTTTGGATGATACCGATAGTATATATTTGAATAGTTGTAAGAAGAATGTGTACCTGGGACATTGTCAATTTCTTCCGAGCAGGCATCCCGTAAGAAAGAAAGGCAAGCATTTCAAAGGCGAGGCGGATCACCGGACGAAGCCTCTCCACCGTACTGGTGCTGATGTACATGATATGGTCAAGGATTTGAAGGTGATATTTGGAAAGGGTCCTAGCGGACAACCTGTTCCGAAGGACGCTGATGGACGCGCACCCATGTGGAAGAAGAAATCTATATTTTGGGACCTGCCATATTGGAAAGACCTAGAGGTCCGCTCTGCAATCGACGTGATGCACGTGACGAAGAATCTTTGCGTGACCCTGCTTGGCTTCCTGGGCGTGTATGGGAAGACAAAAGATACACCTGAGGCACGGGAGGACCAGCAACGTATGCACGGAGAAGACGGCATACATCAGGGTCATGCAAGCTACGCTCTTACCAAAGAAGAGAAGGAAATCTTCTTTGAATGCCTGCTTAGTATTAAGGTACCGTCTGGCTTCTCGTCGAATATAAAGGGAATAATAAACATGGCAGAGAAAAAGTTCCAGAACCTAAAGTCTCATGACTGCCACGTGATTATGACGCAACTTCTTCCGGTTGCATTGAGGGGGCTTCTACTGGAAAACGTTTGATTAGCCATTGTGAAGCTATGTGCATTTCTCAATTCAATCTCTCAGAAGGTAATCGATCCAGAAATCATACCGAGGTTACAGAATGATTTGGTGCAATGTCTTGTCAGTTTCGAGTTGGTGTTCCCACCATCCTTCTTCAACATTATGACGCACGTCCTAGTTCACCTATGCAAAGAGATTAACGTTTTGGGTCCTGTATTTCTACATAATATGTTCCCCTTTGAGAGGTTCATGGGAGTATTAAAGAAATATGTTCATAACCGTGCTAGGCCAGAAGGAAGCATCTCCAAGGGCCATCAAAATGAGGAGGTCATTGAGTTTTGTATTGACTTTATTCCTGACCTTAAGCCGATTGGTGTTCCTGAATCGCGGCATAAGGGCAGACTAGATGGAAAAGGCATGCTAGGAAGGGAACAAATAATATGTATGGACGGACATTCTCTCACTGAAGCACACTACACAGTTCTACAGAATTCCGCCTTGGTGGCTCCGTATATGGATGAACACAAGAATTTGCTACGCTCCAAACACCCGGAGCGGTCTGATGACTGGATTACACGTGAACAAACCAGGAGTTTTGCCAGCTGGTTGCAGACACGTACCATGCACCACACCTCTATTGAAGATGACATGTACTTGCTGTCCCAGTTACCATCTTCGAATATAATGACTTTCAAAGGGTACGAGATAAATGGTAATACATTTTACACGATCGCCCAAGATAAGAAGAGCACCAACCAAAACAGTGGTGTCCGCTTTGATGCAGAAACCAAGACGGGAAAGGAAACATATTATGGTTATATACAGGACATATGGGAACTTGACTATCGACGTGGTTTAAAGGTCCCTTTGTTTCGGTGCAAATGGGTCAATATGACACGAGGCGGGGTAACGGAAGACCCGCAGTACGGAATGAAAACAGTGGATCTCAACAATCTTGCGTATGCAGACGAACCATTCGTCCTAGCCAATGATGTGCCACAGGTTTTCTATGTGAAGGACATGTCTACCAAGCCAAGAAAAAGAAAAGATAAGGAAGCGAATGCATCGTACGATGAGCCAAAGCGGCACATAGTTCTTTCTAGGAAGAGAAACATCGTGGGAGTGGATGACAAGGCAGACAAGTCAGAAGATTATGAAAAGTTTGATGAAATTGCTCCATTCATAGTGAATATTGACCCGAGCATCCTGTTAAATGATGAAGATTTTCCATGGTTACGGCGCAAAGGGACACACGCGAAGAAAAAGTTTCACACCCAAAGATCTGGGATGTGATCGGCTTCACTATCATCACTTTCTTCTGTGTTTCACACCCGGGAGGGAATGTCTGTAATAGTTAGGGTAGTTATGTGTTTTGGCATTTGAAACGCGAAGAAATTTTATGTGCAAACAAATTCTTTTCATGCATTTACTGATTTTTTTTCCAGCTAAATGACCCTGAAATTGAAAAGCAATTCAAATGAACTCAAAGTTAAGTTATTCACAAACTAGTGATTCACACAAATTTCAAATAATTCAAAATTTAAACTATTCAAATTTGAAATCTACCGGCACTAACAGAAAGTTTGTAAATTTTTGTACCTAAAGCAAAAATATTCACAAAGAAACACTAAATACAGCAAAAAACAACTCAAAAATAAATAAAACAAAAAAATAAAGCAAAAAAAATTAAGAAAAAAAAAGCCCGCCTACTGGGCCAAAGCGGCCAGCATACGACTAGCGACACAACCTTTCGTTGGGCCAGGATGCAGGCCCGCGAAGGCCAAGTAGGCCCACTAGGCAAAGAGGACAGGTAGGCCCAGTAGGCCTGGTTAGGAGAGGAGCTTGAGAGAGCTACCGCACTGGGGCTTATAAACCAGTGCGGTAGCCCCTCGACTAGCAAGGTGGGACTAAACTTGCCGCACCGCACCTGCGCCAGCGCACCCCCTTTAGTACCGGGTCATCGCACAAACCGGTACTAAAGGGGGGGCCTTTAGTACCGGTTTGTGGCACGACCCGGTACTAAAGGGGATCGCTTCCCGCCGCTTGGCCTGGCCAAAACTGTCCTTTAGTACCGGTTGGTGGCACAAACCGGTACTAAAGGTGCCTTCTATATATACAAGACTTACGAAAATGTCAGTTTCCCTCTGTTTGTTCCTCTGTTCCATCGTCTCCGTCGCCGTCGCCGCCGCCCTCGATCGTCTCCGTCGCCGCTCGTCTCCGTCGCCGCCCCCATCCCCGTCGCCGCCCCCGTCCCCGTCGCCGCCCTCGTCTCCGTCGCCGCCCCGGGCCCGTCCCCGTCCCCGTCGCGCCGTCCCCGTCCCCATCGCGCCGTCCCCGTCGTCGCCTCGCCTCGCCGTCGTCGTCGCCCGCTGTGAGCCCTCCAGCCCCGAGCCCGTACACACACACACACAAGCATGTTTAATTAGTTTTTGATTAGTTTAGATTAGTTTAGATTATTTAGATTAGTTTAGATTATTATTTTAGATTATTTAGATTATTTAGATTAGTTTAGATAATTAGTCTTTAATTAGTTTAGATTATTTAGATTATTATTTTGTATGTTTAATTAGTTTAGATAATTAGTGTTTAATTAGTACACACACACATGTATTTTGTATGTTTAATTAGTTTAGATTATTTAGATTATTATTTTTTCACTATTATATATGTATGAATGCATGTTAGATGGATATAATTAGTGTTTAATTAGTATGAAAATTTTTTAGTGTTATATAGAAATGTTAGAAATTTTAGTTATCAAAATCTAATCATTAAAAAAATGTTCCTTTTTGCGGGCATATAGCTAGTATTTGTTCTCGACGATGCCCGGCCCGCATCCTCGCCGTCGACCCGTCCACGACGACGTCCAGCCGACCCATGTCCGGGACTGGGCTCCGTCGGGTTGACACTGGGAGGTGCTGCCTGGAGTTGCGTGCCGCTTGATGAGGAACCCGGCCTCGGGTCCCGTCGTCGACCCTGATCTCGTTTTGTGGCGTTCGCGTGGGCCAGTTTCGGTGCGGAGGGATCCGGCCCCGCCGGAGGTGGTACGTCGACGTGTCAGGGAGGAGGACGAGCACGTCCATCGCTACATGGTTGCGTTAGAGGGCGGCAGGTTCTCCAATACCTGGCAGTATCTTCGGGGATCTCACTTCAGCTATGATCCTGTGAGGGTTCCTTCTCTTTGGGTGTCCACCGCCCGCGCCGCAGGAACCGCGAGTGTCCTAGATTCTTCTGTAGTATTCGATCTTTAATTAGCTACCTAGCCAGTGATGTACTATTCAATATTATATATTATTCGAGACGATGTATTCAAGATTATATCTATTATTCTAGACGATGTATTCAAGATTATATCTATTATTCGAGACGATGTAATTTGAATACTAAATTGTTTTATATTTCTTTTGGATTAGTCAAATAAAAGCTATGGCAGAAAATACTGACAGAGAGGGAGAACAGACCATGTTCGATATGATACGCGGGCCAGATGATGATCAGAATAAAGAAGATTATGACGGCTCTGAATTTCTAAACAACACCGGAGAGGGTGATATGATATTCGATCGCGACGACCGAATTGATGAAGTCATGAACTACGGTTATGACGATGACGAAGAACATGTTGATCCTGAAACAACAAAGACCAGCGAGGTATATATATTTATATAAGCAGGTATCTGGTGATCATCACATGTTTTAAATGACTTGCAGATATATTAACGAATCGATCTTTGTTCTTTCAGCCATCCGGATCGAGCAAATCTTCAGGCAAAAGGACGAAACGAGGCCCGAACAAAAAGTTGAAGGAGGGCGTAAAGTACAATATCGAGGCAGTCAAACCTAATGGCGAACCATTAGCGCCTAAGAAGATTGCGGACAAGTTCATTCGTCAGTGCGGAGTTCTTGTGAAGGACCAACTCCCGATCTCCCTTCAAGAATGGAGAGAGCCAGCAAAAGACAAAAGACAAAAAGACAAAGAGGACGCTGCTCCACGTCCAGATGTTACTTTTGTCGACAAGAATCAAAAAGATCTGCTTTGGGATACTCTCATGGAACATTTCACCCTACCAGATCATTTCACAGAAGCAGATGTGCAGAAAGTCAAGGACGCTGCTCTTAGGAAGATGGCGGTTGCATTCAAGAACCACAAGAATCGTGAATGGGACAAGTACGTCAAGGGAGGAAGGAAGACTCCAGTATTCGAGGGAACACTAGAGAACCAACGTGCTCATTGGGACGATTTCGTGAAATTCAAGGATTCGGAATTAGCTAAGGAACGGTCGAGAATAAACAAGAAGAATGCCGAAAAAAACGATAAGTTCCATAAGCTGGGGCCAAGTGGCTATGCGGTGGCAATGCCTAAGTGGAATAAGTCTAAGAAAGAGATGGAGGATGCAGGTGTCACTCCGGTTACTAAGAGCTGGCCCCCCAGGTGCAGGACTTGGTTCTATGCGCATGGGGGGGGAGTTGGACCCGAAGACAGGCAATGTTTCGACGAAGGCAAGTCTGAAGGGAGCCGACAATGCGATACTTGTTGCAATAGAAGAGGCACGATCGGGGGTGTTCCAGCCCAACAGAGAGAACGACGAGCTTACGCGTGCCCTGGGAAATCCTAAACACCCGGGAAGAACACGAGGCATGGGCGCTATTCCGTGGTATGAGGGGTTTTCAGACTGGAACAACGACTGCAGAATCCGTGCGAGAAAGAAGATTGCGGAGGAGAAGAAGAGCAAGATGGAGGAGGAGCAGAGGAAGCGGGACTATGAACGCCTTCAAGGCCTAGAAGCAAGTCAAGCGTAATTGGCTGTCAAATTCCAGCGGCAGCAGGAGCAGATCGACTCACTTACCCAGCAAAGGGGGTCTCAGCAGCTGCAACAGCTAGCGGATGATCCAGCATTGGATAGCACCGGCCCATCCATGCTGAGAAGCAGCGTGGGTTCGGCCGCCCAGGACGACGCAATGCTGGGTAGATACCCCGTGGATGACATCACGGAGAACACTAACTGTGAGCTATGCGTCAAAATGAAGAACATATCCATGAAGGTGGCGGACGCCGTTGCCTTTACAAATCCCCCCGAGGCAACCTTCCATTGCAACCCGATTCCAGTGGGCTATGCTCGTGTCTTGGTTGATGAGGTGGTGGACCCACCATATTCGGAGCTACAGCTTGACATTCCTGGAGGTGACGGCGAGCGCTTTCTCGGAGAGGCCAAACATCGTATCATCCTATGGAAAAAGGATTGCATCATCTTTCGAAGGCCACCGACACCGCGTCAGCCGACTCCTCGTCGAAGTCCGCCACCGAGTCATCAGTCTCCCGCTCCTGCAAGTCCACCAAGTCCGGCAAAGTGTCAGGCCACTCCTCCTCCAAGTCCGGCAAAGTGTTAGGCCACTCCTCCTCCAAGTCCGGCAAAGTGTCAGGCCACTCCTCCTCCTCCAAGTCCGCCACAGCGTCAGACGTCCACTCCTCCTCCAAGTCCGGCACAACCTCAGGCCACTCCTCCTCGTCCAACTCAGCCCCGTCAGCCGTCTCCGCCGCCTCAGCAATCGAAGAAGAGACACCCCGCAGCTATGGTGCGTAGCGGTACGAGTCGAGGTAGTACTAGAAGTACAGGCGGAGGCAAGCGATATAAATATGGTCCAAGCCTCACGCCTCTTCCGCAGAGGGCTTATGACAAGTCCGAGGAGGAAATCGCAGCCATATCGAAGGCCGAAGTGGAAGCCCATTTTGCACCGAAATCGCAACCGCCGCCAAGGGAGAAAGTGCCTGAGGAAACGATTGACCACTTCATTCGTATGGCTCAACCACCAGCTCCCAAGCCTGTTGACACAGACTATTAGCGCCACATCAGGAAGTTAAATCGAGCACGTCTACAAAAGGAGGCAAGCAAGTCTACATCGGGATCGAGCAAACAAGAAGCAGCTGACAAAAAATGCGGGAAAACCATTCCCCAGCTGGGAGAACAGGCGGCGCAATCGATCCCCTCGCTTGTTGTGCCAACAACACGTGACAGTACGCGCGCCCAATATTATTGTGGGCAAACAGTGCACGTTCCCGAGGTGGGCAATGTGGTAATAATAGAGGAGCATATAATGCAGGCTGAAGTTCTCAACATCACTGTTGGACAACTCCTCGAGATCGAGCCCATGCATGTGCTTAGAGAGGATGAAATAAAACGGAAATATGTCCGGGGCCAACCTTTGGTCGCGCCAGACAAGGTCAAGAACCTCCCAACGAGAATGTATGAATTGCATCAATGGTACATGAACATTACCAACATTTCAGATCGATTTTCCCTCATGGTGAATGTCAAGGAGGAGCATTACTTCAATGAGAAAGCTCTGTCCGTTGAGTATTCTGAACTGTTTCAGTTATACAATCAAGACACACTCGACAAATCTATCATCAGTTGCTATTGTCTGTAAGTGATTTCTTTCTGTAATTTAAGTCTCAAGCTAGCTGTAGTGATCCTTTTGATCAATCATTACCTGTAATTATCCTCACTATATTCTTTTCTGTGGTATTATGCAGGATGAAGATGCATGAAATGAGAAAAGGTGGACGCTTTGGCATTGGGTTCATTGACCCAAACACCGTTAATGAATACACATGGCTAATGAATCCACGTCTGCAAAAGGACGTAGAGGAAAGCATGCTAGAGTTCTTAAAGCGCCTCAAATACAATGAAGATATACTACTTCCTTACAACTTCCAGTGAGTCACACTGTCTTGTACTACAAATTCTCTGTTTTTGCCTACTAGCTAGCTCCATGTTTTTGCTTACATATGCCCGCTTAATTAAGACATGCAAACGTGTGTGCATGCAGATTTCACTGGGTCTTGTGTATCATTAAAGTTGACGACGGAACAGTTGAAATACTGGGCTCACTACTCAAAGCAAAAACTGACTATAACATCTTGTTTGGGATAGTCAACAGGTAATTTAATTCAATCATTATTAACTATATATCTCGGCCTATTTATTTCGTCATTTCATGATATGAACTATTTAATAACCCCTTTATTCATTTTCTTTGTCGGCGGGGCAGGGCTTGGGCAAGGTTCATCAAGGTCACGGAAGGCGAATGGAAACCAAAGCTTAGTGGTTTCGATCCAAGGTAAGTAATTAAGTAGTACTAGCTAGCTAGCTAGCTAGCTGCCATCTCTTTAATTATCATGCTTGATTAGTTATTATCTGATCAAATTCCATTCTCGTAAAGGCCCTGAAGCAGGCACAGGGGACTGATATGTGTGCATTCTGCGTTTGCGAGAACATTCGCAATATGGCGTCTGAAAGGAGCAGATCTCAAAGACAGGAATGGGTACGCTTGTCAGAACACTATTCACAATTTTTACACCATTATTGATATCTAGTCACAGAAACTAATACACATGCATATTGATCTCCTTCTTAACAGTTCAAAGAGGTGCGGGAGAAGCTCCTAGAAACGGAGCGCGTAGGAGCACTTCAAGAGGAAATAGCGGGATTTTTGCTCGACCAGGTCATAAATCTGAAGGGAGAATACTATTACCCGCTACCGCCCCCATGAAAACCACTTCCAATTGTCATCGTGCTCCGAAGGCACCAATTAGGCTAATGCCACTGGCTCCGAAGGCAACATGCATATGTAGGAGAAATTGTATATAGCTATACATGTGTGTATGTGTGAATTAATTAATATGGTGGTTTGTGAGACATTGATGATATATATATATATGCATGATTGGTTCTACTAGAAATTCTATTTATATATATATATATATATATATATATATATATATATGCATAACGTGTACAATGTGTAGTATCGTAAAATACCAGCAAATGAAAAAGAATTAAAATGGAAACACAAAATTAAATGAAAAAGAAATCATAAAACTAAAAAACCCCAAACATTATAGTATCGGTTGGTCTTACCAACCGGTACTAAAGGGCTCCAGGCCCCCGGAGCTGGCTCGTGCCACGTGGTTGCCCTTTAGCACCGGTTCGTGCTGAACCAGTACTAAAGGGGGGGGGGGCTTTAGTGACCACACTTTAGTGCCGGTTATGTAACTGGCACTAAAGGGCCTTACGAACCGGTGCTATTGCCCGGTTCTGCACTAGTGGAGTCACCCTCGAGAACTCTCTAGTTCTTCTTCTTCGGGATCCACATCATCTTGATGGGAATCCTTGGAGTTGTAGTTGTACTTGTTGAAGTAGAACTTGACGTAGTCTTGGGGACCCACTTGAACGAGGCTTTAGGTGCTTCTTCAAATGCATCAATCTCTTCTTGAAGCTTGTCCTTGCCCTTGTTCTTGTGGTCTTTTGGTGGAAGATCATCTTGAGCTTGTGTTCCCTTGAAGGAAGTAGGATCATACTTCACTTGTTGAGGAACAAACTTCATCTTGGGGTATTGATCTTCTTCCCACTCAACTCCATTGGCATTGAACTTTCGTTCAAAACCAACACCTTGATTCTTCCGGTGCCTTCCTTGCTTGCGTACAATTTCCTCGAATTGCTTACTCCCGGTAAGGCTCTTGTAAACACCTTTCTCAATAATTCCCTTCAATAAGCTATTTTCTTGCTCAAGTGTAACTTGGCTAAGAGAATCATTAGTGGAATCAAGAGAACTACTAGAAGCAACAATATTGGATTTGACATTATTATTGTTACTACTAGAGGAAGTATCTTCCTTGTACTTGTTACTAGACTTGACTTGAGGCATGTAAGTAGATAAGAGTAAACGCTTGCCAATGTAAGAAGAACTTTTCTTGCGGAGATCATCATTGATTGCCTTTAAGAACTCATGCTCTTGCTCAAGATTGAGCTTTTCAAAGTGTAACTTCTCATGAGCCCTTAAAAGTTCTCGATGATCTTCGAAGATAGGTTCATGAGCCAACTTAAGAGTGTTTAGTTCTTTAGTTAGAAGCTCAATTTTCTTCTTATCATTGTCATTCGTTTGATTAGCATGATTAATTGACGTTTCATCATAGTATTCATCACTAGAGTTGTCAACAAGTAAATCATCATCCACAAGCAAGTCATCTTCATCACTATTAAAATCAACATACTCGGGATGTGTTACATTTGGACCTTTGGCCATGAAGCATCTTCCAACACCTTCATTTGGTGAATCAAATATGTCGTAGGAGTTGGTTGACACAAGTGCTAGACCGGCAACACCTTCATCTTGAGTATATTCGGAGTCGGAGTGATTGTCGGAGTCGGAGCCGGAAACCCATTCACCAACATGAGCTTGATGTCTTCATTTTGTATAGCTCCTTGATGACTTGTCCTTCCTTTCCGAATCCTTGCTTCTCCGTGAGGGTCTTCATTCATAATGATCATCTCTACTCCTCCTCTCTCTTGGTGGTGATTCTTCTCTTTTGCTTCTTCTTTTTGGAGAATCTTCTCTTCTTTTGTAGGGTGTCGTACACTCATTGGAGTAGTGTCCGGGTCTCCCACAATTGTAGCAATTGCGCTCTCGGCTAGAAGATCTCTTGTCATTGTAAGACCTTGACTTAGAGCTTCTTTCTTTGGTTCTACTCTTGTAGAATTTGTTGAAGTTCTTCACCATTAAGCTCAATTCTTCATTGAAGGTTGGTTTCTCACTTGATGATGTGGGGGGCTTCACTTGAGGCTTTGTAAGCACCACTTGACTTGTTGTGAAGTTCCTCCTTATCCTTGAGTGACATCTCATGAGCAACAATCCTTCCAATGACTTCCGTTGGCTTGAGATCTTTGTAGTTTGGCATCATTTGGGTCAATGTGCACACGGTATCATACTTTCCATCCAATGCTCTTAGGATTTTCTTGATGATGAATTTGTCGGTCATCTCTTCACTCCCTAAGCCGGCAATCTCATTTGTGATAAGAGCAAGCCTAGAGTACATTTTAGCGACACTTTCACCATCCTTCATTTTGAACTTCATGCATATCAATCAAAGTATGCCAAATTTCCTTTGCATTCTCAAGACGGCTGATTTTGTTGAATTCTTCGGGGCACAATCCGTTGAAGATGATGTCACATGCTTGAGCGTTGTATTGCAGCATCTTCAATTCTTCCGCATTAGCTTCACGGTTCGGTTCTCTCCCATCGAAGAATTCACCTTGCAAGCCAATACAAATAATTGCCCAAACGGCGGGGTTATGTCCAAGAATATGCATTTTCATCTTATGCTTCCAACTAGCAAAATTAGTACCATCAAAGTAAGGACCTCTACGGTGATAATTTCCCTCGCTAGACGCCATACTCTCCTAGGTTGTGAAACCAAGGCTATGACCACCAAAAGCTATGGAAATCAAAGCAAATGGAGACCAAAGCTCTGATACCACTTGTAGAACCTTGAAGTATTTCTAGAGGGGGGGTGATTAGACTACTTGACCAATAAAAACTTAACTTTCTCCCAATTTTAGAGTTTGGCAGTTTTTAGCTACTTTAGGACAAGTCAAGCAATCATCACACGATTCAAGCAAGCATGCAAAGAGTGTATAGGCAGCGGAAATTAAAGCATGCAACTTGCAAGAAAGTAAAGGGAAGTGTTTGGAGGATTCAAACGCAATTGGAGACACGGATGTTTTTGGCGTGGTTCCGATAGGTGGTGCTATCATACATCCACGTTGATGGAGACTTCAACCCACGAAGGGTAATGGCTGTGCGAGTCCACGGAGAGCTCCACCCACGAAGGGTCCACGAAGAAGCAACCTTGTCTATCCCACCATGGCCGTCGCCCACGAAGGACTTGCCTCACTAGCGGTAGATCTTCATGAAGTAGGCGATCTCCTTGCCCTTACAAACTCCTTGGTTCAACTCCACAATCTTGTCGGAGGCTCCCAAGTGACACCTAGCCAATCTAGGAGACACCACTCTCCAAGAAGTAACAAATGGTGCGTTGATGATGAACTCCTTGCTCTTGTGCTTCAAATGATAGCCTCCCCAACACTCAACTCTCTCTCATAGGATTTGGATCTGGTGGAAAGAGGGTTTGAGTGGAAAGCAACTTGGGAAGGCTAGAGATCAAGATTCATATGGTAGGAATGGAATATCTTGGCCTCAACACATGAGTAGGTGGTTCTTTCTCAAAAATGGTAAGTTGGAAGTGTAGGTTCGTTCTGATGGCTCTCTTCACGAATGAAGAGGAGGTGGAGCGGTATATATAGCCTCCACACAAAATCTAACCGTTACACACAATTTACCAAACTCGGTGGGACCGAATCGTTAAACTCGGTCGGACCGATTTAGTAAACCTAGTGACCGTTAGTGATTTTTGGTGGGACCGACATGCAACTCGGTAGGACCGATATGGTTAGGGTTAGGGCATAACGTAATCTCGATGAGACCGATTACACAAACTCGGTGAGACCGATTTGGTAATAAGCTTTCCAGAGAGTTGGTCAGGTAAACTCGGTGGGACCGATTTGCTCTTTTTGGTGAGACCGAAATGTTACAAAAAGGAAACAGAGAGTTTACATTGCAATCTCGGTGGGACCGATCGCTCACTTCGGTTAGACTGAAACATTACGAAGGGAAACAGAGAGATTGCAATCCCATCTCGGTGAGACCGAGATCCCTATCGGTAAGACCGATTTGCTTAGGGTTTGTGGCAGTGGCTATGACTTTTGGAATCGGTGGCGCCGGATAGGAAGAATCGGTGTGACCGATTTTGGCTTTGGGTTTAGGTCATTTGTGGATGTGGGAAAGTAGTTGAGGGTTTTGGAGCATATCACTAAGCACATGAAGCAAGAGGCTCATTAAGCAACACCTCATCCCTCCTTGATAGTATTGCCTTTTCCTATAGACTCAATGTGATCTTGGATCACTAAAATGTAAAATGAAGAGTCTTGAGCTTTTGAGCTTGAGCCAATCGTTTGTCCTTAGTATTTTGAGGGATCCACTTTCATCATCCATGCCATGCCATTCATTGAGCTTTCCTGAAATGATAGTCTTGGAATAGCATTAGCTCAATGAGCTATGTGTTGTTATGAATTACCAAAACCACCTAGGGATAGTTGCACTTTCACAACCCCCGAGGAGCAAGAAGGATTCCTCCACTCGACCAATCATACGAAGTAGACCAGGTCCGGTTTTGCATCTCCGACTGTGACCTTGTTTTCTTCATTCTGTTTGCTTAAAATCAGTGGACTGACTTTTGTCTTGTTTGTTGTCTTCTAGGCCACCACTGAGATGTACTCGATGCACAATGGGGCACAAGAACAGGCCGAGGAGGAGGAGGCGAGCGGAGGTGAAAGTGAGGAGGAGTGGCAATCTGATGGTGAGGGGGAAGAGGATGACGACGGCTCCAGTGAAGAGGAGGAGGAGGAAGTCGATCCTCCTCGCACGGAAAGGCGATCCGAGCTCATCCACGACCCCGAGGCGAGCGTGGCAAAGCGACTGTGCCAGTTGGGCAGTCGTCAAAACGCCCTCGGACGGCCTCTCCAACGCCGACTGAAAAAGCGCCGAAGCATCCTCGAGCGGCGTCATCAAAGCCGCCGAAGGCCTTGCCCAAGATGAGAATGGCCATTCCCACCATTTCCGCGTAACAGCAGAACTCATGTTTTCTCGTTCAGCATGGACAGACTCTTGGTCGACTCGTTGGCTAACCGATTGGTTTCTGAAATCTGCAGTGCTGCTACCTCCGAGACCTCCTCCAGGAACGAAGATCAGGAAATGGAAGACGCTGCCACCTCCAACCTTGGTATGATCTCTGTAGTTTCTCTTTTGGTCGATTAGATTCTCGATTTTAACTTTGGGTTTTTCCTGTAGCTCCTCCTCATGTCATTGATCTCCCTGATGATGACGACGAGGCGCCACTGAGGCCGAGGAGGAATAATAAGGCGCCGACTGGCAAGACGCTCAGGTTGCATCAGTGCCTGAGACGCTAGTTCAGGAGGGTGGCAACATCACTCGGACTTCTGTGTCCTTCGTTGTGCTGCTAACGAGTGCTCGACCTTCGTTGTCGACTGCTGACCCGCCTTCCCTTTTCGCCACACACCACGTCCCAGAGGACCAAGCGGGTGCTACTAAGGAGGCTACACGCCAGGCGGGGATCATGATGGAGCAGGTGAAGGCGATCCGGGAAGCCAGCCAGGCGGCCTATGATGCTAGCTCAGCCCTTCGGAGCAACGTCCAGGTTAGTTGGTCACCGCTTGTTCTATTAGGATATGCTATCTGAAGACTTTCTTTCCGAAGATCTTTGTATCTGTACACCCACTGGGTGTGTCGATTGAATTTTTGGATTGGTGGGGGCACACTGGGTGCTCCCACTGGGTGTAGTCCCCGAGACTATGGTGGACTGCTGGCAGTCGACTATAGTCTTTGTATTTTGAATTTCTTCACTCTAACTTCTTCACTCGGTCTGGTCGGACCATGTCGAATGGAATCTTGCAACCAGTGGGGGCACACTGAGTGCACCCACAGGGTGTAGTCCCCAAGACCATAGTCGACTGCTGGCAGTCGACTAAGGTCTGAAGAACCTATTTTTTTTAGATCATGATGAGACCGTGGTTGATTGCTGGCAGTTAGCTATGGTTTAGGATCATAACCTTTTTGTCTCTTTCGGTCGACTGATCAGACCGAGTCGGTACAACCAGTGGGGGCACGCTGAGTGCACCCACTGGGTGTAGTCCCCGAGACTACTGTTGAATATTTTGATTTGGCTGTAGTCTTAGAAATGCTACGATTTTTCTCTTAGTCACTCGGAAGCAACCTATCTTTGATGTCTGTCGACTGACCCTTCGCAGAAATCTTGCGAGCTTGTGGCTCATTACACTGAATTGGAAAACAAACACATCCAGCTCGACCTTGACTTGAAGCTTGTTCAGGAGAACTTTAAGAAGGTGAAAGATGAAGCGAAAGGTATGGTTGGTGAGAATCTTGATGACTGTCTTTATCTTTCTGCTCATTCCTGATTCTGATCCCATTGTCACTTTGCAGATAAAATGAAGGAGGCTCTGAAGAAGAAGGACCATGACCTCGCCGAGGCACAGAAGGCGGCTTTGGACAAAATGAAGCTTGCGGAAGAAAAACTGGCTTCAGTCGGTAAACTTGAAGAGGAGAACGCCAATCTGAAAGCTGCTCTCGATGCGGCCAACAAGGAGGTCAGTCGTCTGAAGAATGATAAGATAGCTCTGAGTGACAAGGCTAGCAAACTGGTGGGGAACAAGAACGATCTGGAGTCTTATCTAGGAGGGCTCGCCAAGAAGTTATTCATCATGCTTGAAGGTAATCTCTTCTATCCAACTGACTTGTTATCATCGACTCAACATAGAACTGTGGGCTTAACTTCGAATTGTGTTTACAGAATTCTGCCAAAACTTCGAGGAGGAGACCAGTCGAGTGGAGACAAGTTTAGACCCCATTAACTCTCATGTGAAGGATGAAGCCGCTATGAACGTGCTCCGATTGGAGTCTCGTGTTGCTAGAGTTGTTGACTACCTTGCTTGACTGAAGGTTGCGGCATCGCGAATCGACACGACACTCTAGCCGGGAGAGACGCTTCAAAATGACCTCGAGTCTCTAATGACTCGACTGAATGAAGTTCCAGGTCGAGTGCATGAATGGAAGAAGTCTTCTGCTAGGTGCGGTGGTGACATTTCTCTGTCCCTGGTCCGTGTTCACTGCAAGGATGCGCGAGAGGACAAGCTGGCGTCCATCAATGTGGCCAATACCAAGAAGCACGACTTCCATCATTGCTGCTGCCACTCGGATTGATGACGGAATCGACCTAGACCAGTTTGTCGCGCCCTCCAGTCCTCCACCTGAGGAGTAAGAAAAACTTCTACGCTTCTCCTTAAATTTGGCTCAGAATGCCGAGTGGTTTTGTAACCGATAAACTTTTACAGGCTTGACGCCTGAGCACTTCTGAATCTGTAGGATGTTATCTGAATTTGGCTTATCGTTGAATATGCTTGCATTTGCCTTCGAGCGAACTTTGTTCTTCACTCGGAATACACTTTAGTGCTTGAGACGCAGCTCTAAGGTGGAAAGTCCAGTCGACCTGCACTTCATCGCTTTTGCGGGTAGGGATGGAGCACAGATTGTAGTCGACCTACGTCCTTCCGGATCAGGATTGAGCGCACATTGTATTTGTTGCATAGCTCAGAAGGAGAAGGTAGCAGTCGACCTGCACCTCATCATCCTTGCAGAGCGCACATTGTATTTGTGGCGTAGCTCTGAAGGAGAAGGTAGCAGTCGACCTGCACCTCGTCATCCTTGCAGAGCGCACGTTGTATTTGTGGCGTAGCTCCGAAGGAGAAGGTAGCAGTCGACCTGCACCTCGTTGTCCTTGCAAAGCACACATTGTATTTGTGGCGTAGCTCCGAAGGAGAAGGTAGCAGTCGACCTGCACCTCGTCATCCTTGCGGATCGGAATAGATTAAATACTTAGGCGAGTACCGGACTGCAGCTAAGCCCCCGAGTGGGAGGATTGCTCTCCACTCGGTAGGATTTTCAAATACTTAGGCGAGTACTGGACTGCAGCTAAGCCCCCGAGTGGAAGGATTGCTCTGCACTCGGTAGGATTTTTAAATACTTAGGTGAGTACTTGACTGCAGCTAAGCCCCCGTGTGGGAGGATTGCTCTCCACTCGGTAGGATTTTCAAATACTTAGGCGAGTACTGGACTACAGCTAAGCCTCCGAGTGGGAGGTTTGCTCTCCACTCGGAAGAATTTTCAAATACTTAGGTAAGTATTGGACTGCAGCTAAGCCCCGAGTGGGAGGATTGCTCTCCACTCGGTAGAATTTTCAAATACTTAGGCGAGTACTGGACTATAGCTAAGCCCCCGAGTGGGAGGTTTGCTCTCCACTCGGTTGGATTTTCAAATACTTAGGCGAGTACTGGACTGCAGCTAAGCCCTTGAGTGGGAGGTCTGCTCTCCACTCGGTAGGATTTTCAAATACTTAGGCGAGTACTGGACTGCAGCTAAGCCCCCGAGTGGGAGGTTTGCTCTCCACTCGGTAGGATTTTCAAATACTTAGGTGAGTACAGGACTGCAGCTAAGCCCCTGAGTGGGAGGTTTGCTCTCCACTCGGTAGGATTTTCAAATACTTAGGCCAGTACCGGACTGCAGCTAAGCCCCCGAGTGGGAGGCTGGCTCACCACTCGGTAGGATTTTCAAATACTTAGGCGAGTACTGGACTGCAGCTAAGCCTCTGAGTGGGAGGTTTGCTCTCCACTCGGAAGGATTTTCAAATACTTAGGCGAGTATTGGACTGTAGCTAAGCCCCTGAGTGGGAGGATTGCTCTTGACTCGATAGGATTTTCAAATACTTAGGCGAGTACTGGACTGCAGCTAAGCCCCCGAGTGGGATGTTTGCTATCCACTCGGTAGGATTGTCAAATACTTAGGCGAGTACTGGACTGCAGCTGAGCCCCCGAGTGGGAGTTTTCTCTCCACTCGGTAGGATTTTCAAACACTTAGGCAAGTACTGGACTGCAGCTAAGCCCCCGAGTGGGAGGTTTGCTCTCCACTCGGTAGGATTTTCAAATACTTAGGCGAGTACTGGAGTGCAGCTAAGCCCTTGAGTGGGAGGTTTGCTCTCCACTCGGTAGGATTTTCAAATACTTAGGCGAGTACTGGACTGCAGCTAAGCCCCCAAGTGGGAGGCTGGCTCACCACTCGGTAGGATTTTCAAATACTTAGGCGAAACGGATTCGCAGCTAAGCCTCTGAGTGAGAGGCTTGCTCGTCACTCGGCAGGGATTTTTTTCCAAACTTAGGCGAAACGGATTTGCAGCTAAGCCACCCACTGGGGGATTTCTCACGTAAACAAATGCAACAACAATCACTGGGAAAATCATAACACTCTTGTCTTTGATAAATAAACTACAGAGGTACTTTTTATTACATCTCATCCGAGTGAGTACTTAAGTATAAAAGGGGCGGAGCAGCTCCGCATTCCAAGCTCGTGGCTCGTCAATCTGGCGATCGACATTGTAAAGACGGTACGCTCCATTGTGGAGAAATTTGGTGACGATGAAGGGGCCTTCCCAAGTATGAGCGAGCTTGTGTGGCTTCTGTTGATCCACTCGGAGGACCAAATATCCTTCTTGGATGGCTCGACTCTTCACGTTTCTGGCATGGAATCGATGCAAGTCCTGCTGATAAATAGTCGATCGGATCATGGCCATCTCTCTTTCTTCTTCCAGAAGTTCGACTACATCCTGCCGGGCTTGTTCTGCTTCATCTTCAGTGTAAAGCTTGACTCGGGGTGTATTGTGAAGTAGGTCACTCGGCAGAACCGCTTCAGCTCCGTAGACCAGAAAGAATGGAGTTCGCCTAGTCGACTGATTAGGAGTGGTCCTCAATCCCCAAAGAACTGATGGACGTTCCTCGACCCACGCGCCTGCTGCGTGCTTGAGATCACGCATCAATCGGGGTTTCAGTCCTTTGAGAATTAGGCCATTTGCTCTTTCTGCTTGTCCATTCGACTGGGGGTGAGCGACGGAAGCGTAGTCGACTCACGTGCCTTGCGAAGCGCAAAAAGCTCTGAATTCGTCAGAATCGAAGTTTGACCCATTATCAGTGATGATGCTATGCGGAACTCCATATCTGAATATCAACTCTCTAATGAAGCTGATAGCAGTGCCGGCATCAAGATTCTTAATAGGCTTAGCTTCAATCCACTTAGTGAATTTGTCGACTTCCACCCGTACATGGGTAAAGCCGCTCCTGCCAGTTCTCAGTGGTCCAACCATATCCAATCCCCAAACAGCGAAGGGCCAGATGAGTGGAATGGTCTTCAAGGCTGAGGCGGGTTTGTGCGACATATTGGAATAGAACTGACATCCTTCACACTTGTCGACTATCTCCTTCGCCATTTCATTTTCTCTTGGCCAGTAAAATCCTGCTCGGTATGCTTTAGCCACAATGGTCCGAGAAGACGCATGATGACCACAGGTCCCCGAGTGGATATCGTCAAGAATTATCTGACCTTCTTCTGGTGTTATACATTTCTGGCTGACTCCAGTCGTGCTTTCCCTATACAACTGTCCCTTTATCACAGTAAAGGCCTTGGATCGACGGACGATCTGTCGAGCCTCTTCTTTGTTCTCCGGGAGCTCTTTCCTTAGGATATACGCGGCGTATGGCACTGTCCATTCGGGAGTGATGACCAAAACTTCCATGATCAGGTCGACCACAACTGGGACCTCAACTTCAGTCGGATCCATGACACTTTTTGGCTGCGGGGCTTCTTCAGTGAAAGGATCCTCTTGAACTGATGGTGTGTGGATATGCTCCAAAAACACAATACTGGGAATTGCTTCTCTCTTGGAACCTAATTTTGCCAAATCACCAGCTGCTTGATTTTTCAGTCGGGGTATATGATGGAGCTCTAACCCCTCGAATTTCTTCTCTAGCTTTCTCACTGCATTGCAGTAACCAGTCATGGCTGGACTTCTGACGTCCCACTCCTTCATCACCTGATTAACCACCATATCTGAGTCGCCATAAACCATGAGGCGACGGACGCCGAGTGAAATGGCCATACACAACCCATAAAAAAGTGCTTCGTATTCTGCTTCGTTATTGGAGGAATCAAAGTGGATATGGAGCACGTATCTGAGCTTATCTCCTCGGGGGGAAACCAACACTACCCCATCACCAGAACCATTCAGCATCTTAGAACCCATCAAAGAACATGGTCCAGTGCTCCGAGTGAACTTGAGTCGGTAGTTGCTGTTCAATCCACTCGGCGACGAAATCTGCTATTGCTTGGGACTTGATGGCTTTCTTTGCCTCAAACTTGATATCAAGGGGAAGGAGTACAATCGCCCATTTTGCCACTCGACCAGTTGCATCTCTGTTGTGCAGAATCTCTGACAATGGGGCGTCGCTGACGACTGTAATGGAATGGTCAGAGAAGTAATGAGCAACATTCTTCGTGGTCATGTAAATCCCATATACAAGCTTCTGATAATGAGGGTATCTTTGCTTTGATGGGGTCAAAACTTCAGAAAGATAATATACTGGGCGCTGAACTTTAAAGGCTTTTCCTTCTTCTTCCCACTCAACCGTAAGTACTGTACTGACGAATTGTCCTGTGGTGCAATCTAAAGCAGCAAAGGTTCTTTGCTGATTGGGGCAGCAAGCACAGGCTGGGTGGAGAGCAGGGCTTTTAGCTCTGCAAACCCTGCATCAGCTTCGGGAGTCCACTCGAACTTGTCTGACTTCTTCATCAGTCAGTAAAGAGGCAATGCCTTTTCACCGAGACAAGAGATGAATCGACTTAAAGCGGCCAAGCATCCAGTAAGCTTTTGGACATCGTGCACACGCACAGGGCGTTTCATTCGGAGTATAGTACCAACTTTTTCTAGGTTCGCATTGATTCCTCGTTCAGAAACGAGAAAACCGAGTAACTTCCCGCCAGGAACTCCAAATGTGCACTTTGATGATTAAGCTTGATATCATACCTCCTGAGGTTGGCAAATGTTTCAGCAAGGTCAGTCAGCAGGTCAGAACCCTTCTGTTATTTGACCACAATATCATCCATGTATGCTTCCACATTCCGACTGATTTGAGTGAGCAAACACTTCTGAATCATCCTCATGAACGTGGCTCCGGCATTCTTGAGGCCAAATGGCATGGTGACATAACAGAAGCACCCGAATGGAGTGATGAAAGCTGTTTTGATCTCGTCGGGTCCATACAGACGGATCTGATGGTAACCGGAATAGGCGTCTAAAAAAGACAGGTGCTCACATCCCGTAGTCGAGTCGACTATTTGGTCGATGCGGGGGAGAGGAAAATGATCTTTTGGGTAAGCCCGATTGATATGTTTGAAGTGAATGCACATGCGAAGTGACTTGTCCTTCTTGGGGACAGTGACAACATTGGCGAGCCACTCGGAGTGGTAAATCTCTCGGATAAACTCCGCTGCTAAGAGCCAAGCCACCTCCTCACCAATGGCCTTTCTCTTCTGGACGGCGGACTGTCGAAGATGTTCCTTGACAGGTTTCACTTTTGAGTCGACTCGTAGACGATGCTCAGCCAGCCCCCTGGGAACACCCGGCATGTCAGAAGGCTTCCATGCGAAGATGTCCTAGTTCTCACGGAGGAACTGGATGAGCGCTTCTTCCTATTTGGAGTCGGAGCAGCACTGGGGTCGGTCGGGTGAATGTGAATCGGTTTTGTCTCACTAGACGACTGAAACACTGATTCCGAAGCAGGCTTCTTGGCTCGCAACAAATCACTCGGGTCTGCAGTTTTCTGGTATTCCTGTAGCTCTACCACTGCCATCTGAGCATCAGTGATCTTTGAGCCTTTCTGAAAGCACTCTTCCGCCTTCTTCCGATTGCCAGTAATAGTGATCACACCTTTGGGACCAGGCATCTTCAATTTGAGGTACACATAACATGGTCGAGCCATGAAATGTGAATAAGCTGGCCTACCCAAAATAGCATGATAAGCACTCTGGAAATCTACAACTTCAAACGTCAACTTTTCTTTGCGGTAATTCTTGGAATCACCGAAAACCACATCAAGAGCAATTTGGCCGAGTGACTCAGCCTTCTTTCCAGGAATGACTCCATGGAAACTCATGTTGCTGGTACTGAGTCTGGACATCGGAATGCCCATCCCTTTCAACGTCTCTGCATACAATATATTCAGGCCACTGCCACCATCCATCAAAACTTTAGTCAGTCGAGTGCCTTCCACGACTGGGTCGACCACCAAAGCTTGCCTCCCAGGGGTGGCTATGTGTGTCAGATGATCGGACTGGTCGAATGTGATGGCAGTCTGAGACCATTTCAGGTAACTAGGTGTCGCTGGAGCAACCATATTCACCTCTCGGTTGATAACTTTCAATCGACTTTTGCTTTCAACATCATCAAAAATCATCAGGGTGGAATTGACCTGGGGATATCCATCATCACTATCTTCTTTGTCTTCAACTTTGTCTGACTCCTTTTCCTTATCTTTGGGTTGTTTCCCCTGGAATTGCTGGATCAAGAGTCGACACTATCGAGTGGTATGTTTTGGGTAAATGAATTTACCCTCCTCATCTTTCTTCATGTGGATGTGGCATGGCAAATCCATCACGTCATTCCCTTCCTTTGTCATTCACCTTCTTAGGGTTCCATGACCCTTTGGGCTTCCCTTTAAACTTTCCTTGAGTCACGGCCAAGGCTTCTCCAGG
Source organism: Triticum timopheevii (assembly GCA_963921465.1). Taxonomy (NCBI): domain Eukaryota; kingdom Viridiplantae; phylum Streptophyta; class Magnoliopsida; order Poales; family Poaceae; genus Triticum; species Triticum timopheevii. The sequence continues at coordinate 105,375,768 of OY997272.1, read as the reverse complement.
AGCAGCTGGTTCGGCTTTCCGCTTCTGCTTCCGACTAGAGTTCCCTTCTCCGGTTTCGTGGGCGACTGACTTGTGCTTGCCACTCCGGAGCCGATCCTCTTCTTCACCATTGGCATACTTGGTGGCAATCTCCATCATTTGACTCAGAGACATGTCTCCGGTTCGACCGAATTTTAGGTTTAGCTCTTTGTACTTAACGCCTTCCTTGAAGGCACAGACTGCCCGGTGATCAGATACATTCTCTACTATGTGATGCAACATGATCCATCTCTAGATGTAATCCCTCAGAGTTTTGTTCGACTTCTGCACACAAGATTGCAGCTCTGTCAACCCTGCTGGTCGCTTGCAAGTTCCTTCAAATGTTCTGACAAACACTCGGGCAAGATCTTCCCAAGTGTAAATGATGCTGGGTGCTAACTGATTCAACCATGCTCTGGCCGAGCCCTCCAACATAAGAGGCAGGTGTCTCATGGCCACCTCATCGTTGCGGCCGCCAATCTGAATAGCCACTCGGGAGTCTTCAAGCCAAGTATCAGGCTTGGACTCACCGGTGAACTTACTGACTCCAGTTGCCAACCTGAAGTTGGGAGGAATCACCGCGGCCCTGATGGCTCTGCTGAAGCACTCTGGCCCTGAAATGTGTACTCTGCTGCTGGTAGGCACATCTCTGTCATGACCTTCTCGGTGAGCTCTGTTCCTGTCAACCAAACCTTGAACGATAATGGATCTCGCATCAAAGCCTGGTTCCCTGGGGTCGACTGGAATCCTTCGCCCAACACTATGCTGACGTCTGTCATCCTGCTGTCGAGGCACGTATGATCCACCCCTTGGGGGAGGGGTGGGCACTCGACGTCGATCATTGCGATCGAGTCGGTGATCATACTGCTCACGGTTCTTGTACTGATCACGCCGGTCTCCACATTCCTCACGCCTCGGGGGCGATCTTGGGCTATGGGCCGACTGGACTGTATTCGCAGCGACGGATCTACTGTGAATCCTATTCCGTGACTATGAGACAGCTGAATTTTGATCTCCCGCTGCCCGGAGTAATGCTCTGATCTGTAACAAGCCTCTGCCAGCCTCTGCAGCTGCTAAATTCTGAATCGGAGTTCGATATACCTGAGTCGGTGGTGGAAAGATTTGACGTCGACTGGTTTCTGGAACTCGTTGCCGTGCACGCTCGTCGAGTGCTCGCTGGAGGTTCTCCAGTCGAGTGTGCTCAGCCAAGTTGGCCAGGCGCGCGTCCTCTAAGGCACGAGCTTCGGGGGTTTCTCCAACGATAGGAGTGTGCAACGCATCCATGTTCTGGCGGCGAAGTTCTTCCCTCTGCAGCGAAGTGAGGGGCTCGGGGAGATACTCTTTGTGGACCTGCGCCAGATCGCCTCCGCCGTCACCTCCGTCGACTGCATGGTCCATTGACCATCAGAACCTCCGCCGTTGGATCACTGCTGTCGCACTCGTATGCAGTCTCTGTGGAGCCAGTCGAACAGGCCGTAGAGAGATTCGTCGGGCTCAATCGCCGTGACTTGGGGGGTGGCCGACTGGCGAGTCACCGCGTGCCTCACCCATCGCTGAAGCCTCGACCGACCGGAGCGCTTGCACCGGCGGGAGACAGGGAGGGAGGACGACACATGGGCTGACCGATACTGGGTCGACGGTTGCCGCAGGAGGACGCCGCGGACGCACGCGCGAAAGTGCGTCGCCCCGCGGACAGGGAGCGCGTCGGTGTCGAGCGGAGCCTCCTGAAGCCAAGTGGAGTCGTCAGTGATGAACGTGAGCGCGCCGAGACGGATCTCGCGACCCTCGGCCAAAACTCCTCCTGAAACCATGATGAAGGAGATCGGAACAATCGCAACTTCTCCAATAAATCGCTAAGACACCTGCCCCAAGGTGGGCGCCAACTGTCGTGGTTCTAAGTCTGACAGTAGAATAGGGGGGTAGGAATGAAGAGGCAAGATCCTAGCTATGGAGTAGTTGTATACGCAAGATGTTTACGAGTTTAGGCCCTTCTAGTAGGAAGTAACAGCCCTACGTCTCGGATCCCGGAGGCGGTCGACTGGATTATGTGTGTATGAGTTACAGGGGTGCGAACCCTTTACACAGAGGAGGGGGTGGCTTATATAGAGTCCGCCCGACCCCTCCAGCCCTCAGTTATGCAGGGTTTAAAGTACATTAAGATCGGGCGTTACTAGTAACGCCACAAATAAAGTGCTATGATGACCATAAAAGCTAATTAATGACAGACCGTTTGCGTGCAGAGTGACTTTAGGTCTCCTGACAGTCGAGTGGTTGGCTTCATGGTCGAGTGTCTTCGAGTCCGTCGAGTGGAACCCTTCCAGGTCGACTGAAAGGCGGTTTCTTCTAGAGATGTCCTTGGGGAGGGTATCTTGGACAGGTCCATGACCCTACCCTAGGTACATGGCTTCATCAGCAGGTCCACCCACCCACTGGGGGTTTTAGGGTGTAATGAACTCGGGCCGTGGGCCTTTTTTTAAATATTTGTGTGTAAATGTCATGAGTGTTTTTTCTTTTGCGTTCCGTTTTTTGGACCAATTTCATGCACTTTTCCTTTCTCAAACCTCCCCCCCCCCCCCCCCCCCGCGAGTCAGACGACCGACGCTCCGGTCTGTGACAAGGAGTTCGGTTCTTCTAGAGGAGCGCGCAGGACTTGGGCCCTTCGAAACGTTGAGCGCGAGCGAAACACCCACTGGGTCGGCTGGTGGCAATCCGGCGAAGCCGGTTGGCGAGCAGCCGGTCGTGCGGCTGTTTATTTTCTGAGCGGCGGGTCGGGTTGATCGACCCAGCAGCCTTTGACTTAGTGTATGAAGCGTAAAGGAGCTCTGGCCCATTGTGCTTGCTAGCCGACAGCCAAAGCTGGATCTGTGGCTTTAGGGCGAAGTGGGGGACCGCGGCATCCTAACTGTATCAGGAATCACCAAGTAAGGCGGCGGGGTGGCGATCGAGCCGGCCAGCCCCCAAGCCCCTGGGTCAAGCGGGTCGGACCGGTGGCCGAGTTCAGTGGCATAGTGAAGCAAGAAAGTAAGGACATAATAAATTGGTCGACAAAAGGTAGCCCCCGAGTCTCGTTCGGGAACCCCATAGTTTCATGCGTTTACAAAAGGCGACGATACATACACTCGTGCGGCTAACTGTAAAACGGGCGGAGGAGTTCCGCGTTCCATGGCCGGGTCGTTTCTTCGCCGGCGGTGTCCTTCTTGCGCTTCCTTGACTTGCGTGCGTCGATGAGGTAGTAGGCGTTGCGATCGTGCAAGGCCCTGCTCATGATGAATGGGCCCTCCCATGGAGGGGACAGCTTGTGCTGGCCTGCTTGCTCTTGGACGAGTTGGAGGACGAGGTCGCCCTCACAGAATGCAAGGAACTTGATCTTCTTGCTGTGGTAGTGCCTCAGGCCTTGCTTGTAGATGGCCGAACGGCTGAGCGCCAGGAGGCGTGCTTCTTCGAGCAAGTCAACGCCATCTTCGCGAGCTTCTCTGGCTTCGGCTTCGGTGTACATCGCGACACGCGGCGAGTCGAACTCGACATCGGTCGGAATGACAGCTTCGGCTCCATAGACGAGGAAGAACGGGGTGAACCCGGTTGACCAATTCGGCGTGGTGCGGAGACTCCAAAGAACGGCCGGCAACTCGTCAAGCCAGCTGTCGGGTGAGCGGATGAGTGGCTCGACGAGTTGCGGCTTGACGCCGGACAAGATGAGTCTGTTGGCCTGCTCGACCTGTCCGTTGGACTGCAGATGTGCAACGAAGGCGGATGCCGGAGACGGAGCAGTATTGTTCGAGCGCGCCCTTGACGAAGTTGGCGCCGTTGTCCGTGATGATGCTGTTCGGCATGCCGTAGCGCACCGCTATGTCCTTGATGAACCGAACGGCTGTTGGCCCGTCCAGTTTCTTGATTGGTCGTGCGTCGATCCACTTGGTGAACTTGTCCACTGCCACCAGCAGGTGCGTCATGCCGCCTCGAGCGGCTTTGAAGGGTCCCACCATGTCGAGTCCCTAGACCGTGAAAGGCCAGGCGATCGGTATGGTGCGGAGTGCTGACGCCGGCTGGTGGATGCGTTTGCTGAAGCACTGGCACCCCTCACACTTGAGAACGAGTGACTCGTCATCTTGGAGGGCCGTGGGATAGTAGAAATCGTGGCGGAACGCCTTGGCCACCAGGGATCGCGATGCGGCGTGGTGCCCGCATTTGCCCTGGTGTATGTCGAGGAGGATGTCGATGCCCTGTTCCTGCTCGACGCAGCGCTGGAACACGCCGGTGGAGCTGCGCTTGACGAGCTTGTTGTTGATGATGCTGTAGGCGGACGCCCGGCGCTGCACTTGTCGGGCTTCGGTCTCGTCCATCAGAAGTGGTAGCGATAGTGGTAGAAGCAATAGTTGGCAAGACGACAACAATGCTTCGATGAAGATAAGGGTGTCAAGTCGGTGACGATGGTGATCATGACGGTGCTTTGGAGATGGAGATCAAAGGCACAAGATGATGATGGCCATATCATATCACTTATATTGATTGCATGTGATGTTTATCCTTTATGCATCTTATTTTTGCTTAGTTCCGCGGTAGCATTATAAGATGATCTCTCACTAAATTTCAAGGTATAAGTGTTCTCCCTGAGTATGCACTGTTGCTACAATTCGTTATGCCGAGACACCATGTGATGATCGGGTGTGATAAGCTCTACGTTCACATACAACGGGTGCAAGCCAGTTTTGCACACGCAGAATACTCGGGTTAAACTTGACGAGCCTAGCATATGCAGATATGGCCTCGGAACAATGAGACCGAAAGGTCGAGCGTGAATCATATAGTAGATATGATCAACATAATGATGTTCACCATTGAAAACTACTCCATCTCACGTGATGATCGGACCTGGTTTAGTTGATATGGATCACGTGATCACTTAGATGATTAGAGGGATGTCTATCTAAGTGGGAGTTCTTAAGTAATATGATTAATTGAACTTTAATTTATCATGAACTTAGTCCTGATAGTATTTGCATAACTATGTTTTAGATCAATAGCTCGCGATGTAGCTCCTCGTTTATTTTTGATGTGTTCCTAGAGAAAAATTATGTTGAAAGATGATAGTAGCAATGATGCAGACTAGGTCCGTGATCTGAGGATTATCCTCATTGCTGCATAGAAGAATTATGTCCTTGATGCACCGCTAGGTGACGGACCTATTGCAGGAGCAGATGCAGACGTTATGAACGTTTGGCAAGCTCGGTATGATAACTACTTGATAGTTTAGTGCGCCATGCTTTACAGATTAGAACTGGGACTTAAAAAATGTTTTGAATGCCATGGAGCATATAAGATGTTCCAAGAGCTAAAATTGGTATTTCAGACTCATGCTCGAGTCGAGAGGTATGAGACCTCTGACAAATACTTTGCCTACAAGATGGAGGAGAGCATGTGCTCAGATTGTCTGAGTACTACAATCGCTTGAATCAAGTGAGAGTTAATCTTCTAGATATAATAGTGATTGACAGAGTTGTTTAGTCACTATCACCAAGTTACTAGAACTTCGTGATGAACTACAATATGCAAGGGATGACGAAAACGATTCCCGAGCACTCCGTGATGCTGAAATCGACGAAGGTAGAAATCAAGAAAAGCATCAAATATTGATGGTTGACAAGACCACTAGTTTCAAGTAAAAGGGCAAGGGAAAGAAAGGGAACTTCAAGAAGAATGGCAAGCAAGTTGCCACTCCCATGAAGAAGCCCAAAGCTAGACCCAAGCCTGAAACTGAGTGCTTCTACTGCGACGGAAATGGTCACTTGAAGCGGAACTGCCCCAAATACTTGGCAATAAGAAGGATGGCAAAGGGAACAATAGTATATATGATATACATGGTATTGATGTGTACTTTACTAGAGTTCATAGTAGCCCCTGGGTATTTGATACTAGTTCAATTGCTATGATTAGTAACTCAAAACAGGAGTTACAGAATGAGCAAAGACTAGTTGAGGGCAAGGTGACGATGTGTGTTGGAAATGATTCCAAGGTTGATAAGATCACCATCGCACACTCCCTTTAACTTCAGGATTAGTGTTGAACCTAAAATAAATGCTATTTGGTGTTTGCGTTGAGCATAACATGATTGGATCATGTTTATTGCAATACGGTTATTCATTTAAGTCAAAGAATAATTGTTATTCTGTTTACATGAATAAAACCTTCCGTGGTCATACACCCAAGGTGAATGGTTTATTGAATCTCAATCATAGTAATACACATATTCATAATATTGATGCCAAAAGATGCAAAGTTGATAATGATAGTGCAACATATTTGTGGCACTGCCGTTTAGGTCATATTGGTGTAAAGCGCATGAAGAAACTCCATGCTGATGGGCTTTTGGAATCACTTGATTATGAATCACTTTATGCTTGCGAACCATGCTTCATGGGCAAGATGACTAAAACTCCGTTCTCTGGAACAATGGAGCGAGCAACTAACTTATTGGAAATAATACATACTGATGTATGCGATCCAATTAGTGTTGAGGCTCGCGGCGGGTATCGTTATTTTTCTGACCCTCATAGATGATTTGAGCAGATATGGGTATATCTACTTGATGAAACACAAGTCTGAAACATTTGAATGGTTCAAAGAATTTTAGAGTGAAGTAGAGAATCATCGTAACAAGAAAATAAAGTTTCTATTATCTGATCGCAGAGGCGAATATTTGAGTTACAAGTTTGGTCTTCAATTAAAACAATGTGGAATAGTTTCACAAACTCATGCCACCTGGAACACCATAGTATAATGTTGTGTCCGAACGTCATAACCGTACTTTATTGGATATAGTGCAAACTATGATGTCTCTTACCGATTTACCACTATCGTTTCGGGGTTATGCATTAGAGACAGCTACATTCACGTTAATTAGGGCACCGTCTAAATCCGTTGAGACGACACCGTATGAACTATGGTTTGGCAAGAAACCTAAGCTGTCGTTTATTAAAGTTTGGGGTTGTGATGCTTATGTGAAGAAGTTTCAACCCGATAAGCTCGAACCCAAATCAGAGAAGTGTGTCTTCATAGGATACCCAAAAGAAAATGTTGGGTACACCTTCTATCACAGATCCGAAGGCAAGACATTCATTGCTAAGAATGGATCCTTTCTAGAGAAGTAGTTTCACTCAAAAGAAGTGAGTGGGAGGAAAGTAGAACTTGATGAGGTAATTGTACCTGCTCCCTAATTGGAAAGAAGTTCATCACAAAAATCAGTTCTAGTGATGCCTACACCAATTAGTGAGGAAGTTAATGATGATGATCATGAAACTTTTAGATCAAGTTACTACCGAACCTCCTAGGTCAGCCAGAGTAAGGTTCGCACCAGAGTGGTACGATAATCCTGTTCTGGAGGTCATGTTACTTAACCATGACGAACCTACGAACTATGAGGAAGCGATGATGAGCCCAGATTCCGTGAAATGGCTTGAGGCCATGAAATCTGAGATGGGATCCATGTATGAGAACAAAGTGTGGACTTTGATTGACTTGCCCGATGATCGGTGAGCCATTGAGAATAAATGGATCTTCAAGAGGAAGACGGACGCTGATGGTAGTGTTACTATCTACAAAGCTCGACTTGTCGCGAAAGGTTTTTGACAAGTTCAAGGTGTTGACTACAAAGAGATTTTCTCACTCGTAGCAGTGCTAAAGTCTGTCCGAATCATGTTAGCAGTTGCCACATTTTATGAAATCCGGCAAATAGATAACAAAACTGCACTCCTTAATGGATTTATTAAAGAAGAGTTGTATATGATGCAACCAGAAGGTTTTGTCAATCCTAAAGGTGCTAATAAAATGTGCAAGCTCCAGTGATCCATCTACGGACTGGTGCAAGCATCTCGGAGTTGGAATATACGCTTTTGATGAGTTGATCAAAACATATAGTTTTATATAGATTTGCAGTGAAGCCTGTATTTACAAGAAAGTGAGTGGGAGCACTACAACCTTTCTGATAAGATATATGTGAATGACATATTGTTGATTGGAAATGATGTAGAATTTTCTGGAAAGCATAAAGGAGTGTTTGAAAGGAGTTTTTTCAAAGGAAGACCTCGATGACAAAAAGTTCGCTGTAAAGGGTTACATCGATGCAAGTTTTGGCACCGATCAGGATGACTCTAAGTATCAATCTGGATACATATTGAAAGTGGAAGAAATAAGCTAGAGTAGCTCCGTGCAGAGCATTGTAGACATAGAAATTTGCAAAATACATACGGATCTGAATGTGGCAGACCCGTTGACTAAACTTCTCTCACAAGCAAAACATGATCACACCTTAGTACTCTTTGTGTGTTAATCACATGGCGATGTGAACTAGATTATTAACTCTAGTAAACCCTTTGGGTATTGGTCACATGGCGATGTGAACTATAGAATGATAAATCACATGGCAATGTGAACTAGATTATTGACTCTAGTGCAAGTTGGAGACTGAAGGAAATATGCCCTATAGGCAATAATAAAGTTGTTATTTATATTTCCTTATATCATGATAAATGTTTATTATTCATGCTAGAATTGTATTAACCAAAAACTTAGTACATGTGTGAATACATAGACAAAGAGAGTGTCCCTAGTATGCCTCTACTTGACTAGCTCGTTAATCAAATATGGTTAAGTTTCCTGGCCATAGACATGTGTTGTCATTTGATCAACGGGATCACATCATTAGAGAATGATGTGATGGACAAGACCCCTTCGTTAGCTTAGCACTATGATTGTTTAGTTTATTGCTATTGATTTCTTCATGACTTATACATGTTCCTCTAACTATGAGATTATGCAACTCCCGAATACCGGAGGAACACCTTGTGTGCTATCAAACATCAAAACGTAACTGGGTGATTATAAAGATGCTCTACAGGTGTCTCCGAAGGTGTTTGTTGGGTTTTCATAGATCAAGATTAGGATTTGTCACTCCGTGTATTGGAGAGGTATCTCTGGGCCCTCTCGGTAATGCACATCACTATCAGTCTTGCAAGAAATGTGACTAATGAATTAGTTGTGGGATGATGCATTACGGAATGAGTAAAGAGACTTGCCAGTAACGAGATTGAACTAGGTATGGTGATACCGACGATCGAATCTCGGGCAAGTAACATACCGATGACAAAGGGAACAACGTATGTTGTTATGCAGTTTGACCGATAAAGATCTTCGTAGAATACGTAGGAGCCGATATGAGCATCCAGGTTCCGCTATTGGTTATTGACCGGAGATGTGTCTCGGTCATGTCTACATAGTTCTCGAACCCGTAGGGTCCGCACGCTTAACGTTTGATGATGATTTGTATTATGAGTTATGTGATTTGATGTATCGAAGGTTGTCCGAAGTCCCGGATGAGATCATGGACATGACGAGGAGTCTCGAAATGGTCAAGAGGTAAAGATTCGTATATTGGAAGGCTATATTCGGACATCGGAAATGTTCTGAGTTATTCGGGTATTTTTCGGAGTATCGAGGAGTTACGAGAATTCACCGAGAGAAGTAATGGGCCTTATTGGGCTTTAGTGGAGAGAGGGGAGAAGGGCCAAGAGGTGGCATGCGCCTCCCCTGTACCCAAACCGAATTGGACAAGGGGTGGGGCCGCAATCCCTCCCTTTCCTTCTCCCTCTCCTTCTCTTTCCTTCTCTCCTACTCCGAATAGGAAAGGGAATCCTACTAGGACTTAGGAGTCTTAGGAGGACTCCCTATGCTTTGCGTGCCTCCTAGGTCGGCCACCTCCTCCCTGTTGGGGAAAGTAGCAGAAATTCAAAATTTTCCTACGTGTCACCAAGATCTATCTATGGAGAAACCAGTAATGAGGGGAAGGAGAGTGCATCTACGTACCCTTGTAGATCGCTAAGCGGAAGCGTTCAAGAGAACGGGGTTGAAGGAGTCGTACTCGTCGTGATCCAAATCACCGGAGATCCTCGTGCCGAACGGACGGCACCTCCGTGTTCAACACACGTACAGCCCGGTGACGTCTCCCATGCCTTGATCCAGCAAGGAGAGAGGGAAAGGTTGAGGAAGACTCCATCCAGCAGCAGCACAACGGCGTGGTGGTGGTGGAGGAGCGTGGCTATCCTGCAGGGCTTCGCCAAGCACCATAGAAGAGGAGGAAGAAGAGACGCAGGGCTGCACCAACGAGAGATCGAATCGCGTGTGTTATGGGCAGCCCTATGCCTCACTATTTATAGGGGAGAGGGAGGTGGGTGCGCCCCCTCTAGGGTTCCCACCCCTAGGGGGGGCGGCAGCCCTAGATGGCAAAGGGGGTGGCGGCCAAGAGGGGAGAGGGGAGGGAGGCGCAGCCAGATGGGCCCTAAGGCCCATCCCCTTTAGGGTTTGCCCCCCTTCCCACCTCTTAGGCGCCATGGGCCCTTGTGGGAGGCGCACCAGCCCACTAAGGGGCTGGTCCCTCACCACTCTTGGCCCATGCAAGCCTCCGGGGTTGGTGGCCCCACTTGGTGGACCCCCGGGACCCTCCCGGTGGTCCCGGTACGTTACCGATAAATCCCGAAACTCTTCCGGTGACCAAAACAGGACTTCCCATATATAAATCTTTACCTCCGGACCATTCCGGAACTCCTCGTGACGTCCGGGATCTCATCCGGGGCTCCGAACAACATTCGGTAACCACATACAAACTTCCTTTATAACCCTAGCGTCATCGAACCTTAAGTGTGTAGACCCTACGGGTTCGGGAGACATGCAGACATGACTGAGACGTTCTCCGGTCAATAACCAATAGCGGGATCTGGATACCCATGTTGGCTCCCACATGTTCCACGATGATCTCATCGGATGAACCACGATGTCAAGGACTTAATCAATCCCGTATGCAATTCCCTTTGTCTAGCGGTATTGTACTTGCCCGAGATTTGATCGTCGGTATACCGATACCTTGTTCAATCTCGTTACCGGCAAGTCTCTTTACTCGTTCCGTAACACATCATCCCGTGATCAACCCCTTGATCACATTGTGCACATTCTGATGATGTCCTACCGAGTGGGCCTAGAGATACCTCTCCGTTTACACGGAGTGACAAATCCCAGTCTCGATTCGTGCCAACCCAACAGACACTTTCGGAGATACCTGTAATGCACCTTTATAGCCACCCAGTTACGTTGTGACGTTTGGTACACCCAAAGCATTCCTACGGCATCCGGGAGTTGCACAATCTCATGGTCTAAGGAAAAGATACTTGACATTAGAAAAGCTTTAGCATACGAACTACACGATCTTTGTGCTAGGCTTAGGATTGGGTCTTGTCCATCACATCATTCTCCTAATGATGTGATCCCGTTATCAACGACATCCAATGTCCATAGCCAGGAAACCATGACTATCTGTGGATCACAACGAGCTAGTCAACTAGAGGCTCACTAGGGACATGGTGTTGTCTATGTATCCACACATGTATCTGAGTTTCCTATCAATACAATTCTAGCATGGACAATAAACGATTATCATGAACAAGGAAATATAATAATAACTAATTTATTATTGCCTCTAGGGCATATTTCCAACACTCCCTCCCACCTTTATATACGGGGGAGGGGAGTGCCCCAAAGGCACCCAAGATTTGTCTTAGCTGTGTGCGGTGCCCCCCTCCACAGATACACACCTCGGTCATATCGTCGTAGTGCTTAGGCAAAACCCTGCGCCGGTAAACTTCGTCATCACCGTCACCACGCCGTCATGCTGATGGAACTCTCCCTCGGCCTCAACTGGATCAAGAGTTCGAGGGATGTCACCGAGCTGAACGTGTGCAGATCGCGGAGGTGTCGTGCGTTCGGTACATGGATCGATTGGATCGCGAAGACGTTCGACTACATCAACCGCGTTACTAAACGCTTCCGCTTTTGGTCTACGAGGGTACGTGGACACACTCTCCCCGCTCATTGCTATGCTTCTCCTAGATAGATCTTGCCTGATCGTAGGAATTTTTTTGAAATACTACGTTCCCCAACAGGGGGCGTGTCTAACCCCTGGGTGCACCCTCCTGCCTCGTGGCCGCCTCGTTGCGTCTCTGAATTCCACTCCAAGTCTCCTGGGTTGCGTTTGTTCCAAGAAAGATCCTCGTGAAGGTTTCGTTCCGTTTGGATTTCGTTTGATATTCCTTTTCTATGAAACACTGAAATAGGCAAAAACAGAAACTGACACTGGGCCTCCAGTTAATAGGTTAGTCCTAAAAATAATATAAAAGAGCATATTAAAGCTCATTAAACATCCAAAACAGATAATATAATAGCATGGAACAATCGAAAATTATACATACGTTGCAGACGTATCACTTTCATACCAACTTTTTTCCTTGATTTAGTGCGTAATGTTTGTCCAAATTCAAACACTGAGGAATTGGTATCCTCCATGGTAAATTGCAAATACTCTTGACCATCATTTATCATGTCATGATGTATTTGTTCCTACAATATGTATCACGATTTAACTATCGTCCTACAAGTTTGATCCGATGGTATGTACAATGAAAGAATTGACGAATGCAAGTAGGAAAGGGGCAAAGATTGTACCGGGTCTTGGTCGGGCGTCCCGTCAAATGGCATGCGGGCAATCCCGAAGCCGGCATTGCATGACGTCGCCCAATGCATTTGGAGCTGTGGAGAGTCCGTTATCATGGACACGTCAGGGATGGCTCGCGAGAAGCTCAAATCCGGGATGCTCGTTCACTGGGAGGGCGGAATGGAGTCGGGCTCCGTCGACAAGTTGTGTGGCCCCGTGGCTATGACCTCCGGATTGGTGGCTATCGCGGCAAAGTTCATGTCCTTAGTTGCCGGCACGAAGGGCATGTCAAAACCGGCCACCTTCACAGGTGCCTTCACCGTCGTCTCACGCTGGCGCTGCCTCTGGTAGCGCTCCCTTCGGTCAATGTTCACCGCCTTGCAAGGAGCCGCCAGGCCGGGGAGGCCGACCAATTCCGTCAAGGCATCATCCGTGGCCATGGCAGTGGACAGGGTTGTCGGCAACGACATCTGCGACGGGAGATGAGGACGCTGAGAAAGGGAGGAGGTGGGCGGCTGCGCAGAGGCGGGAAATGGAGGACGGGACTGAGAGGGTTTTGGTCAAAGAGGAGGATGAACATAAGTAAATTTTGAGAGGATTTTGAACGCGGCAGGCGTGTCCGGGCGCGCCCAGGCATCCCCATATCCGCTCTAGATATGGGTCGGGTATGGGGAGTGCGGTTAGGCCAAGTGTTTGGGCCGAATTTGCATGGTCTGGTTGGGTGTGTTTCTTTTTTCCGGTTAGTGACTGGGCAGCTCGCCCAGGCGTTGAGGCGGATACAAGAGTCTGGTTGTAGATGCTCTTAGTTTGTTCTATGCGAATCATGAGTAAAAGAAAGTATCTCCGCGATTTTTTTTAGAAAAGGAGGATGACCCCCGGCCTCTGCATCTGGGAGATGCATACGGCCACTTTATTGATTATTCTCGAGGACCTTACAAAGTACTTATTACAACAATGTGCCTGAATCCACCATCTTGGCAACACATGCCGGTACTCCTATCCAAAATGATGAAGGGGTGCTAGCTGGGCCACTACCCAAACCACTCACCTAAGCCTAACATCAAAAGCCGGAAGCCGAAACATATTCGGAAGCCCCAGCCGAGCCACATACCAGGTCTGGGGCACAATCCGGTCAGACGCACTCGTGTGTCGTCGCCGCCATCTTCCACAGGTCCGTCTTCAGATCATATTGAGGCTTCTACCTTGTCCGGTCACTCTGCCATCAACACCCCCATGACGCCAGACAGCTTCCTCCTCCTGCACGAGTCCATCTCCGTGCATCAGACGCCGAGTCTCCACAGCACCATGTCGCCGAGATCCGCCACCATTAATGTGTAAGATGAAGCACTGCTCCACCAATGTCGCCGTCCTCTAGTCCCTTGAGTCCGTGTGCACCTCCAAGAATGACGCCCCCAGGGGGGAAACGACACCAGAGAGCCGCCGTCATCCGATCTACTGATTTAGGGTTTCCTCTGGAGGTAGCAAAGAGTGGCCTTGAACTTCTCTACGGCGATGCCTTCAGGAAGGGAACGACGCAGACAACGTCGCCATCGCCGGCCTTGGCAATATCCAATAGCAGGTTTTCACCCAGATCTGGTCCATCTCTCATGCACGGGTCGTCGTCGTCCTTGTCGGGATCTGGATGATCCCGCTTGCCAGATCTCAGCACGGAGAAGCCCCCCCACCGAGACCCGCCGGCCGAGCTGGGGAGGCCGAGGCCGCGCCCACAGGATCAGATCCGCGATGGATCCATGCCCGCGCCGCCGCCCCGGAGTCAGCCCCGCGCGCACCCGCCACCGCCTGCCGAGGCTCGCCGCTGCGTGCCCCGCGCCCCGCCACCGCTCGCCGAGACCTGCCACCTCGCGCCAAACCGCGAGCGCCGCAGGCCACCGCCGCCTGCCGCCTAGATCCCCCGCCCGCGGAAGAAGGGGAGTCGGGAGAGGGAGTCCCCCCGCCGCCGCCGTCTGCCACGCGGGTTTCACCCGGCGGCGGCGCGAGGAGGGGAGAAGGAGAGGGCGTCGGCGGTGCCATGATGGGAGTATCTCCGCGAATGATGAGAGCTCTGTAACTTCCTCGACACGATGGACATTCCTTGATTTGTTGTACGCTCTTTCTATTTGATCAAGGTCCTTAATTAATTTAGTGCGTTCGGCCTCAATGATTGGCAATGCCATCCCTGAGGTGGGGCGGGGGAGTAAATTGCAAACCAAAGATACACGGAAATTTGTACAAATGCATGCAGTTGGTGTTCACATGTTGAGTTCTAACTGCGGGTTCGCGTCACAAATGTACCGTCACTGTACGCGGCTGGAGCATGAGACAATAAAAGACTAGAACTGGTGTTATAGCAAATTTCAGTTGCTCCACACACACACACACACACACACACACACAGAGGGAGGGAGAGAGAGAGGGAGGGAGGGGGAGAGAGGGATGTACATGGTTTTATGCTTAGGAGGCATCAGGAATCTCGGGGTTGTGCGTGTCCAAAATCTAGCTTATACCACGGAGAACCATTGTGTGTTTGTTAACACTCGTTCCAGAGCTTGAAAGACTTGCGGACGTGTGTGGCATGCCTTTTCTCTTGTTCGTTGGTCTCTGCTGATTCGGTGGTCACAGCAGAAGCTCTTAAACACAATTGTGCACCGGTGTCTATTGAACATGCTCCAGCTCTTGCCAAGGAGCAAAGCTGACCTCGGAGCTCGCTCACGAGGCATTGGCACACATGCCTGCAGCTGAAGTTGCCGCCGCAACAACCTTTCAGGCTGAATCAATTAGTATCGGTAGGGATTGAGGAATATCAACGCTGAAATGTTCTAAATGGCAAGTAGTTGCGCAGAGCGCATAACCATTGGTGTGACACCTGTTTTCCTTGGATCATTGTCCTTCCTTTTAAATTGTACTAGTATAATCATAGAAAAAAAATTCCTCCATCATCCTAGTTAGGACACAATGATATCATATCTTAATCTGTACTACATATAGCTTTTGCAGATATAGTTTTTTCATGAGCACCATATCTCAATGTACTTCTCAACCATATAGACTTAACAAAAACACATTACATACCTCAGTCAATCTCGTCCCACAGATTGACACTTAAGTAACACACACATTCGTGGCGGAGCCAGCGCCCGGCGACCCTGGTCACTTGCCCGGGCTCGCTGGCTACGCGGCCAGCTATCATGGCCCCGTTACACAGGAAAAAATCTGAAACCCTATTCGGCGCCTTCTGCGCCCGTTACAGGCATATTCACAAACGGGCGCATACCCCCTTGCGCGCTGGGCTGGACCATGTATTTATTTCCTGTTTTCTAAAACGAACAAAAAATGCGGCTCTGGTTGCACTAGAATACGCGACCTCAGGTTTGAATTAGCACGCACAAACCAACCTGCCACCAGTTCTCACACGAAAATTCTAACATCGTTTCCTTCTTTACTTCTTTTCACTTTTCTTTTTTCTTTTTTCGTTTTTCTTCTTCCTGGTTCGACGATTTTATTTTAATTCTTGATTTTTTTTCACAATTGATGAACTATTTCTCAATTTGATAAATTTATATTAAATTTCGATGAACTTTTTTTGAAATTTATGAACTTTTATTCAAATTTGATGAACTTTTTTCAAACTGAATAAACTTTTTTTCAAACTCGGTACGCTTTTTTTATAAATTGATGAACATTTCTTCAAATTGGATGAACTTTTTTCAAAGTTAGTGAACTTTTTTCCACATTTGATGAACCTTTTTCAAAATCGATGAACTTTTTCATAAGCGTTGAACTCTTTTTGTTTTTCATGAACTATTTTCCAAATCGATGAACTTTTATAAGGTTTGTGAACTTTTCTAAAGAAATGATGAACATTTTCTAATTCATGATTTTTTCTAAATAAATAAAAAAAATCGAAGTGACGTAATTGTGGATATTGTGCAAAAAATACGCGATTTCATTTGTTCTTGTAAGGTTAGTACCACAATCAGCCAGAAGTGTGGAGTTGTCCTAGTGGTTAGCTTAGCTTGGAAACAAACTCACCGACGCAACTTCAAATCCTGTAGAAGGCATTTTTTGCGTCTTTTTGTGCTATAGGATAGCTTTTTTTTTTGAGGGGTAAGACCAAATTTTATTGATCAAAAGCCACAGTTTGTGGAATACAGTTTGCATGGGGATGAACAAGCCAAGTATGGCGCCCCTGCTGTAAAGAAAGAGAGGATAGCTACCATGAAAAATCTGCTGCGAACCGAGCAAGCCAAGGAATCGAGAGCGGAGCCACGAGGCGTGTTGGGCCGGCCCAACAGGCTGGCGCAGAGAGCGCCCAATATGGAATATCCTATATTGACGCTCTCTGCGTAAAGCTGTCGAGGCTTCGCATATGAGCAGCCGATCGAACATTGAACTGGGCCGGCCCATTTACATTGTTCGCGTTTCCGGTTTTGGGCAAGGAGGTTCCCTGAACCGGTTTTTACTGGTTTTGGGAACCTTCTAGAAGGTTCCCTGAACCGTTTTTCTCTTTTTTTTCTTTTTTTCCTTTTTACGTTTTTCTGTTTATTTTTCTACTTGATTTTCTCTTTTCTTTTCCTATTCTGTTTCTTTTTATTTTTCAAGTTTTTTTCCAAAAAAAATCATGTTTCAAAAATTGTTTGTAAACTTTAAAAAAATGTTTCAACTTTTAAAAACGTTCATTTTTAAAAAGAATGGTTGTGTTTTCCAAAATTGTTCGTAAATACAAACAATGTTCGCATTTTAAACAAAATATTCTGGGTTTTAAAAAATGTAACCTTTTTCAAAAATGTTTGTGTTTTCCCTTTTTTGGTATTCTTTTTTTACTTTTTTCTTCTCTTTTTTGTTTCTTTTCAAAATAGTATAAACCAAAAAACAATTTTTCTAAAATGTTCAGGTTTTGGAAATTTTGTTCGGATTTTAAAATATGTTCGCGATTACAAAATTTGTTCTCAAATTCAAAAACTGTTCATGGATTTAATATATGTTCCCAAATTCAAAAAAAGTTCATTTTATTGGTAATGAGTTCGTAATTTTGAAAATTGTTCATTTTTTGAAAACAATTCAAAAACTTGAGAAAAATCTGCCGCTATTTTCTGTTCTTTAGAGTTCGCGCTATACAAAATTTCATAGCATTTCTGTTTCCCAGAATGTTTTTGTTCAAATTTATCAGAACTTTTCAAATAATGACCAGCATTTCAAAAAATGTTCTTATATTAAAAACTTGATCGCAAATTCGAAAAATGTTCTCGTTTCCAAATTTCTGGTCAAGAATTCAAAATTTGTTCATGTTTCAATTTTGTTGAGATTTTTGAATCGTTCTCCATTTCAAAATTTGTTCTAACAATTCCATTTATATTCGTGATTTAAAAAATTGTTCCTGTTTTAAAATTTCGCTCATTAAGTCAAAAAATGTTCATGTTTACAAGAAAGTTCAGAATATTAAAAACTGTCCCTGCTTTCAAATGATGTTCGTGTTTCCAAAAAATGTTCGGGAATTGCAAAAAATGTTTGAGAATTTCGAGAAATGTTCAGCAATTTAAAACGGTTCTCATTATCAAATTTAGTTCTCAATATTCGATAAATATTCGAGTTTTCTGAAAATATTCCGGAATTTACAATAAATGTTTGCGCTGTTCAAAAATTGCTCCAAGTATTAAATTTTTGTTTCTCAAATTTCAATAAATGTTTGCGTTTTCATCAAATATTCTGGAATTTCAAAATGCTTTCTGTTGAAAAATGTTCACATTTCTATTTTATTTTTTGAAAATTTGAAAAAAAGTCCGAGTTGTTCAAGAAATTATTAGATTTTCAAACATTGTTCGTTTTTAAAAAGAATCAGAATTTCCAGATAAAGTTCCAAAAAATTCAAAACAGTTGTCCGAATTCTGCTTTGTAGTTAGTTCTTATGTATGCAAGCTCCCATTTGTACACTAATGTTTGTTGGCTCCACTGGTTAGCTGATCTAGTACACAAGATGGAGGTCGTATGTTCGAATCCTACTTTGAACACTTTTCACGTTTCTTTTTTTCCAACATAGCTGCACTGCTACAGCACCCAGTATTGGGCCGGCCCAGTCACGGGGTCTGTGCGTGCGTCGGCTGGCTGTTCAACGCAAAATGCGTCGAATAGGAGGGAAAACCCTATTTGCCGCTCTCTGCGGCAAACAGTCGGGGTACACTTTTCATGTTTCTTTTTTTCCAACATAGCTGCTCTGCTACAGCACCCACTATTGGGCCGGCCCATTCACAGGATCTCTGCGTGCGTCGGCTGGCTGTTCAACGCAAAATGCGTCGAATAGGAGGAAAAACCCTATTTGCCGCTCTCTGCGGCAAACAGTCGGGGTACCGCACACTGCTGTCGATCGAGCGGTCGCACATGGGCCAGCCTCTTAAGCGTTCTGACTGTACCGGTTTTAGGAACCTTCTACGAATGTTTCTAGCTGGTTTTTTCCGGTTTTAGAAACTTTCTAGAACCGGTTTCTGAACTGGTTTTTCTTTTTCGGCTTATTTTTCATTTTCTTTCCTTTTTCGTTTTTTCTCTTTTCTTTTTTGTCTCTTTTTTTCTTTCTTCTTGCTCTTTTTCTTTTTGAACTTGTTCTCTATTATCAATAAATGTTTCAGAATTTTTTTTAAAAAGTGAAAATTTCAGATTTTGTTCTTTTTAGGAAATGTTTCTGTTTTCGAATTCTTGTTCAGAAGTTTCATAAAAGTGTAGAATTTTAAAAATTGTTCACTTATTTTAGAAAAGTGTTTGTCTTTTTAAATTTTGTTCACAAACTAAGAAATGCTCCAGTTTCAGAAATATGTTTCCATTTTCAAAATTCATTCAAAAATTCAAAACATATTCATATCTTTCGTTTATTTTTCCATTTTCTTTTTAAGCTTTTTGAAAAGTAGAAATATTGTTCAGAATTTTTGAAAATGTTATGGTTATTAAAAATTGTTCATATTTTGAAACAGTGTTCATATTTTTAAAATTTTATTCACAAATTTAAAAAATGTTCCTGTTTTCACATTTTTTGTTACAATTCAAATAGAGGTTCAAAAATTCCAAATTTTATTCACATTTTAAAAATTTGTTCCCAGTTTCCGAAAATATTTGGAATTTCAAAATTTGTTCTTGTTTTTCAGAAAATGTTTGAAGTTTTGTTCATGTTCCAAAAAATGTTCGAATTTTACAATTTTGTTCAGGTTTTTCAAAAATTGTTCACAATGTTAGGAAATGTTTGAAATTTTGTTTGTGTTTTCAAAAAAGTTATATTTTCAAATTTTCATCATGTTTATAAAATCTTTTTTGGAATTTATAATTTTGTTCGTGTTTTCAAAAAATATGGAGTATCAATTTTTGTCTGTGCTTGCAAAATTTGTTCAGCATTTCAATTTTCTGTTCTCATTTTTGAAAATTTATTCTAATTTTTTCAAAGATTTTTCGTGTATAAAAAAACATTCTTGTTTTCAAAAGAAATTGAAATTTAAGAAAATGTATGTGTTTCTTAAATTCTTTGAGTAATGTTGAGTTACACTGCTTCTCTTGTATTCTTCTTGTTTGGCGCTACGTATGTTTCACAATCAGCGAGTCAGTTCGAGTGGCAGCGTTGTTCCTCCCTCAACAGAAGGTCTCCATATCAAAACCTCACTCGCACACAGTTTGTTTTTGCGATTTTTGCGCCCGGCCAGGCGCTGGTTTGACCCCAATGGCCGGCCCAATCAGGGCACGCCCTGTGCGAACAGGAGACTATTTGCCGCAGAATGCGGCAAATAGGACCTCTCTCCCAATAGGAGCTCTCGGAAAAAATCGTCAACACATCGTGCTTTACCCGGGCAGCTGGGCTAATCAGCTAATGGGCTTCCTTTTCCTTACGTTACGGGTTAGATGAGAACTAGGCCTACTGGGCTACTAGCCTAGCAAGCAGTTGTTTACTTCGGACCAGAAAGACCACGATTTTTTTCAAAGAAAAAAGGACCACAATTGGCCGAAAGGAATCCGTAAGTAGAATCCAAAGTAGTTGTCCGTAAGTCTAGCAATTTGGATCGCCCCACCCCCCAGCGACCTCGCCTGTTCGTCTGTTCCAGACTGCGGCACCATGGGTCTCGGAGACGGAACGTCGACGAGTGGAGGCTGGCCCGTGTTTGGAGTGTGCCCGGCGGTGGGCTAAACTGGGGTGGATCCATCCCACGAACGGCTTGCATCATTTGCCAGCGGCTTCTTGTCCCCTCCTTCATGATTAGGAGCGATTGCTAACTTTTAGAAATTGGTAGACTTATTTGTGTTTAAATTTTGAAGTTCGAGTTGGTCATTCAGGTTATACATTACTTTGCTTTACAACTACACTTATATGACTACTAGGTGCATAATTTCACTTCATTATTAGAGTAGATTTGTGGTTTGGGATTTTGGTGCTATTTTATATGTTGTCTATCTTATGCTAAAAAAAGGTTTTCTATCTGAATCAGGTTTATTTTACTGGTCAATTTTTTTTGTAACGGACCGGTTACTGTATATTTAGTCAGACCCTGAATTGTTTTGCTACACATTAGGTAGTGTAAAATAGAACATGTATGCATATTTTCAACAGCACATAGCCTGGTGGAAGTGCTTTCGCTGATGCGGGATCGACTACCAGATTTTTAATTTTTAATGTTATTAGAGTTTAAAAAACTGTGATGGGTTAGGGAGGATCCAAACCTGCGGATTAGGGAAATGATTGACGTCCGTTGACGTGACCACTAGAACACAAAGAGATTTGCGTATACAAAGGGTTAAATACTATATCTTCTTCTAATAAATGAACTTGAACTCAAATTTTTTAAATACTTTCGGGCAAAAAAGCTGAATTTTTAATTCATTTTTTTAAATACTTTCAGGCCAAGAAGGCGATTTTTTTTTGAGATTTTTAGAAACTCATTTCTTTCGGACCCTTCTTGAAAAAAAAGGTATCAGGTAAAAACAATTCATTCAAACACCTGATTTTAATTTTTTGGATTGTACTATTAGGCTCAAACTTGCCCAGGCTTCACAAAATTTCTGGCTCCGCCCCTGCACACATAGACAACATCTGGTCATCGGCTGTGGATCCATATACAACAAAATGTGATCCCAAGTAAATTAGTCATTGAGCATATTTCACATATTGTAGACACTCGAACATATGAAACGACTCACACAACTTTGTAGGATAAAATATACGAGATAGTCCGGAACGTCTACTAATGCACCGAAAATGTAGGTGAACACATTTATCATCCTGAGCGCTGGTGTAGATATCATTTTCTAGCTAGAAAAAGAAAATCAAAACTTGTCAATGGAGCTGTATCCATGTCAGTTATAGTTAGATATAATCCAAACTTGCCGAGCAATTGGTATTTTCAAGCAATTATGTACACTCGATGCACACCCGAAGAATGCACGCACCATAATACAATTCATGCAAGCATCAACACCAACACAAATTCTTCTCTTGTTCTTGGGTCCCATTTTTATGTACCTCGATATCATAACATCTTCACCTTCGCCAACAATATAGTGTATTTCTATTATATTATGTTAGTGAGCACAAGTATAGTGTATTTGTATATTTGTGCACCGAACGCTATTTCTCAGTTGTCGTAAAAAGAAATTCATGTTAGTCCAATGTTGTCCGTTCTAGTGCACGGGGGAGAGGGAGGTGGAGAAAGGAGGACAATGCGATGAGGCACGCACGGTAGCATCACCGGACAGAGAGGGGAAAGGGAGGAGGCACGCAGTTACGCCGGCATCGGAGTGACTGCAATAGGAAGAAGAACGAACAAGATAAACAGTGTTTTTTTAAAGGAGGGGACCAACAAGATAAACGGTGTAACAGTTGGAGGATAAAGAAAAGCATTCGACCACTCGTTTTGGATCCAATGGCCGGTAGGTGTTCCTCCTAAATCGATATGACAATGAAAACTTTCTCAGTTAACGGACAAATAGGCGTCCCATAGTATATACTCCCTCCGTCCGGAATTACTTGTCATCAAAATGAAAGAAAATGGATGTATGTAGAACTAAAATACATCTACATACATCCATTTCAATGACAAGTATTTCCGGACGGAGGGAGTACTAGAAACATAGGATAGTAAAAAAAAAAGAACATGCACCTATTTGTCAGTTGATCCTCTCAGCCCCGAGTGACCACAACACTCACATTCTAGGGAGCTTAGAATTTTACTACAAGGATTGGGCACAATCTGCTGCGCCATTGGGGTTGTTGGGTTTTAAAAAAGAATCTCTTTGTTTCAAATATAAGGTGTATTACATTTTATAAAGGAAAACCTTTAAAGTTTGATCAAAATTTGTAGACAAATATATGAAAATCCATAATATCAAACCGGTATTTTTAGACTCGCCATGAAATCAATTTTTTTACCTTTTTCTTTAATATTGTGGATGTCGATATTTTTACTCTGTACTTAGTCAAAGTTAAAGAAATTTGCCATTCTAAAAAAGTAATACCTCTTATATTTTGAAACTGAGGGAATATTTAATATGGCGTGTGAGGGAGCTGATAGTGTGTTTTATTTTTATTTATAATATGCATGATTTGTTGGGCCTTTCGTGATGTGATTCTATCTTATCCTCTAACCAACCTATATTTATGTGGGCAAATTTTTGTGTCCGTGGTTGCATATACTATATTGATCCTACAATGTCACATGGTGGCGCTTATTTTTTCTAGGTGGTGGGAGGGTGTGTAGGGTTGATATATTTTTATAGGCCAGTTGTTGATCGAATTGAAAATATGTTGGTCCGGTCAAAACTGTAAACTAAATCTAAAATTGAATGAAAGAGCTTCAAAATTAGGAAACATACTAAATTAAAAGAATTAAATGGGAGAGCTTGAGAAATTGTTGACCCAGTCAAAACTGAATGACCCAATTCTAAATTGAATACATCAATTAGTTGTTAGGCCTTAAAAATTAGGAAGCATAGTTTATAGTATAAAAGAATTGAATGATAAAGTTGTGAGAAATTGTTGACCCGGTCAAAATGGGGTGATCCAATTCTAATTGTAGATCTCGATTGAACGTGGAATGTGGACTCTTTAAAATTAGGGAGCTTAGTATTATAGAGGAAGAGATATGGTCACCACTTTTATAGCCTTGAGTGTAGTTACAGGTGCTTCGTAAGCTGGTCATAGTGGGAGTAATATAGGTAGTAATATAGATGTCACATAAGCAAAAATGTTGATGTGGCAAGTAGTTAATGAGGAGAGAGGCAAATAGAGTAACCTAATATATTACCATCATATAGCGCTTTCTCATGCAAAATGAGTCTACAAGACAATAAATGAACATATACATATTAGTACACATATGACACTTCCTACTATAAGGATAGTAACATAGAGTAGTAACGCATGCATGTTACTACTCTAAGTTACTCCCCATTATGACCAGCCTAAGTGCGTGATCTCAATCTCTCACATTTATGAGAGCAACACCGTGAGAATGAAGACAATAGATTGAAGTCGTGAAAACTTCAGGATTTTTGGGGCCCAGAAACTTTAGGTCACGAAGAACTCTAAACTACTCAAGACCAGCATTGGCTATAAATATGAGCCATATACTATCTAGGGGACCTGCATTTTGTAGTCACACAATGCCAGCCTACATGCTACAATTCTTTTTAATGCTCGTCTTGCTTATTTTCCGGCATGAGTATAGGCTTGGGTGACATTGGGAATATATACGATAGCCAAATTCAATAACTGGCAAGTGCTGTTCGCCTTCCTTGCTGCGTGCATTGTGGCCGTCGAGGAAAAATACAGTACGTCGGGCATGCACGGGAGCGGCAACGCTCGACGCTTCTCTGGGCTGCAACAAGACATCCATTGCGATTTCATCTGCCTAGTGCAGGATGAACTCGATCAGCTCCAGCCCATACTGCAGCCCCATCTGTCGTGACCATGATAGACGCCCTTTGCAAGTTTCCACCGAGCGCCACTCAGGGTCTGAGGCCATGGCCACGGAGGCCGTCATGGACGCCATCGCTGCACGGCTCAAGAAGGGCCATCTTTGGCCTCGATCGCCTGCTCCGCCGCATCTGCCCAGCTAGCACGACGGGTCGCGCCTCCACCATGAGTGGAGCCCCACCCATGACGCCACTGCTTGCCGGAGCCGCATGCTGCACGCCAAACTCCTCCAATAAATGGATGCATGTCCGGGCCTCACGCCGAGCTGCCAACCCGTCCATTTCTCAAAGATTTTTACAAACTAGTTTCAAAATGCGGGTCCAAGAATCCATGACCAATTTTTTTTTAGAAACAAGGCTATCGCCCGGCATTAGGATAAGACCCTTTACCCTTGTTGGTGCCGCCTCCTCACAGCGCCGCTCTTCTTCTCCCTCGAGCTGCCTCACACAACTCTCTTATTGTTTCTCTCTACTTCTCTCAAGAACACACAACGGAGAAGAACTCACGTACAGAAAACACACATGACACACACACACACATGCACTATATTATTTCTGCCAGCCCTCACGACCTTCCTTCTCATTCATCTATTGAACTTAAATAGGCAGTACAAATGACTCCACACCCAGCCACTAACTCACGCATGCACGCACTCAGCTGACCGGCACACTCGGCCACTAACCAACTAACCCATCCATGATGCTAATCAGTGGCTGCTAGACCGAATCACTCGGCCAGTTCAGCACCTTCCTAGCCTCCTCAATGGCCACACGACTAACAACTCAGGCATCCTAAGGCCTTGTACAATGGGAGGTGCTTAGAAAAATAAACCGAGTTTTTCTGAAGCATCGGTGCTTATTTTTACAGGAGAGATGCTTAGTTAAGCGCCTATTCTGTACAAATAAGCATCAATGCTTAAGAAAAGCCTGATTTATTTCTTTAAACACCTCCCTTAAGCACCTTTCATTGTACAAGGCCTAACAAACTACGAGGACTTACCCATTTTCTCTACTGATTTGTCCAGCCGTTCCATCCGTCTTGCGTCTGCATGCCGCATCTCACGGCAGTGCTGCATCGCACAGCATCACAACATCACACCTTGCACGCCGTGTCACACGACCGTGCCGCCTCGCGCAGCATTGTAGTTGCAGCTTCACACTGCCATCGGCATCTTGCCGTGCTCATCGTATTGTACGGCAGCCCGGCATCTCGCCTCCTCCGCGCACCTTTGCTAAAACCTTGCCGGCTAGCTACTCCCTAGACCGTCTAAGGCTACAAGCCAATAGCAAAACTAAATATGCGGATACATTGAATCAAAATTAATGCTAACAACCCTTGCAATAAGTTAAGGTTAACAACGAGGAAAAAAGGTTTCAAAGTGGGAATGGGACACAGCGGAAAGCGCGGACAAAGACTTAATGCAAGGCCAGCAATGTCCCATCTCACATCGCAGCGGGCTTCGCTTAAATGCAAGATTTCCATGTGGCTGGCTAGCCAATATCCACTTTGGACTTCCAATCGTCGAGCTCGGCACGGCCTCCAAGATGCCCCATCGGCCTGCTACACTTGCATGCAGGAAGAAGACAACCCAACCACATCCTAGCACCCTGTGTTTACGCTCGAGAGGTGTGGCACTCCTGCTTCCACCCATGAAGAATCAACATACAAGTTCTGCCCATGGATATTACTTTGTTTCTGTGGTGGCTAGACCAGAGGAAGCGATTGAAAGGCAAGATGAGAGGCTTCGATTCAGTTACAATTCTAATTGCGTGGGCCATCTGGAAGCAGCGCAATGCGCACGAGTGATCAACAACTTACCGAGGCTGAGAACGGCTTCGTAACTTAAGACAGAGATTCTAGATGAGATTGATGAGTGGAGGAAGACCGCTCGAGGCGGAGTTGGTTCTCTAGATCCTTTTGCGAGAGACTAGCCGTTTAATGTTAGGGTGTAGGCGTTGTGTGGATTCTCTCTGGACTTGTTCGCATCTCGTCACGGATCTTGTACATAACTGTCTGCCTTCTATAAAAATACGACATTGCCATTGGCATACTCTCAAAAAAAAACATTGCAACGCGTATCATGACATAGGTATGCCGCCACCTAGACTATGAGGGCCGCAGAAGATTGATATCACCATTGGAATAACTGTCGACGCCGGCGGCCTTTTGTCGGGGTCGTCGCCATAGATGGATATATGCCGACGACCTGGCTGAAGTTGTAGGCATAGAAAGGCCGTCGACATATCTCCGTCTATGCCGACGGCAGCTCTAGGTATAGGAAGGCCTTCGGCATATATCCGTATACGCCGACTGTAGCCATCGGTATAGGAAAGCCCTCAGCACATATGTGGGCCTGCCCACCCGGGCTCAGACGACAGGGCGACGCTGTGAAATCTATGCCGACGGCCCTGACGACGCCGTCGGCATAGATATTATATGTGTTCTTTCCACAGAAGGTGCCACGTGGCAGGCTATGCCGACAGTTTTGTCGTAGGTATGTTAAGTTAAAATTGGACTAATTTGAATCTGACTTATCTATACTTAACATAAACAAATTATATATTGATTTGGGGTAGAATTTTCCATAGATTATGAATATCCAGTATGTTTTTGCTTTTCAGTATATTAGAAATGTGACCTCATGTACTTTTGCATATAGATCCTTATACTTTGGTAAAATCACTAATTGATACTTGCATTGATTTTGACAAATTTTATATTTTTTTTGTCAGAATCTTGAAATGATTCAGTTGCTATACTATGCTTCAAATTTGAATAAACTACGATTGTGGCCGGCGGCCTTCGGGGGCTAGCTATGCTGTCAGATCTTGCGTCGGGCCGTCTTACATGTCCGGAAGTGTGGTGGCGGGTGCAAACACCTGACACGCGGCTCCGTAGTGTGACCCTCTTCACGGATGGCACCGCCGCCGGCACTTGGAGGGGGATACGGCCACGTCGGTCGACACGGAGGGAATCTTGCGGTGGGTTTGGCCGGGACCTTGTTCCGAAGTGTTCCTATATGGGCTGAACTATCACAACTGGGTGAAAAGGTCCATCGGTCAAAGTCTATCCGACGAAAGTCAAAGGGTTGGATCTCTTGGTCAACTGCTCTAGGGTTAGACGGGACGGGGGCCTTGGGAGTAGCAATGCCACCGGAGGGTCGCTCCAGGTCCTCACACATGCCTTAAAGTGTGGTGGCATGTCTAAAGAGGCAACGCGTGGCTTCGGGATGTGGCCCCCTCACGAACAACGATGACAT
Source organism: Triticum timopheevii (assembly GCA_963921465.1). Lineage (NCBI taxonomy): Eukaryota > Viridiplantae > Streptophyta > Magnoliopsida > Poales > Poaceae > Triticum > Triticum timopheevii. Next base: position 105,348,030 of record OY997272.1, on the reverse strand, counting down.
GGTAGTAAACGTTCCGCATCAAAGGTTGCTGCCACCCTAACTCGTTGTTGGCCCTCGATGCCGCCCGTAGCTCGGTGCACTTGTCGTGGAGCTAGTTGATGAGGTTGTCAAGCCTAGTACGATTCGGTTTTCTCCCCCAAAGCTCTCCATAGCTGCAGTAAGATCAAGATTTTATATATTATAGGTCAGCCAGATGCTTGAATACAGACAAGATTCTATGCCAGGTCCCCCAAAGCTCTCCATCGGCGACTTCCGCGACTCTGACTTCTCTTCGGAGGTGACCGGTACGGTGCCTCTTGTCTTCTTGGTCCTCTTCCCCTCGGCAGAGCTGCTCCGTGTGTGCTCACAGGACGTCATCCGGTGCCCCATCAACAAGCTCATGATATGCGTTCGGGCCACGGATGCGGAGCCTGACCCTGTGCCTCCTATGGAGAAGGTGTGGGTCCTTGTCTACGGCTTACCCCGAGGTGGCAGGATGGCGCCGAGGGGTGGCAAGCTTGCCCACATCCTCAAGGCTAACTTTGAGCCGATGGGCAAGCTGGTGACCGCTGACCCGGCGTCCTTCGAGGGTGACAGCCCCGCCCGCATTGAGCTCCTCTGCCCCGCTCGGCTGAGATTGATGGATTATCCCTGGTTTTCTACTTCGGCGCTTCGGGAAAGGGGAGGCACCTCACCTTTGAGCTTGAGTCCCCGCTTCCTGAGGATATGCTTGGGCTGGCCCGCGCTGCTGATTTGCCTCCCCTAGATGATGGGCATGGTGGGGGTGTGTCCGTGATACGTCTCCAATGTATCTATAATTTTTGATTGTTCCATGCTATTATATTACCTCTTTTGGATGTTCATGGGCTTTATTTTACACATTTATATCATTTTTGGGACTAACCTACTAACCGGAGGCCCAACCCATATTGCTGTTTTTTTGCCTATTTCAGTATTTCGAAGAAAAAGAATATCAAACGGAGTCCAAACGGAATGAAACCTTCGGGAGCGTGATTTTTGGAACGAACGTGATCCGGAGAGCTTGGAGTGCAAGTCAAGAAGCTTCCGAGGGCCCCACGAGATAGGGGCTGCGCCCCCCCTATTGGGTGCGCCCCCCTATCTCGTGGGCCCCTCGGGCGGCCACCGACATACTTCTTCCTCCTATATATACCTATGTACCCCGAAAACATCCAGGAGCACCACGAAACACAATTTCCACCGCCGTAACCTTCTGTATCCGCGAGATATCATCTTGGAGCCTTCGCCGGCACTCTGCCGGAGGGGGAATAAACCACGGAGGGCCTCTACATCAACATCCTTGCCCCTCCGATGAGTTGTGAGTAGTTTACCACAGACCTATCCATAGTTATTAGCTAGATGGCTTCTTCTCTCTTTTTGGATCTCAATACAATGTTCTCTCCCTCTCTTGTGGAGATCTATTCGATATAAACTCTTTTTGTGGTGTGTTTGTCGAGATCCGATGAATTGTGGGTTTATGATCAAGTTTATCTATGAATAATATTTGTATCTTCTCTGAATTCTTTTATGTATGATTGAGTTATCTTTGCAAGTTTCTTCGAATTACCAGTTTGGTTTGGCCTACTAGATTGGTCTTTCTTGCCATGGGAGAAGTGCTTAGATTTAGGTTCAATCTTGCGGTGTCCTTACCCAGTGACAGAAAGGGTTGCAAGGCACGTATTGTATTGTTGCCATCGAGGATAACAAGATGGGGTTTATATCATATTGCATGTGTTTATCCCTCTACATCATGTCATCTTGCTTAATGCGTTACTCTGTTCTTATGAACTTAATACTCTAGATGCAGGCAGGAGTCGGTCGATGTGTGGAGTAATAGTAGTAGATGCAGGCAGGAGTTAGTCTACTTGTTATGGATGTGATGCCTATATACATGATCATGCCTAGATAATCTCATAACTATGCGCTTTTCTATCAATTGCTCGACAGTAATTTGTTCACCCACCGTAATACTTATGCTACCTCGAGAGAAGCCTCTAGTGAAACCTATGGCCCCCGGGTCTATCTCTTATCATACTTGCTTTCAATCTACATTTATTTGCATCTTTACTTTTTGCATCTATATTATAAAATACCAAAAATATATTTATCTTATCATACTATCTTTATAAGATCTCACTTTCGCAAGTGACCGTGAAGGGATTGACAACCCCTTTATTGCGTTGGTTGCGAGTTCTCAGTTTGTTTGTGTGGGCGCGTGGGACTTTTGAGGAGCCTCCTACTGGATTGATACCTTGGTTCTCAAAATTGAGGGAAATACTTACGCTACACTTTGCTGCATCATCCTCTCCTCTTCGAGGAAAACCAACGCAAGCTCAAGTCATAGCAAGAAGGATTTCTGGCGCCGTTGCCGGGGAGGTCTTCGCTCAAGTCAAGACATACCAAGTACCCATCACAAACCCATCTCCCTCGTATTTACATTATTTGCCATTTGCCTCTCGTTTTCATCTCCCCCACTTCATCCTTGTTGTTTTATTCGCCCTCTTTTTTCCAATCTCCTCCTCTCCTTTCCGCTCGCCATTTTTCCGTTTGCCGTGTGTTAGTTCGTTTACCTTGTCATCATGTCTAGTTTCTTATCCGCTCCTATGTCTCCCGAGTTTGAAGTTCTTCACTTCAAGCAAAGGCAAGGAGAAAATTTCAAAGATGTTGGTATAGGATGATGGAATCTTATCGCAAGTGCACCCTAGAGGTGAACTTTAGAATTCTTCTTCGTAATTTTTATGTTGGGTTAAATATGACGCATAGACAACTCTTGGATTGCATTGCCAAGGGAAATTTCATTGAAATTGATCCCAATATTGCGCATGAAATTATAGAGGGAATAGTGGGAACACTACCTCAAAAGGGAGGATCACATCCTACCCAAGAAGAAACCCAAGTGTTTGGAAAGATTTGCGAAGTAACAAAAATATTAAAAAAGTCTCTTGAGCCTCTTAAAAGCGTTAGCGGAAATCTTCACCGCATGAATATGTTGATTACTCTTTGCAATAAGCGGTTGGATGCTTTAGATCTAAAAATTTCCGAGTATGAAGGGAAGTGGAAAGAACCTCCCGGATTCGAGCATGACTCCGTTAAAAAAAACTGAAAATACAAGATGGCACTCGTTAGATCTGTCCTTGCTTTTATACCTAGCTAGGGGTGTTAAATGATAGTGCTAGTTGGGAGGCAACCCAATTTTTCTTTATGTTTTTCTTGCTCCTGTTTAGTAATAATTCTTGCATCTTCCTTCTGTTTAGATATGTTTTTATCTTTTAATTAGTGTTTGTGCCAAGTAGAACCTATAGGATAACCTACGATGATAGTTGATTTGATTCTGCTGAAAAACAGAAACTTTGCACACACGAATATAATTTTGTTAAATCACAGGAACGTGCTTTTGTGTTGATTCTTTTCGCTGCTGTTCAATAAACAAATTGTCCAGGACTTCCTATTTTGGTAGGATTTTTGGAGTTCCAGAAGTTTGCGTTAGTTACAGATTGCTACAGGCTGTTCTGTTTTTGACAGTTTCTATTTTTTGTGTGTTGTTTGCTTATTTCAATGCATCTATGGCTAGTAATTCAGTCTATGAACTATAAAGAAGTTGGAATACAGTAGGTTTAACACCAAATTAAATAAAGAATGAGTTCATGGAAGTACCTTATGTGGTGGTTTTGTTTTCTTTCACTAACGGATCTTATAAGATTTCCTGTTGAGTTTTGCATTGTGAAGTTTTCAAGTTTTGGGTAAAGCTTTTATGGACTAGGGAATAAAGGGTGGCAAGAGCCTAAGCTTGGGGATGCCCATGGCACCCCAAGATATTGAAGGATAGCCAAAATCCTAAGCTTGGGGATGCCCCGGGAAGGCATCCCCTCTTTCGTCTTCGTTCATTGGTAACTTTACTTGGAGCTATATTTTTATTCACCACATGATATGTGTTTTGCTTGGAGCGTCGTGTATTATATTAGTCTTTGCTTTTTAGTTTACCACAATCATCCTTGCTGTACACACCTTTTGGGAGAAGCCTATTTGATTAGAATTTGCTAGAATACTCTATGTGCTTCACTTATATCTTTTGAGCTTGATAATTTTTGCTCTAGGGCTTCACTTATATCTTTTAGAGCACGATGGTGTCTTAATTTTGAAGAAATTGCTAGTCTCTCATGCTTCACTTATATATTTTTTTGAGAGTCTTTTAGAACAGCATGGTATTTGCTATTATCACAAAGTTGGTCTTAGAATGGTAGGCATCCAAGTTGGGTATAATAAAAACTATCAAAGGAAGTGAATTGGATGCTATGATCAATTTGATACTTGATAATTGTTTTGAGAGATGGAGGTAGTGATATTAAAGGCATGCTAGTTGGGTGATTATGAATTTAAAGAATGCTTGTGTTGAAGTTAGCAAGTCCCGTAGCATGCACATATGGTTAAAGTTGTGTAACAAATTTGAAACATGAAGTGTACTTGGCTTGTGCATCCTTATGAGTGGCGGTCGGGGACGAGCGATGGTCTTTTCCTACCAATCTATCCCCCTAGGAGCATGCGCGTAGTACTTGATTTTTGATGACTTCTAAATTTTTGCAATAAGTGTATGAGTTCTTTTGACTAATGTTGAGTCCAGGGATTATATGCACTTTTACCTTTCCACCTTTGCTAGCCTCTTCGGTACCGTGCATTGCCCTTTCTCACCTTGAGAGTTGGTGCAAACTTCGCCGGTGCATCCAAACCCTGTGATACGATACACTCTATCACACATAAACCTCCCTATATCTTCCTCAAAACGGCCACCATACCTACCTATTATGGCATTTCCATAGCCATTCCAAGATATATTGCCATGCAACTTTCCACCGTTTCGCTCATCATCATCATCATGACATACTTTACTTTTGCCATATTGCCATTGCATGATCATGTAGTTGACATCGTATTTGTGGCAAAGCCACCATGCATTACTTTTCATACATGTCACTCTTGATTCATTGCACCATCCCGGTACACCGCCGGAGGCATTCATATAGAGTCATATCTTGTCCTAGTTTCGAGTTGTAATTCATATGTTGTAATCAATAGAAGTGTGATGATCATCATTATTAGAGCATTACCAAAAAAAGAGAAAGCCCAAAAAGAAAAAAGAAGGCCAAAAAAAGGGGCAATGTTACTATCTCTTTTCCCACACTTGTGCTTCAAAGTAGCACTTTGTTCTCCATGTAGTGAGTCTCATATATTGTGCTTCAAAGTAGCACCATGTTTTTTATATAGTGAGTCTCATAAGTTGTCTTTTTCATACTAGTGGAATTTTTTTATTATAGAACTTGGCTTGTATATTCCTACGATGGGCTTCCTCAAATGCCCTAGGTCTTCGTGAGCAAGCAAGTTGGATGCACACCCACTAGTTTTCCTTTGTTGAGCATTCATTTATAGCTCTAGTGCATCCGTTGCATGGCAATCCCTACTCCTCATGTTGACATCAATTGATGGGCATCTCCATAGCCCGTTGATTATCCTCGTCAATATGAGACTTTCTCCTTTTTTGTCTTCTCCACACAATCCCCATCATGATATTCTATTCCACCCATAGTGCTATATCCATGACTCACGCTCATGTATTGCGTGAAGGTTGAAAAAGTTTGAGATTATTTAAGTATGAAACAATTGCTTCGCTTGTCATCGGGGGTATAGAAGTTGGGAACATCTTTGTGTGACGAAAATGAAGCATAGCCTAACTATATGATCTTGTAGGGATGAACTTTCTTTTGCCATGCTATTTTGAGAAGACATGATTACTTTGATTAGTATGCTTGAAGTGTTACTATTTCTTTTATCAATATGAACTTTTATTTTGTATTCATTTGGATCTGAACATTCATGCCACAGTAAAGAAAACTACATTATGAATTATGCTAGGTACCATTCCACATCAAAAGTTCTCTTTTTTATCATTTACCTACTCGAGGACGAGCAGGAATTAAGCTTGGGGATGCTTGATACGTCTCCAACGTATCTATAATTTTTGATTGTTCCATGCTATTATATTACCTCTTTTGGATGTTTATGGGCTTTATTTTACACATTTATATCATTTTTGGGACTAACCTACTAACAGGAGGCCTAGCCCATATTGCTGTTTTTTTGCCTATTTCAGTATTTCGAAGAAAAGGAATATCAAACGGAGTCCAAACGGAATGAAACCTTCGGGAGCGTGATTTTTGGAACGAACGTGATCCGGAGAGCTTGGAGTGGAAGTCAAGAAGCTTCCGAGGGCCCCACGAGATAGGGGGCCGCCCCCCCTGTAGGGCGCGCCCCCTGTCTTGTGGGCCCCTCGGACGGCCACCGACGTACTTCTTCCTCCTATATATACCTATGTACCCCGAAAACATCCAGGAGCACCACGAAACACAATTTCCACCGCCGTAACCTTCTGTATCCACAAGATCTCATTGGGACCCCGCCGGAGACATCTAAGAGCACCACGAAAACATCCAGGAGCACCACGAAACATCCAGGAGACCCTCGCCGGAGACGAGAGCCACCAGCAGGACCCCGCAGGCCGCGCCCTCCGGCGACCCCGCCGCCGGCTACCACGACCAAGACCAGCCTCGTCCCGCTCCTCTCCTCCCCTGTCTTTCCCTCCTCTCCGTTTTGTTTTTCTCTGCAACTCTCTCCCTCGTTGAACAGAGGACAAGCGCTGCCTTCTTCAGCTTCGCCCGCACGCCACCTCGCCGGAGAACGCCGTCCTCGCCCGGATCCCCGTCGCCAACCCCAAGTTCTTGCGTCGCCGTCCTGCATCAAGTCCCTCCTGCGCACCTTCGCCAAGTCCCAGCCGCGCTAGGCCACCGTGGCGCGTCCTCTGCTTCCCCTTCAGCGAGCAGCAGGAGCTCGCTCGTCGTCCCGTTGACCGTGACCCCGCGCCTCCTCGTTCGATCCAGCCAGGCCTAGATCCTGCCAGCGCCCGCCACGCGCGTGGGCCTCCTTGCCTCCCCTGCCACCTCACCGACCTGGGCCTCAGCTTGTGGTGAGCAGCCCAGATCCATCAGTTTCGGCCCGTGCATGTTTTTTTCCTTGCTGCGAATTTATCTAATTATCGAGTAAACTGCATGTTTACAGATTGCACCCTCATGTTCATGCATTTAATAATTCAACAACCGTGCATCGATTTAAATAATTTATATATGAAAAATGCTTAGAATTTTATCTAGTTTCATAATATGCAACTTTCAACCATGTTTGAAATGTTTAAATTGATGTTTGCTTTATTTTTCTTAAATGTCATGCTAAAATGATTTATTTCATAACTAAATAACCGTAGCTCCAATTTTAATAAACTTTATATGTAAATGGGGTGGAAAAATGCCTAGTTTAACATGGTGTGCTTTGTTTTACTGTTTAACAACTTTAAAATATGTTTTAGGGAAGAACAGTACCAAATTCGAAATATGGACATGAGGACTTTCCGGAATTGTTGTTTGTTGTTTCCGGCCTCATTTAAACTTGCCTTAATGGTTAGTTTACTTATGCTTCACCCCATGCCATTTTTAATAACATTTAATATTGTTGGGTACATAAACGCGAGAGAACTATATAATTGATGTGGTCTTTTCGTCAATATGCAACTCGTTGCATATTGAACTCCACTTAACTTGTAGTTTTGCTTGTTGCACTTTGCCATGCCATGCCTTATTACACCGGACATGCATCATACTTGTTTGTGCGTCATGCCATGCTTATGCTTGTTGGTTTACCATGTTATTTGCTTCTTTCCGGTTTGCTTCTCTCGTTAGCTTCGGTTTCGTTCCGGAGTTGTGAGGATTCGTTCGACTACGTCTGTTTGTCTTCTTCATGGACTCATTCTTCTTCCTTGCGGGATTTCAGGCAAGATGACCATTACCCTCGATATCACTTCTATCTTTGCTTGCTAGTTGCTTCGTTCTACCGCTATGCTGCGCTACCTATCACTTGTTTACCATGCCTCCCATATTGCCATGTCAGCCTCTAACCTTTTCACCCTTCCTAGCAAACCGTTGTTTGGCTATGTTACCGCTTTTGCTCAGCCCCTCTTTTAACGTTGTTAGTTGCAGATGAAGTTGAAGATTGCTCCATGTTGGATCCGGATTATTTTGGGATATGACAATATCTCTTATTTAATTAATGCATCTATATACTTGGTAAAGGATGGAAGGATCGGCCTTATGCCTGGTGTTTTGTTCCACTATTGCCGCCCTAGTTTCCGTCATACCGGTGTTATGTTCCTTGATTTTGTGTTCCTTACACGGTTGAGTGATTTATGGGACCCCCTTGACAGTTTGTTTTCAATAAAACTCCTCCAGCAAGGCCCAACATTGGTTTTACATTTGCCTAACAACCTACTAACTTTCCCTTGGGCAGGCCAACCCAAGGGTCATCTTTATTTTAAATCCCCCGGGCCAGTGCTTCTCTAAGTGTTGGTCCGAACCGAGTAGACTGCGGGGCCACCTCGGGGAAACTTGAGGTCTGGTTTTACTCGTAGGATGTCTCATTCGGTGTGCCCTGAGAACGAGATATGTGCATCTCCTATCAGGATTTGTCGGCACAGTCGAGCGGTCTTGCTGGTCTTGTTTTACCATTGTCGAAATGTCTTGTAACCGGGATTCTGAGACTGATCGGGTCTTCCCGGAAGAAGGAATATCCTTCGTTGACCGTGAGAGCTTGTGATGGGCTAAGTTGGGACACCATTGCAAGGTATAAACTTTCGAGAGCCATGCCCGCGGTTACGTGGCAGATGGGAATTTGTTAATATCCAGTTGTAGAGAACTTGACAGCAGATTCAAGTTAAAACGCATCAACCGCGTGTGTAGTCGTGATGGTCTCTTTTAGGCAGAGTCTGGGAAGTGAACACGGTCTTTGGTTCTATCTTCTCGACCGTTCCGTTGCTTCTCTTCTCGGTCTTATTTGCGTATGTTAGCCACCATATTTGCTTAGTGCTTGCTGCAACTCCACCTCATTGCCACTTCCTACCCATAAGCTTAAATAGTATTGATCTCACGGGTTTTGAGATTGCTGAGTCCTCGTGACTCACTAGATACTATCACAACAGTTGCAGGTGCCGATGATACCATTGCAGGTGATGCAACCGAGCTCAGATGGGAGCTCAACGAAGATCTTGGTCGTTTCTATGTTTCATTTCATGTTGATCAGTAGTGGAGCCCAGTTGGGACGATCGGGGATCTAGCAGTTGGGTTATCTTCTTTTCTTTTGGCTTTGTCCGTAGTCGGACTATGTGTGTATTTTGAATGATGTATGAATTATATGTTCATTGTGTGAAGTGGCGATTGTAAGCCAACTCTTTATCCCATTCTTGTTCATTACATGGGGTTGTGTGAAGATGACCCTTCTTGCGATAAAATCACCATGCGGTTATGCCTCTAAATCATGCCTCGACACGTGGGAGATATAGCCGCATCATGGGTGTTACAAGTTGGTAATCAGAGCCATCCCCGACTTAGGAGCCCCCTGCTTGATTGAATCGCTGGCGTTGTTGAGTCTAGAACAAAAATATTTTCAGTCTTAGGGTTATATATATCAGAGAGTAGGATTCTTTTCACTCCTCAGTCCCTTCGTCGCTCTGGTGAGGCCTCCTGACGTAGATGTTTTGTCTTTCCTCTCCTCAAATTTCACTAATCTTTTTTTAGGATCACGCGGGTATCTTGGGGTTGTTCCGATATTTTTGTGACGAGAACATTGTTCTTGGTGCCTCCTGACATTTAGGGGTTGTGGCAGTGTCCCGGGGAGTTGAGCTCCGAGGTGTTGTCGTCACAATTTTATCGTTGCAGTTCTGGAATACCTGAGTTTTGCCGACATCGAAAATCTCTTTTATGCAATTGTTGGTGAGATAACCTCGACGCCACCCAGTACTGGGGAGTTCGGGAGTATTGCCATAGCTAGTATAACAGATGCTTTTCGAATGTTGAGGTACACGATTTCCAGAGTTTTCTTGGTTATGTGTTGATGGATGGATACAGCTGGATGTAGGGATTGTTAGTTTGGGTGAGATATATTGCTTCCCATGTATCCCCAACACCAGATTGCATAACTAGAAAGTTTTAGGAGTTTTATAGGTGGGAATTCAAGTAGCTCCTAGAATATCTTTCCGACAGATGCATGATATGGGATTGGGTAAATCTCTATCATATGTATTTGTACCGGCTTATTCTGCAAGCCAATCCTTTGTTTTGTTTTATTTGTGGTATTCGAGTTGCTTCGATGTCAAGTGTTGAGTCCATACCTTTCCTAAACGGTGTTCTCATATTGCTATGTGAATACTAATCCTTCTTGATCATCGCGATTATCATGTCAATTCCTTCCGACCGGTGTGCTTCTCGTCAAGTGGATTAGATCATTTCAACATCCGCAAGATCAATTCTAAGTTTTTCTCAACGGTATCCATTCCATCTACCCCAAGTTGCCTTTGTTTTCCCGCCCTCCCACCCTTTTTTATTCAAGGACTCAGATTTATTAATCAAGTATCCTTTTATTGATGGGAAGTCTCTCCATTCTTTTCTGTCAATGCTCTTATCCGGTGATTCTCGGGAAGATACTAATGGTACTTCAAGTTTATTATTCTTCGTTCTTTTTTCTTCTTCGATGGATCCAATTCAAGCTTTGTCAAGCATATGCTTTCCCTGTTTCAAATGTTTTCCCATGCCGGTGCACCTCTTAATTGCTCACCTCTCTCTATTCGTATCCGGAGTGCTAAAGATATCTCAGAAGAATCATGTTTCCATTCTTAATCCGTTCAAGTACTTCGAGGTTTTTCTCTCATTCAAGCTATCTAATTCTACCGGTGCAATCTCTGTTTCGAGGAATCCTTCAACGATGGTTCTTTCGAGTGGGCCCTAACCCATAGGTCTTATCCCAGGATCTTACCTGACTCTTCTAATTTATCTGGAGCGATTCTCAAATTCTTTCAAAGTTTGACGTAAGAATGAATTTTCATCAGTCACATGCCTTCTCCAAGGTCGCTTTCAAATTCTTTTCATCTTTGGCTCAACCTTTCCTCTTTTAATTCTCCCGGAGTATCTCAACAATTCATGGTGGTGTTTCTCGTTGTCATTCTTGGATTTGGAAGACCGAAGAAGAGTTCCTCTTAAATCCTTACCCGTTCTTCCAAAGATGCGTAGTTCAAGATTTATACTATCCTCTCGTAAATGTTTTCGATTGTGACAATTATTTTCTTACCATCCGAAGCATTTCATGAGTTGTTTCCATTTCTTTCCTCCGAAGGCCATCATGTCATAATTATTGATTCTCAGCGTGTAGCTATCGTTCTCCAAATCTTACCGGTGCATCATTCAAATACCCCCTAATAAGTTCATGATCTCTTCGTTCTCATGTATCTAAATCCCCTCAAGTATCCTCATTCGTTTTCTAGTTCTTCCCCATGAATTGTGCCTTTGCTATGTTCATTTTCAATTCTTATGGTGGTTCGTTCAAGATTTCACTTCCTTCGTTATCGTATCAATTCATTCGTTCTTTTCGAATCCTACCGGTTGGTTTGTTTGTTTTTTTCCCAAGTTTGCGCTATGTCTATCCTTAATCCCTCAAGAAGAATAAGCAGTATGCCAAATCTGTTGCTTGTCATCAATTTAAATTGGTGAAGGATACGCATAACATATTTCTTATTATTGTTTCATCCAAGTGATCTAGTTTCTTCTTTCCAGATTTGTTCATCATGTCATTTTTTTCTCGGTTCAAGATGTTTCATCTTTTCTTTTCTGGAGTTCCAAGTTTTCCGCATTATCTTGTCGTGAAGCTCCATCTAAATCATCGCAAGGCTTCACCTTGTGTTTTCAACTTTCATTTTGTTTGATCATTCTTTTATTACCGGAGTTCTCCATGGAGGCTCTACATGGTAGTTCGTCAAGGATTCCTTTCATTCTTCATTTGTTCTTCAAGATTTCTCTCAAGGTTATGATCCGCCAGGCTATACTCAAAATTAAACATGGTGCTCAACACATGTTTCATTTTGAGGCGTTCAAGCACTCTTCATCTTGCATTTCAAAGTGGAATTCTCCTACCTTATCTTTTGAGATGGTGTTATATCATTCTTGACAATTTCCTTTCATTTTTCGTGATTCACATGTTGTCAAGAATGAGGTATTTTAAATCCATTAATCTCTTTGTGTCATATTTCACCTAAAGCCTTCCCTAAGGAATGTTGCTATTGTGGGGATTATCAATGGTCCAAGTTATCTCTCTATCATCTTGGTGGAAGAAGTTTTTCATCTCGTTGGTGTTATCAATTATATACTTGTTTCCGTAGTGGCAGAATTTCGCCTCAATTTTGAGAAGCTTTCCATAAGCCCACTACAAGCTTATTTGTTTTGTTGTTGGTTTTTCCAACAACTCCGTTATAACCTTCTTGGAAGGGTGCTTTCCAAGTTCAGAAGTTGGCATTTTCTCCTCCATCTGTTATTCCAATGATCTATCTTCTATTCTTTCTTCCGGAGGCATTGTGATGTTGCTCTTTTCACTCACCATCTCAATTTGTGAGGATCGTGTTCTTTTCGTGCTTAGCCATTTAACCGGAGTGTCATGTCCTCTTTCCGAGTTCTTCCCATTTTGTCAAGTTTTGCTTCTCTTTTATACCGGAGTGCTGCCTGCATTCTTTCATTCTCATTCCTTGTTTATCTCATTTGAACCAGAGGGATTTCAATTCCTTCTTGTCCATTGTACTCATCATTCATAGCTTTGCAACCTCCAAGGTTCACATGGTGTTCTTTGTTTCTATTTTCTACCGCAGTGCTCTCGATTGTGTTCAACTCCGTTGTGTTCTTTCTTTCAACTTTACAACCCCTCAAGGTTCTTTGGTTTCACTCATTGGTCGAAGAAGCAACATAGTTTTATCTCTTCTCTTCCTCTTCCGTTTCTCTCCGGTGCCATCCTAGACCTCGGGACGAGATCCTCTTGTAGTGGTGGAGTGTTGTAACACCCCGGATGTAACTTTCCATATTGTAACTCCAACTCTTTCCATTTCCGGCTATGTGATATGTTATTTCCTTTGTGGTTAGGTTTTTGTATTTTGTTTTGCATTTTGTTCATGTCATGCATCTCATCTCATAGCATCATCCGCATTGCATCCGCATGTTTTCATAAAACTCGTAGTCGTTCGTGGTTGCCGCGTCCCCCTTGCCTTTGTTGACCGTTTCGACACCAACCAGGTTTTTGATTCCCTCTTGCGTGACCTTTAACCCTCTCTGCAGAGCCACTGACCCCCCCCTTCGCGTGCGTCCGAAACTTACCCAGAACCCGACCCGCTCAGTCGTTACCGTTGGTTTCAGATCATCCCCAAGCATCCCCTATTTGTCTTCGGTTTCTCTTTTGGACTCTGTCGGTGTCAAAACCGGCGGATCTCGGGTAGGGGGTCCCGAACTGTGCGTCTAGGCGGATGGTAACAGGAGACAAGGGACACGATGTTTTACCCAGGTTCGGGCCCTCTTGATGGAGGTAAAACCCTACGTCCTGCTTGATTGATATTGATATTGTGGATGTTTACAAGAGTGGATCTACCACAAGATCAAGGAGGCTAAACCCTAGAAGCTAGCCTATGGTATGATCGTAAGGGTTGATGTTGTTGCTTGTCCTACGGACTAGAGCCATCCGGTTTATATAGACACCGGAGAGGGCTAGTGTTACATAGAGTCGGTTACAATTGTAGGAGATCTACATATCCGTATCGCCAAGCTTTCCTTCCACGCCAAGGAAAGTCCCATCCGGACACGGGACGAAGTCTTCAATCTTGTATCTTCATAGTCTTGGAGTCCGGTCGATGATGATAGTCCGGCCGATGATAGTTCGGCCGATGATGGTAATCCGGCTATCCGGAAACCCCCTAATCCAGGACTCCCTCAGTAGCCCCTGAACCAGGCTTCAATGACGATGAGTCCGGCGCGCCTATTGTTCGGCATTGCAAGGCGGGTTCCTCCTACGAATAATTCATAGAAGATTGTGAACACCAGGATAGTGTCCGGCTCTGCAAAATAAATTCCACATTCCACCGTAGAGAGAATAATACATACACAAGTTCAATCTGCTGACGTTTTTTGCAGCATGACGTCACACCACTGCCAAGCCATTACTTGAATCGTTTTTTATTTTACCACCTCAGCGCATTTAGCGAAGCTGTTTCCTTGGCACGTCTTGTCGAAGCAGAGATCGTGTTCCCCCTTAATCCGGGATTCTCATTAATACGGATGTGGGTAACCCAACCGCGCCATTGATGGTGGCGCTTGGGAGGTAAGCGAGTTTTACCAGGCTAGTGGGGACGCATAGTCTTCATCCGCCTATATATAAGGGATAAGGATTCACCTTTTCACCTACGCCTTCTTCCTCCTTTGCTTATCCATCTCCGTGCACTTGAGCTCCAGCGCGCAAGCCCGCACATCTCATCTCAACCTTCCCCAGCCATGTCTGGAGTGGGAGGCAAGTGGATGACCTCCTCCGTTACGGAGGAGCACATCGAAAGACTGCGCAGCGCCGACTATCTGTCCGGCGACATCGCGCACCGGCTGCCCGACAAGGGGCAGCTCATCCCCACCCCCAGGCCCCATGAGAGGGTCGTTTTTCTTCCCCATTTCCTCCACGGACTGGGCTTTCCACTTCACCCCTTTGTCCGGGGGCTCATGTTCTACTACGGCCTGGATTTCCATGATCTGGCGCCGAACTTCATCCTCAACATCTCGGCATTTATCGTCGTGTGCGAGGCCTTCCTCTGCATCCGGCCCCACTTCGGCTTGTGGCTTAAGACCTTCAATGTCAAGCCGAAGGTAGTGAAGGGCACTCAAGCGGTGTGCGGAGGCGCCATGTTGGGCAAGATGCCCAACGTCCTTTGGTTCGAAGGGGCCTTCGTTGAATCCGTCAAGGGGTGGCAATCGGGGTGGTTCTATATCATTGAGCCGCGCGACCCTTCGTGGGTGGCGGCCCCCGAGTTCAGATCTGGTATCCCTACGCAGCTCACCTCCTGGAAAAAGAAGGGCTTGCTGTGGGGTAGTTCGGAGGAGGTGATGGGACTCCAAGCCTGTATCCAGAAGCTGGTGAAGAAGCTCAGGCTGGTTAACGTGGTCCAAGTCATGCTCGTCCACCGGATTCTCCCATGCCAAGAGCGGGCATTCAATCTGTGGGAGTTTGATCCGGAACAGCACCAGGCGTTGAGCGAGCTCTTCGACACGACGTACGAAGGCGCCTGGAGGGTGTTGTTTAAGGGCGCCGAAGCCCCCGCATCCGCGACTGAAGATCGCGGATTTCACTCGCAGCGCCAAGCTGACGAGGTAAGTGATTCTACCCCTTGACGGGACACTTGCTTTTCATAGTTTGACTCTATGCGGGTTTTAATTTCCCCTTTTCCTTTGACAGGACTGGATGAAGAAGGCGGAGCAGCTCGTCTGCCCGGCTCCCATGCCAGAAAACCCAGTAGACGCCCGTCTAGCGGGGCTGCTGGTTCCGGCACCGCATGTGGTGCCGGAGAAGAAGGCCAAGAAGGAGGCCGCGGGTACTCGAAAGAGTTCCCATTTTCAGGTGTCCGACGACTCCGAGGTGGGCTCCTCCCCCGAAGATGAGGAGGAGAAAGAGGACTCTCTCCCAGAGGAGGGAGAGAGGAAGAGGAAGGCTTCCCCAACAGGGGAGGCCGAAGGGTCCAAGAGGGGAAGGACTATTCCCCCGGACAGCTCCGCCAACATCAACGTTGGCGAGGAAGAATGGTCTTCAAGGGCCAGGCCCCCGGCGAGATCGTAAGTATCCGGATTCCTGAATGATTTATAATTTCTTTTTATGTCACATAGCGTCCTTCTAATGCCGCATACTGCCTGTAGTCCGGCCGATGATGATCTCCCCGCTTCATCGAGCGGGTCGTTGGCTCCGTCGGATGTGGATTCCATCCCGACGGCCTCCACCCCTCGCGCCACCGAGGACGCCGAGGTGGGGTCCCAAGAAGGGACCCATCAGGGGGAGGCTCCGGAGGCGCCACAAGGCGGCCTCCCGGACTTTGCGCCGGACTCCACATCGGAACCCGCAATGGTTCCCGAGTCCGGCCGGCGGCCCCTTCGCAAGAAGGGCAAGACCGTGACGCCGACGGCTTCCGTCCATCCGGAGGCGCCGGACAATTTGTTGGAGGCGCTCCAGAGCGCTTCCGTCGAGGACGAACACCGCACTATTATGAGTGCGGTGATTCAGAAGGTACAGCTCGCCAAGAGCGGGCTGACCGAAGCCTGCAGTAGCCTTCTATCAGGCTTTGAGGTAAGAAGTTAAAAATATGCAATGTAATACCGCATAGACAGTAGCCCCTGATGCTCAGTTCGGTGTTCGGAAAGAAAAGACGGACTAAGGATCTAAAAAGATATACGCAGGGTTGCTAAAAAGTTATGTCAATATGGGTTGCAGGCTGTGCTGCTGACCTCTGCCGCACTGGCTGCGGAGGTTGGTGCATTAAAGCAAGATCTCGAGCGGTCCGAGCAAGAGCTCGGCCGTGCCAAGAAGCAGCTCGAGGACAAAGAAGGTGAGTAACACCACTTTGAATAGTTACCTTACCGAAAAGGATTTAGGTTGCAATAAAAGAATAACAAGGATAACATGGGTACTGCAGGGGCCACGAACGAGGTGGCAACCCTGAAGGAGGCCGTGTCCGCGTAGGTGGCGGCGGTTCGGCAAGAGCTCCAGGCTCTCATGGAAAAGCATGAGAGTTTGGAGCGTGACTCAAAGACTCGAGAGTCCGAGCTTGCCTCGGCTCTTGAAAGTGCCAAAGCCGCCAAGGCCGGAGGCCCATAAGGCCCTTCAGGAGGTGGAAGATGTGAAGAAAATAGCGGCGGGTAAGGCATTTTTCATGCAAAGCAAGCATGTTAATGTAAACTACCTGACACTTACCCGAATTCGGAGCTCTCCAGGGGCGTTTGCAGATTTGCCTCGTAGTGTATCCGATGCCGCCGCATTCTACCGTGGTGACGAGGGAAGCTCAACGGAGAAGGTCTTCTGGTCTCAGTATGCTGAGGCCGGCCATCCGGTGCCCCCTAGCGACCAGCTGAAGCAGCTGGTCGAACTCCACAAGGTAGCTGAGGAGGCCATGAAGGGCCTCATAGTCCGGCTGTGGCCTGGAGAGGCCATGCCTGGGAGCTACTTCGGCCTCGTGCGGCGGCTGGTGGATGCATGCCCGTGGGTGGAGGTCATCAAGCGCTCCGCCTGTATTGAAGGTGCTCGTCGGGCCCTTGCCCGCGCAAAGGTGCATTGGGGCAAGCTGGATGCGGAGAAGCTAATCACTGATGCGCCACCAGCGGGCAAGGAATATCGTACGCCCGAGATGTACTATAGGACTGTCCTGATGGGTGCCCGCAAGATTGCGGATGAGTGCTCCCGAGATGCAATTATTGAGTAAACTCGCTACGTATTATCCTGTGCGCTGAAAACTTTGTTCATATGCGCTAAGCAACACTTGTTTAATTTAAAATATTACCTTCTGTGCGGCCGTTTATTAAATCTGAGAGATGGCAAGTCGTCGGCTTCAGCCCCCATGCCGCAAGTGCTGGGGTGTTCGGGATAAACTTGAGCACTCTTGTTCCCATTGTTGGGTCCATCTAGGGAGGCGCTCAACACAACGAACAAGGCAACCGGACTTATAGTGCTTGAACACTCTCACTTAGCCATAGAATTCTATAATTTTAAATTTCGGTGAAGCCCCTAGTATTCGGAAGACCGAATTCGGGGCGCTATCCACGCCTTCGTCGGATATTATTTGGAACTTCGCTCGAAGTGGCGTAGGTCTTTAAGGACCCGGAAAAACCTCTCGAACAGCGACCAGTCTCTCGCCTTATCATGACAGTCAGTTTTAGCTTTCTCCACTGAGGCGTTAACCTGGCTCAACCGCGGCGCAATCGCAGTGGTTCTCCCAGTGCTACCTTAGCCGGTAGAACGGAACGTAAGGTGCCAAACATGGGAGCCGGGCAAACCCAACTATTGACCCAAGACATGATTCGGAGCCGATTCATATAATGCTATAAGTTCGGGGTGCCGCACTTGTGAAAGTGTTCAGACTTTATCACACCATAATACGGGGAACATAAGCCCCTGGTGTATTTGACCGTACCAAAATATACGGATGCAACATGTCGTAAAGGAACATATATATAAAGTAATGCAATTATGGGCAAAAAGTGCTGCATTTTATTCAAGAAGGTCTACTATGAGTGCCTAATGATACAAATAGTGCGGAAAGCAAGGGATTGGACGAATTAAAGGCGTCTCCCTCTAGGGGTAGGCCGCAGAATGGTGTATTTAACAAATTTAATGCTCGTAATGGAGACCACCTGAATGTTCGTTGCAGCCTTTGTCCCTCCCTGGCTGTTGCATCATGAGTTCGGTAGGTTCGCCGCCGGACATAGTCCTGTATATATATAAAAAAAAGAGAAAAATAAAAGATAAAAAGAGCGACACACTTGGGAGCCCCTGGTGTGGTCGAACCGCACTCTGAGTCTGTTGTGGTTGTGCCTCTCCCCCTATGCCCATGGTATCTCCAGGGCGTAATTATGTATGCGGAGAGTTTGTCTTGCAATTGTGCGAGGGCTAGGGTTGAGGCCGCACTGCTACGCGTGCTCGGAACGTGCCAGGTGGTCTTGGTTGATGTTGCTCCGTGCGCGTTTGGCTGTGTCCTGGTCGTTTGACGGCCGGACTCAAGAATTGCCTTAAAAGGCTGCTCTGTACTTCTGCCGCGAGAGCCGCTGTATGTTCCTCCGTTCGGAGGGAGCGTTCCATGTTTCCATTGATCGTGATGACTCCACAAGGGCCTGGCATCTTGAGCTTAAGGTATGCATAATGCGGCACCACGTTGAATTTTGCGAACGCGGTTCGTCCAAGCAGAGCGTGATAGCCACTGCGGAACGGGACTATATCGAAGATTAACTCCTCACTTCGGAAATTATCCGGGGATCCGAAGACCACTTCCAGTGTGACTGAGCCCATACAATTGGCCTCAACACCTGATATGACGCCTTTGAAGGTCGTCTTTGTAGGTTTAATCCTTGAAGGGTCTATGCCCATCTTGCGCACTGTATCCTGATAAAGCAGGTTCAGGCTAATGCCGCCGTCCATCAGGACGCTCGTGAGGTGAAAACCATCAATGATTGGGTCTAAAACCAATGCAGCGAATCCGCCATGGCGGATACTGGTCGGATGGTCTCTTCGATCAAAAGTGATCGGGCAAGAGGACCATGGGTTGACTTTTGGGGCGACTGGCTCCATCGCGTATACGTCCCTTAGTGCACGCTTCCGCTCCCTCTTGGGTATATGCGTTGCGTATATCATATTTACCGTCCGAACTTGAGGGGGGAATCCCTTCTGTCCTCTGTTGTTCGGCGGCCAGGTCTCTTCCTCGTCATCGCTGTGTAGCCCCTTGTCATTGTTTTCGGCAATTAATTTGCCTGCCTGCTTGAATACCCAACAATCTCTGTTGGTGTGGTTAGCTGGCCTTTCGGGGGTTCCATGTATTTGGCAAGAGCGGTCGAGTATTCAGTCCAAATTGGATGGGCCCGGAGTAGTTCTTTTAAATGGCTTCTTCTGTTGACCGGGTTTGGAGCCTCGGAATCCGGCGTTGACTGCCGTATCCTCATTGCTGTTGCCATTAATGTGGCGTTTGTTTTTGTTTCGACGCGACCTGCCATTGCGGTCCTTGGTATCCGGACTGCCAGCATTTTTGCTGAGGTTGTTGCTGCGAGCTAGCCAGCTATCCTCTCCCGCACAGAAGCGGGTCATGAGTGATGTGAGGGCTGCCATGGATTTCGGCTTTTCTTGTCCTAGGTGCCGGGCCAGCCACTCGTCGCGGATGCTATGTTTGAAGGCCGCGAGGGCCTCTGCATCCGGACAGTCGATGATTTGATTTTTCTTTGTTAAGAACCGTGTCCAGAATTGCCTGGCCGATTCGTCTGGCTGCTGGATTATGTGGCTTAGGTCATCTGCGTCCGGTGGTCGCACATACGTGCCCTGGAAGTTGTCGAGGAATGCAGCTTCCAGGTCTTCCCAGCATCCAATTGACTCTGCGGGCAGGCTGTTAAGCCAATGCCGAGTTGGTCCTTTAAGCTTGAGCGGGAGATATTTGATGGCGTGAAGATCGTCGCCGCGGGCCATATGTATATGAAGGAGATAATCCTCAATCCAAACTGCGGGGTCTGTTGTGCCATCGTAGGATTCGATGTTAACGGGTTTAAACCCTTCAAGGATTTGATGATCCATTACTTCATCAGTGAAGCAAAGTGGGTGTGCGGCGCCTCTGTATTGAGCAATATCACGACGTAGCTCAAGAGAGCGTTGTCTGTGTTCGGCCCGGCCGGAGTAGTTGTATCCGGCGCGACGGTATTCGTCGTGGGTCTTGGGGCGCCCACATGATCCATAGATAGATCTGGATTGTCTTGCCTTGTCCTCCAATATGTCCCGCAAGTCCGGCGCGTTCCCCCGTGGCTTCGCGCTTTTTGAGTGGTGCCGGGGTACGGTTTTGGTTGAGGGCTTACATGCCTCTCTGTCGCGGCCATGAGGTGGTCGGTCTGTCGTATTGTGCGCTGGTGATGCCGGTTTGTATGCTTCCTCCTCTAGTCGGGGGAGCAACTTGCGTTTTGGGTAGCTTTTGGAGGGGCGTTCGAGTTCATACTCTTCGGCCGCGAGGACCTCGGTCCATCTGTCGGCCAGCAGGTCTTGATCAGCTTGAAGCTGTTGCTACTTTTTCTTTAGACTATTTGCTGTGGCCATTAGCTTGCGTCTGAAACGCTCTTGTTCGACGGGATCCTCAGGCACGACGAATTCGTCGTTGTCGAGGCTTGCCTCGTCTCCGGAGGGAGGTATGTAATTATCATCCTCGACCTCTTCGTCTGCCGCCCTCTCGTGAGGGCTTGCTTCTGCCTCCTCCTGCGCTGAATCTTGCTGGAGGGGGTTATCTTCGGCATTTTCTGGGGTGTTATTATCTCCTGTGCCGGAATCTCCATTCTTGCTGTGGCGGGATTTAGAGCGGCGCCGCTGACGTCGGCGCTTGGGCTGTTTCTTTAAGGAATCTGCCTCCGCTGCTTCTTCGCCGTCCCCGTCTTTTGGGGTGTCCACCATGTATATGTCGTATGACGAGGTGGTCTTCCAGTGTCCCGTAGGCACTGGTTCTTGATAGTGTCCGGCATCGTCGTCCATACCGTCGATGTCTTCGGAGTTGTAGTCGAGTACATCGGTTAGATCGTCGACGGTGGCTACGAAGTGGGTGGTGGGTGGGCTCTGAATTTCTTCGTCGTCCGCGTCCCAACCATCCTGGCCGTAGTCCGGCCAGGGCTCTCCGGATAGCGAGAGATGCTTCAGCGAATTTAAGATGTCGCCGAAGGGTGAGTGCTGAAAGATGTCCGCAGCAGTGAATTCCATGATCGACGCCCAATCGGATTCGACTGGCAGGGGCGCAGGAGGTTCGGAGTCCGGTAGGGAGTCCGGCACCTTGGAGTCATGAGCTTTATGCGGGACAAGGTCAGTGTTCGGCTCCATCACCGTGGAAGTTGCAGCTCCCGAGGTGGTGTCCAGCCAACCATCCTCGATCTGCGCGATCGGCTCCGGACTATGGGTCGGAGCGGATTCGTGTGCAGCCTCCAAGGTACTGTCCGGTGGCAGAGTTAGGTCATGCCCATCGTGACAGCGCGGCACGCTCGGCTGTGGCTCTGATCCATCGAGGATCAAGTCCCCGCGGATATCGGCCGTGAAGTTTAGGCTTCCAAACCTGACCTGACGGCCAGGGGCGTAGCTTTCGATCTGCTCCAGATGGCCAAGTGAGTTGGCCCGTAGTGCGAAGCCGCCGAATACGAAGATCTGTCCGGGGAGAAAAGTCTCACCCAGGACTGCATCGTTGTTGATTGAAGAGGCCATCAAGCCTATCGGTGACGACATAGAGGAACTCTCAATGAAAGCACCAATGTCGGTGTCTAAACCGGCAGATCTCGGGTAGGGGGTCCCGAACTGTGCGTCTAGGCGGATGGTAACAAGAGACAAGGGACACAATGTTTTACCCAGGTTCGGGCCCTCTTGATGGAGGTAAAACCCTACGTCCTGCTAGATTGATATTGATATTGTGGATGTTTACAAGAGTGGATCTACCATGAGATCAAGGAGGCTAAACCCTAGAAGCTAGCCTATGGTATGATCGTAAGGGTTGATGTTGTTGCTTGTCCTACGGACTAGAGCCATCCGGTTTATATAGACACCGGAGAGGGCTAGGGTTACATAGAGTCGGTTACAATTGAAGGAGATCTACATATCCGTATCGCCAAGCTTGCCTTCCACGCCAAGGAAAGTCCCATCCGGACACGGGACGAAGTCTTCAATCTTGTATCTTCATAGTCTTGGAGTCCGGTCGATGATGATAGTCCGGCCGATGATAGTTCGGCCGATGATGGTAATCCGGCTATCTGGACACCCCCTAATCCAGGACTCCCTCAGACTCCCTAACCCATTTATTCCGGACTGCCCGATCGCGATCGGAGGATCCAAATCATCCCCCTTTCGTATCCATTTCTAGACCAAACCCTAGATCCTAGGACATTTGTCCCCCCCCCCCCCCGCCGCCGCTCCAAGATCTTCCTCGGGATCCCAGCGCAGCCAAGCCTCCACCTTCTCCAAATTCCCATGCCATCGCCACTCTCTTCCTCTGTTGATTTCAGCGCCAGTCACCTCCTCCTTGGGATTTCCCCTGATCCATCCATCACCTCCACCAAATCGCAGAGACCAACCAGCCCCTCTCGATCCCGTAGGAGCCCGAGCTCCTCCTGTGTGCCCCTCCACTCGACCCCGTCGCCCTCTGCCTTCGTCCTGCACCGCCAGCAGCAGCAGCGCCCCGAGCTCGAGTTCACCTTGCTGCCGCCAGGAACAGGCGTCCCGCAGTCGGATCTGTCAAGTCCACGACCTGCTCGACCTCCAAAGTGCCATGGACGACCTCCCCGCCGTCGTGTCGTGCTACCTCCCGCGAACCTGCAACCCGTCCTCGTCACCACCTCAACCTCCCCTCTCCTCCTCGAGCTCCTCATCGGCGACCCTCGTTGGAGACGAGAGCCACCAGCAGGACCTTGCAGACCACGCCCTCCGGCGACCATGACCAAGACCGGCCTCATCACGCTCCTCCCCTCCCCTGTCTTTCTCTCCTCCCCATTTTGTTTTTCTCTGAAACTCTCTCCCTCGTTGACCAGAGGACAGGCGCTGCCTTCTTCATCTCCGCCCGCACGCCACCTCGTCGGAGAACGACGTCCTCACCCGGATCCCCGTCGCCAGCCCCAAGTTCCTGCATCGCCGTCCTGCATCAAGTCCCTCCTGTGCACCTTCGCCATGTCCCAGCCGCGCTAGGCCACCGTGGCGCGTCCTCTGCTTCCCCTGCAGCGAGCAGCAGCAGCTCGCTCGTCGTCCCGTTGACCGCGGCCCCGCGCCTCCTCGTTCGATCCAGCCTGGTCCAGATCCTGCCAGCGCCCGCCACGCGCGTGGGCCTCCTTGCCTCCCCTGCCACCTCATCGACCTGGGCCTCAGCTCGTGGTGAGCAGCCCAGATCCATCAGTTTCGGCCCGTGCATGTTTTTTCCCCTTGCTGCGAATTTATCTAATTATCCAGTAAACTGCATGTTTACATATTGCACCCTCATGTTCATGCATTTAATAACTCAACAACCGTGCATCGGATTAAAATAATTTATATATGAAAAATGCCTAGTATTTTATCTAGTTTCATAATATGCAACTTTCAACCATGTTTGAAATGTTTAAATTGCTGTTTGCTTTATTTCGCTTAAATGCCATGCTAAAATGATTTATTACATAACTAAATAACCGTAGCTCAAATTTTAATAAACTTTATATGTAAATGGGGTGGAAAAATGCCTAGTTTAACATGGTGCACTTTTTTTTACTGTTTAACAACTTTAAAATATGTTTTAGGGCAGAACATTACCAAATTCGAAATATGGACATGAGGACTTTCCGAAATTGTTGTTTATTGTTTCCGGCCTCATTTAAACTTGCCTTAATAGTTAGTTTACTTATGCTTCACCCCTTGCCATGTTTAATAACATTTAATATTGTTGGGTACATAAACGCGAGAGAACTATATAATTGATGTGGTGTTTTCGTTAATATGCAACTCATTGCATATTGAACTCCACTTAACTTATAGTTTTGCTTGTTGCACTTTGCCATGCCATGCCTTATTACACCGGACATGCATCATACTTGTTTGTGCATCATGCCATGCTTATGCTTGTTGGTTTAGCATGTTGTTTGCTTCTTTCCGGTTTGCTTCTCTCGTTAGCTTCGGTTTCGTTCCGGAGTTGTGAGGATTCGTTCGACTACATCCGTTTGTCTTCTTCATGGACTCATTCTTCTTCCTTGCGGTATTTCAGGCAAGATGACCATTACCCTCGATATCACTTCTATCTTTGCTTGCTAGTTGCTTCGTTCTACTGCTATGCTGCGCTACCTATCACTTGTTTACCATGCCTCCGATATTGCCATGTCAGCCTCTAACCTTTTCACCCTTCCTAGCAAACCGTTGTTTGGCTATGTTACCGCTTTTGCTCAGCCCCTCTTATAGCGTTGTTAGTTGCAGGTGAAGTTGAAGATTGCTCCTTGTTGGATCCGTATTATGTTGGATATCACAATATCTCTTATTTAATTAATGCATCTATATACTTAGTAAAGGGTGGAAGGCTCGGCCTTATGCCTGGTGTTTTGTTCCACTCTTGCCGCCCTAGTTTCCGTCATACCGGTGTTATGTTCCTTGATTTTGCGTTCCTTACGCGGTTGGGTGATTTATGGGACCCCCTTAACAATTCGTTTTGAATAAAACTCCTCCAGCAAGGCCCAACATTGGTTTTACATTTGCCTAACAACCTACTAACTTTCCCTTGGGCAGGCCAACCCAAGGGTCATCTTTATTTTAAACCCCCCGGGCTAGTGCTTCTTTAAGTGTTGGTCCAAACCGAGTAGACTGCGGGGCCACCTCGGGGAAACTTGAGGTCTGGTTTTACTCTTAGGATGTCTCATCCGGTGTGCCCTGAGAACGAGATATGTGCAGCTCCTATCGGGATTTGTTGGCACAGTCGGGCGGTCTTGCTGGTCTTGTTTTACCATTGTCGAAATGTCTTGTAACCGGGATTCCGAGACTGATCGGGTCTTCCCGGGAGAAGGAATATCCTTCGTTGACCGTGAGAGCTTGTGATGGGCTAAGTTGGGACACACCTGAAGGGTATAAACTTTTGAGAGCCGTGCCGGTTATGTGGCAGATGGGAATTTGTTAATATTCGGTTGTAGAGAACTTGACACCAGATTCGAGTTAAAACGCATCAACCGCGTGCGTAGCCGTGATGGTCTCCTTTTGGCGGAGTCCGGGAAGTGAACACGGTCTTTCGGTTATGATTGTGCGTAAGTAGTTTCAGGATCTTTTCTTGATCACTTCTAGCTTCTCAACCGTTCCGTTGCTTCTCTTCTTGCTCTTATTTGCGTATGTTAGCCACCATATTTGCTTAGTGCTTGCTGCAACTCCACCTCATTCCCACTTCCTACCCATAAGCTTAAATAGTCTTGATCTCGCGGGTTTTGAGGTTGCTGAGTCCTTGTGACTCACCAGATACTATCACAACAGTTGTGGGTGCCGATGATACCAGTGCAGGTGATGCAACTGAGCTCAGATGGGAGCTCAATGAAGATATTGGTCATTGCTATGTTTCATTTCATGTTGTCAGTAGTGGAGCCCAGTTGGGACAATCGGGGATCTAGCAGTTGGGTTATCTTCTTTTCTTTTGGCTTCGTCCGTAGTCGGACCATGTGTGTATTTCGGATGATGTATGAATTATATGTTCATTGTGTGAATTTGCAATTGTAAGCCAACTATTTACCCCATTCTTGTTCATTACATGGGATTGTGTGAAGATGACCCTTCTTGCGACAAAACCACCATGCGGTTATGCCTCTAAATCGTGCGTCGACACGTGGGAGATATAGCCGCATCATCGGTGTTACAGCTGTTGGGGAACGTAGCAGAAATTCAAAATTTTCCTACGAGTCACCAAGATCTATCTATGGAGAGACTAGCAATGAGGGGAAGGAGAGTGCATCTACATACCCTTGTAGATCTCTAAGCAGAAGCGTTCAAGAGAACGGGGTTGAAGGAGTCGTACTCGTCGTGATCCAAATCACCGGAGATCCTAGTGCCGAACGGACGACACCTCCGCGTTCAACACACATGCAGCCCGGTGACGTCTCCCATGCCTTGATCCAGCAAGGAGAGAGGGAGAGGTTGGAGAAGACTCCGTCCAGCAGCAGCACAACGGCATGGCGGTGATGGAGGAGCGTGGCAATCCTGCAGGGCTTCGCCAAGCACCGCGGGAGAGGAGGAGGACTTGGGAGAGGGGGAGGGCTTTGCCAGAACTTGGGTAAAGCTCCCATGCGCCTCCCCACTATATATAGGGGTGGAGGGGGCTGGTTTCTTGCCCTCCAAGTCCATTGGGGCGTTGGCAAAGGTGGGAGGAAAGAAATCCCATCATTTCCTTCCCCACCGATTGTTATCCCCCCTTTTTAGGGATCTTGATCTTATCCCTTCGGGATATGATCTTATTCCTTCTAAGGGGGGATCTTGGTGCGCCTTGACCAGGGGTGTGGGGCCTTGCCCCCACTACCCACGTTCATGTGGGTCCCCCCATTCAGGTGGGCCCCACTCCGGAACCTTCTAGAACCTTCCCGGCACAATACCGAAAAATCCCGAACATTTTCCGGTGGCCAAAATAGGACTTCCCATATATAAATCTTTACCTCCGGACCATTCCGGAACTCCTCGTGACGTCCGGGATCTCATCCGGGACTCCGAACAACATTCTATAACTACATACAAACTTCCTTTATAACCCTAGCATCATTGAACCTTAAGTGTGTAGACCCTACGGGTTCGGGAACCATGCAGACATGACCGAGACGTTCTCCGGTCATTAACCAACAGCGGGATCTGGATACCCATGTTTGCTCCCACATGTTACACGATGATCTCATCGGATGAACCACGATGTCAAGGACTCAATCGATCCCATATTCAATTCCCTTTGTCTAGCGGTATTGTACTTGCCCGAGATTCGATCATCGGTATGCCGATACCTTGTTCAATCTCGTTACCGGCAAGTCTCTTTACTCGTTCTGTAACACATCATCCTGTGATCAACCCCTTGGTCACATTGTGCACATTATGATGATGTCCTACCGAGTGGGCCCATAGATACCTCTTCGTTTACACGGAGTGACAAATCCCAGTCTTGATTCGTGCCAACCCAACAGACACTTTCGGAGATACCTGTAGTGCACCTTTATAGCCACCCAGTTACGTTGTGACGTTTGGTACACCCAAAGCATTCCTACGGTATCCGGGAGTTGCACAATCTCATGGTCTAAGGAAATGATACTTGACATTAGAAAAGCTTTAGCATATGAACTACACGATCTTTGTGCTTGGCTTAGGATTGGGTCTTGTCCATCACATCATTCTCCTAATGATGTGATCCCGTTATCAACGACATCCAATGTCCATGGTCAGGAAACCATAACCATCTATTGATCAATGAGCAAGTCAACTAGAGGCTTACTAGGGACATAGTGTTGTCTATGTACCCACACATGTATCTGAGTTTCCTATCAATACAATTATAGCATGGATAATAAACAATTATCATGAACAAGGAAATATAATAATAACTAATTTATTATTGCCTCTAGGGCATATTTCCAACAGTCTCCCACTTGCACTAGAGTCAATAATCTAGTTCACATCGCCATGTGATTAACACTGACAGGTCACATCGCCATGTGATCAACATCCAAAGAGTTTACTAGTGTCGCTAAACTAGTTCACATCATCATGTGATTAAGACTCAATGAGTTCTGGGGTTTGATCATGTTTTGCTTGTGAGAGAGGTTTTAGTCAACGGGTCTGCAACATTCAGATCCGTATGTACTTCACAAATCTCTAGGTCATATTGTAAATGCTGCTTCCACACTCCACTTGGAGCTATTCTAAATAGTTGCTCCATTATACGTATCTGGTTTGCTACTTAGAGTCATTCAGATAGGTGTTAAATCTTGCATCGACGTAACCCTTTACGTCAAACTCTTTATCACCTCCATAATCGAGAAACATATCCTTATTCCTCTAAGGATAATTTTGACCGCTATATGGTGATCCACTCCTTGATCACCTTTGTACCCCCTTGCCAGATATGCAGCAAGGCACACATCAGGTGCGGTACATAGCATAGCATACTGTAGAGCCTACGTCTAAAGCATAGGGGACGACCTTCGTCCTTTCTCTCTTTTCTGCCGTGGTTGAGCTTTAAGTCTTAACTTCATACCTTACATCTCAGGCAAGAACTCCTTCTCTGACTAATCGATCTTGAACACCTTCAAGATCATGTCAAGGTATGTGCTCATTTGAAAGTATTGTTAAGAATTTTGATCTATCTTATAGATCTTGACGCTTATTGTTCAAGTAGCCTAATCCAGGTTTTCCATTGAAAAACACTTTTCAAATAACCCTATATGCTTTCTAGAAATTCTACATCAGTTTTGATCAACAATATGTCAACAACATATACTCATCAGAAATTCTATAGTGCTCCCACTCACTTCTTTGGAAATACAAGTTTCTCATAAACTTTGTATAAACCCAAAATCTTTGATCATCTTATCAAAGTGTATATTCCAACTCCGAGATGCTTACTCCAGTCCATGGAAGGATCACTGGAGCTAGCATACCTTTCAGCATCCTTAGGATCGACAAAACCTTTCTGATTATATCTTATACAACCTTTCCTTACGAAAACTGGTAAGGAAACTCGTTTTGACATCCATCTGCCAGATTTCATAAATGCAGCTAATGCTAACATGATTCTGACGGACTTAAGCATCGCTACGGATGAGAAAATCTCATCGTAGTCAACTCCTTGAACTTGTGAAGAACTCTTTGCCACAAGTCGAGCTTCATAGACGGTTACATTACCGTCCATGTCCATCTTCTTCTTAAAGATCCATTTATCTCAATGGCTTGCCGATCATCGGGCAAGTCCACCAAAGTTCATGCTTTGTTCTAATACATGGATCCTATCTCGGATTTCATGGCTTCTAACCATTTATCAGAATTTGGGCCCACCATCTCTTCTCCATAGCTCGTAGGTTCATTGTTGTCTAGCAACATGACCTTCAAGACAGGATCACCATACCACTCCGAAGCAGTACGCGTCCTTGTCGTCCTACGAGGTTCGGTAGTGACTTGATCCGAAGCTTCATGATCACTATCATAAGCTTCCACTTCAATTGATGTAGGTGTCACAGGAACAACTTCCTGTGCCCTGCTACACACTGGTTGAAGTGATGGTTCAATAACCTCATCAAGTCTCCACCATCCTCCCACTCAATTCTTTCGAGAGAAACTTTTCCTCGAGAAAGGACCCATTTCTAGAAACAATCACTTTTGCTTCCGGATCTGAATTAGGAGGTATACCCAACCATTTTGGGTATCCTATGAAGATGCATTTATCCATTTTGGGTTCGAGCTTATCAGCCTGAAACTTTTTCACATAAGCGTCGTAGCCCCAAACTTCCAAGAAACGAAAACTTAAGTTTCTCCAAATCATAGTTCAAATGGTGTCGTCTCAACGTAATTACGTGGTGCCCTATTAAAGTGAGTGCGGTTGTCTCTAATGCCTAACCCATGAACGATAGTGGTAATTCGATAAGAGACATCATGGTACGCACCATATCCAATAGGGTGTAACTATGATGTTCGGACACACCATCACACTATGGTGTTCCAGGCGGTATTAATTGTGAAACAATTTCCACAATGTCTTAATTGCGTGCCAAAGCTCGTAACTCAGATACTCATCTCTGTGATCATATCATAGACATTTTATCCTCTTGTCACGATGATCTTTAACTTCCTCTGAAATTACTTGAACCATTTAATAATTCAGACTTGTGTTTCATCAAGTAAATATACTCAGTATCTACTCAAATCATCCATGAAGTAAGAACATAACGATATCCACTACGTGCATCAGTACTCATTGGACTGCACACATCTAAATGTGTTACTTCCAACAAGTTGCTTTCTTGTTCCATTTTACTGAAAACGAGGCTTTCAGTCATCTTGCCCATGCGGTATGATTTGCATGTCTCAAGTGATTCAAAATCAAGAGAGTCCAAACGATCCATCTGCATGGAGTTTCTTCATGCATATACACCAATAGACATTGTTTGCATGTCTCAAACTTTTCAAAAACGAGTGAGTCCAAAGATCCATCAACATGGAGCTTCTTCATGCGTTTTATACCAATATGACTTACATGGCAGTGCCACAAGTAAGTGGAACTATCATTACTATCTTATATCTTTTGGCATGAAAATGTGTATCGCTGCGATCGAGATTCAATAAACCATTCCTTTAGGTGCAAGACCATTAAAGGTATTATTCAAATAAATAGAGTAACCATTATTCTCCTTAAATGAATAACCATATTGCGATAGACATAATCCAATCATGTCTATGCTCAACGCAAACACCAAAAGACAATTATTCAGGTTTAATGCTAATCTTGATGGTAGAGGGAGCGTGCGATGTTTGATCACATCAAACTTGGAAACACTTCCAACACATATCGTCAGCTCACCTTTAGCTAGTCTCCGTTTATTCCGTAGCCTTTTATTTCGAGTTACTAACACTTAGCAACCAAACCGGTATCTAATACCCTGGTGCTACTAGGAGTACTAGTAAAGTACACATTATCATAATGTATATCCAATATACTTCTATCGACCTTGCCAGCCTTCTCATCTACCAAGTATCTAGGGTAATTCTGCTCCAGCGGCTGTTCCCCTTATTAAAGAAACACTTAGTCTCGGGTTTGGGTTCAACCTTGGGTTTCTTCACTAGAGCAGCAGCAGATTTGCCGTTTCATGAAGTATCCCTTCTTGCCCTTGCCCTTCTTGAAACTAGTGGTTTCACCAACCATCAACCATTCAATAATTCAGACTTGTGTTTCATTAAGTAAATATACTCAGTATCTACTCAAATCATCCATGAAGTAAGAACATAACGATATCCACTACGTGCCTCAGTACTCATTGGACTGCACACATCTAAATGTGTTACTTCCAACAAGTTGCTTTCTCGTTCCATTTTACTAAAAATGAGGCTTTCAGTCATCTTGCCCATGCGGTATGATTTGCATGTCTCAAGTGATTCAAAATCAAGAGAGTCCAAACGATCCATCTGCATGGAGTTTCTTCATGCATATACACCAATAGACATGGTTTGCATGTCTCAAACTTTTCAAAAACGAGTGAGTCCAAATATCCATGAACATGGAGCCTAGAGGCAATAATAAAAGGGTTATTATTATATTTCCTTGTTCATGATAATTGTCTTTTATTCATGCTATAACTGTAGTATCCGGAAATCGTAATACACGTGTGAATACATAGACCATAACATGTCCCTAGTGAGCCTCTAGTTGACTAGCTCGTTGGTCAACAGATAGTCATGGTTTCCTGACTATGGACATTAGATGTCATTGACAACGGGATCACATCATTAGGAGAATGATGTGATGGACAAGACCCAATCCTAAGCATAGCACAAGATCGTGTAGTTCGTTTTTCTAGAGCTTTTTCAATGTCAAGTATGTCTTCCTTAGACCATGAGATCGTGTAACTCCCGGATACCGTAAGAGTGCTTTGGGTGTACCAAACATCACAACGTAACTGGGTGACTATAAAGGTGCACTACAGGTATCTCCGAAAGTGTCTGTTGGGTTGACACGGATCGAGACTAGGATTTGTCACTCTGTATGACGGAGAGGTATCTCTGGGCCCACTCGGTAATGCATCATCATAATGAGCTCAAAGTGACCAAGTGTTTGGTCATGGGATCATGCATTACGGAACGAGTAACGTGACTTGCCGGTAACGAGACTGAACGAGGTATTGGGATACCGACGATCGAGTCTCGGGCAAGTAACGTACCGATTGACAAAGGGAATTGTATACGGGGTTGTTCGAATCCTGGACATCGTGGTTCATCCGATGAGATCATCGAGGAGCATGTGGGAGCCAACATGGGTATCCAGATCCCGCTGTTGGTTATTGCCCGAGAGCCGTCTCGGTCATGTCTACGTGTATCCCGAACCCGTAGGGTCTACACACTTAAGGTTCGGTGACGCTAGGGTTGTATGAATATGAGTATGCACCATACTGAATGTTGTTCGGAGTCCCGGATGAGATCCCGGACGTCACGAGGAGTTCCGGAATGGTCCGGAGGTAAAGATTTATATATGGGAAGTCCTATTTTGGCCACCGGAAAATGTTCGGGATTTTTCGGTATTGTACCGGGAAGGTTCTAGAAGGTTCCGGAGTGGGGCCCACCTGCATGGGGGGACCCACATGAACGTGGGTAGTGGGGGCAAGGCCCCACACCCCTGGTCAAGGCGCACCAAGATCCCCCCTTAGAAGGAATAAGATCATATCCCAAAGGGATAAGATCAAGATCCCTAAAAAGGGGGGATAGCAATCGGTGGGGAAGGAAATGATGGGATTTCTTTCCTCCCACCTTTGCCAACGCCCCAATGGACTTGGAGGGCAAGAAACCAGCCCCCTCCACCCCTATATATGGTGGGGAGGCACATGGGAGCTTCACCCTTGCCCCTGGCGCAGCTCCCCCTCTCCCAAGTCCTCCTCCTCTCCCGCGGTGCTTGGCGAAGCCCTGTAGGATTGCCACGTTCCTCCATCATCACCACGCCGTTGTGCTGCTGCTGGATGGAGTCTTCCTCAACCTCTCCCTCTCTCCTTGCTGGATCAAGGCGTGGGAGACGTCACCGGGCTGTACGTGTGTTGAACGCGGAGGTGCCGTCCGTTCGGCACTAGGATCTCCGGTGATTTGGATCACGATGAGTATGACTCCTTCAACCCCGTTCTCTTGAACGCTTCCGCTTAGCGATCTACAAGGGTATGTAGATGCACTCTTCTTTCTACTCGTTGCTGGTCTCTCCATAGATAGATCTTGGTGATACGTAGGAAATTTTTTGAATTTCTGCTACGTTCCCCAACAGTGGCATCATGAGCTAGGTCTATTGCGTAGATTCTTTGCACGAGTAGAACACAAAGTAGTTGTGGGCGTTGATTTTGTTCAATATGCTTACCGTTACTAGTCCAATCTTGTTTCGACGGTATTGTGGGATGAAGCGGCCCGGACCGACCTTACACGTACTCTTACGTGAGACAGGTTCCACCGACTGACATGCACTTGGTGCATAAGGTGGCTAGCGGGTGCCAGTCTCTCCCACTTTAGACGGAACGGATTCGATGAAAAGGGTCCTTATGAAGGGTAAATAGCAATTGACATATCACGTTGTGGTTTTGCGTAGGTAAGAAACGTTCTTGCTAGAAACCCATAGCAGCCACGTAAAACATGCAACAACAATTAGAGGACGTCTAACTTGTTTTTGCAGGGTATGCTTTGTGATGTGATATGGCCAACAAGAATGTGATGAATGATATGTGTTGTATGAGATTGATCATGTTCTTGTAATAGGATTCACGACTTGCATGTCGATGAGTATGACAACCGGCAGGAGCCATAGGAGTTGTCTTAATTTATTGTATGACCTGCGTGTCATTGGACAACGCAATGTATTTACTTTACTTTATTGCTAACCGGTAGCCATAGTAGTAGAAGTAATAAGTTGGCGAGACAACTTCATGGAGACACGATGATGGAGATCATGATGATGGAGTTCATGGTGTCATGCCGGTGACGATGATGATCATGGAGCCCCGAAGATGGAGATCAAAAGGAGCAAAATGATATTGGCCATATCATGTCACTATTTGATTGCATGTGATGTTTATCATGTTTATGCATCTTGTTTACTTAGGACGACCGTAGTAAATAAGATGATCCCTTACAAAATTTCAAGAAGTGTTCTCCCCTAACTGTGCACCGTTGCTACAGTTCGTCGCTTCTAAGCACCACGTGATGATCGGGTGTGATGGATTCTTACGTTCACATACAATGGGTGTAAGACAGATTTACACACGCGAAAACACTTAGGGTTAACTTGACGAGCCTAGCATGTACAGACATGGCCTCGGAACACGGAGACCGAAAGGTCGAGCATGAGTCGTATAGTAGATACGATCAACATGAAGATGTTCACCGACGTTGGCTAGTCCATCTCACGTGATGATCGGACACGGCCTAGTTGACTCGGATCATGTGATCACTTAGATGACCAGAGGGATGTCTATCTAAGTGGGAGTTCATAAGATGAACTTAATTATCCTGACCATAGTCAAAAGATATTTGCAAATTATGTCGTAAGCTCACGCTTTAGTTCTACTGTTTAGATATGTTCCTAGAGAAAATATAGTTGAAAGTTGATAGTAGCTATTATGCGGACAGTAGAAAGCTTATGTCCTTAATGCACCGCTCAGTGTGCTGAACCCCAAACGTCGTTTGTGGATGTTACGAACATCAGACATACACGTTTTGATAACTACATGATAGTTCAGTGAAACAGTTTAGAGTTGAGGCACCAAAGACGTTTTTCGAAAAGTCGCGGAACATATGAGATGTTTTGAGGGCTGAAATTGAGATTTCAGGCTCGTGCCCACGTCAAGAGGTATAAGACCTCCGACGATTTTCTTAACCTGCAAACTAACGGAGAAAAGCTCAATCGTTGAGCTTGTGCTCAGATTGTCTGAGTGCAACAATCACTTGAATCGAGTGGGAGTTGATCTTCCAGATGGATAGTGATGTTTCTCCAAAGTCATTGCCACCAAGCTGCTAGAGCTTTGTGATGAACTATAACATATCAGGGATAGATATGATGATCCTTGAAGTATTCACGACGTTTGACACCGCGAAAGTAGAAATCAAGAAGGAGCATCAATTGTTGATGGTTGGTGAAACCACTAGTTTCAAGAAAGGCAAGGGCAAGAAGGGATACTTCATGAAACGGCAAATCAGCTGCTGCTCTAGTGAAGAAACCCAAGGTTGAACCCAAACCCGAGACTAAGTGCTTCTGTAATAAGGGGAGAACCACTGGAGCGGAATTACCCTAGATACTTGGTAGATGAGAAGGCTGGCAAAGTCGATAGAAGTATATTGGATATACATTATGTTAATGTGTACTTTACTAGTACTCCTAGTAGCACCAGGGTATTAAATACCGGTTCGGTTGCTAAGTGTTAGTAACTCGAAATAAAAGCTGTGGAATAAACGGAGACTAGCTAAAGGTAAGCTGACGATATGTGTTGGAAGTATTTCCAAGTTTGATGTGATCAAACATCGCACGCTCCCTCTACCATCGAGATTGGTGTTTGCGTTGAGCATAGATATAATTGGATTATGTCTATTGCAATACGGTTATTCATTTAAGGAGAATAATGGTTGCTCTGTTTATTTGAATAATACCTTGAATGGTCTTGCACCTAAAATGAATGGTTCATTGAATCTCGATCGTAGTGATACACATGTTCATGCCAAAAGATAGTAATAATAGTACCACTTACTTGTGGCACTGCCATGTAAGTCATAATGGTATAAAACGCATGAAGAAGCTCCATGTTGATGGATCTTTGGACTCACTCGTTTTGAAAAGTTTGAGACATGCGAACCATGTCTATTGGTGTATATGCATGAAGAAACTCCATGCAAATGGACCGTTTGAACTCACTTGATCTTGAATCACTTGAGACATGCAAATCATACCACATGGGCAAGATGACTGAAATCCTCGATTTCAGTAAAATGGAACTAGAAAGCAACTTGTGGGAAGAAA
Source organism: Triticum timopheevii (assembly GCA_963921465.1). Taxonomy (NCBI): domain Eukaryota; kingdom Viridiplantae; phylum Streptophyta; class Magnoliopsida; order Poales; family Poaceae; genus Triticum; species Triticum timopheevii. The sequence continues at coordinate 105,312,164 of OY997272.1, read as the reverse complement.
TACATTTTGATGTATGCAATCCAATAAGTGCTGAGGCATGTAGTGGATATCGTTATGTTCTTACTTCACAGATGATTCGAGTAGATGTTGAGAATATTTACTTGATGAAACACAAGTCTGAATTATTGAATGGTTCAAGTAATTTCAGAGTGAAGTAGAAGATCATTGTGACAGGAGGATAAAATGTCTATGATATGATCATAGAGATGAATATCTGAGTTATGAGTTTTGGCACACAATTAAGACATTGTGGAAATTGTTTCACAATTAAAACCGCCTGGAACACCATAGTGTGATGGTGTGTCCGAACATCATAGTTGCACCCTATTGTATATGGTGCGTACCATGATGTCTCTTATCGAATTACCACTATCGTTCATGGGTTAGGCATTAGAGACAACCACATTCACTTTAAATAGGGCACCACGTAATTCCGTTGAGATGACACCGTATGAACTATGGTTTAGAGAAACCTAAGTTGTCGTTTCTTAAAAGTTTGGGGCTGCGACGCTTATGTGAAAAAGTTTCAGGTTGATAAGCTCGAACCCAAAGAGGATAAAATGCATCTTCATAGGACACCCAAAACAGTTGGGTATACCTCCTAATTCAGATCCGAAAGCAATAAGGATTGTTTCTTGAATCGGGTCCTTTCTCGAGGAAAAGTTTGTCTCGAAAAGTTGAGTGGGAGGATGGTGGAGACTTGATATGGTTATTGAACCGTCACTTCAACTAGTGTGTAGCAGGGCACAGGAAGTTGTTCCTGTGGCACCTACACCAATTGAAGTAGAAGCTTATGATATTGATCATGAAACTTCGGATCAAGTCACTACCAAACCTCGTGGGATGACAAGGATGCGTACTACTTTAGAGTGGTACGTAATCCTGTCTTGGAAGTCATGTTGCTAGACAACAATGAACCTACAAGCTATGGAGAAGCGATGGTGGGCCCATATTCCGACAAATGGTTAGAAGCCATGAAATCCGAGATAGGATCCATGTATCATAACAAAGCATGGACTTTGGTGGACTTGCCCAATGATCGGCAAGCCATTGAGATAAATGGATCTTTAAGAAGAAGACGGACGTGGACGGTAATATCACCGTCTATGAAGCTCGACTTGTGGCGAAGAGTTTTTCACAAGTTCAAGGAGTTGACTACCATGAGATTTTCTCATCCGTAGCGATGCTTAAGTTCATCGAAATCATGTTAGCATAAGCTGCATTTATGAAATCTGGCAGATGGATGTCAAAACAAGTTTCCTTGCCAGTTATCGTAAGGAAAGGTTGTATGTGATACAATCAGAAAAGTTTTGTCAATCCTAAGGATGCTAAAAGGTATGCTAGCTCCAGCGACCCTTCTAAGGACTAGAGTAAGCATCTCGGAGTTGGAATATGCACTTTGATAAGATGATCAAAGATTTTGGGTTTATACAAAGTTTATGAGAAACTTGTATTTCCAAAGAAGTGAGTGGGAGCACTATAGAATTTCTGATGAGTATATGTTGTTGACATGTTGTTGATCAGAAATGATGTAGAATTTCTAGAAAGCATATAGGGTTATTTGAAAACTGTTTTTCAATGGAAAACCTGGATTAGGCTACTTGAACAATAAGCATCAAGATCTATAAGATAGATCAAAATGCTTAATAGTACTTTTAAATGAGCATGTACCTTGACATAATCTTGAAGGTGTTCAAGATGGATCAGTCAAAGAAGGAGTTCTTGCCTGAGTTGTAAGGTATGAAGTTAAGACTTAAAGCTCGACCACGGCAGAAGAGAGAGAAAGGACGAAGGTCGTCCCCTATGCTTTTATCATAGGCTCTCTACAGTATGCTATGCTGTGTACCGCACCTGTAGTGTGCCTTGCCATGAGTCAGTCAAGGGGTACAAGAGTGATCCAAGAATGGATCACAGGACAGCGGTCAAAGTTATCCTTAGTAACTAGTGGACTAAGGAATTTTCTCGATTATGGAGGTGATAAAGAGTTCGACGTAAAGAGTTATGTCGATGCAAGCTTAACACCTATCCGGATAGCTCTGAGTAGAAATACCGGATACGTATAATGGAGCAACTTTTAGTATAGCTCCAAGTAGAGCAGTTATTTGGAATAGCTCCAAATAGAGCGTGGTAGCTACATCTAGGAGATGACATAGAGATTTGTAAAGCACACACGGATCTAAAAGGTTCAGACCTGTTGACTATAACCTCTCTCACAAGCATAACATGATCAAACCCAAAACTCATCGAGTGTTAATCACATGGTAAATGTGAACTAGATTATTGACTCTAGTAAACTCTTTGGGTGTAAGTCACATGGGGATGTGACCTTGAGTGTTAATCACATATCGATGTGAACTAGATTATTGACTCTAGTGCAAGTGGGAGACTGTTGGAAATATGCCCTAGAGGCAATAATAAAAGTATTATTATATTTCCTTGTTCATGATAATTGTCTTTTATTCATGCTATAACTGTATTATCCGGAAATCGTAATACACGTGTGAATACATAGACCACAATATGTCCCTAGTGAGCCTCTAGTTGACTAGCTCGTTGTGATCAACAGATAGTCATGGTTTCCTAGCTATGGACATTGGATGTCGTTGATAACGGGATCACATCATTAGGAGAATGATGTGATGGACAAGACCCAATCCTAAGCCTAGCACTAAGATCGTGTAGTTCGTTTGCTAGAGCTTTTCCAATGTCAAGTATCTCTTCCTTAGACCATGAGATCGTGTAACTCCCGGATACCGTAGGAGTGATTTGGGTGTATCAAACGTCACAACGTAACTGGGTGACTATAAAGGTGCACTACAGGTATCTCCGAAAGTGTCTGTTGGGTTGACACTGATCGAGACTGGGATTTGTCACTCCGTGTAAGCGGAGAGGTATCTCTGGGCCCACTCGGTAGGACATCATCATATGCGCAATGTGACCAAGGAGTTGATCACGGGATGATGTGTTACGGAACGAGTAAAGAGACTTGCCGGTAACGAGATTGAACAAGGTATAAGGATACCGACGATCGAATCTCGGTCAAGTACAATACCGCTAGACAAAGGGAATTGTATACGGGATCGATTGAGTCCTTGACATCGTGGTTCATCCGATGAGATCATCGTGGAACATGTGGGAGCCAACATGGGTATCCAGATCCCGCTGTTGGTTATTGACCAGAGAACGTCTCGGTCATGTCTACATGTCTCCCGAACCCGTAGGGTCTACACACTTAAGGTTCGATGACGCTAGGTTTATAAAGGAAGTTTGTATGTGGTTACCGAATGTTGTTCGGAGTCCCGTATGAGATCCCGGACGTCACGAGGAGTTCCAGAATGGTCCGGAGGTAAAGATTTATATATGGGAAGTCCTATTTTGGCCACCGGAAAATGTTCGGGATTTTTCGGTATTGTACCGGGAAGGTTCTAGAAGGTTCCGGAGTGGGGCCCACCTGCATGGGGGGACCCACATGAACGTGGGTAGTGGGGGCAAGGCCCCACGCCCCTGGTCAAGGCGCACCAAGATCCCCCCTTAGAAGGAATAAGATCATATCCCAAAGGGATAAGATCAAGATCCCTAAAAAGGGGGGATAGCAATCGGTGGGGAAGGAAATGATGGGATTTCTTTCCTCCCACCTTTGCCAACGCCCCAATGGACTTGGAGGGCAAGAAACCAGCCCCCTCCACCCCTATATATAGTGGGGAGGCACATGGGAGCTTCACCCTTGCCCCTGGCGCAGCTCCCCCTCTCCCAAGTCCTCCTCCTCTCCCACGGTGCTTGGCGAAGCCCTGCAGGATTGCCACGTTCCTCCATCATCACCACGCCGTTGTGCTGCTGCTAGATGGAGTCTTCCTCAACCTCTCCCTCTCTCCTTGCTGGATCAAGGCGTGGGAGACGTCACCGGGCTGTACGTGTGTTGAACGCGGAGGTGCCCTCCGTTCGGCACTAGGATCTCCGGTGATTTGGATCACGACGAGTACGACTCCTTCAACCCCGTTCTCTTGAACGCTTCCGCTTAGCGATCTACAAGGGTATGTAGATGCACTCTCCTTTCTACTCGTTGCTGGTCTCTCCATAGATAGATCTTGGTGATACGTAGGAAATTTTTTGAATTTCTGCTACGTTCCCCAACAATACCTTCTACTTAAGATCCGAGGGCAAGATCTTTATTGCCAAGAACGGATCCTTTCTGGAAAAAGAGTTTCTCTCGAAAGAGGTAAGTGGGAGGAAAGTAGAACTCGATGAAGTACTACCTCTTGAACGGGATAGTAGTGCAGCTCAGGAAAATGTTCCTGTGATGCCTACACCAACTGGAGAGGAAAATAATGATGATGATCAAGGTACTTCGGATCAAGTTGCTACTGAACTTCGCAGGTCCACAAGGACACGTTCTGCACTAGAGTGGTACGGCAACCCTGTCCTGGAAATCATGTTGTTAGACAACGGTGAACCTTCGAACTATGAAGAAGCGATGGCGGGGCCCAGATTCCAACAAATGGCTTGAAGCCATGAAATCCGAGATAGAATCCATGTATGAAAACAAAGTGTGGACTTTGACAGACTTGCCCGATGAACGGCGAGCGATACAAAACAAATGGATCTTTAAGAAGAAGACGGACACGGATGGTAATATTACCGTCTATAAAGCTCGACTTGTCGCTAAGGGTTATCGACAAGTTCAAGGGATTGACTACGACGAGACATTCTCTCCCGTAGCGAAGCTGAAGTCCGTCCGAATCATGTTAGCAATTGCCGCATACTATGATTATGAGATATGGCAGATGGACGTCAAAACGGCATTCCTTAATTGACATCTTAAGGAAGAACTGTATCTGATGCAGCTGGAAGGTTTTGTCGATCCTAAGAACGCTAACAAAGTATGCAAGCTCCAGCGATCCATTTATGGGCTGGCAAGCATCTCGGAGTTGGAACATTCGCTTTGATGAGATGATCAAAGCGTTTGGGTTTATGAAGACTTATGGAGAAGCCTGCGTTTACAAGAAAGTGAGTGGGAGCTCTGTAGCATTTCTCATGTTATATGTAGATGACATACTCTTGATGGGAAATGATATAGAACTTTTGGACAACATTAAGGCCTACTTGAATAAGTGTTTTTCAATGAAGGACCTTGGAGAAGCTGCTTATATATTAGGCATCAAGATCTATAGAGATAGATCGAGACGCCTCATAGGTCTTTCACAAAGCACATACCTTGATAAGATTTTGAAGAAGTTCAAAATGGATCAGTCCAAGAAGGGGTTCTTGCCTGTATTGCAAGGTGTGAGATTGAGCTCGGCTCAATGCCCGACCACGGCAAAAGATAAAGAAGAGATGAGTGTCATCCCCTATGCTTCAGCCATAGGATCTATTATGTATGCCATGCTGTGTACCAGACCTGATGTAAACCTTGCTGTAAGTTTGGTAGGAAGGTACCAAAGTAATCCCGGCAAGGAACACTGGACAGTGATCAAGAATATCCTAAAGTACCTGAGAAAGGACAAAGGACATGTTTCTCATTTATGGAGGTGACGAAGAGCTCGTCGTAAAGGGTTACATCGATGCTAGCTTCGACACAGATCTGAATGACTCTAAGTCACAAACCGGATACGTGTATATGTTGAATGGTGGAGCAGTAAGCTGGTGCAGCTGCAAGCAGAGCGTCGTGGCGGGATCTACATGTGAAGCGGAGTACATGGCAGCCTCGGAGGCAGCGCATGAAGCAATTTGGGTGAAGGAGTTCATCACCGACCTAGGAGTCATACCCAATGCGTAGGGGCCGATCAAACTCTTCTGTGACAACACTGGAGCTATTGCCCTTGCCAAGGAGCCCAGGTTTCACAAGAAGACCAGGCACATCAAGCGTTGTTTCAACTCCATCCGTGAAAATGTTCAAGATGGAGACATAGATATTTGCAAAGTACATACAGATCTGAATGTCGCAGATCCGTTGACTAAACCTCTCTCGCGAGCAAAACATGATCAACACCAGAACTCTATGGGTGTTCAATTCATCACAATGTAACTAGATTATTGACTCTAGTGCAAGTGGGAGACTGTTCGAAATATGCCCTAGAGGCAATAATAAAAGGGTTATTATTATATTTCCTTGTTCAAATAATTGTCTTTTATTCATGCTATAATTGTATTATCCGGAAATCGTAATACATGTGTGAATACATAGACCATAACATATCCCTAGTGAGCCTCTAGTTGACTAGCTCATTGGTCAACAGATAGTCAGGTTTTCCTGACTATGGACATTAGATGTCATTGACAACGGGATCACATCATTAGGAGAATGATGTGATGGACAAGACCCAATCCTAAGTATAGCACAAGATCGTGTAGTTCGTTTTGCTAGAGCTTTTTCAATGTCAAGTATCTCTTCCATAGACCATGAGATCGTGTAACTCCCGGATACCGTAAGAGTGCTTTGGGTGTACCAAACGTCACAACGTAACTGGGTGACTATAAAGGTGCACTACAGGTATCTCCGAAAGTGTCTGTTGGGTTGACACGGATCGAGACTGGGATTTGTCACTCCGTATGACGGAGAGGTATCTCCGGGCCCACTCGGTAATGCATCATCATAATGAGCTCAAAGTGACCAAGTGTTTGGTCACGGGATCATGCATTACGGAACGAGTAAAGTGACTTGCCGGTAACGAGACTGAACGAGGTATTGGGATACCAACGATTGAGTCTCGGGCAAGTAACGTACCGATTGACAAAGGGAATTGTATACGGGTTTGTTCGAATCCTCAACATCGTGGTTCATCTGATGAGATCATCGAGGAGCATGTGGGAGCAAACATGGGTATCCAGATCCCGCTGTTGGTTATTGCCCGAGAGCCGTCTCGGTCATGTCTACGTGTATCCCGAACCCGTAGGGTCTACACACTTAAGGTTCGGTGATGCTAGGGTTGTATGAATATGAGTATGCAGCATACCGAATGTTGTTTGGAGTCCCGTATGAGATCGCGGACGTCACGAGGAGTTCCGAAATGGTCCGGAGGTAAAGGATTATATATAGGAAGTGATGTTTCGGCCATCGGGAAAGTTTCGGGGTCACCCGGTATTGTACCGGGACCACCGGAAGGGTCCCGGGGGTCCACCGGGTGGGGCCACCCATCCCGGAGGGCCCCAAGGGCCGAAGTGGGGAGGGGAACCAGCCCATAGTGGGCTGGTGTGCCCCCCTTGGCCCACCCCCTGTGCCCAGGGTTGAAACCCTAGGGTGGGGGGGGGGGGGCGCCCCACTTGGCTTTGGGGGTACTCCACCCCCTTGGCCACCGCCCCCTTGGGAGATTGGATCTCCCAGGGCCGGCGCCCCCCCTAGGGGGGCCTATATAAAGGGAGGAGGGAGGGGGCAGCCGCACCCTGAAGTTTTGGCGCTTCCCTCCCCCTGCTACACCTCTTACTCCTCCGTCACGTGCTTGGCGAAGCCCTGCCGGAGTGCTGCTGTTCCACCACCGCCACGCCGTTGTGCTGCTGCTGGAGCCATCATCATCAACCTCTCCTCCCCCCTTGCTGGATCAAGAAGGAGGAGACGTCATCCACTCCGTACGTGTGTTGAACGCAGAGGTGCTGTCCGTTCGGCGCTAGGATCTCCGGTGATAGGATCACGACGAGAACGACTACGTCAACCCCGTTCTTTTGAACGCTTCCGCTCGCGATCTACAAAGTGGTATGTAGATGCATCTCCCATGACTCGTTGCTTAGATGAACTCATAGATGGATCTTGGTGAAACCGTAGGAAAAATTTTAATTTTCTGCAACGTTCCCCAATAATCCAATAGGGTGTAACTATGATGTTCGGACACACCATCACACTATGGTGTTCCAGGCGGTATTAATTGTGAAACAATTTCCACAATGTCTTAATTGCGTGCCAAAGCTCGTAACTCAGATACTCATCTCTATGATCATATCATAGACATTTTATCCTCTTGTCATGATGATCTTTAACTTCCTCTGAAATTACTTGAACCATTCAATAATTCAGACTTGTGTTTCATCAAGTAAATATACTCAGTATCTACTCAAATCATCCGTGAAGTAAGAACATAACGATATCCACTACGTGCCTCAGTACTCATTGGAATGCACACATCTAAATGTGTTACTTCCAACAAGTTGCTTTCTTGTTCCATTTTACTGAAAACGAGGCTTTCAGTCATCTTGCCCATGCGGTATGATTTGCATGTCTCAAGTGATTCAAAATCAAGAGAGTCCAAACGATCCATCTGCATGGAGCTTCTTCATGCATATACACCAATAGACAATGTTTGCATGTCACAAACTTTTCAAAAATGAGTGAGTCCAAAGATCCATCAACATGGAGCTTCTTCATGCGTTTTATACCAATATGACTTACATGGCAGTGCCACAAGTAAGTGGTACTATCATTACTATCTTGTATCTTTTGGCATGAAAATGTGTATCGCTATGATCGAGATTCAATCAACCATTCCTTTAGGTGCAAGACCATTAAAGGTATTATTCAAATAAATAGAGTAACCATTATTCTCCTTAAATGAATAACCGTATTGCAATAGACATAATCCAATCATGTCTATGCTCAATGCAAACACCAAAAGACAATTATTCAGGTTTAATGCTAATCTTGATGGTAGAGGGAGCGTGCGATGTTTGATCACATCAAACTTGGAAACACTTCCAACACATATCGTCAGCTCACCTTTAGCTAGTCTCCGTTTATTCCGTAGCCTTTTATTTCGAGTTACTAACACTTAGCAACCGAACCGGTATCTAATACCCTGGTGCTACTAGGAGTACTAGTAAAGTACACATTATCATAATGTACATCCAATATACTTCTATCGACCTTGCCAGCCTTCTCATCTACCAAGTATCTAGGGTAATTCTGCTCCATCGGCTGTTCCCCTTATGAAAGAAACACTTAGTCTCGGGTTTGGGTTCTACCTTGGGTTTCTTCACTAAAGCAGCAGCAGATTTGCCGTTTCATGAAGTATCCCTTCTTGCCCTTGCCCTTCTTGAAACTAGTGGTTTCACCAACCATCAACGATTGATGCTCCTTCTTGATTTCTACTTTCGCGGTGTCAAACCTTGCGAATACCTCAAGGATCACCATATCTATCCCTAATATGTTATAGTTCATCACAAAGCTCTAGCAGCTTGGTGGCAATGACTTTGGAGAAACATCACTATCTCTGGAAGATCAACTCCCACTCGATTCAAGTGATTGTCGCACTCAGACAATCTGAGCACAACCTCAACGATTGACCATTTCTCCCTTAGTTTGCAGGCTAAGAAAATCATCGGAGGTCTCATACCTCTTGACGTGGGTCCGATGTTATCTAAACGTGTATGTCCGATGTTCGATGTTCGCAACATCCACAAACGACGTTTGGGGTTTAGCACACTGAGCGGTGCATTAAGGACATAAGCTTTCTACTGTCCGCATAATCGCTACTATCAACTTTATACTATATTTTCTCTAGGAACATATCTAAACAGTGGAACTAAAGCGCGAGCTTACGACATAATTTGCAAAGATCTTTTGACTATGTTCAGGATAATTAAGTTCATCTCATGAACTCCCACTCAGATAGACATACCTCTAGTCATCTAAGTGATTACATGATCCGAGTCAACTAGGCCGTGTCCGATCATCACGTGAGACGGACTAGTCATCATCGGTGAACATCTTCATGTTGATCGTAACTACTATACGACTCATGCTCGACCTTTCGGTCTCTTGTGTTCCAAGGCCATGTCTGTACATGCTAGGCTCGTCAGGTCAACCTAAGTGTTTCACGTGTGTAAATCTGGCTTACACCCGTTGTATGTGAACGTAAGAATCTATCACACCCAATCATCATGTGGTGCTTCGAAACAACGAACTTTCACAACGGTGCACAGTTAGGGGGAACACTTTCTTGAAATTTTAATGAGGGATCATCTTATTTACTACCGTCGTTCTAAGCAAATAAGATGTAAAAACATGATAAACATCACATGCAATCAAATAGTGACATGATATGGCCAATATCATATTGCTCCTTTTGATCTCCATCTTCGGGGCTCCATGATCATCATCGTCACCGGCATGACACCATGATCTCCATCATCATGATCTCCATCATCGTGTCTTCATGAAGTTGTCTCGCCAACTATTACTTCTACTACTATGGCTACCGGTTAGCAATAAAGTAAAGTAATTACATGGCGTTGTTTAATGACACGCAGGTCATACAATAAATAAAGACAACTCCTATGGCTCCTATCGGTTGTCATACTCATCGACATGCAAGTCGTGATTCCTATTACAAGAACATGATCAATCTCATACATCACATATTATTCATCACATTCTTCTTGGCCATATCACATCACATAGCATACCCTGCAAAAACAAGTTAGACGCCCTCTAATTGTTGTTTGCATGTTTTACGTGGCTGCTATGGGTTTCTAGCAAGAACATTTCTTACCTACGCAAAACCACAACGTGATATGCCAATTGCTATTTACCCTTCATAAGGACCCTTTTCATCGAATCCGTTCCGATTAAAGTGGGAGAGACTGGCACCCGCTAGCCACCTTATGCACCAAGTGCATGTCAGTCGGTGGAACCTATCTCACGTAAGAGTATGTGTAAGGTCGGTCCGGGCCGCTTCATCACACAATACCGTCGAAACAAGATTGGACTAGTAACGGTAAGCATATTGAACAAAATCAACGCCCACAAATACTTTGTGTTCTCGTGCAAAGAATCTACGCAATAGACCTAGCTCATGATGCCACTGTTGGGGAACGTAGCAGAAATTCAAAATTTTCCTACGAGTCACCAAGATCGATCTATGGAGAGACTAGCAATGAGGGGAAGGAGAGTGCATCTACATACCCTTGTAGATCGCTAAGCGGAAGCGTTCAAGAGAATGGGGTTGAAGGAGTCGTACTCGTCGTGATCCAAATCACCGGAGATCCTAGTGCCGAACGGACGACACCTCCGCGTTCAACACACATGCAGCCCAGTGACATCTCCCATGCCTTGATCCAGCAAGGAGAGAGGGAGAGGTTGGGGAAGACTCCGTCCAGCAGCAGCACAACGGCATGGTGGTGATGGAGGAGCGTGGCAATCCTGCAGGGCTTCGCCAAGCACCACGGGAGAGGAGGAGGACTTGGGAGAGGGGGAGGGCTGCGCCAGAACTTGGGTAAAGCTCCCATGCGCCTCCCCACTATGTATAGGGGTGGAGGGGGCTGGTTTCTTTCCCTCCAAGTCCATTGGGGCGTTGGCAAAGGTGGGAGGAAAGAAATCCCATCATTTCCTTCCCCACCGATTGTTATCCCCCCTTTTTAGGGATCTTGATCTTATCCCTTCGGGATATGATCTTATTCCTTCTAAGGGGGGATCTTGGTGCGCCTTGACCAGGGGTGTGGGGCCTTGCCCCCACTACCCACGTTCATGTGGGTCCCCCCATGCAGGTGGGCCCCACTCCGGAACCTTCTAGATCCTTCCCGGTACAATACCGAAAAATCCCGAACATTTTCCGGTGGCCAAAATAGGACTTCCCATATATAAATCTTTACCTCCGGACCATTCCGGAACTACTCGTGACGTCCGGGATCTCATCCGGGACTCCGAACAACATTCGGTAACCACATACAAACTTCCTTTATAACCCTAGCGTCATCGAACCTTAAGTGTGTAGACCCTACGGGTTCGGGAACCATGCAGACATGACCGAGACGTTCTCCGGTCAATAACCAACAGCGGTATCTGGATACCCATGTTGGCTCCCACATGTTCCACGATGATCTCATCGGATGAACCACGATGTCAAGGACTCAATCGATCCCGTATTCAATTCCCTTTGTCTAGCGGTATTGTACTTGCCCGAGATTCGATCGTCGGTATGCCGATACCTTGTTCAATCTCGTTACCGGCAAGTCTCTTTACTCTTTCTGTAACACATCATCCTGTGATCAACCCCTTGGTCACATTGTGCACATTATGATGATGTCCTACCGAGTTGGCCCAGAGATACCTCTCCGTTTGCACGGAGTGACAAATCCCAGTCTCGATTCGTGCCAACCCAACAGACACTTTCGGAGATACCTGTAGTGCACCTTTATAGACACCCAGTTACGTTGTGACATTTGGTACACCCAAAGCATTCCTACGGTATCCGGGAGTTGCACATATCATGGTCTAAGGAAATGATACTTGACATTAGAAAAGCTTTAGCATATGAACTACACGATCTTTGTGCTTGGCTTAGGATTGGGTATTGTCCATCACATCATTCTCCTAATGATGTGATCCCGTTATCAACGACATCCAATGTCCATGGTCAGGAAATCATAACCATCTATTGATCAACGAGCTAGTCAACTAGAGGCTTACTAGGGACATAGTGTTGTCTATGTACCCACACATGTATCTGAGTTTCCTATCAATACAATTATAGCATGGATAATAAACGATTATCATGAACAAGGAAATATAATAATAACTAATTTATTATTGCCTCTAGAGCATATTTCCAACAACAGCCCCGCTCACCTGGGGTGGTCTGCCACTCGCGTTCGCCGGGGTCCCCACCTTCCCCAGCCTTGGGGCCCCAGGACTTGGAGCCTTCCCCGCTCTTCGACCTAGCCGTGGTGACCCCTACCGCGGCTGGCTCCAAGCTTCAGGGTGGGACGTCCCTGCTGGTGGCCGCGCGGCAGAGCGCAAGGCTCAGCCAGTCTCAGGTCCTGCTAGACGGTTGTGTTCTGACGATCCAGGAGAAGGCCACCATGCGGGCGGCTTCTCGTGACTTGTCCTCAGGTACCTCCCCCGCTCTCCCTGATCCGTCTTGTTATAGTTCTCATTTTTTCGTGCTTGGTTCCGCTCCGTTGGGCCACCTGGCCGAGGTGGCTTCTGATTGTGGCATTGTGTTCCGCGGTGAGAAGGGGCCGTATCCGCTTTGTATTTGCTCCGGGTCCGTTTCCGGTAATATCTCTTTCCGTATTCATTTCCGAGGTTTTTGTATTCGTTTTCGCTTCTGCAAAAAAATGTGAAAACAAATATGATAGCACTCATTTTCGTCTGTTTCCGCTCCGTTTTCATCCCTAAGTATTATAGTGGGTGAACAAATTACTGTCGAGCAATTGATAGAAAAGCGAATAATTATGAGATTATCTAGGCATGATCATGTATATAGGCATCACGTCCGTGACAAGTAGACCGACTCCTGCCTGCATCTACTACTATTACTCCACACATCGACCGACTCCTGCCTGCATCTAGAGTATTAAGTTCATAAAGAACAGAGTAACGCATTAAGCAAGATGACATGATGTAGAGGGATAAACTCAAGCAATATGATATAAACCCCATCTTTTTATCCTCGATGGCAACAATACAATACGTGCCTTGCTGCCCCTGCTATCACTGGGAAAGGACACCGCAAGATTGAACCTAAAGCTAAGCACTTCTCCCATGGCAAGAAAGATCAATCTAGTAGGCCAAACCAAACTGATAATTCTAAGAGACTTGCAAAGATAACTCAATCATACATAAAAGAATTCAGAGGAGATTCAAATATTTCTCATAGATAAACTTGATCATAAACCCGCAATTCATCGGATCTCAACAAACAAACTGCAAAAAGAGTTTACATCGAATAGATCTCCACAAGAGAGGGGGAGAACATTGTATTGAGGTCCAAAATAGAGAAGAAGCCATCTAGCTAATAACTATGGACCCGAAGGTCTATGGTAAACTACTCACAACTCATCGGAGGGGCTATGGTGTTGATGTAGAAGCCCTCCATGGTCGATTCCCCCTCCGGCGGAGCGCCGGCGAAGGCTCCAAGATGGGATATCGCAGATACAAAAGGTTACGGCGGTGGAAATTGTGTTTCGTTGGCTCCCTGGATGTTTTCGGGGTACGTAGGCTTATATAGGAGGAAGAAGTACGTCGGTGGCCGCCCGAGTGGCCCACGAGACAGGGGGGCGCACCCTGTAGGGGTGGGCACGCCCTCCTCTCTCGTGGCCGCCTCGGCTGCTTCTTGACTTGCACTCCAAGTCCTCTAGATCACGTTCGTTCCAAAAATCACGCTCCCGAAGGTTTCATTCCATTTGGACTCCGTTTGATATTCCTTTTCTTCGAAATACTAAAATAGTCAAAAAACAGCAATACGGGCTGGGCCTCCGGTTAGTAGGTTAGTCCCAAAAATAGTATAAATGTGTAAAATAAAACCCATAAACATCCAAAAGGGGTAATATAATAGCATGGAACAATCAAAAATTATAGATATGTTGGAGACGTATCAAGCATCCCCAAGCTTAATTCCTGCTCGTCCTCGAGTAGGTAAATGATAAAAACAGAATTTTTGATGTGGAATGCTACCTAGCATAATTCTCAATGTAATTTTCTTTATTGTGGCATGAATGTTCAGATCCAAATGATTCAAAATAAAAGTTCATATTGATAAAAGAAATAGTAACACTTCAAGCATACTAATCCAAGTAATCATGTCTTCAAAAAATAACATGGCAAAAGAAAGTTCATCCCTACAAAATCACATAGTTAGGCTATGCTTCATTTTCGTCACACAAAGATGTTCCCAACTTCTATACCCCCGATGACAAGCCAAGCAATTGTTTCATACTTAAATAATCTCAAACTTTTTCAACCTTCACGCAATAGATGAGCGTGAGCCATGGATATATCACTATGGGTGGAATAGAATATGATGATGGGGATTGTGTGGAGAAGACAAAAAAGGAGAAAGTCTCACATTGACGAGGATAATCAGCGGGCTATGGAGATGCCCATCAATTGATGTCAACATGAGGAGTAGGGATTGCCATGCAACGGATGCACTAGAGCTATAAATGAATGCTCAACAAAAGAAAACTAGTGGGTGTGCATCCAACTTTCTTGCTAACGAAGACCTAGGGCATTTGAGGAAGCCTGTCGTAGGAATATACAAGCCAAATTCCATAATGAAAAATTCCCACTAGTATGAAAAAGACAACCTATGAGACTCACTATATGAAAAACATGGTGCTACTTTGAAGAACAATATATGAGACTCACTAGATGAAGAACAAGGTGCTACTTTGAAGCACAAGTGTGGAAAAAGAGATAGTAACATTGCCCCTTTTATTTATTTTCTTTTTTTTCCCTTTTCTTTTCTTTGGGCCTTTCTTCTTTTTCTTTTTCTTTTTTTCTTTTTGGGCAATGCTATAATAATGATGATCATCACACTTTCATTGATTACGACATATGAATTACAACTCGAAACTAGAACAAGATATTACCCTATATGAATGCCTCCGGCGGTGTACCGGGATGGTGCAATGAATCAAGAGTGACATGTATGAAAAATTATGCATGGTGTCTTTGCCACAAATACGATGTCAACTACATGATCATGCAATGGCAATATGACAAAAGTAAAGTATGTCATGATGATGATGAACGGAACGGTGGAAAGTTGCATGGCAATATATCTCAGAATGGCTATGGAAATGCCATTATAGGTAGGTATGGTGGCTGTTTTGTGGAATATATAAGGTGGTTTATGTGTGATAGAGCGTATCGTATCACGGGGTTTGGATGCACCGGCAAAGTTTGCACCAACTCTCAAGGTGAGAAAGGGCAATGCACGGTACCGAAGAGGCCAGCAATGGTGGAAAGGTAAAAGTGCGTATAATCCATGGACTCAACATTAGTCAAAAGAACACATATACTTATTGCAAAAATTTAGAAGTCATCAACAATAAAGAACTACATGCATGCTCCTAGGGGGATAGATTGGTAGGAAAAGACCATCGCTCGTCCCTGACCGCCACTTATAAGGATGCACAAGCCAGGTACACTTCATGTTTCAAATTGGTTACACAACTTTAACCATACATGCATGCTATGGGACTTGCTAACTTCAACACAAGCATTCTTTAAATTCATAATCACCCAACTAGCATGACTTTAATATCACTACCTCCATATCTCAAAAAAATTATCAAGTATCAAATTGATCATAGCATCCAATTCACTTCCTATGATAGTTCTTATTATACCCAACTTGGATGCTCATCATTCTAGGACCAAATTTGTAACCATAGCAAATACCATGCTGTTCTAAAAGATTCTCAAAATAATATAAGTGAAGCATGAGATACTAGCAATTTCTACAAAAATAGGTCACCGCCGTGCTCTAAAAGATATAAGTGAAGCACTAGAGCAAAAACTATCAAGCTCAAAAGATATAAGTGAAGCACATAGAGTATTCTAGCAAATTCTAATCAAGTAAGCTTCTCCCAAAAGGTGTGTACATCAAGGATGATTGTGGTAAACTAAAAATAAAAGACTAATATAATACACGACGCTCCAAGCAAAACACATATCATGTGGTGAATAAAAATATAGCTCCAAGTAAAGTTACCAATGAACGAAGATGAAAGAGGGGATGCCTTCCCGGGGCATCCCCAAGCTTAGGCTTTTTGCTATTCTTGAATATCTTGGGGTGCCATGGGAATCCCCAATCTTAGGCTTTTTCCATTCCTTATTCCATAGTCCATCAAAGCTTTACCCAAAACTTGAAAACTTCACAACACAAAACTCAATAGGAAATCTTATAAGCTCCGTTAGTGAAAGAAAACAAAACCACCACATAAGGTACTGTAATGAACTCATTCTTTATTTATTTTGATGTTAAACCTACTGTATTCCAACTTCTCTATGGTTTATAAACTATTTTACTAGCCATAGATGCATCAAAATAAGCAAACAACACACGAAAAACAGAATCTGTCAAAAACAGAACAGTCTATAGCAATCTGTAACTAATGCAAACTTCTGGAACTCTAAAAATCCTACTAAAATAGGAAGTCCTGTACCATTTGTCTATTGATCAGCAGCAAAAATAATCAACGCAAAATCACGTTTATGTGATTTAACAAAACTAAATTTGTGCGTGCAAAGTTTCTGTTTTTCAGCATAATCAAATCAACTATCATCATATGTTATCCTATAGGTTCTACTTGGCACAAACACTAATTAAAAGATAAAAACACATCTAAACAGAAGGTAGATGAAAAATTTATTACTAAACAGGAACAAAAACAAAAAAACACAAATAAAATTGGGTTGCCTCCCAACTAGCGCTATCGTTTAACGCCCCTAGCTAGGCATAAAAGCGAAGAGAGATCTAAGTAGTGCCATCTTTGGCACTAAATTCATAAGTAGCCCGCATGATAGATTCATAAGGTAATTTGAATTTCTTTCTTGGAAAGTGCTTCATGCCTTTCTTTAATGGAAATTGGAATCTAATATTCCCTTCCTTCATATCAATAATCGCGCCAATCGTTCTAAGGAAAGGTCTACCAAGAATAATAGGGCAAGAAATATTGCAATCTATATCAAGAACGAGAAAATCTACGGGCACCAAATTTCTATTTGCAACAATGAGAACATCATTGATCCTTCCAATTGGCTTTTTAATGGTGGAATCCGCAAGGTGCAAATTTAAAGAGCAATCATCAAGATCATGGAAACCTAGAATATCACATAAAGTTTTCGGAATCGTGGAAACACTAGAACCCAAATCACACAAAGCAAAACACTCATGAACTTTAATTCTAATCTTTATAGTAGGTTCCCACTCATCATTAAGTTTTCTAGGTATAGAAACTTCCAAATTAAGTTTTTCATCATAAGATTGCCTCAAGGCATCAACGATATGTTTGGTGAAAGCTTTATTTTGAATATAAGCATGAGGAGAATTAACAACAGATTGCAACAAGGAAATACAACCTTCTAAAAAACAATTGTCATAATCAAATTCCTTGATATCCGAGATAGTGGGTTCAATACTATTTAAAGTCATGACCTCTCCAATCCCACTTTTACCAAATTTAGCATCAAGATCTAAAAACTCCGAATTATTGGGACGCCTTCTAGGTAAAGTTGACTCATCTCCAGTCCCATTATTAACAAGATTCATATTGCAAAACAAAGATCTAATAGGGGACACATCAATAACTTTAAGATCTTCATCATTATTTTCATGGAAACTAGAAGAACATGCTTTTACAAAGCAATCTTTCTTAGCACGCAATCTAGCGGTTCTTTCCTTGCACTCGTCAATGGAAATTCTCATTGCTTTGATAGACTCATTGATATCATCCTTAGGAGGAGAAGATCTAAGTTTAAGATAATCAACATCAAGCGAAAGTCTATCAACGTTCCAAGCCAAATCATCAACTTTGAGCAATTTTTCTTCAAGCAAAGCATTAAAATTCTTTTGAGGAATTATAAATTCTTTCACACTATTCTCAAAATCAGAGGGCATCTTATTAAAATTACCATAAGAATTATTGTAGGAATTTTCATAATTATTAGAGGAATTACTAGGGAACGGTCTAGAATTAAAGTTTCCTCCATAAGCATTGTTTCCGAAACTATTCCTACCACCAAAATTCACATCCATAGATTCATTATTATTGTTAATCTAAGTAGACAAAGGCATATCATTGGGATCAAGAGGAGTATTCTTAGTAGCAAACAATTTCATAAGTTCATCCATCTTTCCACTCAAAACATTGATTTCTTCTATAGCATGCACTTTTTTTTACTAGAAGATCTTTTGGTGTGCCATTGAGAATAATTAGCCATAATATTATCAAGAAGTTTTGTAGAATCTCCTAACGTTATTTCCATAAACGTGCCTCCCATGGACGAATCTAAGAGATTTCTAGAAGAAAAGTTTAAACCGGCATAAAAATTTTGTATGATCATCCATAAATTCAAACCATGAGTAGGGAAATTGCGAATCATCAATTTCATTCATTCCCAAGATTGGGCAACATGCTCATGATCAAGTTGTTTAAAATTCATAATATCGTTCCTAAGAGTGATAATCTTAGCGGGAGGAAAATACTTAGAGATAAAAGCATCATTGCACTTGCTCCAAGCATTAATACTATTTTTAGGCAAAGACGAAAACCAAACTTTAGCACGATCTCTAAGTGAAAACGGAAATAACTTCAATTTAACAATATCATTATCCGTATCTTTCTTCTTTTGCATATCACACAAATCAACAAAGTTGTTTAGATGAGTAGTGGCATCTTCACTAGGAAGGCCGGCGAATTGATCTTTCATAACAAGATTCAGCAAAGCAGTATTGATTTCACAAGACTCAACATCATTAAGAGGAGCAATCGGAGTACTAAGGAAATCATTATTATTGGTATTGGAGAAATAACACAATTTGCTATTATCTTGCGCCATGGCAACAAGTAATCCAACAGACAAGCAAACAGAAAAAGGCAAGCAAAAAAGAGAGAGAGAGAGATTGGGAAAGAGAGGGCAAATAAAACGGCAAGGGTGAAGTGGGGGAGAGGAAAAAGAGAGGCAAATGGCAAATAATGTAAATGCGAGGGAGATAAGTTTGTGATGGGTACTTGGTATGTCTTGACTTGAGCGAAGACCTCCCCGGCAATGGCGCAAGAAATCCTTCTTGCTACGTCTTGAGCTTGCGTTGGTTTTCCTTAAAGAGGAAAGGGTGATGTAGCAATAGTAGCGTAAGTATTTCCCTCAGTTTTTGAGAACCAAGGTATCAATCCAGTAGGAGGCTCCTCAAAAGTCCCACGCACCTACACAAACAAACAAAGAACTCGCAACCAACACAATAAAGGGGTTGTCAATCCCTTCACAATCACTTGCGAAAGTGAGATCTGATAGAGATAATGTGATAAGATAAATATATTTTTGTATTTTATAATATAGATACGAAAAGTAAAGATGCAAATAAAAGTATATTGAAAGCAAATATGATAAAAGATAGACCCGGGGGCCATAGGTTTCACTAGAGGCTTCTCTCAAGATAGCATAAGTATTACGGTGGGTGAACAAATTACTGTCGAGCAATTGATAGAAAAGCGAATAATTATGAGATTATCAAGGCATGATCATGTATATAGGCATCACGTCCGTGACAAGTAGACCGACTCCTGCCTGCATCTACTACTATTACTCCACACATCGACCAACTCCTACCTGCATCTAGAGTATTAAGTTCATAAAGAACAGAGTAACACATTAAGCAAGATGACATGATGTAGAGGGATAAACTCAAGCAATATGATATAAACCCCATCTTTTTATCCTCGATGGCAACAATACAATACGTGCCTTGCTGCCCCTGCTGTCACTGGGAAAGGACATCGCAAGATTGACCCCAAAGCTAAGAACTTCTCCCATGGCAAGAAAGATCAATCTAGTAGGTCAAACCAAACTGATAATTCAAAGAGACTTGCAAAGATAACTCAATCATACATAAAAGAATTCAGAGGAGATTCAAATACTTCTCAAAGATAAACTTGACCATAAAGCCACAATTCATCGGATCTTGACAAACACACCGCAAAAAGAGTTTACATCGAATAGATCTCCACAAGAGAGGGGGAGAACATTGTATTAGATCCAAAAAGAGAGAAGGATCCATCTAGCTAATAACTATGGACCTGAAGGTCTGTCGTAAACTACTCACAACTCACCGGAGGGGCTATGGTGTTGATGTAGAAGCCCTCCATGGTCGATTCCCCCTCCGGTGGAGCACCAACGAAGGCTCCAAGATGGGATCTCATGGATACAGAAGGTTACGGCCGTGGAAATTGTGTTTCGTTGGCTCCCTTGATGTTTTTGGGGTACGTAGGCTTATATAGGAGGAAGAAGTACGTCGGTGGCTGCCCGAGGGGCCCACAAGATAGGGGCGCGCCCTCCTATCTCGTGGCCATCTCGGCTGCTTCTTGACTTGCACTCCAAGTCCTCTGAATCACGTTCGTTCCAAAAATCACGCTCCCGAAGGTTTCATTCTGTTTGGACTCTGTTTGATATTCCTTTTCTTTGAAATACTAAAATAGGCAAAAAAACAGCAATACGGGCTGGGCCTCCGGTTAGTAGGTTAGTCCCAAAAATAATATAAATGTGCAAAATAAAGCCCATAAACATCCAAAAGGGGTAATATAATAGCGTGGAACAATAAAAAATTATAGATACGTTGGAGACGTATCAACCGTATTGGTGACGCCCCTAGCAGCTCTCCCCTCGGTGAGGATGCTGCGTGGACGTCCCCCACGCGTCTCAACCCCACTGAACACCAACTAGTAGTGTGTGGGTCTAGTTCCAGGTCCGCCTCCCTCGATCCGGAGGCCTCCGTCGTTCCCCCTATGCAGGGGCGGCGGGGCAGGCTGGTGAAGGCTTCCCCCCGTCACGCGTTTGCCGGGCGGGCTTGCTCGGCCCCGCTCGAGGGGCCTAGGAATTCATCTGAGCTTTTTAAATGAAGCTCCTATGTTGGAACATTAGGGGCTTCGGCCTCTCTTGCCGGCGGAGACAGCTCATCGAGTATTTGCGGCAAGAGGAGATTGACATCGTGGGACTTCAGGAGACGATGCGCCAAGATTTCAGTATGCTTGAGCTACAGTGGCTCTGTCGCCACCAGTTTGGCTGGCAGTGGCTGCCTGCTATGGGCTAATTTTGTGGCATTCTGCTTGGGGTCAGGGAGGATGTCTTCTCGGTTGAGGATATGGACCGAGAGGAATTCTTCCTGAGCATGTCTGTCATCGACCGACGAGTCCAGCTCTGTTGGGAGGTGATTTTTGTCCATGGCCCTGCTGACCATGGGCGCTCCACCGCCTTCCTTACTAAGCTTAAGCATAAGGTGGAGGGGTGCACCACTCTGGTGGTGGTGGCCGGAGAGTTCAACCTCATTAGGTGGGCTTCCGATAAAAGCTCACCTAATGTTGATCAGGCCCGCATGCGTCTATTTAACGATTGCATTGCGGACCTGGCACTCCGTGAGATAGCCCGCGTAGGGGCTAGGTTCACGTGGTCGAATTAGCAGGCGGACACCATCTGGAGTGTCTTGGATCGGGTCTTTGTGTCAGCCCAGTGGGAAGTGGTGTTCCCACTGTGCTCGCTCAATGCGGACACTCGGATTGGCTCCAACCATACCCCACTACTTTTCTCGTCGGGGGATGAGACCCCCTAGACCCCGTCGCTTCCTCTTTGAGTCGTTCTGGCTGGAGCAACTGGGTTCCATTGAGATGGTTCGTGACCGCTGGCTAGAGGTGGTCGCGACACCGCCTTGGGTGTTCTGTGTCGTGGACGTTTGGCAGCACTATGCTAAACTCTCCCGCCAGGCCATGAAGGTCTGGGGGGGGGGGGCGAATCTTGGTGCTGACCTCCGGGCCTGTAAAGGGGCCCTGTTGGATCAGATTAAGGTGATGGATGGCCTTGCCGATGGGTCGGGCCTGTCCCCTGAGGACTGGCTCAGGAGATATGCCCTAGAGGCTTTGCTCATGGACATTTACAGGAGTGAGGAGCTGTTTTGGCAACGTCGAGGGGCCAAAACTGGCTCCTTAAAGGGGATGCTAATACGGCCTACTTTCAGGCAATTGCTAACGGCCGCAGGCGGAAATGTACCATCCCGTTCCACTGGGATGGGGGTGTTCTTTTGGAGAACCCAAAGGACATCTCCACCCATATATACTCATTTTATAAGGAGCTTTTCTCGGCTGAGTCACGCGGAGGCATTTCCCTCTGCGTTGACTTCTGGCCGCTTGCTGACCAGGTCTCTGATGCAGAGAATGCGGACCTTACTCTCCCATTCTCCCCTGAGGAGGTGGGTCGGGCGATTGCGTCGATGAAATCTTGCTCGGCCCTGGGTCCGGATGGCCTCCGGTTAGTATTTTTCCAGAAATTCTGGGAGGTCCTCCGCCCGGTCATTATTCCCATGTTCCATGAGTTCTATATTGGAACTTTGGATATTGCTAGGATTAATTATGGCGTAATATCCATGATCCCCAAAGTAGTTGGGGCGACGGATATCCGGCAGTTCCGCCCCATCACGGTGATCAACGTGTTGGAGAGAATCTTTGTGAAGGTTTGTTCAACCCGTTTATCCCTGGTGGCAGAGCGTATTGCTCATCCCCACCAATCCGCGTTCCTGAAGGGCAGGCGAATCCATGACAGAATTCTTGCCCTTCACGAGGTTGTCCACGAGGTGGCGTCGAAAGGGCTTAAGGGGGTCTTCCTCAAACTGGATTTCCAGAAGGCGTATGACCGTCTGGACTGGTCTTTTTTGAGGTTGGTGATGGAGCGGCAAGGATTTAATGAGAGGTGGTGCTCCTAGATCATGCAATTGGTTAGATCGGGGCGCACGACGATCAACATCAATGGTGAGGTGGGCCCCTTTTTTAAGCCTCCAGGGGGTAAAGCAAGGGGATCATGTCTCCCCCTTGCTTTTCAACCTCGTTGTTGATGCCCTTGCGGGCATTTAGATAAGGCAAACTTGGCCGGCCACCTTAAGGGTGTTGTGAGCCACCTCATCCCGGACGGAGGGGTTACTCACCTGCACTATGCGGATGACACCATGATTATGGTAGAAAGCTCGAACTCAGACATTGTTAATCTTAAGTTCCTTTTGCTCTGCTTTGAGGAAATGTCTGGACTTAAGATAAACTTTGATAAGAGCGAGGTGGTGGTCCTTGGCTATTCGGAGGCGGAGCAGCAAAGAATCACGGATAACCTCAACTGTAGGTTGGCTTCATTCCCCATATCTTACTTGGGGATGCCCCTGGCTGAGTCTCAGATCCTGGTGAGCGACTATGATCCGCTTATGGGACGAGTAGCGTCCCGCGTGGAGCCCTGGTGCAGTCGGTTCACCTCTAAAGGTAGCAAAACTGTCCTCATTGGCTTTAACCTTGCCAGCCTCCCGATGTATATGATGGGGATGTACATCTTACCTCAAGGTGTGCATAGCTCCTTTGACAAGGAGCTGGCTTGGTTCTTCTGGTAGGCAGCGGATGGTCGGCCCAAGTACAATATGGTGAAGTGGGCTAACATCTTCCTGCCAAAGGACCGCGCGGCCTCGGCATCCCTGCATCTCGCCGGGTGAACGTTGCGCTGATGCTGCGGTGGGTCTGGCGGATCTTGAGGGGAGATGGGGGTCTCTGGCTTCAGCTGTTGGAGGCGAAGTACTTGCAGGGTCAACCCCTCTTGGCTTGCTCTCTCTCGGTTGGGTCCCAGTTCTGGAAGTCGATTCAGGCCATTAAAGGAGAGATCAAGCTCGGTCTACGTTTCTCGGTTGGCAATGGGTCTGGGGCCCAGTTTTGGCTGGACCCTTGGTTTGAGGATGAGCCTCTTCGCTTGCGGTTCCCATGGCTCTTTGCGATTTGTGTCGACCCGACCATCCTTGTTTCGTCGGCTGCCTTGGATGAGGGGTGGAACATTGCATTCCGCCTTTCATTCGGATCCGAGGAGGTTTGTAATGGACAGAGATGAGGGAAGTAGTCCCTCTTCCTCTGCCCAGGCCCCTGACTCTGTTTCCTAGAGTCTCTCTCCTTCGGGAGATTTCTCCGTTAGTTCGGCCTATCAGGCTCCATGCCGTGTGCTGGTTCTGTAGTGGCTATCCCCATTGTGGAAGGCGCCGATGCCTTTGAAGATTAAGATTTTCGTTTGGCAGCTTCTCCGAGATCGTCTTCCTTCGGGAACCGAGGTGCTGAAACGCCAGGGTCCGAGCGATGGCATGTGCCCTTTGTGCCATGTCCCGAAAACGGGAACGCATATTTTGTTCTCGCGCGTCGCAGCGCAGGCTCTTTGGTGCTTTGTTCGTGAGTGTCGATGTCAAAACCGGCGGATCTAGGCGGATGGTAACATGAGACAAGGGACACGATGTTTTACCCAGGTTCGGGCCCTCTTGATGGAGGTAAAACCCTACGTCCTGCTTGATTGATATTGAAAATGTGGGTATTACAAGAGTAGATCTACCACGAGATCAAGGAGGCTAAACCCTAGAAGCTAGCCTATGGTATGATTGTTGTAATGGTTGTTGTTGTGTCCTACGGACTAAAGCCATCCGGTTTATATAGACACCGGAGAGGGCTAGGGTTACATCGAGTCGGTTACAATGGTAGGAGATCTACATATCCATATCGCCAAGCTTGCCTTCCACGCCAAGGAAAGTCCCATCCGGACATGGGACGAAGTCTTCAATCTTGTATCTTCATAGTCTTGTAGTCCGGCTGACGATGATAGTCCGGCCGATGATAGTCCGGCCGATGATGACGGTCCGGCTAATCGGACACCCCCTAGTCCAGGACTCCCTCAGTAGCCCCCGAACCAGGCTTCAATGACGATAAGTCCAGCATGTGTGTAGTCTTCGGTCTTGCAAGGCGGGTTCTCCTTTAAGTTCCATGTACCTGCCGAATAGTGTCCGGCTTCCTTATCAATGTTGCGCTTCTTGGCTTCCATGCCCAATAATGGCCTTCTTCCACGCGTCACACGAATGCGAAAAGCTAGGGTATCTTTTATGTTTTACCTCCTAGCTGCGCAAATAACCTGCCTATAAGAGAGGCAGGAATCCAGATCCAAATCACACCATCTTCCTCCCGCGAGTACTCATCGGAGCGCTTCTTGACCAAAAATCCATTCCATCATGGACCGTCGACGCGCCTCCTCTTCTCGCGTTCCCAGTCCTTCACCAGGAGATTGGAGGAGATGCTCTGTTCTGCACAGCGAGCTGGTGACGCTAGAAAGCGGAGGGATACCTTCCTCCGGCCTTTATGGTTCCAGTTCGAGCCGGGCTGGCCACCTACAAAGGTGGGAAGCAAGCGGAGGCCACCCCTAGTCCCTCTAAAGGGGAGCGGGTATGCTTCATCCCTTATCTAATGAGGGGGCTTGGATTTCCTGTACATCCGTTCCTCCGCGGGCTCCTGGAGTTCTACGGACTCCAGCTTCATCACCTAACGCCCGCCTCCATTCTGCATATCGCGGGTTTCGTAGCCCTTTGCGAGATATTCCTGGGTGTCGAGCCCCATTTTGCGCTGTGGAAGAGGCTATTCTGCCTCGTACCCCGCTCTTACGAGGGGTCAATATATCAAGTGGGCGGTGCCGAAATATGGCGCTTCGCCGGGACCGGATATCTATCCGGAACCCCTAGGAAGGCGTCCGAAGACTGGCCTTCGGAATGGTTTTATATAGAAGACGCTCCATTTCCGGACCCAATTCGGATCGGCCTCCCTGAGTTTAGTGACGCTCCTCTGAAGAAACGCCTAAGTTGGCGTCCGCGGAGCCCTCAGCTGGAGGAAGACAAGGGCGTCCATTATTTGATGGGCCGGATAAGGTTGCTGGCCCATTCCGGATTGGCCATGATCGGAGTCATGGCCACGTGCATTATGCGGGGGGTGCAGCCGCTGCAATACAGGGGCCACCCAATGTGGGATTTCAACGGGGAGGACGATGCCACCCGCCATGGCCGCAAGTGGCCGGGATCGGCCGAGGATCTAGTGAAGATTCTGTCCGGCCTGTACAAGGGGGAGAAAGAAGACTTCCTCTGTACGAGCCCATTGAATGGGTTTTCCATGAATAACCCTCGGAGCTGGGTAAGCGGACGTTCATTCATCCGACCCGTGCTTTTAAAGCCGAGTACCTTACTCTGTGATTTTGACGCAGGAACTGCGCCGGGATGTGGAGGACATTCACAGTCCGGCTCCACAACCTGAGGATCCGGGAAGATCCCTTGATCCGTCCTCCGAAGAGGATCCGGATATAAAGGTGGAGCTAATTGACGGGGTGTTCCACCAGCTCAGCATGGACAATGCTTTAGTCGCCATTACGGCCGACTACCCCGGCTTGTCACCGGCTTCCCAGGTACTTATGACCGAATTCCTAACACCATTATTCCATCTTTGCGCGTTTCTGACCACCGTATACAACGGTGTCCTGTAGGCGGTGCCTTCAAGGCAGGAAGCCGAACCCGCGGCGGCTGACCAACAAGGGTCAGTCCGGCCCAGCAGGCGGAAGAGGAGTGCGGCGCGAATTGAAACGTCGCCGCAAAGGTATAGCTCATGGTTCGTTATTTAGAACAACGTTCCTAGGAAGCATTTGAGTGCTTATAACTTTTGTAGGAGAAAAAGCGCCCGCTGGACTGCGGGCGTAGAGGTTGCCAACCCAGCCTCTACCAGCCAAGCTCTAGCGCCTGGTCCGGAGGGGGAGGCGAGCGCAAGGAGCGAGCCGGATACTCCTCCAACGGAGGATGCCGACAAACTGTCCGCCACCAAATCTGAGGTGGAGAGCGCCATGAACCACAGGCGCCGCCGGACAGTTTTTCGTGACGCGTGCTTCTCCCCTGAGGCGTTGAATGCCTTTAACGCAGGGGACGCGCACCTCCGTGCCGCTCAAGATGGTTTGACCAGAGCCACGGAGCAATATGTAAAAGACATACGGGTAAGAGATTTTAATAGTTGTATATGCCAGTAGCCCCCGAGACTTAAAGTAGTTGTATTAACTGATTTAAGGATCATTTGAAATGTAGGATCTTACAAAGAAGAATACCCAACTGTCTCAGGAGCTGCAAGAGTGTAAGGCCCAACTTGAGGCCGCACTCGCTGCCGCAGGAGGAAACACAGGGACCTCTCCTGGTAACACAGTATTTTTAAAAAGATAAGTAGTGTTTGGCCTGTGCGCAAGTCTGATAATGACGTTGCAAGTGCTGCCGGACAAGATCCGGACAGGCAAGAACTTCTGCGCCAGCTGAAGGCCGGCAAGAGGGTGCTGCATAAGGTGCAACACGAAAGAAACAAGCTCCAGGATACCCATGCCCAGCTTGGAGAAGAGCTGAAAGGCGTGCGGGCCGAGCTGTCTGGCTCCGTTAAGGAGAATCAGCGGCTTCATCGCGGCATCTATAGTAAGTGCTTGAGCGAACTCCTTTGAAAATAAGAGTTCGGCGAGGAAGTCAATTGACAAAATATGTCTGTAGGTATACTCACAGGTCGCCCTGCGGAGGAGATACCCGTATCAACGGGTGATCAACTTCCCGAGCTGTTGCAACTGATCGAACGAGTTCGGCAGGCAATGAGCGGCGTCATCCAGGCTTTATGGCCAGCCTTCTCCCTACCCGAGGGCCTTGGGGAGCTTGCAGAGAAGCTTCAGGGAGTGCGACAGCGCTTCCGTTTATGGAAGATTTCAGCCTGCCGCCAAGGTGCCAGGGAGGCCTGGGCCATGGTGAAGACGCGGTACAAGAAGGCGGATCCCAACCACATGGCCGAGGTCGGACCTATGGGGCCCGATGGGAAGGAGATCCCTGTGAGTTTAGTATACGGCCAAGTAGAGTTGGCCGCTAAATTTTCCCAATGGGACTATCAATTAGACAACCTGTTAGACAGGATTGAGGAGGAATACAGTCAGTTGATTTGACAATGTATTGTAAAATGACATGTAAAATGCCTTCTAGCCGGATTGTAGATCGTTTGTCTTTGCTGACCTTTTCGCTTCAACCTCGGGACCCTAGAGTCTGGAGTGTGTCCGAATACCTTCTCGGTTAAGAAACAACCGGGGCATGCGTGGAGACCAGGCGTAGGGGTCATTAGTGCTTTATCAGACAAGTGCCCAACTAGTTATGTTATATTACATGGTTAGTAAGAAACATCTTCCAGGGAGAATAGTTCCGTTAAGGGTTCCTTTCCTCTGGGGAGGCATGCCCTAAAGTGCATGTACGGACTACGAAAAGAGCAGGATAACATCTGGGGGCAGGTAAATAAATTGACAAAAAATCATCTTTCAAATCACCGACCGAATATTCCCTTAAGAACGCTAGCTTTCGGCTTCACCCATTCTAAGGTACACATCCGGCTGACCCGGCAGTAACAATCACAGAGGTGCTCCCTTTACCTCCTAGCCGAACAATCGGGAACGTAGGGGTAAGCACAGGAGCCAGGCAACCCAGCTTGGCCAAAACTTAAGTCATATCGATGCATATATTGGTGAATAAAAGGTACACGTGGAAGTTTGACACGCGTGCTGGGCATGAAGCCCTTATAGTTAAGCTTCTGGTAAAGAAGCCCCCAGGTATAATGAGTGCGGATAGCACATCAATTGCGTGCGAACGATGTGCAAGTAAGCCTTTTAAGGCTGTGATAAATAGGGGTGAGAGAAAAAAAGAGAAACAAAAGACAGCTGAAGTGTAAAAAATTTGGACGGGGGAAAGGGACGAACTCTTAGTCCGGCGCTAGGCATAGAATCTTCGGAGGCGGGCTGCGTTCCATGGGTTCGGCTCGAGTCGGTTATCCGACGCATTTCGTAGACGGTACGCTCCGCCGGTCAAGACTTGATCGATGATGAAGGGGCCTTCCCATTTGGGCTTTTTCTTGTCCTTTTTCTTGTCCGGCAGGCATAGAACTAGTTCGCCAACGTTGTAAGTCTTGGCCCGTACTTCTCTGCTTTGGTATCTTCGAGCCTGCTGCTGATAGAATGCAGAATGAGCCTTGGCGACGTCGCGTTCTTCCTCCAATGCGTCCAAGCTGTCCTGCCGATCCAACTCGGCTTCTCTTTCTTCATACATGCGCACCCGAGGTGAGTCATGATTGATGTCGCAGGGCAAAACTGCTTCTGCGCCGTATACCATAAAAAATGGTGTGAATCCGGTAGTACGGTTGGGTGTTGTCCGCAGCCCCCAGAGTACGGAGTCGAGATCCTCTACCCAGTGCGTGTCAGATTTCGTGAGAGACCGCACTAGTCTGGGTTTGATGCCGCTCATTATTAGACCATTTGCTCGTTCCACTTGACCGTTGGTTTGAGGATGATAGACTGAAGCGTAATCGAGCTTAATGCCCATGTTTTTGCACCATGATTTAACCTCGTCGGCCATGAAGTTCGTGCCGTTATCGGTGATGATGCTGTGGGGGACACCATAACGGTGTACTACCCCGGATATGAAGTCTATCACTGGTCCGGACTCTGCCGTTTTAACTGGCTTGGCCTCTATCCATTTGGTGAATTTATCCACCATGACCAGGTACCTTTGCTTGTGGGTTCCCCCTTTAAGTGGTCCAACCATGTCAAGCCCCCAGACCGCGAATGGCCAGGTAATGGGTATAGTTTTGAGGGTGGTGGGTGGCATATGGCTCTGATTAGCAAAGAGCTGACAACCGACGCATCTTTGGACTAAGTCCTGAGCATCTGCCTGAGCCGTCGGCCAATAAAATCCTGTATGGAATGCCTTTCCTATAAGGGCCCGGGCTGCGGCGTGGTGTCCGCCTAGTCCGGCGTGAATTTCAGCTCGAAGGTCTCGCCCTTCCTCTTCGGAGATACACCTTTGAAGGACTCCGGTTGTGCTTTTCTTATAAAGTTCTCCCTCATGGACCTTGTAGGCTTTAGATCGCCGAATTATGCAGCGGGTCTCATTTTGGTCTTCGGGAATTTCCTGCCTAAGCAAGTAGGCTAGGAATGGCTCTGTCCACGGGGCGATTACGGCCATTATGTCGTGGGCTGAAGGTGTTATTTCATCGGCTGAATCGCCGATTATGTCAATTTGCTCTGTGTCGGTTGGTGCGGCTGCTTCCAGTTTGTTATTTCCGGACTCCTCTTCCCATAGTATGGATGGCTTGAACAACCGTTCCAGGAAGATGTTTGGAGGGACAGCGTCACGTTTTGCGCTGATGCGTGCCAATACGTCGGCCGCTTGGTTATTATCCCTGGCTACGTGGTGGAATTCAAGTCCGTCGAACCGAGCTGACATTTTAAGGACAGCGTTACGATAGGCTGCCATTTTCGGATCCTTGGCGTCAAAGTCTCCATTTACTTGGGATATTGCGAGGTTTGAGTCCCCGCGCACCTCTAGGCGTTGAATGCCCATGGAGATTCCCATCCGGAGGCCATGTAAGAGGGCCTCATATTCGGCTGCATTGTTGGAGTCCGTGTACATTATCTGAAGTACGTATTGGACTGTGTCCCCGGTTGGGGACATCAATACGACGCCTGCCCCCAATCCGGCCAACATTTTGGAGCCGTTGAAGTGCATAATCCAATTGGAGTATGCGCCGTACTCTTTAGGGAGTTTGGCTTCAGTCCATTCAGCGACGAAGTCAGCCAAAACTTGCGACTTTATAGCTCGCCGGGGTTTGTAAGTTATATTGAATGGTAAGAGCTCAATGGCCCATTTTGCAATCCTGCCCATCGCGTCGCGGTTGTTTATAATGTCATTTAGGGGTACTTTGGAGGCCACTGTTATCGAGCACTCTTGAAAGTAGTGTCGCAGCTTCCGGGATGCCATGAACACCGCATACGCTATTTTTTGATAGTGTGGGTAGCGGGACTTGCAGGGAGTTAAAACAGTGGATACGTAGTACACTGGTTTTTGAAGAGGGAATTTATGCCCTTCTGTCTCTCGTTCTACGACGAGTACCGCGCTCACAACTTGATGTGTTGCCGCGATGTATAACAACATAGGTTCGCCCAGGTTGGGCGCAGCCAGGACCGGATTTGTTGCCAATACGGCTTTTATTTCTTCGAGTCCGGCAGTGGCAGCATCCGTCCACTCGAAGTGTTCGGTGTGTCTGAGGAGGCGATAGAGGGGCAATGCCTTTTCTCCTAAGCGGGAGATAAAGCGGCTGAGAGCCGCCACACATCCAGTCAGTTTTTGGATCTATTTGAGGTCTTTTGGAATATCCAGCTGTGATAGAGCTTGGATCTTGGCCGGGTTTGCTTCAATTCCTCTACCGGATACAATGAAACCCAAGAGCTTTCCAGCTGGTACGCCGAAAACGCATTTTTCCGGATTCAGCTTGATGTCATATGCTCGGAGGTTGTCAAACGTCACCCTCAAATCGTCTACTAGAGTTTTGACGTGTTTGGTTTTGACGACTACGTCGTCTACTTATGCCTCTACTGTTTTGCCGATCTGGGTAGCCAGACATGTCTGAATCATGCGCTGATATGTTACGCTGGCGTTTTTCAGTCCGAAGGGCATCGTGTTGAAGCAGAATGGTCCATATGGAGTAATGAATGCCGTTGCGGCTTGGTCTGCTTCCGCCATCTTGATTTGATGGTAGCCGGAGTATGCGTCCAGGAAGCACAACGAATCGTGCCCTGCGGTGGCATCGATGATTTGGTCGATGCGAAGGAGGGGGAAGGGATCCTTTGGGTAGGCCTTGTTTAGGTCTTTAAAATCGACACATAGGCACCAGGATTTGTCCTTCTTTGGTACCATCACCAGGTTTGCTAGCCAATCCGGATGTTTGATGTCTCTAATGAATCCGGCTTCCAATAGTTTGGCTAGTTCTTCTCCCATTGCCTGTCTTTTGGGTTCGAAAAATCGTCGAAGAGCCTGTTTGACTGGCTTGAACCCTTTTAGGATATTTAGGCTATGCTCTGCCAATCTGCGTGGGATTCCTGGCATATCTGAAGGATGCCAGGCGAAAATGTCCCAATTTATCCCGAAGGAATTCTCGCAGTGCGGCGTCTATATCAGGGTTCAGCTGTGCCCCGATGGAGGCCGTCTTTGTCGGGTCCGTTGGATGGACCTGGAATTTTATTATTTTGTCCGCTGGTTTAAAGGAGGTGGACTTGGATCTCTTATCGAGTATCACATCGTCTCTATGCACCGTAGAGCGCAGCGCGGTGAGTTCCTCTGCCGCTAGGGCTTCGGATAGTGCCTCCAGGGCTAATGCGGCTGTTTTGTTTTCAGCGCGGAGTGCTATGCCCGGATCACTAACGAGAGTGATTATCCCGCCGGGCCCAGGCATTTTGACCTTCATGTACCCATAATCGGGTATGGCTTGAAAAATTGTGAATGCCTCTCGTCCTAATATAGCGTGATATCCGCTGCTGAACGGGGCCACTTGAAACGTGATTTATTCGGACCTGTAATTGTCCGGTGAGCCGATCACCACATCAAGTGTGATTTTTCCGGTGCAGCGCGCTTCCCGGCTAGGGATTATTCCTCTGAAGGTTGTGCCGCTTCGCTCAATGCGGCTCCAGTCTATTTCCATTTTTTGAAGGGTTTCCTCGTAGATGAGGTTTAATCCGCTGCCGCCATCCATGAGCACCTTGGTAAGTCAAAAGCCATCCACTATTGGATTGAGGACCAATGCGGCTGGTGCTCGGGTTGTTCGGAATTTAGGTTCGTCGCTGGCGTTGAAGGTGATGGCCGCGTCGCTCCAAGGATTTGCTGTTGCTACTTGGTAGACTTCGGCGAGGCCGCGGATTGTTCGTTTCCGCATATTGTTTGATGCGAAAGTTTCGAAGACCGTTGATACCGTACCGGTACTGTTGGTGTGGTTTTCCAGGGCTAGAAGCTCCTCGCCACTTTTGGCCACCTGCCGTAATATCCAACATGCTCGAAGGCTATGTGTTGGGGTGGCGCCCTCGGTACTGTGGATTGTACAGGGTCTGCTAAGCCATCCCTCCAATACGGTTCCGTTCCCTTTATGGGGCTTCTATTTTTTGGTTTTCTTACCTGGTGCCTGAGTGTAATGCACCCTTTTGTTGCGGACTGGGGTTGTATTCGGGGCCGGATTGTCCCAAAACCTATTTTCGGTTTTCCGGAAACTCTCTATCGCACAGTACTTTCGTTCTATGGATGCCAGGTCGGCGAAGCGTGTGATTTCACGATGGCTGGCGGCGTTCAAGATTCCCCTGTCCGTGCAATTATTGCAAAAAATCGAGATCGCGTTTTCCTCTCGGCAGTCCTTTATCCTGTCCATAACCAGGAGGAATCTGGCCCAGTAATGATGTACTGTTTCAGCTGGCTCTTGCCGGATTAGAGATAGATCGCATATATCTGGACAGGTGGGCCTAATTGAGTCCGAGACCCTACCCATCTTGAGGCTCGAGGGCTGAGAAGTTTCTCGAGGATCGAAATCCGTCCCTCTGCGGGAATCCGGCATGGAGGGTTCGGTGGCCCGGACACGACTAGTTTTCAATATAGGAGAAGGGTCGCCGCGATGCTCCTCTACCACCGTGACGTGGAGGGTAACCTGGGGAGAGTTAATCTCTCTCAGATCGGTTTTAAGCCCGACCTGATTGTAGTCTCTAGCGACTCCCAAGGCGGCGATGCGATCCAAGAGTTCGTTTACAGACGAGAGCTCTATTGGATCTAGCTGCTCGGTGAATTCCGAGTTGACGTGAAGATTGCTTTTGATGACCCGAGAGGTCATCGTCGGAGCAGTGGCCGGACAGGCGGTCATAAGAAAACTGCCTAGCCGGATAGTTTGGCCGGCGGCCAAGGCTCCTTTGGCGAAGATACCGTCCTTGAAGACGGGAAGAGGCATCATTCCTATCGGTGACGGCATAGAGGAACTCTCAATGAAAGCACCAATGTCGGTGTCAAAACCGGCGGATCTCGGGTAGGGGTCCCAAACTGTGCATCTAGGAGGATGGTAACAGGAGACAAAGGACACGATGTTTTACCTAGGTTCGGGCCCTCTTAATGGAGGTAAAACCCTATGTCCTGCTTGATTGATATTGATAATGTGGGTATTACAAGAGTAGATCTACCACGAGATCAAGGAGGCTAAACCCTAGAAGCTAGCCTATGGTATGATTGTTTTAATGGTTGTTGTTGTGTCGTACGGACTAAAGCCATCTGGTTTATATAGACACCGGAGAGGGCTAGGGTTACATAGAGTCGGTTACAATGGTAGGAAATCTACATATCCGTATCGCCAAGCTTGCCTTCCACGCCAAGGAAAGTCCCATCCCGACACGGGACGAAGTCTTCAATCTTGTATCTTCATAGTCTTGGAGTCCGGCTGACGATGATAGTCCGGCCGATGATGACGGTCTGGCTATCCGGACACCCCCTAGTCCAGGACTCCCTTAGTGAGGCTTTAGGACCGGAGTGGGAGGCTGATACGTCTCCAACGTATCTATAATTTTTGATTGTTCCATGCTATTATATTACCCCTTTTGGATCTTTATGGGCTTTATTTTACACATTATATCATTTTTGGGACTAACCTACTAACCGGAGGCCCATCCCGTATTGCTGTTTTTTTGCCTATTTCAGTATTTCGAAGAAAAGGAATATCAAATGGAGTCCAAACGGAATGAAACCTTCGGGAGCGTGATTTTTGGAACGAACGCGATCTAGAGGACTTGAAGTGCAAGTCGAGAAGCAGCGAAGGCGTCCACGAGAGGGTAGGGCGCCCCCCCTATAGGGCGCGCCCCCCTGTCTTATGGGCCCCTCGAGCGGCCACCGGCGTACTTCT
The DNA here is from genome assembly GCA_963921465.1 of Triticum timopheevii. Classification (NCBI taxonomy): domain Eukaryota; kingdom Viridiplantae; phylum Streptophyta; class Magnoliopsida; order Poales; family Poaceae; genus Triticum; species Triticum timopheevii. The sequence goes on along the minus strand of OY997272.1, from coordinate 105,277,136 downwards.
TCCTCCTATATAAGCCTACGTACCCCGAAAACATCCAGGGAGCCAACGGAACACAATTTCCACTGTGGTAACCTTCTGTATCCGCGAGATCCCATCTTGGAGCCTTCGCTGGCGCTCCGTCGGAGGGGGAATCGACCATGAAGGGCTTCTACATCAACACCATAGCCCCTCCGATGAGTTGTGAGTAGTTTACCAAAGACCTTCGGGTCCATAGTTATTAGCTAGATGGCTTCTTCTCTCTTTTTAGATCTCAAAACAATGTTCTCCCCCTCTCTTGTGGAGATCTATTCGATGTAAACTCTTTTTGCGGTGTGTTTGTCGAGATCCGATGAATTGTGGGTTTATGATCAAGTTTATCTATGAGAAATATTTGAATCTCCTCTGAATTCTTTTATGTATGATTGAGTTATCTTTGCAAGTCTCTTCGAATTATCAGTTTGGTTTGGCCTACTAGACTGATCTTTCTTGCCATGGGAGAAGTGCTTAGCTTTGGGTTAAATCTGGCGGTGTCCTTGCGTAGTGACAGAAAGGGTTGCAAGGCACGTATTGTATTGTTGCCATCAAGGATAAAAAGATGGGGTTTGTATCATATTGCATGAGTTTATCCCTCTACATCATGTCATCTTGCTTAAGCCGTTACTCTGTTCTTATGAACTTAATACTCTAGATTTAGGCAGGAGTCGGTCGATGTGTGGAGTAATAGTAATAGATGCAGGCAGGAGTCCGTCTACTTGTTGCGGACGTGATGCCTATATACATGATCATGCCTATATAATCTCATAATTATTCGCTTTTCTATCAATTGCTCGACAGTAATTTGTTCCCCCACCGTAATACTTATGCTATCTTGAGAGAAGCCACTAGTGAAACCTATGGCCCCCGGGTCTATCTCTTATCATATTTGCTTCCAATCTACTTTTATTTGCATCTTTACTTTTTGCATATTTACTTTTGGCATCTATATTATAAAATACCAAAAATATATTTATCTTATCATACTATCTCTATTAGATCTCACTTTCGCAAGTGGCCGTGAAGGGATTGACAACCCATTTATTGCGTTGGTTGTGAGTTCTTTGTTGGTTTGTGTAGATGCGTGGGACTTTTGAGGAGCCTCCTACTGGATTGATACCTTGGTTCTCAAAAACTTAGGGAAATACTTACGCTAATATTGCTACATCACCCTTTCCTCTTCAAGGAAAACCAACACAAGGTCAAGACGTAGCAAGAAGGATTTCTAGCGCCGTTGCCTGGGAGGCTTCCACCAAGTCAAGTCAAGATTCGACCTCCCACCAACGTGCGATTTCTGGCGCCATTGCCGGGGAGGTCTTCGCTCAAGTCAAGACATACCAAGTACCCATCACAAACCCATCTCCCTCGCATTTACATTATTTGCCATTTGCCTCTTGTTTTCATCTCCCCCACTTCACCGTTGCCGTTTTATTTGCCCTCTCTTTCCCAATCTCTCCTCCTCTCTCTTTTCCGTTTTCCTTCCCATTGCCATGGCCGAATAAAAAAGAACTAAGGGCCCTTTCCTATGTTCTGGTACCTTGGATAACCCCTCTATCCTCTCTAAGCTCATGAATATTGATGCTATAGAAAGACCCACCAGGGTCACCAATGAGAGCTTGAATAATTTTGATGAGGATGACTCTGGAGTTTTTCGTTATTTACTTGATGAGTCAAAGATGCTTGGGGTAGGTTATTAAGGATTCGGGCTAGCTATGTGCCACAATATCAAATTGAAGTTTACTTAAAAAGTTTCTATGTTGGCTTGCCCGCTTCTTTCAAACAAGTTTTAGATTCTAATTTTTGAAGAAGGTTTTCTTGAATGGGATGCTATAGATACCTATGAAAAAATGAAAACCATATTTGGGCATCATATGAATGATAAAGTTGAATCAACTACTCTCTTGTGCTTTTATCAAAATGAAATTATTAAAGAGATGAAGTCTAGCTTAGAGGCAAACTTCTGTAACGTGCTTAATATTACTTCTTCCATTAATGGCAATGTGCTTACCCTAAATAGAAGAATGAATGCCGTAGAAAGGAGATCCTCTCCGAGTGCCAAAGATGGCACTACTTAGATCTATCTTCGCTTTTATGCCTAGCTAGGGGCGTTAAACGGTAGCGCTAGTTGGGAGGCAACCCAATTTTCTTTGTGTTTTTTGTTTTTGTTCCTATTTAGTAATAAATATTGCATCTACCTTATGCTTAGATGTGTTTTTATCTTTTAATTAGTGTTTGTGCCAAGTAGAACCTATAGGATAACCTATGATGATAGTTAATTTGATTCTGCTGAAAAATAGAAACTTTTCACGCACGAATTTAGTTTTGTTAAATCACAGAAACGTGCTTTTGCGTTGATTCTTTTTGCTGCTAATCAATAGACAAATTGTACAGGACTTCCTATTTTGGTAGGATTTTTAGAGTTCCAGAAGTTTGCGTTAGTTACATATCTATAAAGACTGTTCTGTTTTTGACAGATTCTGTTTTTCGTGTGTTGTTTGCTTATTTTGATGCATCTATGGCTAGTAAAATAGTTTATAAACCATAGATAAGTTGGAATACAGTAGGTTTAAAACCAAATTAAATAAAAATGAGTTCATTATAGTACCTTATGTGGTGGTTTTGTTTTCTTTCACTAATGGAGCTTATAAGATTTCCTGTTGAGTTTTGTGTTGTGAAGTTTTCAAGTTTTGGGTAAACCTTTTATGGACTATGGAATAAGGAGTGGCAAGAGCCTAAGCTTGGGGATTCCCATGGCACCCCAAGATATTCAAGGATAGCCAAAAGCCTAAGCTTGTGGATGCCCCGGGAAGGCATCCCCTCTTTCATCTTCGTTCAATGGTAACTTTACTTGGAGCTATATTTTTATTCGCCACATGATATGTGTTTTGCTTGGAGCATCGTGTATTATATTAGTCTTTGCTTTTTAGTTTACCACAATAATCCTTGATGTACACACCTTTTGGGAGAAGCCTACTTGATTAGAATTTGCTATGTGCTTCACTTATATCTTTTGAGCTTGATAGTTTTTGCTCTAGTGCTTCACTTATATCTTTTAGAGCACGGTGGTGACTTAATTTTGAAGAAATTGCTAGTCTCTCATGCTTCACTTATATCTTTTTGAGAGTCTTTTAGAACAGCATGGTATTTGCTATGGTTACAAAGTTGGTCCTAGAATGATGAGCATCCAAGTTGGGTATAATAAAAACTATCATAGAAAAAGAATTGGATGCTATGATCAATTTGATGCTTGATAATTGTTTTGAGATATGGAGATAGTGATATTAGAGTCATGCTAGTTGTGGTGATTATGAAAAATACTTGTGTTGAGGGTTGTGATTCCCGTAGCATCCACGTATGGTGAACCGCTTTGTGATGAAGTTGGAGAAAAATTTTATTTATTGATTGTCTTCCTTATGAGTGGCGGTCGGGGATGAGCGATGGTCTTTTCCTACCAATCTATCCCCCTAGGAGCATGCGCATAGTGCTTTGGTTTTTGATGGCTTCTAGATTTTTGCAACAAGTACATGAGTTCTTTTGAGTAATGTTGAGTCCATGGATTATACGCGCCTCACCCTTCCACCATTGCTAGCCTCTCTTGTGCCGCGCAACTTTCGCTGGTACCATACACCCACCTTATACCTTCCTCAAAACAGCCACCATACCTACCTATTATGGCATTTCCATAGCCATTCCTAGATATATTGCCATGCAACTTTCCACCGTTCCGTTCATATAACACGCATTACTTTTGTCATATTGCTCTTTGCATGATCATGTAGTTGACATCGTATTTGTGGCAAGGCCACCTTCATAATGTTCATACCATGTCGCTCTTGATTCATTGCATATCCCGGTACACCGCCGGAGGCATTCATATAGAGTCATATCTTGTTCTAGCTTTGAGTTGTAATTCTTGAGTTGTAAATCCATAAAAGTGTGATGATCTTCATTATTAGAGCATTGTCCTAGTGAGGAAAGGATGATGAAGACTATGATTCCCCCACAAGTCGGGATGAGACTTCGGACTTTACAAAAAGAAAAAAAAAGAAAAAAAAGGAAAAAAAGAGAAAGGCCAAAAAGAAAAAAATAAAGGCCAAAGAAAAAAAGAAAAGAAAAGAAAAAGAAAAAAGAAAAATAGAAAATGAGAGAAAAAGAGAGAAGGGACAATGCTACTATCTCTTTTTCCACACTTGTGCTTCAAAGTAGCACTATGATCTTCATGTTAGAGAGTCTCATATGTTGTCACTTTCATATACTAGTGGGAATTTTTCATTATAGAACTTGGCTTTTATATTCCAATGATGGGCTTCCTCAAAATGCCCTAGGTCTTCGTGAGCAAGCGAGTTGGATGCACACCCACTTAGTTTCTTTTGTTGAGCTTTCGTATATTTATAGCTCTAGTGCATCTGTTGCATGGCAATCCCTACTCACTCACATTGATATCTATTAATGGGCATCTCCATAGCCCGTTGATACGCCTAGTTGATGTGAGACTATCTTCTCATTTTTGTCTTCTCCACAACCACCATTCTATTCCACATATTGTGCTATGTCCATGGCTCACGCTCATGTATTGCGTGAAAGTTGAAAGAGTTTGAGATTATTAATGAAAAAATTGCTAGGCTTGTCATCGGGGTTGTGCATGATTAAATACTTTGTGTGATGAAGATAGAGTAACAGCCAGACTATATGATTTTGTAGGGATAACTTTCTTTGGCCAAGTTATTTTGAGAAGACATGATTACTTTGATTAGTATGCTTGAAGTATCACCATTTTCATGTTAATATGAACTTTTATTTTGTATCATTTGGATATGAACATTCATGCCACAATAAAGAAAATTACATTGAGAATTATGCTAGGTAGCATTCCACATCAAAAATTCTGTTTTTATCATTTACCTACTCGAGGACAAGCAGGAATTAAGCTTGGGGATGCTTGATACGTCTCCAACGTATCTATAATTTTTTATTGTTCCATGTTATTATATTACCCCTTTTTGGATGTTTATGGGCTTTATTTTACACATTTATATCATTTTTGGGACTAACCTACTAACCGGAGGCCCAGCCCGTATTGCTGTTTTTTTGCCTATTTCAGTATTTCGAAGAAAAGGAATATCAAACGGAGTCCAAACGGAATGAAACCTTCGGGAGTGTGACTTTTGGAACGAACATGATCCAGAGGACTTGGAGTGCAAGTCAAGAAGAAGCCGAGGCGGCCACGAGAGGGTAGGGCGCCCCCTGTCTCGTGGGCCCCTCGGCCGGCCACCGACGTACTTCTTCCTCCTATATAAGCCTATGTACCCAGAAAACATCCAGGGAGACAACGAAACACAATTTCCACTGCTGTAACCTTCTGTATCCGTGAGATCCCATCTTGGAGCCTTCGCCGACGCTCCGCCGGAGGGGGAATCGACCATGGAGGGCTTCTACATCAACACCATAGCCCCTCCGATGAGTTGTGAGTAGTTTACCACAGACTTTCGGGTCCATAGTTATTAGCTAGATGGCTTCTTCTCTCTTTTTGGATCTCAATACAATGTTCTCCCCCTCTCTTGTGGAGATCTATTCGATGTAAACTCTTTTTGTGGTGTGTTTGTCGAGATCCGATGAATTGTGGGTTTATGATCAAGTTTATCTATGAGAAATATTTGAATCTCCTCTGAATTCTTTTATGTATGATTGAGTTATCTTTGCAAGTCTCTTCGAATTATCAGTTTGGTTTGGCCTACTAGATTGATCTTTCTTGCCATGGGAGAAGTGCTTAGCTTTGGTTTCAATCTTGCGGTGTCCTTACCTTGTGACAAAAAGGGTTGCAAGGCACGTATTGTATTGTTGCCATCGAGGATAAAAAGATGGGGTTTATATCATATTGCATGAGTTTATCCCTCTACATCATATCATCTTGCTTAAGGCGTTACTCTGTTCTTATGAACTTAATACTCTAGATGCAGGCAGGAATCAGTCGATGTGTGGAGTAATAGTAGTAGATGCAGGCAGGAGTCGGTCTACTTGTTGCAGACGTGATGCCTATATACATGATCATGCCTAGATAATCTCATAATTATTCACTTTTCTATCAATTGCTCGACAGTAATTTTTTCTCCCACCATAATACTTATGCTATCTTGAGAGAAGCCACTAGTGAAACCTATGGCACCCGGGTCTATCTCTTATCATATTTGCTTCCAATCTACTTTTAGTTGCATCTTTACTTTTTGCATTTATATTATAAAATACTAAAAATATATTTATCTTATCATACTATCTCTATTAGATCTCACTTTCGCAAGTGGCCGTGAATGGATTGACAACCCCTTTATTGCGTTGGTTGTGAGTTCTTTGTTTGTTTGTGTAGGTGCGTGGGACTTTTGAGGAGCCTCCTACTGGATTGATACCTTGGTTCTCAAAAACTGAGGGAAATACTTACGCTACTATTGCTGCATCACCCTTTCCTATTCAAGGAAAACCAACACAAGCTCAAGACGTAGCAAGAAGGATTTCTAGCGCCATTGCCGGGGAGGCTTCCACCAAGTCAAGTCAAGATTTGACCTCCCGCCAACGTGTGATTTTTGGCGCCGTTGTCGGGGAGGTCTTCGCTCATGTCAAGACATACCAAGTACCCATCACAAACCCATCTCCCTCGCATTTACATTATTTGCCATTTGCCTCTTGTTTTCCTCTCCCTCACTTCACCCTTGCCGTTTTATTCACCCTCTTTTCCAATCTCTCCTCCTCTCTCTTTTCCGTTTGCCTTCACGTTTCCATGGCCGAATCAAAAAGAACTAAGGTCCCTTTCCTAGGTTCTGGTACCTTTTTGCATCTATATTATAAAATACTAAAAATATATTTATCTTATCATACTATCTCTATTAGATCTCACTTTCGCAAGTGGCCGTGAAGGGATTGACAACCCCTTTATTGCGTTGGTTGCGAGTTCTTTGTTTGTTTGTGTAGGTGCGTGGGACTTTTGAGGAGCCTCCTACTGCATTGATACTTTTGTTCTCAAAAACTGAGGGAAATACTTACGCTACTATTGCTGCATCACCCTTTCCTCTTCAAGGAAAACCAATGCAAGCTCAAGATGTAGCAGAGGCCCTTGACCTTGCACGGTTTCTGCAGGTTAGGGCCACTCAGGTTGGCCGTAAACGCCGACTGTTTTGGCTCATCTTCGCGGCTATGATGTGGACCCTTTGGACTACCTGCAATAAGATGGTGATTGAACGGGTGTTCCTGCGACGTGCTTCTGACTCGTTATTCAAATTTCTTTCCTTCCTGCACCACTGGCATCCGCTCGCTAGGTCGAGGGATCGTGAGCATCTTCAGCTCCTTCTTGATGCCCTGGTGTCTTCCGCGCGTCGTCTCGCTCATCGCCCGACAGTTTCGTAGGTTGCCCCTGGTGGCCTTTTCTGTTCTTCTTAGTTATTTTGGACGTCTCTATGCTGTGGCCCCAGCATTCTTCTTTCTTTAAACTTGCTTGGGACGTGGTTGTATGGACTTATGCTTTATCTATAAAGCGGGGCGGAAGCCTGTTTCGGTCGAGATGGTTGAATACAATTACCTTGGACAGGGTCTTGTTACGCATATTTCATAGACAGGGTCGGCCCTGTGTTTTGGGAGGCCCTAGGCGAACTCGACGACATGGGCCCCTGTGTTTCAGATCACTTTCTTTCTTTTTTCTTCTTTTTTCAGCACTCGAATGCTTTTTGTTAGGCAACATGGCAGGCTAATGTCCTAAAATAATGAAGAAAATAGGATACAAAGAATTAGAAATTTATACATCGGATGATTGGAACCCTAGACATGTACATAGCATGACAGAAAATTAGGATGGATCATGGATGAATAGTTGAATACGTACTAAAGAATCAAAGAACCTGCTGAAGTTTAGCTTTGGATGGAATCGGGGGATGGAACAGGAATATGATACATGGATAGATATGTACTGTATTGCCGCCTTGCCGGATGCCGGATGGCTAAGAGGCGCGCACAGCGACAACAACCAGCGGCGGCCGAGGTGCCAATTGACACGCCGACGGTCAACAAGAGGATGAAGCCACAAAGACGAACCGACAAGGGACGAAGGCACAAGACCAGATCTTTTTTGAGGGAAGGCCATCATGGCAAGCTTTATTGAGTTATAGAACACTTACATCGTCCACGAGCTTACTGACAATGACATCAGGTGGCTCGTTTAACCAACTGAGGTTCGACTTATTACAAAAAGAGAAGTTAGCTAGCACATGCGCCACTTGATTACAAGAACAAATACAATGCTTAAAAATGACCTTCCCAATTGACATACCAATATCAACGCATTCCGCGAAGAGAGTCGCAGCTTTATCCCACCATCTTTTTTGGCCATTGCAGAAGTTAATTACCTGGACATAATATGACTCCGCTTCAATCTGGTTTAGTCCTAGAGAGTTGGCAAAGACTAGCCCATCCCTCATGGCCATCGCCTCCATTGTAATCGCATCCGCCGACACCGATCAAAATTGCATTGGGCGGCAATGAAGTTTCCATTAATATCCATGATAACAGCCGCAGTTACCCCACTCCCTTCATCTGGAAAAAAAGGCTGCATAAACATTTAGTTTTGTGTATCATGGGTCCGGCTTACACCATTTAGTCTCTGGTAATACATGTGAACTTGTCAATGAATTCTGGAAATTCGAAGCAATTGATAGAATGGATATGGGCCATCTCCAAGAAGGTGGCACCGGATCATCATTTGTCATTCGCCTACGTATCCACCACAAGTACCATTCTCGCACCATTAGTGCTTGTTTGAAGTTGACATTAGAATGGACCATCAGTAGATCATCCGGAAGGGTTAAAAGATGTTCGAATATAATCGAGCCTGACCTATCCACTGGTACAACATCTTCCACCAGTTGCAACATCCCAAGGCGCCTCCACACTTCCTTTGCATGCACACACAGAAATAAAAAATGCCTAATATCCTCAGCACCTTGATGGCTTATCGGGCACGCCCCATTAGAACCTATGTGTCTATTTGTTAGGATTGCTTTTAGCGAAATGATTCCTCGCAGAACCCTCCACCCAAAAATCTGAATTCTACGTGGGACTTGCACTTTCCAAAGTGTATTCCACACTGCCAAAGGCGCTGAACCACTAGCCCTCTCCATCATATTTGCATGTGCCCTATAAGTGTGCATCCATTGCAAATGGTACGCAGTTTTCACTGAAAAAATTCCGATGCGAATAGGTTGCCAGGCAATGAAATCCTCAAATGTGTGTGTGTTGAGCGGGAGCTGAATTATTGTTCTAACATCCACAGGGTAGAAAAGCCTCTGTAATAGCTGTTCATCCCACTCACCGGTCATCGGATCAATGAGTTCGCAAACTCTTGTAATAATTGATTTGCCTCTCGGTGTAATTACCTTCATATCTGAGCTTGAAGGTATCCAAGGATCCCTCTATATATTTTCCTCCTTACCAGTACCAATCCTCCATATGTAACCTTTCTTGAATGTATCAAGGCCCTTGAAAATAGTTTGCCATGTAATTGATGACTCATTCTATGGGGTAGCATCCAAAAGAGTTCCATTGGTGTAGTATTTAGCATTAAGTACTTTTGCAACTAAGGAATCTGGATTTGTGATAAGCCTCCAGCATTGCTCAGCTAGAATAGCTAAGTTGAAAGAATATAAATCATGAAATCCCATACCTTCCACCACGCCATCCAATGCACTTTCCTGTGCTCTTCATCATCACCCCACCAAAATTGTGCAATAATATATGTGATCTCTTTGCAAATTCCTTTGAAAGACTAAAAACTGACATGACAAAAACTGGAATGGCCTGTGCCACAGACTTTAATAAAATCTCTTTACCTCCAATTGATAGTTGTTTCTCCATCCAACCTATCAATCTTGCTTTAATTCTGTCAACGAAATGCCTGAAACACTCACTTTTGTCAGCTCCCACAATTGCTGGCAACCCAAGATACTCGTCAGATAATGCTTCTGTGTCAATATGAACAATACTAATTTCTGCTTTTGAAACAACTGAGATGTTGGGACTGAAGAAAATGCTAGACTTGGCCAAACTCACCATTTGTCCTAAACTTGCACAATAGGTACCAGTACGTTTTGTAAGGAAGTTGCATTCATCACATCTGCTCTCATGAACTAGAGAATCGTCAGCAAATAAAAGGTGTGAAACTGATGGTGCATTTCTGCGTACTCTAATCCCATCTATGCCACCAACTTCTTCTTCACACGTCAACATACTGGACAACCCTTCTGCACATAGAAGGAACAAATAAGGGGAGAGGGGGTCCCCTTGCTGAATCCCCCTAGTAGGGGTAAATATCTCAGTCTCCTGGGAGTTGAATCTGACCTTATATCTAACAGAAGATACACAGGCCATTATCATGTCTATCCAACCAGTATCAAAACCAGGTTTTTCCATCATAGCTCTCAAGAATATCCACTCAACCCGGTCATAGGCCTTATGCATATCCAATCTCACTGCACATAGCCCCCTGCGACCTTCTCTTGAGTTTTTTTATCTTATGGACACACTCATATGCTATTAGTACATTATCAGTAATTAAACGTCCCGGAACAAATGCACTTTGAGTGGGGGAGATAATGTCATGTAGAATACCTTTCAGTCTAGCAGCCAACATCTTTGAGATAATTTTGTACAACACATTACATAGACTGATAGGTCTATATTGTGTAATTTGTTCAGGTGAGTCTACCTTGGGAATGAGTACAATGGACGTATCATTCCACTATGCCAGGATTTTCCTTGTATTGATCTCAAACAACACCTCCTGGGAAATCTCATCACCAATAATATGCCAGAACTTCTTAAAAAATATAGCATGGAGACCATCAGGGCCAGGCGCCTTGAGATCTCCTATACGATGCACATCCTTACGTACATCATCATGGTTTTACGGGGCTAATAACATTTCATTCATTTGCTTAGTAACTCTCGTTTGCACATTTTGCAGAACAGCAGGGTAAACATGGTTTACTTCTAAAGCAAAGAGGTTACTGAAATAATTCTGGACATGTATGTTGAGTGCTGATGTACCTTCAATCACATTCCCCTGGTCATCATTTATTTATTTATCAAGTTCTTCTTACGCCTCCCCGAAGCAAATGCTTGGAAGAAACCCGTGTTCTGATCCCCATGCTTGAGCCATCCTGCTCTAGATCGCTGCATGACATATATCTCCTCAAGTTCTAGTAGAAACTCGATTAGCTCAGACAGTTCTTTCCTTTTTGATTCACTTTCATCATTCATAGGGCCAGACATAATTTTCTCGAGCTCTCTCTGTGCTTTCCGAAATCTCTTTTTTGGCTTCTTCAAAACTCTCTAATCCCAATCATGGAACTGATCGTGCATGCCATTTAGTTTTTCATAGACCGTATTTTGTCCCGCAGCCGCGCTTGCCGAGTCCCACGCCTCCTGGACGACATCCAAGAATGATTGTTCACGCAGCCACCTCGCCTCGAATTTCTTGCTTGCTGCACCATTGGCCGCCACTCCCGAGTAATACTCTGTGTCCACACACAAGGGACTATGATCTGATGATTATAGTTCAAATTTTGTAATGCGGTGTGAGGATAAAGAATGGACCATGCATCATTAACCAAGCCCCTATCTAGTTGGTCTCTAATCGTGCCTTGAAACCACATGAATTGGTCTCCCACACATCCCATGTCCCTCAACTCGCAGTCTTCAAAGGCTGCCTGAAAGGCGTGCATATACTGATTGATTTGTTTCACAGAAGCGAAGCGAGCGGCCGTGTGGCTGGCGTGACGCTTCGCGATCGCTACCTAGGGCACCTAGCTATGGGTCTAGCCCATGTCCTTTCATTTCTCTTGTATAGTTCTTCTTATGTATTTTTTGCGAGAGCAACTAGTTAACAAGCGCTCCTTCGAGAGCCTCGCAACGATCAGCACCACTTGGCGCTCTTAGCCATTCGCCACGTGTCGCGCTCTGGACGCTACCTCCGGATTTCGTTTTTTTATTTTTCAGCACGCATTTTCGGCTTTTAAAAAGTTTTTTTCGGGTTTTTTCGACGTTTTAGTTTTCCCCGGGCTTCCTTAACTTTTCGACCAAAAAAAATCGAGAAAAAAAATTTCGTGAAAAAATGTGTTTTCTTTTTTTCCCTTTCGCGAAAGTCACGGTTTTTCTTCTGTGAGAGGCACGGTTGTGCTTTAGCGAGAGTAACGGCCGTGCCTTTCGGAAACGAAAAAAACGTGTTTTTTCTTTTTTTTTCTTTCACGAGAGTCACAGTTTTGCTTCCGCGAGAGGCACGGTTGTGCTTTCGCGAGTCACGGCCGTGCCTCTCGGAAAGGGAAAAACAAAATGCGTTTTCTGTTTTTTTTCTTTTGCGAGAGTCACGCTTTTGCTTTCGCGAGAGGCACGGTTGTGCTTTTGCTAGAGTCACTGTCGTGCCTCTAGGAAAGGGAAAAAAGTATGCGTTTTCTGTTTTTTCTTTCTTTCACGAGAGTCACGGTTTTGCTTTTGCGAGAGGCACGGTTATGCTTTAACGAGAGTCACGGCCGTGCCTCTCGTAAACAGAAAAAAATGCGTTTTCTGTTTTTTTCCTTCCACGAGAGTCATGATTTTGCTTCCAAGAGAGGCACGGTTTTGATTTCGTGAGAGGCACGGGCGTGCCTCTTTCGGAAAGGGGAAAAACTGTGCTCCCTGTTCGGTTTTTTCGTCCGGTTTTTTTGTCCGTTTTTTTCATGAAAAAAAAGTTTGACAAAACCTATCAAAATGGGATCTAGTTTTAAAGATCTCGACATGAGAAATCCAATGGTGAAAACGGTTTGAGATTTGGACGCACGGTTCAAGAGATAAAACGTTTTGAATAAACGGATCTGCGAAAAAAGGGAAAACTACCAGGTTGCGACAAGTGGCGCTCTGCATGTGCGCCACTTGTCGCGACCTGGGAGGTGGAGTGTTCTTTGCAATGAGTACTCTTTAATTATTGATTTTGATTTTTTGCTAGGCTATATAAGATACTAGATCATGATTGGCGCGCGTTGCTGCGCCCATCTATTTTTCCAATAGGATGATAGTGAATTTTACAAATATATACAGGAAGGACTAAATTACGAAAGAACTTCAAAACCATCATGTAAGGCAAACCAAATATTTATCTTTTCTAGTAACTGTCATTTTCTATAATTTGATTGTCATATTGGCCATCCTTTGAGTTTCATGTCTACTAAGATTTTTGTAGCATTTCATAAATTGGATCATAAATCTACAACCCCGCATTTTATGACCACCAATGTGCCAAAAGGTTATTGTAGCAGGAAAGTGAATCCAAATGGAAAGTTTAGTTAGTAGAGCCTTATATGTTTGTATAGGGAAAAAACAGTGGAAGTACTACTTATATAGAACCAATATGCAACCATGGCCTTTCTGTCCACATCAATACATGAAAATTTAGTAGTATAAATAATAAGGCAAAGACATCGCTAAATACTTCTCCCTCTGATCCAAAATACGTGTTGCAATTTTGAACTAAGGTTATTTATCCTTAGTTCAAATCTAACACTTATTCTAGATCTGAAGGAGTATTAAGTGAGTCGTGTGGCTGCACTTGTTCATGTACATTATAAACTTAACTATTTAAAAATTAAGCAAGTTCAAGTGTACATTATTCTTAGTTCCTACCAAGTAAAAGCTACAAAATCTATGACAACTTTCGTTGGTTCAGCGCATGTACAAAAATCACCAGCTCTTAATGTCGAACACCATCTAATGGACAGGAAGATGAACATATGTGAGGACTAAACTAGACTAAATGAATGATGCAAAATAAAGGGTAGTATTATGACAAATTTGTACACATCCAGATAAACAGAAATAATTTGCTACCCATCGTGGTAGCTACGCATGGCCCCAATTTTTATCTCTAATTATTTTTGTAAATTATTTTGGACTATGAAAGATAACTTTATGAAGAAAATATTGTGACTTTGGACTAGCCAGACAAGCAAGCAGGCAATTATGCCAAAAAGACAAGAAAAAAGATTGAGAGAAGTGAGAAAAGGCCATTTCTACGCAATGAGAAGGCACTTATGTCAAAAAGGAAATAGAAGGACAAAGCGAAGTGAGGAAAGTTCATTTCTATACAACAAAAATGCACTTGTGCCAATGCAATAAGAAACCCGACACCTCATATATCAAAAAAGGGACTTATGCCAAAGGGTATGTTGTTGCCACCATGCGTGCGTAGCTACCACCATGCATAGGAAATCGCCTCTCTCCAGATAAAATGCAGCAATGCCCTATGCTCATGACAGACTGCTGTAATAGGTTCTGAATAACAAAAGCATATTAAGTAGGATGACTCATTTGGCAAGAATCCCAAGAACGTTTCTCCTGGTTTCACGTTCAAAATCTGAGAAACGTAGAAATGGTTATTAAAAATAGTGCATGTATCAATTCAATATGCAAAGTGTACTCCTCAGATTAAGGGTGTCAATGACACACTCTTCCAACTTAAAAAAATATAGACTGTCAATGACTTGCAAAAATGTGCCTTCTGTTGAATTTTTTCAGTATGCATCCTTCATAATGACCAATAGAATAGAATAATAATACATTTATCAGGGTCAAAAACCTCTGAATTGGTAAGGCATGCCATTTGAGGAGCTGTTGATAAGAAAATTAGAACATTTCAGCTCAGAATGGCTTACCAGGGTGATCTTTTTCTTCCTTCCAGGTAGTCTTTCAAGTACCTTGTCAACTTTCATCACCATCGTCCTCGCAACTGAATGTGGTGTATATCATGATCTTATACATTACAAGGAAGCTACAAAATTATAGTACTGCAGGATCTCCACTAAGGGAGATTTGCCTAACATATATAAGTAATAGTGCACCTGAATAACTATGAACAAATTTTGGTGTTGATGGCCCTGAAAAGAAATATTTGACAATCAAATTCACAAGTTTTAGTTTATAGAGTGACAAGCTCTAAAAAGATTGGCTAGCAGTACGAAAGTGTATCTTAACTCAAAACTGAACATTATATTGTGAACACCATGCTAGCTTAAGAGATTTTTTTCTACGCTTTTATATATATATAAGCATCAAGCACTACATTTTGGTGCTCACAACATGATCATGTGGCCTACAATTCGAAACAAGATAGCACAACATTAGATTATCCTTCCATCTGACACGTTGTTTCAATATATATGAAAGGCTTTGAGAACCAATCAAGTTAGAACGAGTTGTTTCAATCTTTTTCATATAAGCGCCAATCTAATAAATAGGTGTGGGAACTAATCTATAGTAATCTGTTTTGGATATATCATAAAATGAAAATACATACAGGATAGAGGAGTCATGTGTGCTCCTACTTGCCCTCCTGCTTGCTCCTCCCCACACATCTAGGGAGAGACATGGTGGATAGCGTGGATGTAGTGTGGAAGCGCAAAAGACCGCCTTGGATAGTAGTGTGCCTAAGACACTGCTTGAACCGGCCTAATCTGACAAGCTGTGATGAGGAGCGGCGCTCATGGTCATGCAAGGTGTCCTGTTCCTCTAGCACGAGATTGGGAGAGCCCTAACGCCTGCGTGATATAAGGAGCAATAAATCACGGCTGGCAAGCCTTTGATTTCTCCCACTTTTTGTAGTCGGATCATCTGGTGCTCATCCTCTGATCTCCTCCTCCCCAAAACAGAGATCAGATCAAGTAAGTGAATCAATCAAAAATAGGGGATGTACGGAAGGGGTAGAGAAACAGACCTGTAGAGGATGGATGGAATAGATTCCTAGCGGCACATCTTCTTCCCTGCAATGATACAAAAATCAAACACAACATGGAAGGTGAAACTGGGCTTCCAACTCAAGGATTAATAATTTAGGGTCCCGATAACCGCCACACGTGTGGCATGGACAGGAACCCGCCCGCACGCCTCGTGTGGCATGGACAGGAACCCACCCGCACGACCGCGTGCGGGCGAGCAATTGCACAGCCCGCACGTTCGATGTGTGGCAACCCCACCCGCACAACCCCATCCAGGCTAGACGACCCCGCTGCCCGCACGACCCAGCCGTTCCCAGCCTCTGATCGATCCCCACCTCTCGAACCCCTACCTCCATCGCCGGCCTTCTCTGGTTGCCATGGCAACCAGAGCAGATCCGTAGGGCCTTCCCACCACAAACCACACCCCAACCCTCCCCCACCCCCAGCCCCCCAATCCAACCCCGCCCTCCAAAGACGATCAGCTAAAAGCAGGTGAAATCTCCCGATCTCATACTGCTTCTCATCCTTCTTCTGGGCAGAAAATTGCAAATTTACAGATGAAGGTGGCGACTGGATCCATTCTATAGGGGTAAAACACTACATGGTTCAGTGTATCTTCGCATTTGCCAAGCAGAATACACCAGATCTGCCATGTACTACGCTTGAGATTAACTTAAGTTCCTAGTTTGATTGACGCAAGTAGTTGGTAATGAAATGGATGAGTAGGAATCCCTAAAAAAAGGAGAGGAATGAAAAATTTGGAATAAAGGGGTGGGAAAAATTAATTGCCACTTGTGTCTAACGTCAGTTGCCACCTTTCGTTGTCACTAACTGCCACCAAGTTGACCTGTTGCTTGTCATCCTATTGTAGTGGCTGTTGCCATCTAATCGAACGGATAGCTAGCACCCAAAATTTTAGAAAAAAGAGTGTCCATGTGCATGTCCTACTTGCCGCAATGTGTTGGTTGCCTACGCATGAAAATGCGATAACACTAACGTGTTATCTTTCTACGTGCAAGCAGCAAAAGAATACAATTCTTGTGGATTGTTGATGCATTCTTGTTCATGCAGTGATTGAGAACACATTGGAAGAAGCGAGACGCGGGAAAGAATGAATCACGAAGATGGCGCTGATACTTGGGGTTCTCAAAGGCCAGAAACGCCTCCTTGGGATGCATCAGAGTAAAGTCAACTCATTTCTGCAGGGCCGTTGCTGCCGCTAGTAGAACAATATGCAGGCATTGGTATGATGCGTGATAACAAAAGAAAAGAATAGTTGCCATGTTCGCAACGATGAATATGACATTCTACTTATGTCGTACACTGTCATTTTTTCGCAGGTTTTTATGGCCAAAACACACTCAGGGGGCCTCCCTGGCAAGTTCAGTCATAGGGCGCTAACACTAACAAATGTACGGGCAGCCAACTTCAACTAGCTAATATGGCTAATCAAGGTAATGCATACGAAAAAGAACACATACTGGTCTGGACATGAAAAATAAACTTGCAAAGGTTGGCAAAAAGACTCACGAGTTATGACAGATGAAAATGCAGAGCCTTCATGCAGCATGTGCCATCAGGCAGCACCCATGTACCTGCCATTGATGTCATACACTGGTGAGTCCATAAAAAGTGAAGTTGCGGACGGTGAATTAGCAGAAGGAGCATAGTTGACAACTGCACTTGCCATGACTGGACAACTGCAATTGCCATGGATAAATAACTGGAGTTGTCATCCCTGGACAACTGGTGTTTCCCTCCCTGGACAACTGTAGTTACCATGGAGGAACAACTGCAGTTGTCATGCCAGGATAACTGCAGTTGCCATACCAGGGCAACTGCAGTTGCCATCTTAGGACAACTGCAGTTGCCATGCTAGCACAAACTGCATTTGCCATGTATTGACCAACTACTACGATGCTTAAAGGTTATTACGGTGGTGGTACCCCGGGAAACGTCTCGTGGCAAGCTTCACAAATTGCAGATAGAGCACGTCAATTTGGTGTGACAGACCACACAAGATGGACACATGCAGCACAACAGCGTAAGGAAAAAATTGAACCACAAAAGAGCACTACATTTGTTTTTGTGGCAAAAAATAGCACGTGACAAAAAACAAGATTTGTAGTAGTGATGGTGGACAAAATCAAGCATAAAACGCTAACAAGTAGTTGTGTGCAATGAGTCATGTATTGTCTTCGAAAATTTGCCAACTGCTAAAAGCATGTGTGCAGCACTAATGGTTGATCGCATTTTCCTAGTGAGATCAGGCTTAGAATGCAATAGTTTTGATGCTAGAACACAGTGGTTGCCATGTGCAGTATTTGCCATGTATGCAAGACTGCAGCTGCCATGCATATAGAACCCAAGTTTTCATACTAAAAAGGAGCTGGTTGTCGTGCATTGGCAAAACAATAGTTGCCATGTTTGTTGGACTGTAGCTACCATGACTGGACAACTACAATTGCCATGCATGTCCACACACAGACTCACGGCTTGCTGTTTGAATGATGTCATGCCAAATCAGTCGAAGTTGATGTGATCTGTTGCGATAAACATGTTATTCAAACAAAATGTTACTCTCGTACCTGTTTTTTCCATTACAGGGCCTACAACTACAGTGAACAGCGGCGCGGGGACATCTACTACGGGGAGCTCTGAGCGCATGGAAGACGCGTTCCACCAGCCAGCAGACAATCATGCCGCAAACAATGCCGAGTCAGAGTTGGAAATGGCAATCATTCCAGCAATTCCGACAGGCACCCCTTTGAACACAAGCACTGGCAACACTCAAGTAGATGAAACTGCCGCCGATACTGAAGTGAATGATGAAACTGACGACGAGGCACAAGGGGATGAAGATGATGGACAATTAGAGACCATGGTACCTCAGCCACCGTACGTTGGGCAGAGATTTGAATCATTTGCAGAAGCAAAGGAATTCTACCAAACATATGCAAAGTTCCATGGGTTTGCCGTTCACACCGAATACCATAGGAAAATTAAGAAAACTAACGAGTACATCAGAGGTGAGATGAGGTGCCAGAAGGCACGAAGGAACAAGAAGGGGAAATGTGTTGCGCCTGTCATTCTGGAATGAAAGAGAGGTATCATTCTCAAGACGGGATGCCCTGTCCGGTGTAAGCTAAACGTAGATGGAACACAGTATGTGGTCACTGAATATTTTGACGAGCACAACCACAAACTCATAAAGAAGTTTGACCTGGTAAAAATTTTGACCGCCCACAGAGGATTCACCCCCCTCGAAAGGAAATTCATAAAGCTTCTACATGATTGTAACGTCGGTCCATCAAGAATGGTCCATATACTATCACTCATCCACAGCAAAAAGGGGACTTTGAGTAGCATGCCCTACATACCAGCTGACGTCACAAACCTACAGGCAAAGTACCATAGAGAGAGCAAGTTGGCTGACATAGAGGCCACAATGGCCAACTTCGATGAGAAAGCGAAGGAAGATCCAGATTTCTTCTACAGGATAAGGTTGGACGATGAGGACCGTGTCAGGAACATGTATTGGGTGGATGGTGCTGCAAGGAGAGCCTACAAAAATTTCCAAGATTGCATTTCATTTGACGCGACGTATCTCACTAATATGTACAAAGATGCCATGCGCTCCATTTATAGGAATAAATAACCACAATCAGTCGTTGCAGTTCGGCTGTGGGCTAGTTCGGAACGAAGACACGGATGGTTACATTTGGCTGTTCAAGACCTTCTTGGAGTGCATGGATGGACTTGCTCCGAGGAACATAATAACAGACCAGGATTTCAGCATGCGTGCAGGCATAGAGGAGGTCTTTCCGTTGGCAGTGCACAGGCACTGCAGGTGGCACATTATAAAGAAGGCTGAGGAGATGCTAGGACCGTTCTTTACTGACCGTCCAGAGCTGCACAAGGCATTCGAGCTGAGCGTGGACCACAGCTTGATGGTGGAGGAGTTTGAAAGGAGCTGGATGGCCATGATTGAAACATATCAAGTCCAAGACAACGAGACTCTTGTTAGCCTGTGGGAGAAGCGAATGTACTGGGTGCCGGCCTACTTCATGCAGTGCTTCTTCCCCTTTCTGCAGACTACGCAGCGCAGCAAGGGGTTCAATGCTGTTTTGAAGTGGTACGTGATCCCTGGGAACTCATTGCTACAGTTTGCCAAGCAGTACATAGCTTTGCAACAAAAAATACTGGGATCTGAGCTACAGCAAGAAGCGAACACCGCGCTAAAGCAACCAAAATTGCTAACATATTTACCGATGGAGAGGCAAATGAGCAAGATATACACCAACAAGATCTTTAACAAGTAAGTCAGTTGCATTACAGTCTTATTTGCGCAAAAAGCACGAAAGCAGTAGGTGCCATATAGAGTGCAATGCAGTTGCCATGATATGCAGTTGCCATGTTCAATGAAATACTGTTTGCCATGCTTACTCAGCGGCAGTTGCCATGTTCAATGAAAATTCTGTTTGCCATGCTTGCTCGGATGCATTTTCCATGCTCAATGAAATGTAGTTGCCATGTTTAATGCACTATACTTCCATTGGGGCATGTTGGTATGCAAATGCCAATGTCAATTGAAAAATGTTATATTGTCGACACATATGTTGAAATGCAATTGCCATGTTTACTAAAATGCAACTGCCATGTTTGTTGAAATGCAATTACCATGTTTACTCAACTGTAGATGCGATGTTTAATGAAATGCAGTTGCCATGTTTTATGCAATGTGCTTCCATTTGGGAATGTTGGTGTGGAAATGACGATGGCCAGTTGAAAATGTACTATAGTTGCCATGTCTAGTGTACTGCAGTTGCCATGTCTGGTGTACTGCAGTTCCCATGTCTAGTGCATTGCAGTTGCCATGTCTAATGTACTACAGTTGCCATGTCTAATGTACTACAGTTGCCATGTTCTAGGTACTATATTTGCCATGTTCAATGTATTATGTTTGCCATGTTCAAACAAAATGTATTTCTATTTCCATGACAACATAAGCTGCTACAGAAAAAGAGCGCATGATAGTTTAACATAAAACACACAAAACTTGCAGATTCCAGGAAGAAATAAAGCGTGTCAGCATGTTCACGGCTTTCCAGGTGGACGAACATACGTTCAAGGTGTGTTCTATTTTGGGCATGTCAGATTCAGAACCTGAAAACCCGGACAAAGGAAGGAACTACTTCGTCAAAGCCTCGATAGGCGAAGGCGAATACTACTGCCAATGCTGCAAGTTTGAATAGGACGGCATTGTGTGCTATCACATACTAAAAGTAATGGACATGAATGTTGTAACACGGATGCCCCGCCATTTCATAAGGCGGCGATGGACTTGGGATGCTGACGACTCGTTGGCGCCGCAAACAACAAACGCAGTTCTAGCTGTGCATGACGAGAGACCTGAGTCAACCATGGAAGCCGTGAGGCACGTTGTGCTGACAAAGAACTATGCTGAGCTAATTGATGAAGCGTGCAAGAGTGATGAGACAGCGAGAGTCCCAGAAAAACACAGGAAGGCCCTGAAAAGAGAGCTTGATGAGATCAAGAAGAGGAAAGCTGAGGAAGCCTTACATCATTTCCCCGCACATCAAGTGTGCCTTCATCCACGGAGCCATCACCTGAAAACTCGGAGATAGGATCTGGAATAGCAAGCACACAAACCCATGTCAGGAACCCGCCCCGTTCCATCACAAAGGGTCGTCCAAGAGAGATAAGATACAAATCGGGATTGGAGATTCAAGCAAAACACAAGAAAATGAAGAAAGGGACGGGCAATCCATAGGCAAAAATTGGGGCGCTGTGACATGGTCCTCGTGGACATTTTGTTTTGTACCCTAGATGGTTTGAATTTTTTTTAAATTGGGAGAATGACTCTTGAGGGCCGTCAGAAGTTGAAGGAAAATACATTGAATGGATAAATGCAGTTGCCATGTTATGGGTACTTAATCTTCCATTTTATTTGTAGTTAATCTGCCATGCTATTTTATACTAAATATGCCATGCTATTTTATACTAAATATGCCATGTTAATTGTACTGGATCTGCCATGTTAGTTGTACTGGATCTGCCATGTTAATTATACTGGATCTGCCATGTTAATTATGCTGGATCTGCCATGTTGTTTGTACTGAATCTGCCATGTTTGCTATACTAAATTATGACATGGTATTTGTAATGACTCTGCATCGCATATATTTCCATGATAATTCGACGCGGTTTAGTCACACATAGTGTGTTGTGTGCAATGTATGGGAAACAAGTTGAAAAAAGCGTAACATGCATCAACCACAGGAAAGGTTACGGCTACATGATCAAACTACCATGCTAGCCGGTACAATTAGCGATGAAAAAGAAGAAGCAAAATAGCCAAATGAGAAACGACGATGACTTTCACTAACCATATCCGATGAACTACATTTTGCCATGTTTGAAAACATCATAGACACATTCAAAACAGCAAACTGTTGCTACAAATGATGAAACCATAGTAATAATGATAAACATAAAACGTATCTGTTGTCACGCCTAAATAGATTCACATCCACACATATATTATAGAAAATATTCAAATGTCGCTCACACACCACCACTACATAATAGGCTACGCGGGGTCGCAGTCATAACATAGCACACGAACATAGTTTTAACAAGAACAAAAGATAGTACCTTACATTCCTCGGCAACAGAATGTAAGGTATGCGTCCGGTGTGTAATGCCACATGATCACTTGTACTTATTGATGACTTTCTTGACAGCTTCCTCCATGAACTCGCGTGCTCTGGACCGCTTGTTGAAATCTTCATTCGTCAACCAGTGCCATGTGTAAATTTTCCAGAGCTCAACGACCGTTGCAGCTGTGACAGCGGGGACAAGTCTACCTTCCCACTTTGCAAAGTATTCCAACGTGTGAAAGCCACAGTCCGTCCTGCACAAGGAAAAGAGTCAGGTGAACTCGCAAAAAGGACAGACATAGCAATGATAAACTTCAATTCAGATGTAACAACAAAAGAGGGGTGGGATTGATGTAAATGGCACATGAAGGAGGGGGTAGGAAATTACGTGTTCCCTTGATTCGTAGTCGCCACGTACTCAATCGGCAAATGTCTGATCTGGACCTTTGAGTTTTCGTAGTGACGGTTCCATGTCTCTTTGACGTTGTTGATGAAGAATTCAGCTTGCAAAGTAAGGTCTGCATCAGCTGCCGAACGCATTGAATCAAGCACCTCAAAGCGTTGGTTCTTCAGGTAAAGACAGATCGCATAGTGGTGACCACACTTGTCGTGTGGGTCGTGTGGTGCAAGCTCCTGGAACATGGGGAACATGACCTGCATGTAAAAGTGAAGGAAATGAGAAGCAGAGTTCACATGAAGAACAACAGAGGGACAAAAAAAGTAGAATCGCGTAGAATGTTTAGTTATGGTGGGGGTAGTTGAAAGAAACTTGCCGTCCATGTATGAACAAAATTTGCCGTGTATTTTACTATGAAGTTGCCACATAGTTTGCATGGGATGCAAAAATCAAAAAGTCAGTTTGCACGACAGCTATTGCCACATGAAACATCTGCCACATAAACAGAGTGCAGATGATGGCAAAAAACCATACCATGTGAAAAAAAGTGCAAACAGGGAAGGAGTACTCACATATTTCTTCAGTGTGAGCTTGAATTCACCGTGTTGAGAAAAATTCTTCCTCAGGATTTTGTGGTGGAAGTCACCATCCCATATTTTGCAAGTTACACTATAATGCATGATTGTTTTGTCGGCACACACATCCATATAATTGTTGATGTAGTCAATCCCGCATGCAACTACATTCGTCGACATTTTACCATTTTGCCTCACGGACTCGGCAAGATCACCCAGGTCAACGTATGTCGCTTCGCATTGAATGACCTTGGTTCTGTCCAAACATGAGCTGTATGAAAATGATATAACATGAAAGAATCATGCCTACTAAGTAAAAAAATTGAAAGAACTAAAACATAAGCAGATCATGTATAGAAAGTACGAAGAAGATGAATGGTAAAAATAGAGCAAAGCAAAAGGAGAGATTATGTGGTGTGGTCATTTACGCTTTTAGCTCCTTCATGTGCTTGCTGCTGGCCCCCGCATTTCCAAACCGCTTGACAATGTCGTACAGCTGGGTCTGTTCCTTTGTGGACCTGAATTCGGGCTCGTAGTCTTCCGCGGGAGGTGGGTGAACTACCCTCTGCTGCCTCACAGAGCCATGGGTGGCACTCGTAATGGTATCCTCGGATACCATATTTGCAGGCACGTTGGAACTTGATTGCCCCTGCCCTCGTGAGGACCTCCTCTGCAATGCTGCCTCCTCAATCCTGTGGTAAGCTTCATCAAGTGACGGTGAAATCTCCTCCGGGGTGCCTGCAAGGATCAAAAAAGTGGATTAGGATACCTAGAAATCAAAAACAGATGGATTGTGAGAAGATAGGGTGCATGATGTGAAATGTAGGTACAAAAAGTGGGGAGTTGCCATGTGTGGTGCAACTACAGTTGCCATGTCACAGCAACTACAGTTGCCATGTAGTTGCATTGTAGTTGCCATGTCACAGCAACTACAGTTGCCATGTTGTGTCAACTCCACTTGCCATGTTCTTGCAGTATGGAAAAATGCAGCATGGAAACAAAAAATGCAGGTGACATGGTGCAGCAAATCCAGTTGCCATGTGTATTGCACTGTATTTGCCATGTGACAACAACTACAGTTGCCATGTTGAATCAACTTCAGTTGTCATGTGGTTGCCCAATATAAAATGCAGCATGGCAGCAAAAAAAAGTAGGTGACATGGTGCATCAAATCCAGTTGCCATGTCAGCACATATTAGTTGCCATCACAAGTGAGAACCCCAAAAAATATGATTGGGACAAAAGTCAAACTACAAAGATGTATACAAGAAAATTATAAGCACATGATAAATGTACCTTGGACTATCAGCTCTGCGAACTTGGCAGCCTTCCTGGCCTCGACCATTGGCTGCGCCATCATTGCGGGCATGCCTCCCGGGAAAGCAAAGGCAACTGGCATAGGATCTGGCACCACTGGTTGATCTTGACTGATGCCAAGACTGAAGCTCAGTGGGGTGAAGGCCATTGGGTGCCTCAAATGCCTACTGGCCGGACCACGAACAACTTGCAGGGCAAAATCCAAGGGTGAAAGATCAACAAACATATCTGAATCGGCCGCTGCAGAATGATCGGGCTTATTTATAGGGCAGGGCGTGTTGTCAGCGGTATCAGCCGCAGCTTTCTTGACAATCTTCTTGTTTG
The DNA here is from genome assembly GCA_963921465.1 of Triticum timopheevii. NCBI lineage: Eukaryota > Viridiplantae > Streptophyta > Magnoliopsida > Poales > Poaceae > Triticum > Triticum timopheevii. The sequence continues at coordinate 105,252,055 of OY997272.1, read as the reverse complement.
GTCTATAAGGGACACCCACATTGACTGGGAGCCTGGAAGTGCGCAGATTTAAGCTGGGGATTTCCACTGCGGGTAAAGGCGCAGTCTGCTCCGGACGTTTACCTGCGTCACTCGTGCCCGGCTTGACACCTGCATCAGTTGTGCTCCGGTCTTCCGGTTTCTCCATCACATTGCTTTTGGCAGGTGGCGGGAACAGTGTGGACGCAGGAACATAACCAGACCCGTCTCTGCTGCTCCTAGCTACAGTTGGTGCGTTGGGTATGTCTGTTGATTGCTTGCGGGGGCTACGACGCCTAGGTGGAAGACCAACATGCAAAACAGTCGCCTTAGCAGTATCTGCACCGACAAGAGCTGGAGCTGTTGTGCCAAGACTCTCACCTGTAGATGGCATATCATTGTGAACTGCCGCCTCAGCCACTTCTGTCGTGGACACAGGAGTGCCACCACGCACGCGCTTGGAATCAGTGTCAGATGAGCGGGAATCTTCCTTGCTTAGGTTGGTCTCGGGAGTGTCCACTTCAACGCTTGCTGATGGGGTGGCATAGCTCACAGCAGCATCCTTCATTGCCAGAAGAGTTGGCAATATTTCAGTTGTCCTGGCAGATACCGACTCGTCACTCCCCGATGTACGGATGCCTGTTGTTCTAGCCTGCACATCTGCAACCAGCGGAGATGGTCGGCCACTTGCGTCAGAGTTAGTGGGAACAGTTGACGGTGCAACAGCAGTTTTGTTGCCTGGTGCCTCATGAACATCTGAGTTGCCCCCTGTTAACAACTTTGAATGAAGGCGTTCGAGTCGGTCCTTACTGATATGCTTGGCCCGGCGTGTAGTAGTCTTCTTCACCCTGCAAAAAAATAAAGCACATGAAAAAGGTATTAAAAATGAACAAAATATATTTGCCATCGTAGAAATCTAAAAAAAATGAAAAATAAGTGGAAAAGCTGGTAGTTGCCATGTGAGGGGAATATGAGTTGCCATGCAAATCCAGCAATAGTTGCATGTTAGACAACTAGAAGAATGATAAAAATGTCTGATCTGCCATGAATGCAATTTCAAAGCTAGGTATGGGATGAGCACACAAGCCAATGGAAAAGATGGCAGTTGCCATTAGGTACAATAAGAGTTGCCATTTGGCCTAGATGGCAGTTGCCATGTAAAAACAAGTAGGAGTTGCCATGCACTTAAAAAGGAAGGAAAAAATCATTTGAAAAACAGCAGTTGCCATGTGGGGATGATGACAGAAGCCCATGTGACAAGCTGAACGGATGCATTGAAAAATCAAAAAAAATATAGCACTATGTTAATTAAAGCGCATGGAAAACCTACTTCTTGACTGGCTTTCTCAGGTCTGGCAACACGACAGGATCCACGGTGTTGGACGTCGTCGTACGAGGAGATGACCTGGTGGAAGGGGGTGTCACCAGCAATGGGGGCACCTTTGTTCAACCAAGCAGAAACACGAGTTGGCGTTGGCTCCTGTTTCTTCATAACTGCTCATCCACCAGCTGTTAGCTCACTGCACGTATGAGATGGAGGAAAAAAAGGTGGCAATTGTCAGACAGCAAACTCGTTGCCGCCCTTGGCAAAAACAAGTGCAAAAAGGGATCAGTCTGTTCCCAAAATATAGACAAAGCAAAAAACTAAAATTAAAGTCGAACCTCCTCCTGGTAGCTACGGGATCGGTCCTAGACCTCTTGCCAGGAGAACCCTGTCCAACATCCTCTGGAGCCCTCCCCCTCTTTGATGGCAACACCCCCTCGCCTCTCGCAGCCGTATGTTATTTGACTTTCTCCGGTGGGGGGACATCTGGTGCATCCTTGCCCTTGTTACCACCTGCACGAACTTCAGCATGTTCATCATCATTGGTGTCCTGTTGCATGTTCTCCATGTCATCGTCGTCATCCTTGCTGAGACCAGCGTCTCCATCTAGTTCATCTTGTGTGTCAGCGGGCTCTTGGGAACTGTTGTAGTCATACCGGCCACGGCAACTAGTTGGCCGATGTGTCTGTTCTGGGACAAATGAAGTGAACTGCCTCGCAACCGCGTCGCTGTCAGAGCCACTAAGGGACATCCACCCCTCAACCAACTTCCCCAGCAAGCCGGTCATTCCGGATGCAAACTTCCCAATTAGATGCTCAACAGGTGCCCTCGCGTGTGCATGAAACAAGAAGCATCAATAACCACCCATATTACAGTCACTTGCGCGACATCAAAAATAATCCAAGGCAACCATAGATGTAGATCTTTTGATTACCTCGGTAGGGCAAGACAGAGCTGAGTGCACGTCCATCCACTTTCCAAAGTTTTGAGGCCCCCCAAACACGTTGTAGTCTATAGCATGCTTGGCCATCAGCTGGAAAAAACAAAAAAATAGCTAGGATGTAAGAGAGAGAATGATGAACACTGACTAGCAGTTCATGTGTTGCAAATGCAACAAAAAAAGACGTGAATATAAGTTTCAGCACAAATGGCCGAGTTGCCATGTGGAGTGAGACATGGATACAATACGCAGATAGCCATGGCTAACAAAGGTAGTCATCTCTTGTGAACCACAGACGGTTGCCGCATGACGTTTTTTTCATATGTTATGCCACAAAAATTTGTAAGCATGCCGTGTAGAGAAAGAAACCAGAACTAACCTGCAGTTTTCCATATTTGGTATCAGTTACCCTGTCTGCAGCAAGCACAGCCTTGACAACATCGATAGTCCACGCAGAAATAGCAAACTTGTGCGTAGGTGGCGGGCCTCCTGTCCCAGTGAAATCCACGGTGGACAGATCAAGATAGTCGACGTACATGAGCTGATGTACAACAATTTTAAAAAGAAAGAAATATCAGTTGCCATCATGGTACTTTGCAAAAAAAAACAGGATAATCTATGTTCCCATAATAATCAAGTTGAAGTGCATGAAAAAGAGAAAGAGAAGAAGTTGCCATCTGTATGTGCTAGTTGCCATCATAGTGTGATGGCAGTTGCCATATTGTCATGATGGCAGTTGTCATCATAGTATGATGACAGTTGCCATCATAATATGATGGAAGTTGCCATATTGTCATTATGGCAGTTGCCATCTTGTCATTATGGCACATGTCATCTTGTTATGATCAGGTTGCCATGCATGAATAAAATGTGTTAAAAAGAGTGTTCACAGCAAAGGACTGGTAAAACAAATACCATTAAATGCAGTCGACAACCCTTTTTGTCTTGAGAATGCATCGTACAGGAAGTCAGCAATAAACTTACACCAATTCATGTTCTTCACATCTTTCAGTTCCGCCTGCACCGCACAAAATTTCAAGACAACGAGTTGCTGCATCAGAAATCAAATGGAAAAAACCAACAAAAACGCTGGCAGTGACTAGCTTTACACATGACATCAGAGCCAAAAGATTGAAGGAAAATAAAGTAGTAAAGATGGATCATTCACCAGGATGGGGAAGCATTTGTTGCTTGGGCGAAGAGAAGTGGTTGGTGCGAAAACAGCTGAGATGAGGTACATGAGTAGCTTCATCTTAAAAACATCTCCATGGGTTGTCATGGCCTGCAGCGAATCTGCCAGAATAGACGTGTTCGGCATGGATGCCAACCCAGGAAACAAACGGGGGAACAACGCTTCCTCGATCTTGTTATTGACCTCGTACGGGACTTTAGTCTGTCCACGAGGCACCCCCAAAGTGCAGAACATGGATTCCTCGTTCAACGGTAGTCTTCCACGTCCCGAAATCACAAATTCCATAGAGGCGGGGTCGTAAATCTCACCAAGCCAGTCGCATATAGGGTTGACAAGATTCGTGCATCGGACATTCATCAGAGCCTGCATACCCATCTCAGCAGCCGCTCCCTTCTGATCGTCGGTAAATCTTTCAGTCAATGTAGTCAGTCGTTCTTGGGAGGCCCTGTTGCGAATACGTTTCTTCTTCTGCAAAAAACACACAGAAAAGTGATCAGTTGTTGCCATGTTTTGCACTGTCATGTAATTTTAGTTCATGATAGACGACTACAAGCTCGAGGTGGCAACCAATAACATATGCAGGAGGAGGAGGGGTGTGTGGATAGTTACCTCATCGCCCTCTTTTCTCTGTCCAGTTGCATGATTCTGCTGTGGTGGATCCATGAAATCATCATCATCGTTTTGGTGATCGCCGCGAGCCATTCTGCTGATGTAGGAACAGACCAAATTGTCACAGTGGAAATGAAAATGCAGGAAGTAAGCAGTTGCCACCTAATAGAAAATGTCAACTAGTGAATGCAAAAAATCACATAAACACGCACGCACCCCCGCCCCCCGGTAATTGTCAAAAACATAAATGTGGCAATTAAGCACATTTGTTACATTTTGAAAAAAAAGTGTACAGATCGTAAATGCACTTGAAAACAAAATGTTGAAGTTGTCATGTTAGCACAAGATAGTACGATAGAAAGTCACAAAATCCTCCACTGCACAAAAACTAAGATGTGGCATCTCACACCCTGTCCTAAATACACCAATGAATTGCCATGTGTTCAGCGGCAAAAATGTGCTAGGTTGAAATTGCCATGTTAAAATGCAACACATAATACAAAAAGGCGATGAAAAACATCTAATGAAGAACCTGAAAATTGCCACAGTGTGTTCAGATATCACAAGTCATCATGGCAAAACACGGAAATTGCGTCTGCCGTACAATGAATTTGCCACATTATACTGACTATAACATGGCAGCAGACATGCTCTGGTCAGACAAAATACTTGCCATATGGAAAAGCATATGTATGGCATCTCACACAATTGATGTGCAAATTAGTTTCCATGTTATGCAGCCAATTTGCCACATTGTCTTGTCTACAATATGGCAACAGATACAGTGTGTTCAAATTCTATTTGCCACAAGAATATACTATCCATGTGGCAATAGGCACAGTTGATGTGCAAATTAGTTGCCATCCAGTGCAGTTGGTTGCTGAAACTGCAGTGACTACCGATTTATTACACTTTACCATTCATACAGTGTGGCAACTATCACAATCAGTCAGGAAAATTAGTTGCCACAATGAAAAAGCATGTTTGTGGCTACTATCACAGTAATTCAGGAAATTAGTTGCCACATGGAAAAGCATGTGTGTGGCAACTATCACAGTCATTCAATAAATTAGTTGCCGCATGGGAAAGCTTGTTTGTGGCAACTATCATGGTCATTCAGGAAGTTAGTTGCATACAGTCATGACATTTACTCAAACTACCATGTTTGCCTTCATAATGCAGTTTCAAAAACAACTAACTAGATGTAGGGTTCAATGGCAACTACAATGACTTCAAATTCAACCTCAAAATTCTCCCCGAACTGATCACAAATACGAATTCGAACCAATGCGCAACTAAAAGACCAGAAAACACCGGCCCAATCCCAAGGCACAACCAGTGTGTGCCTCCGGACAGGCAGAACCACACCGAGGAGGCCGCCGCCGCGGCGGTGATGAAACTACCAAGTGCCACCAAAAACGGCAAGCACAGGACTCCGCCGCCTGCGGGAACGCTGATGCATCGCCAAATCGCCTGAATCTCTACGAATATCGAGCGAAGCATCGAAGAGGAAGGGAAGGCGGGAAAATGCAGGAAAGGATTGTGAGAGTTGGAGCGAGCATTACCTTCAATCTGCAGGCGCTCCGGCGAAGCCGCTCCGGTCCGGCGAGCACCACCGACGGCCACGAACACCGTCGACTCTTCCGCCTCCGTCGTCGCCTTCTCCCCTCGTCTTCTCCTCCAATGGTTTGAAATGCGAAGTGGGTTGTGCGAGTAATTGCGGGGGTGAGTAAATGGAACCGTGAGTGGGAGGGGGGTGAAGTGCGCAACGTGTTTGACGTCAACCATGATCGGCGCGTGGCATGCGGGCGCATAGCAGTTCCACCGCACGCCCCCGAGTGGCAACCGCTGACCGCGGGAGGGCAACCAACGTGCGCAAAGCGAACTGTCTCGCACACCACACACGCGCCTTGTCCTACGTGGCGCAGAAAATCGACCAGATTGTGGCAAGATTTGTTCATAAAGTACACGACGGTGATGGATGCGTGTGGTCGAGATGGTGAACGCCCACACGTGTGGGCGTTAACATTTCCGATAATTTAAGGGTTCAAGGGTGGTTATTTGGCCTGGGTTCACGACGTTCATAGGAGCGCCGCCGGTGTGGAGCGGGCCAGCGGCTTCCCCTTCTCGTGCCCGTCTTTCTCCGGCGACGGCAGGCACCGGGCGTCCTCAATCAAACTTAACTTCTGGTGATGGCGGCAGGGTAGGAGATGGTATTGAAGGGGAAATAAACCTGGGCCGGTGATCTCTCTACCTCGGGGTCGGCCGACGGGAGCGTTGTTCGGGTCGAGGTGTCCATGGATGGGGGCAATGACGAGGAGGGATTTTGCGGTTGCGGCTAGGTTATGATGGCTCGGATCGATCCACAGAAATCGCGGCCATCCTCCTATTCCTCTCTGCATCGGTGGCGGTTGGACTGGATGGATGACGAAGAGCTCGAATGGGCCGACCGACGGCCCAGTGTAGCAGAAGCCTTGGTTTCGTCCCCTGGAGTAGCAGCCCACAGGACAGCCGGGCAGGATTACGCACACTACACGGGATAGAACATGTTTTGCACGAAATCTAACGGCCAGGGATGCCCAGATTATTGGAAATATGCCCTAGAGGCAATAATAAAATGGTTATTATTATATTTCCTTGCTCATGATAATTGTCTATTGTTCATGCTATAATTGTATTAACTGGAAACCGTAATACATGTGTGAATACATAGACCACAACATGTCCCTAGTGAGCCTCTAGTTGACTAGCTCGTTGATCAATAGATGGTTATGGTTTCCTAACCATGGACATTGGATGTCATTGATAACGGGATCACATCATTAGGAGAATGATGTGATGGACAAGACCCAATCCTAAGCATAGCACCAGATCGTGTAGTTCATTTGCTAAAGCTTTTCTAAATGTCAAGTATCTTTTCCTTAGACCATGAGATTGTGCAACTCCCGGATACCGTAGGAATGCTTTGGGTGTACCAAACGTCACAACGTAACTGGGTGGCTATAAAGGTGCACTACGGGTATCTCCGAAAGTGTCTGTTGGGTTGGCACGAATAGAGACTAGGATTTGTCACTCCGTGTGACAGAGAGGTTCTCTGGGCCCACTCTGTAATGCATCATCATAATGAGCTCAATGTGACTAAGTAGTTAGTCACGGGATCATGCATTACGGAACGAGTAAAGTGACTTGTCGGTAACGAGATTGAACGAGGTATTGGGATACCGACGATCGAATCTCGGGCAAGTAACGTACCGATTGACAAAGGGAATTGTATACGGGATTGCTTGAATCCTTGACATCGTGGTTCATCCGATGAGATCATCGTGGAACATGTGGGAGCCAACATGGGTATCCAGATCCCGCTGTTGGTTATTGGCCAGAGAGCTGTCTCGGTCATGCCTGCATGATTCCCGAACCCGTAGGGTCTACACACTTAAGGTTCGGTGACGCTAGAGTTGTTATGGGAATTAGTGTGCAGTTACCGAATGTTGTTCAGAGTCCTGGATGAGATCCCGGACGTCACGAGGAGTTCCGGAATGGTCCAGATGTAAAGATTTATATATGGGAAGTCCTATTTTGGCCACCGGAAAATGTTTGGGATTTTTCGGTATTGTACCGGGAAGGTTCTAGACGGTTCTGAAGTGGGACCCACCTTCATAGGGGGACCCACATGAACGTGGGTAGTGGGGGCAAGGCCCCACACCCCTGGTCAAGGCGCACCAAGATCCCCCCTTAGAAGGAATAAGATCATATCCCGAAGGGATAAGATCAAGATCCCTAGAAAAGGGGGATAACAATCGGTGGGGAAGGAAGTGATGGGATTTCTTTCCTCCCACCTTTGTCAACGCCCCAATGGACTTGGAGGGCAGGAAACCAGCCCCCTCCACCCCTATATATAGTGGGGAGGCGCATGGGAGCTTCATCCTTCCCCTGGCGCAGCCCTCTCCCTCCCCAACACCTCCTCCGTCGTAGTAGTGCTTGGCGAAGCTCTGCCGGAGAACTGCAAGCTCCACCACCACGCCGTCGTGCTACCGGAGCTCTCCCTCAACTTCTCCTCTCCCCTTGCTGGATCAAGAAGGAGGAGACGTCCCCGGGCTATACGTGTGTTGAACGCGGAGGCACCGTTGTTCGGCCGCGATCTGAATCTCTTAGTGAACGACTCCACCGACCGCGTTCTTGCAACGCTTTCGCATCGCGATCTTCAAGGGTATGAAGATGCACTCCTCTCTCTCTCTCGTTGCTAGTTACTACATAGATTGATCTTGGTGATGCATAGAAAATTTTGAATTTCTGCTACGTTCCCCAACGGTGGTATCAAAGCTAGGTCTATGCGTAGTTTCTATGCATGAGTAGAACACAAGTTGTTGTGGGTGTCAATTTTGTCAATTTACTTGCCACTACTAGTCTTATCTTGATTTGGCGGCATCGTGGGATGAAGCGGCCCGGACCGACCTTACACGTACGCTTACATGAGACAGGTTCCACCGACTGACATGCACTAGTTGCATAAGGTGGCTAGCGGGTGTCTGTCTCTCCTACTCTAGTCGGATCGGATTCGATGAAAAGGGTCCTTATGAAGGTTAAATAGCAATTTGCATATCACGTTGTGGTTTTGACATAGGTAAGAAACGTTCTTGCTATAAACCTATACCAGCCATGTAAAAACTTGCAACAACAATTAGAGGACGTCTAACTTGTTCTTGCAGCATATGTCGTGTGATGTGATATGGCCAAAGGATGTGCTGAATGAAATATATGTGATGTATGAGATTGATCATGTTCTTGTAATAGGAATCACGACTTGCATGTCGATGTGTATGACAACCGGCAGGAGCCATAGGAGTTGTCTTAATTTATTGTATGACCTGCGTGTCATTGAATAACACCATGTAATTACTTTAGTTTATTGCTAAATAGTAGTAGAAGTAATAGTTGGTGAGACAACTTCATGAAGACACGATGATGGAGATCATGGTGTCATGCCCGTGACGATGATGATCATGGAGCCCCGAAGATGGAGATCAAAAGGAGCAAAATGATATTGGCCATACCATGTCACTATTTGATTGCATGTGATGTTTATCATGTTTATGCATCTTATTTGCTTAGAACGACGGTAGTAAATAAGATGATCCCTCATAATAATTTCAAGAAAGTGTTCCCCCTAACTGTGCACCATTCCGAAAGTTCGTTGTTTCGAAGCACCATGTGATGATCGGGTGTGATAGATTCTAACATTCACATACAACGGGTGTAAGCCAGATTTACACACGCGAAACACTTAGGTAGACTTGACGAGCCTGGCATGTACAGACATGGCCTCGGAACACAAGAGACCGAAAGTTCGAACATGAGTCGTATAGTGGATACGATCAACATGAAGATGTTCACCGATAATGACTAGTCCGTCTCACGTGATGATCGGACACGACCTAGTTGACTCGGATCATGTATCACTTAGATGACTAGAGGGATGTCTATCTGAGTGGGAGTTCATAAGATGAACTTAATTATCCTGAACATAGTCAAAAGGTTTTTGCAAACTATGTCGTAGCTCGCGCTTTAGTTCTACTGTTTTAGATATGTTCCTAGAGAAAATTTAGTTTAAAGTTGATAGTAGCAATTATGCGGACTGGGTCCGTAAATTGAGGATTGTCCTCATTGCTATGTACAAGGCTTATGTCCTTAATGCATCGCTCGGTGTGCTGAACCTCGAACGTCGTCTGTGGATGTTGCGAACATCTAACATACACGTATTGATAACTATGTGATAGTTCAGTAATGTCAAACAGTTTAGAATTGAGGCACCGAAGACGATTTCGAAACGTCGCGGAACATATGAGATGTTTCGAGGGCTGAAATTGGGATTTCAAGCTCGTGCCCACGTCAAGAGGTATAAGACCTCCGACGAGTTTCTTAGCCTGCAAACTAAGGGAGAAAAGCTCAATCGTTGAGCTTGTGCTCAGATTGTCTGAGTACAACAATCACTTGAATCAAGTGGGAGTTAGTCTTCCAGATGAGATAGTGATGTTTCTCCAAAGTCATTGCCACCAAGCTGCTAGAGCTTCATGATGAACTATAACATATCAGGGATAGACATGATGTTCCTTGAAATATTCGCGATGTTTGACACTGCGAAAGTAGAAATCAAGAAGGAGCATCAATTGTTGATGGTTAGTGAAACCACTAGTTTCAAGAAGGGCAAGGGCAAGAAGGGATACTTCATGAAATGGCAAATCAGTTGCTGCTCTAGTGAAGAAACCCAAGGTTGAAACCAAACCCGAGACTAAGTGCTTCTGTAATGAGGGAAATGGTCACTGAAGCAGGACTACCCTAGATACTTGGTAGATGAGAAGGTTGGCAAGGTCGATAGAAGTATATTGGATATACATTATATTAATATGTACTTTACTAGTACTCCTAGTAGCACCAGGGTATTAGATACCGGTTCGGTTGCTAAGTGTTGGTAACTCGAAATAAAAGCTGCGGAATAAACGGAGACTGGCTAAAGGTGAGATGACGATATGTGTTGGAAGTGTTTCCAAGCTTGATGTGATCAAGCATCGCATACTCCCTCTACCATCGAGATTGGTGTTAAACCTAAATAATTGTTATTTGGTGTTTGCGTTGAGCATAGACATGATTGGATTATGTCTATCACAATACGGTCATTCATTTAAGGAGAATAATAGTTACTCTATTTATTTGAATAATACCTTCAATGGTCTTGCACCTAAAATGAATGGTTTATTGAATCTCGATCGTAGTGATACACATGTTCATGCCAAAAGATATAAGATAGTGATGATAGTACCACATACATGTGGGACTACCATTTGAGTCATATTGGTATAAAATGCATGAAGAAGCTCGATGTTGATGGATCTTTGGACTCACTCGTTTTGAAAAGATTGAGACATGCGAACCATGTCTATTGGTGTATATGCATGAAGAAACTCCATGCAGATGGATCGTTTGGACTCACTTGATTTTAAATCACTTGAGACATGCAAAATTCATACCACATGGGCAAGATGACTGAAAAGCCTCGGTTTCAGTAAGATGGAACAAGAAAGCAACTTGTTGGAAGTAATACATTTTGATGTGTGCAGTCTAACGAGTGCTGAGGCACGCAGTGGATATCATTATGTTCTTACTTCACAGATGATTTGAGTAGATTCTGAGTATATTGACTTGATGAAACACAAATCTGAATTATTGAAAGGTTCAAGTAATTTCGGAGTGAAGTTGAAGATCATCGTAACAAGAGGATAAAATGTCTATGATATGATCATAGAGATGAATATCTAAGTTACAAGTTTGGCACACAATTAAGACATTGTGGAATTGTTTCACAATTAATACCGCCTGGAACACCATAGTGTGATGGTGTGTCCGAACATCATAACTGCACCCTATTGCATATGGTGCATAACATGATGTCTCTTATCGAATTACCACTATCATTTATAGTTTAGGCATTAGAGACAACTGCATTCACTTTAAATAGGGTACCACACAATTCCGTTGAGACGACACCGTATGAACTATGGTTTGGAGAAACCTAAGTTGTCGTTTCTTAAAAGTTTGGGCCTGCGACGCTTATGTGAAAAAGTTTCAGGCTGATAAGCTCGAACCCAAAGCGGATAAATGCATCTTCATAGGACATCCAAAACAGTTTGGTATACCTCCTATCTCAGATCCGGAAGCAAAAGGGATTGTTTCTAGAATCAGGTCCTTTCTCGAGGAAAAGTTTCTCTTGAAAGAATTGAGTGGGAGGATGGTGGAGAGTTGATGAGGTTATTGAACCATCACTTCAACTAGTGTGTAGCAGGGCACAGGAAGTTATTCCTATGGCGCCTACACCAATTGAAGTGGAAGCTGATGATAGTGATCATGAAACTTCAGATCAAGTCACTACCAAACCTCGTAGGTCGACAAGGATGCACATACTTCAGAGTGGTACGTAATCCTGTCTTAGAGGTCATGTTGCTAGACAACAATGAACCTACGAGCCGTGGAGAAGTGATGGTGGGCCCGGATTCCGATGAATGGCTCAAGTCCATAAAATCCGAGAGAGGATCCATGTATGAAAACAAAGTATAGACTTTGGAAGAACTACTTGATAGTCGTAAGGCTGTTGGGTACAGATGGATTTTAAAAGGAAGACGGACAATGATGGTAAGTATCACCACTAAGAAAGCTCGACTTGTCGTTAAGATGTTTTCCGACAAGTTCAAGGAGATGACTACGATGAGACTTTCTCACTCGTAGCGATGCTAACAGTCTGTTGGAATTATATTAGCAGTTACTGCATTATTTATGAAATCTTGCAGATAGGATGTCAAAACATTGTTTCCTCAATGATTTTATTGAGGAAAGGTTGTATGTGATACAACCAGAAGGTTTTGTCAATCCTAAAAGATGCTAACAAGTATGCAAAGCTCCAGCAATCCTTCTAAGGACTGGAGTAAGCATCTCAGAGTTGGAATATACGCTTTGATGAGATGATCAAAGATTTTGGGTTTATACAAAGTTTATGAGAAACTTGTATTTCCAAAGAAGTGAGTGGGAGCACTATAGCATTTCTGATGAGTATATGTTGTTGACATATTGTTGATCGGAAATGATGTAGAATTTCTGGAAAGCATATAGGGTTATTTGAAAAGTGTTTTTGAATGGAAACCTGGATTACGCTACTTGAACATTGACCATCAAGATCTATAAGGATAGATCAAAATCGCTTGATAGTACTTTCAAATGAGTACGCATCGTGACAAGATTTTGAAGGAGTTCAAAATAGATCGGCAAAGAAGGAGTTCTTGACTATGTTATAAGTTGTGAATATTGAGTAAGACTCAAGACCTGACCACGGCAGAAGAGAGAGAAAGGACGAAGGTTGTCCCCTATGCTTTAGACGTAGGCTCCACAATATGCTATGCTGTGTACCGCACCTAAAGTGTGCCTTGCCATGAATCAGTCAAGGGGTACAAGTGTGATCCAGGAATGGATCACAGGGCAACGGTCAAGGTTATCCTTAGTAACTAGTGGACTAAGGAATTTTCTTGATTATGGAGGTGGTAAAAGAGTTCGTCGTAAAGGGTTACACCGATGCAAACTTTGACACTAATCTGGATGACTCTAAGTAGTAGACCGGATTCGTATAGTAGAGCAGTTATTTGGAATAGTTCCAAATAGCGCGTGGTAGCTGCATCTAGGAGATGACATAGAGATTTGTAAAGCACACACGGATCTGAAAGATTCAGACCCGTTGACTAACAACCTCTCTCACAAGCAAGATATGATCAAACCCAATGGGTGTTGGATTCATTACAATCACATAGTGATGTGAACTAGATTATTGACTCTAATGCAAGTGGGAGACTATTGTAAATATGCCCTAGAGGCAATAATAAAACGGTTATTATTATAATTCCTTGCTCATGATAATTGTCTATTGTTCATGCTATAATTGTATTAACTGGAAACCGTAATACATGTGTGAATACATAGACCACAACATGTCCCTAGTGAGCCTCTAGTTGACTAGCTCGTTGATCAATAGATGGTTATGGTTTCCTGACCATGGACATTGGATGTCATTGATAACAGGATCACATCATTAGGAGAATGATGTGATGGACAAGACCCAATCCTAAGCATAGCACAAGATCGTGTAGTTCATTCGCTAAAAGCTTTTCTAATGTCAAGTATCATTTCCTTAGACCATGAGATTGTGCAACTCCTGGATACCGTAGGAATTCTTTGGGTTTGCCAAACGTCACAACGTAACTGGGTGGCTATAAAGGTGCACTACGGGTATCTCCGAAAGTGTCTGTTGGGTTGGCACGAATCGAGACTGGGATTTGTCACTCCGTGTGACGGAGAGGTATCTCTGGGCCCACTCTGTAATGCATCATCATAATGAGCTCAATGTGACTAAGTAGTTAGTCACGGGATCATGCATTACAGAACGAGTAAAGTGACTTTCCGGTAACGATATTGAACGAGGTATTGGGATACCAACGATCGAATCTCGGGCAAGTAACGTACCGATTAACAAAGGGAATTGTATACGGGATTGCTTGAATCCTTGACGTCGTGGTTCATCTGATGAGATCATCGTGGAACATGTGGGAGCCAACATGGGTATCCAGATCCCGCTGTTGGTTATTGGCCAGAGAGCTGTCTCGGTCATGTCTGCATGATTCCCGAACCCGTAGGGTCTACACACTTAAGGTTCGGTGATGCTAGAGTTGTTATGGGAATTAGTGTGCAGTTACCGAATGTTGTTCAGAGTCCTGGATGAGATCCCAGACGTCACGAGGAGTTCCGGAATGGTCCGGAGGTAAAGATTTATATATGGGAAGTCCTATTTTGGCCACCGAAAAATGTTCGGGATTTTTTGGTATTGTACCGGGAAGGTTCTAGAAGGTTCTGGAGTGGGACCCACCTGCATGGGGGGACCCACATGAACGTGGGTAGTGGGGGCAAGGCCCCACACCCCTGGTCAAGGCGCACCAAGATCCCCCCTTAGAAGGAATAAGATCATATCCCGAAGGGATAAGATCAAGATCCCTAAAAAAGGGGGATAACAATCGGTGGGGAAGGAAGTGATGGGATTTCTTTCCTCCCACCTTTGTCAATGCCCCAATGGACTTGGAGGGCACGAAACCAGCCCCCTCCACCCCTATATATAGTGGGGAGGCGCATGGGAGCTTCACCCTTCCCCTGGCGCAGCCCTCTCCCTCCCCAACACCTCCTCCTCCGTAGTAGTGCTTGGCGAAGCTCTGCCGGAGAACTACAAGCTCCACCACCACGCCGTCATGCTGCCGGAGCTCTCCCTCAACTTTTCCTATCCCCTTGCTGGATCAAGAAGAAGGAGACGTCCCTAGGCTATACGTGTGTTGAACGCGGAGGCACCGTTGTTCGGTGCTTAGATCGGATTCGGCCACGATCTGAATCGCTTAGTGAACGACTCCACCGACCGCGTTCTTGCAACACTTCCGCATCACGATCTTCAAGGGTATGAAGATGCACTCCCCTCTCTCTCGTTGCTAGTTACTCCATAGATTGATCTTGGTGATGCGTAGAAAATTTGAATTTCTGCTACGTTCCCCAACACAGATCACGAAAACGGACGGCCGAAAACCCAAATCGTTGTGAGGGCGCGCTTTAGGTGCGGATACAAAAATCAAACACAACATGGAAGGTGAAACTGGGCTTCCAACTCGAGGTTTAATAATTTAAGGGTTCAAGGGTGGTTATTTGGCCTGGGTTTGCAAGGTTCGCAGGAGCGCCACAGGTGCGGAGCGGGCCAGCAGCTTCTCCTTCTCGTGCCCGTCTTTCTCTGGCGACGGCAGGCACCAGGCATCCTCAATCAAACTTAACTTTTGGTGATGGCGGCAGGGTAGGTGATGGTATTGAAGGGGAAATAAACCTGGGCCGGTGATCTCTCTGCCTCGGGGTCGGTCAGCGGGAGCGGTGTTCGGGTCAAGGTGGCCATGGATGGGGGCAACGACGAGGAGGGATTTTGCGGTTGCGGCTAGGTTGTGATGGCTCGGATCGATCCACAGAAATCGTGGCCATCCTCCTACTCCTCTCTGCATCGGCGGCGGTTGGACTGGATGGATGACGAAGAGCTCGAATGGGCCGACCGACGGCCCAGTGTAGCAGAAGCCTTGGTTTCGGCCCCTGGAGTAGCAGCTCACAGGACAGCCGGGCTGGATTACGCACAGTACGCGGGATAGAACGTTTTTCGCACGAAATCTAACGGCCAGGGATCCGCAGATCACGAAAATGGACGGCCGAAAACCCAAATCGCTATGAGGGCTCGCTTTAGGTGCGGTTATACTGTCCTTAATGTATCCTACATCATGGGCCTCGTCTCGGCCTGGGCCCTGGGCCATTGCCCCTCCCGCCATAGGGCCGGCCCTGTTCATAGACCCCAAGAAAATGCCCCGTGCCAATCTACTAGTGTCCTTTCCAGACATTAGAAATTAGAAAAAAGAAATCACTGAAACCGGCTAGGTTGCAATCACATCACGTGGACTTGCGGATCACACTCTAGATGAACCGAGCCAAGATGGATCGAAATATTATGTGGTTACTGTGTCCTCCCCCATCCGACACTGTTGGAATTTAGCCCTCGAAATTGATCACATCGAAACACATTGAACACGCGTGCACAAAAATATTTGTAGCCAAGGCCTTCAGCTCCCTTCATTGTTTATAGTTGTCTCTAGGTAGTCTACGAATGTGGCTGTAATTTTTATTATTTTTTATATTCGTTGTACTGCCAAGATTAAAGATGAATAGATCAAAACAATTCTTGCACAAAAAGGGATCATGTCGTGCCCTTTTTTCTCTTTACTTCTTTTTTCCTTTTTTTCTCTTGGTGTTGATACAAAACGCAGATCACCGGTCATGGATATAATCTTTACCTATTAATAAAGTATGATTGACAACCACAACAAAAATTAGCATCCCTTCCCCTCGCGTGACCCTCCCGAGGGCGACTCGAGGGTTCCCTTCCCTGGCTGCCGCCAACCCCTCTTCTCGAACCTCCCCTCCTCGCCGTCGCCGGAGGCAGTCGCCGGGCTCCCCGTTTGGCCGCTGATGAAGGCGGCGGCGGGGTTCTCTACCGCTCTGCCGCTGAGCAAGGGGCTAGGGCTCAGGGTGGCGGCTCCAGGTGGTGCGGGTGGCTCTCCCGGGTGGCAGGCGACGTCCCTTGGCGTGGTAGGCCGCCTCTGCCCGGCCGTATGGGCGGCGGGCCGGCGGTGAATACGAGCGGCTGGTGGTCGGGTCCCCGTGTCCGGCCTCTCCAGATCTGAAGACGCCTCCTTTGGCTCCTGTTGTGGCCTCTGCTACGCCATGTCTTGCCGGATCCAGTGGACGACATCGTGGTGGTGGGGTGGGGAGCCCTGGATTGGGGTAACCTCTTGGCCGGTGGCGGTGGCCACATCATCGGTGGCGCTCCGGGCGACGCTCCCCTTCCCGAAGGCGACGTTGAGGTCCATCTCCCTCCCCTACTCCTGGGTGAAAATCCTCAACTTTGGTTGGGCGGCGACGGTGCTCCTACACCTCCTTCTTGAAGGCGTCGTTTTGGGTTTTGGGATGGTGGGTGGCCTGCGGCAAGACTTTGGTGTCCTAGTTAGCGGCGGATCCTTCATCCAGCAGTGACTTCCTGCCATGGAGGATCGATGTCCTCCTCAAGCTACTTCATTTCCTCCTCTGTGCGATCCGGTTGTCCGGTGGGTCGATGCCCTCGGCTTGGGTGAGAGGGGATAGTGGTCCCCTCTACGGTGATCTAGTCACGTTGTTGGAGAAGTGTTGTTGTTCATGGCGTGGCTCGGCCCTCCTGGTGACGTCGTTGCCCATTGCTCGCCGTGTCTTCTTAAAGTGCTCTGTTCCTATGGCTACTATCTGCGACCTGCTCCTCTTGCTTTGCCTCCGGCATGTCGATGGCGAGCTCCTTCCTTGGCGCAATCCCGTCTAGCCCCTATTAGGTCTCCAAGTTGTACTCTTTTTATTCTCTGGTTGTAGATCTTAGCCTCACCAGTGCCTTGTATCTGCTGCCAGGGGTTGCATCCCCGTTTTCCTTTTTATCTTCGGTTGTATGGTGTGCTCTTGTAATACTGGCCGTTTGATGTCTTTGTTAATTCAAAGCTGGGTGAAGATCGAGCCCTACTCGGGCTCAGTTCGATCCTTTCATCTAAAATAAAGCATGATTGCTTCTGTCCATTCATCGTTAGCATTTTTGTAGAATAGTCCCTGTGTTTTAGGTATTCAAGTAGCAGTCCCTTTAAGTGGATACCTGATAAAACGTTTGGTTTTCACACAAAAAAAACCCTATATTTGCTAGTATTCAACCCGCAATCTTTTTTAAGTCTGTTAATCACACGTGAGCAAAGGCTCCTTAGATGCGAGTCGATCCATACGGGGTACGCGCATGGCACCGCTGCCAATGACTTGTCTTCTTCTTCGCCCGTATCCTTCCCCTTCCATGTTCTCCTTCCACTCCTCATCCACCACTCCTAGCCTCCTTGGTCTACAACCTCTTTCTCCCCTGTCATCCCCTCTCTGATTTGGATCAAAATCGGAGTGCGTGTCCGGGCTTTTGTAGATCAAGATCAAGAGAGAGGGGGTTGAGGCCAGTCAAGCGGCATCGGCGGTATTGGTGGCTCCGAGCACCGTCAGGCGACGAGGGCATCTCGGGAGCACGAACGCGATTGCGGTTGAGGCTAGTTTGTCATTCCTTTGTTCTCCCTTCTGATTAATTGACAAGAAAAACATACTATGTATGTTCATCTTGGAATCTTTTAGGATCTATCTATGAGTGTGCATACATCCGATAGTCAAGTGGTCTGTCTATGCCTAATTAGGCATTGAATCCTCGTTTACTCACTTGGCGGTACCAGTGTGGTCGTCACATGCACAAGAAGATCACATGGACAATAGATTATTTTTTCAAAAACTTACTTGACATGTGATAGTCTTACGAAATTTATATCAGTTCGCTTGCAAAAGGTGGATGTATATAATTTGATATGAGCAATAATGGATTTTTTTATACTTAAATGCAACACGTTGTTCAATAAAAGTTATTGATCAGAAACTAAGTAGAAGTAAAATATGATTTGTATTTTTTTAGCACTAATGTACTATACTGTCAGACTTACTTTTTTTACACTGTGGACTTTGTATTGTCTACATGCCCACTCTGGAATGCTTTGGGCACCATGATTCGTACATGTTACATCCTGAGCTTTCTGTTGTACACTTCGTAATGAAATTGAAGAATAAAAATGGTAATGTTGATCGATTATTTACAAAAATGGACGTCTAGGGTTAGTATGAGGAGGAGGTATCTCCCACTGTGACTATTATCGGTGGTGGTGCTCGAAACAAAATGCAAGATGTGATATCGAGGTTAATAGGAATGGGATCAGACAGAGGAAGAACAACCTGGGAATGGTTTGTACTTTGTGTGACACATATGTTTGCGTGCATTGTATTTAGGTGTGTGCATTATATCCAGAAGTTTGACTGTAAATTTTTCGTGAACTAGCTCAGATGTAGTTCATTGCACTTACACTATTACTAGTTTTTAGGATGAAAAGGTGATTGTCATCAACACCCCTGACCACAAGGTGCTTGAATTGTCCTTTTTACTTGCCTCTACTCTCTAGTCTCTCTACTTCTCGATCTCAGCACTGTAAATGCTTTTTTCAAGCGTCGTGCGTTGCGATTCTGTTGGAGATGCTCTAAGATGGCAGACGAGTGCTTTAATGTTGCCCACAAGATGTGTGAGTATTACTAGTAGTATATTTTTCTTGCCATGTTATGATTTTATAACCACGAGTGCGAGCATGCAGAGGAGCAATGAAGACCAAACACGGGATATTGGGGACATCTTCAAGGAGCGTGGCAAGTTAAAGAGGAGCTGCACCGAACCTGTAAAACGAGCTTTGGTAAGTAATACCCTTTCAATTACTTTCGTTTAGCCTCGTGTTCTTCGATGTGTATATGTTGTAGTTTCTGTTTCTCTTAAGCCTCGTGTTCTTTGATGTGTAATAAGAAGAGTCGTAATCGTCCTAATGCTTTCGTTTTTAGCTTGATTTAGGAAGTGGGTGTTCTCACCTTGTAGTCTGTTTTTATAATTTTTTTTCCTTTTGAATTCACTTCTCCGAGTTTTGTTTATCTGGCTTCTACTAAATGGATCTGGGTTGCTCTGAGTATTGATCTAAAAAGAAGTAACTTCATGTTAGGATGCAGTTCCAGCGAGGAGGGAAGTATGGTCAACCTCGAGATCATGTTTCCAAAATGAGGCTGGATTACACACAAGGGGCCAGTTCCCTAATGATGCTGGATTAGACACAAGGTGCAAATTCCCAGATGATGCTGGATTACACACAAGCCAGGTGGAGTAGTCGGCTATTCATGTCCTCGTGGCTCTAGTAAAGGCTGAAAGAAAACATGCAGCAGCCCTTGAGAATGTAGCTGAGTTCCTGAAGAAGCGAAAAGAGCAATCAGATGCTATGTTCACCCAAGCCAAAGAAGAGATGGAAGAAGCCATAAATAAGCTAGCAGAGGCAGAGCAGGCTAGGCATCTCCTGCTATCTAAAACTATTGTCAATACAAAATTTCCTTGATAATAGCTAGATTCAAATGTTTATCCAATCATCATGCCTGTTGTGATGTCCGTGCATCTACTGATGTGGCACAAAATATTTTTTTCGGGTCATGTAATAACAGCAATTACTTTCCAAACAATAACAGATGAAGCATTGGACATGGTATTGTTCACACGCAAGCCCAACATTCCAAGTTCAACTTCCACATCAAACTCATGTTCACAGATATCTGCACATTCATACATAAGGTCCACAACCATGATTCACTTCAAAGAAAAAAATGTGACGGGAGTTATAAATAAAGAAAAACCTCTACTAGTTCCTGCTATCAGTGCAAGCATAACAAGTCAAGACCATGCGTAAATTATTTATACTTTGGTCATTTGTTATGTTCTAAAATGCCGGCCGACTCGCGGAAGGACGTGTTGCCGGCTGATGACCCAGAAGTGTAGGGGATCTATCGTAGTCCTTTCGATAAGCAAGAGTGTCGAACCCAACGAGGAGCAGAAGGAAATGATAAGCAATTTTCAGTAAGGTTTTCTCTGCAAGCACTAAAATTGTAGGTAATAGATAGTTTTGTGATAAAATAAATTGTAACGAGTAACAAGCAATGAAAGTAAATAAAGTGCAGCAGGGTGGCCCAATCCTTTTGTAGCAAAGGATAAGCCTGGACAATTTCTTATAATGAGAAAAGAGCTCGCGACGACACATGGGAATTATCGTCAAGCTAGTTTTCATCACGCTCATATGATTCGCGTTCGGTACTTTGATAATTTGATATGTGGGTGGACCGGTGCTTGGGTACTGCCCTTACTTGGACAAGAATCCCACCTATGATTAACCCCTATTGCAAGTGTCCGCAACTACAAAAGAAGTATTAAGGTAAACCTAACAACAGCATTAAACATATGGATCCAAATCAGCCCCTAACGAAGCAACGCATAAACTAGGGTTTAAGCTTCTGTCACGCTAGCAACCCATCATCTACTTATTACTTCCCAATCCTTCCTCTAGGCCCAAATAATGGTGAAGTATCATGTAGTCGACGTTCACATAACACCACTAGAGGAAAAGACAACATACATCTCATCAAAATATCGAACGAATACCAAATTCACATGACTACAAATAGCAAGACTTCACCCATGTCCTCAGGAACAAACGTAACTACTCACAAAGCATATTCATGTTCATAATCAGAGGAGTAATAATATGCATAAGGATCTGAACATATGATCTTCCACCAAGTAAATCAATTAGCATCAACTACAAGGAGTAATCAACACTACTAGCAACCCACAGGTACCAATTTGTGGTTTGGATACATGATTGGATACAAGAGATGAACTAGGGTTTTGAGAGGAGATGGTGCTGGTGAAGATGTTGAGGGAGATTGACCCCCTCCCGATGAGAGGATTATTGGTGATGACGATGGTGATGATTTCCCCCTCCCGAAGGGAAGTGTCCCCGGCAGAACAGCTCTGCCGGAGCCCTAGATTGGTTCTCCCAAGGTTGCGCCTCGTGGCGGCGGAGTTTCGTCCCGTAAGCTTGCCCACAATTTTTTCAGGGTAAAAGCCTTCATATAGCAGAAGATGGACACCGGGGGGCCACCAGGTGGCCCAGGAGAAAGGGGGCGCGCCCAGTAGGGGTGGGCGCGCCCCCCACCCTCCTGGACAGGGTGTGGGCCCCTGATGTATTTCTTCCGCTCAATAATTCTTAGTAATTCCAAAAATATGTTTCGTGGAGTTTCAGGATTTTTGGAGCAGTGCAGAATAGGTTTCCAATGTTTGCTCCTTTTCCAGCCGGAATTCCAGCTGCCGGCATTCCCCCTCTTCATGGTAAACCTTGTAAAATAAGAGAGAATAGCCCATAATGCAATAAATATTGATGTAAAAGCATGATGCAAAATGGACGTATCAACTCCCCCAAGCATAGACCTAGCTTGTCCTCAAGCGGAAGCCGAAATCGAAAAATATGTCCACATGTTTAGAGATAGAGGTGTCAATAAAAAAATAAAATACGGACATGAGGGCATCATGATCATTCTGATAATAGCAACATATATAGATTTTATCATATGATTTATTATACTCAAGTAACAGTCAATTCACAATGTTAAGTATGGTTTAGAAACTTTGTTGAGAACTAACAAACTATAATCTCAGTCATTGAAGCAATTGCAATTTATCCTAACATCAGAAAGAGTCAAGAATAGAGCTTTTCAGCAAGTCCACATACTCAACTGTCATGTAGTCTTCTACCATTGCTAACACTCATGCAATACTTGTGGTTATGGAGTTTTAGCCGGACACTGAGAAAGATAGGGGCTTATTGTGTTGCCTTCCAACGTATTCACCTTTAGGTGATGTCAACAATAATAGCCCATGCTAACTTACATCCAATTGGATATACATATACCATGATCTTTCAAACACAAGGAGCTTGCCGAAGGATAAAATGAAAAAGGGAAAGGTGAAGATCACCTTGAATCAAGCGTAAAGTAAAAACATAAAGTAAAAGATAGGCCCTTCGCGGAGGGAAGCAGAGGTTTTCATGTGCGTTTAGGGTTGGATGCACAAAATCCTAATGCAAAAGAACGTCACTTTATATTGCCCCTTGTATGTGGACCTTTATTATGCAGTCTGTCGCTTTTATTTCTTCCACAACAATATCGTATAAAGCTTACTTTCTCTGCACTAATAAGTCATACATATTTAGATAGCAATTTTTATTGCCTGCAACATGACAACTTACTTGGTGCAAGGAATATGGCTAGCATGCGGGGGAAAGGCATGCTCAACATGTTTGGAAGGTCAATGACAATATACTTTAACTGAGATGTGAGAAAACATAAACCATTACATTGTCTTCCTTGTCCAACGTCAACTCTTTTTGCATGTCATACTTAGTGAGTGCTCCCAATCATAAAAGATGTCCAAGATAATATATTTGTATGTGAACCTCTCTTTCCTTATCACTTCCCATTAATTGCAACGATGACCAAAACTACGTTTATCAACTCTCAACAACTTTTATGCCTCATACTTTCTATGTGTGAAGTCATCACTAAACATAAGATCAATATGAACTCTTTTATTCTTTCTACTTTCTGAAGATCATAGCAACATAGCAAAGCCCTTGACTCAACACTAATCTTTATTATAGATAGCTCACGGACTCGATTACAAAAAGAGATCACAAAGCAAAACTCAAAACTACTTGATATCAAAACTTCAATCTACTAGATCAAGATACTACTAAAAGGATCGAATTAAATAAAATGGTAAAGATAGGAGTGTGATGGTGATACGATACCGAGGCACCTCCCCCAAGCTTGGCAGTTGCCAAGGGGAGTGCCCATACCCATGTGATTATGTCCTCGGAGGTGGTGAAGTAGGAGTTGTTGATGATGTAGGCTTGTCGTCCATCTTCCAAGGCATAGGCTCACCATCCTAGAAGGATGATCGAGTCTCTGGGATCCTTAAATTTGCAGCCAAACTCATCCTATTGAATCTATATTCATACTCATAGTTCTGGTTTTGCAGGTCATAGATCTGGGCTTGGAGGTGCTCGATTTTCTCTTGAAGCTTGAAGATGGTCTCCCCAATGACTTCGGCATCTAGCTTGTGGTTGTTGGTGAACTCCGCGATCATCATTTGGTTGGCGTTGAGTCCACGCTCCACCATCCCTTGGCACTTGAAAACTTGTTGCTCCACGGCTTCGAGCTTTGTCTCCACGCTTCCAGTACGCCTTGGTCCCTCCACATCGCGGATGTGCAGCACCCCCTCACGCATCTCAATGGTTTGAGGGTGTTGCAGCACCTCCGCGAGATAGGGGCTGATAACCCTCTTGAAAAACTTGTCCTTGGGAGCGCTTGGAGACGCCATGATGCTCTAGATCTAAAACAGAAGCAGCTCGAAACATAAACAGAAGATATTTGCGTGATACGGTGGTCAAATCCTTCGGGGGTATATATAATGAATTTTTACTGACCAAAATACGTAACGTGCAAGAAAACGGAGTCTAAGAGGCACACGAGGTGTCCATGAGACAGGGGGCGCCTAGTAAGGGTGGGCGCGCCCTCCACCCTCGTGGAGGCCTCGTGCTCCTCTCGGACTACCTCTTTCTTCCTAAAATTCTTAAATATTCCAAAACTGATAAAAATTGCCATTGGGCTTGTTTTGTAGTCGGTTTACTTACCGTACCACATACCTATTCCTTTTTGGAATCTGGAACGTTCTGGAAGGTGTCCCTTATGTATTCCTCCGGGGTTACGATTTCAATAGTATTAGTTTCAACATTGATAGGATTACCTGAAATATAATGTTTAATTCTTTGACCATTCACCACCCTCGGACTTGTGCCTTCGAGGTTGTTGATTTCTATGGCACTAGAATGATAGACCTCCTCGATAACATAAGGACCTTCCCATTTAGAGAGGAGTTTTCCTGCAAAAAATCTTAAACGAGAGTTGAATAATAACACATAATCACCTACGTTAAACTCACGCTTTTGTATCCTTTTGGCATGCCAGCGTTTGACTTTTTCTTTGAATACTTGGCATTCTCATAGGCTTGGGTTCTCCATTCATCAAGTGAGCTAATGTCAAACAACCTCTTCTCACCGGCAAGTTTGAAGTCATAGTTGAGCTCTTTAATAGCCCAATATGCTTTATGTTCAAATTCAAGAGGTAAATGACAAGCTTTTCCATAAACCATCTTATACGGAGACATAACCATAGGATTTGTGTATGCAGTTCTATAGGCCCATAATGTATCATCAAGTTTTTTGGACCAATTCTTTCTAGATCTATTGACAATCTTTTGCAAAATTAATTTGAGCTCTCTATTGCTCAACTCTACTTGGCCACTAGACTACGGATGATAAGGGGATGCGATTCTATGATTAACATCATACTTAGCAAGCATCTTACGGAAAGCACCATGAATAAAATGTGAACCACCATCAGTTGTAAGATATCTGGGGACTCCAAACCTCATAAAAATAACTTCCTTAAGCATTTTAATAGAAGTGTTATGATCAGCACTACTAGTTGGAATAGCTTCTACCCACTTAGTAACGTAATCAACAGCAACTAAAATATGTGTATAACCATTAGAGGCAAGAAAAGGTCCCATATAATCAAAGCCCCAAACATCAAACGGTTCAATAACAAGAGAATAATTCATAGGCATTTCTTGACGTCTACTAATATTACCAATTCTTTGACATTCATCACAAGATAAGACAAACTTACGAGCATCTTTGAAGAGAGTAGGCCAGTAAAAACCGGATTGCAATACCTTGTGTGCAGTTCTATCTCCAGCGTGGTGTCCTCCATATGATTCAGAGTGACACTTGCGTAGGATATGTTCCTGTTCATGCTCAGGTACACAACATCTAATAATACCATCTACTTCTTCTTTATAAAGGTGTGAGTCATCCCATAAGTAATGTCTTAAATCATAAAAGAACTTTTTCTTTTGCTAGTATGTGAAACTAGAAGGTATAAATTTAGCAACAATGTAATTAGCATAATCAGCATACCAAGGAGCACTACGAGAAGCATTAACAACCGCTAATTGTTCATCAGGAAAGCTATCATCAATAGGCAGTGGGTCATCAAGAACATTCTCTAACCTAGACAAGTTGTCTGCAACGGGATTCTCAGCTCCCTTTCTATCAATAATATGCAAATCAAATTCTTGGAGCAAGAGAACCCATCTAATGAGTATAGGCTTAGCATCTTTCTTTTCCATAAGATATTTAATAGCAGCATGATCAGTGTGAATAGTAACTTTGGAATCAACAATATAAGGTCTAAACTTATCACATACAAACACAACTACTAAGAACTCTTTTTCAGTAGTAGCATAATTTCTCTGAGCAGTATCAAGAGTCTTACTAGCATACTGAATAACATTCATTTTCTTAACAACTTTTAGCCCTAGAACAGCACCTACAACATAATCACTAGCATCACACATAATTTCAAAAGGTAAATTCCAATCAAGTGGCTGAACAATAGGTGCAGTGATCAAAGCTTTCTTAAGTATTTCAAATGCTTCTACACAATCATCATCAAAGACAAAAGGAATATCTTTTTGCACTAAATTAGTCAGAGGCCTAGAGATTTTAGAAAAGTCCTTAATTAACCTCCTATAAAAACCGGCATGACCAAGGAAACTTCTTAGACCTTTTATGTCCTTGGGACATGGCATCTTTTCAATAGCATCAACTTTAGCTTTATCAAATTCAATACCTCTCTCGGAAATCTTATGCCCCAAAACAATGCCTTCATTAACCATAAAGTGACACTTTTCCCAATTCAAGACGAGACTAGTGTATTCGCATCTTTGCAAAACTCGATCAAGGTTGCTCAAGCAATCATTAAAAGAGGATCCATAAACGGAGAAATCATCCATGAACACCTCACAAATCTTTTCACAAAAGTCAGAGAATATAGCCATCATACATCTTTGAAAGGTAGGAGGTGCATTACATAAACCAAAAGGCATACGTCTATAAGCAAAAGTATCGAAAGGGTAAGTAAAGGTAGTTTTTGATTGATCCTTAGCTGACATAAGTATTTGAGAGAAACCAGAATAACCATCTAGAAAGCAGAAATGAGTGTGTTTGGATAGTCTTTCTAGCATTTGATCAATAAAAGGTAAAGGGTAATGATCTTTCTTAGTAGCTTTATTTAATTTACGGAAATCAATTACCATCCTGTAACCTGTAATAATTCTTTGCAGGATTAATTCATCTTTATCATTAGGAACAACGGTAATACCTCCCTTTTTAGGTACACAGTGGACAGGGCTTACCCATTCACTATCAGCAACGGGATAAATTATACCTGCCTCAAGGAGCTTAAGTATCTCCTTTCTTACAACTTCTTTCATCTTGGGATTCAGTCGTCATTGAGGATCTCTAATGGGTTTAGCATCGGCTTCCACATTAATTTTGTGTTGGCATAACGTGGGACTGATTCCCTTAAGATCATCCAGAGTATATCCAATAGTAGCTCGGTGCTTCTTCAAAGTTTTCAATAATCTTTCTTCTTCTTGCTCTAAAAGGTTAGCACTAATAATAATAGGATATATTTTCTTTTCATCAAGATAAGCATACTTGAGATTATCAGGTAATGGTTTGAGTTCAAACACGGGATCACCCTTGGGTGGAGGGGGATCCCCAAGAATTTCAACAGGAAGGTTGTGTTTCAGCATAGGTTCCTGTTTAAGGAACACTTCATCTATTTCCCTTCTTTCCTTCATAAAAATATTGTTTTCATGGTCTAGCAAATATTGTTCTAATGGATCAGTAGGAGGTACGGCAATGGAAGCAAGACCAATAATCTCATCCTTACTAGGTGATTCTCTATCACGAGGTTGTCTACAAAACTTAGCAAATATAAACTCATGAGACATACCCACTAAGCCAATTGTAACAGTATCCTTTTCACAATCAATCCTAGTATTAACTGTATTTAAGAAGGGTCTACCAAAAGTAATGGGACAAAAATCATCTTGTGGGGAACCAAAACAAGAAAATCAGCAGGATATTTAACCTTCCCACACAAGACTTCAACATCTCTAACTATCCCAACTGGTTTAATGGTGTCTCTATTAGCAAGCTTAATAGTACTATCAATGTCTTCCAGTTCAACGGGTGCAATGTCGTGCATAATTTCTTTATATAAATCATAGGGTATCGCACTAGAACTAGCACCCATATCACATAAACCATGATAACAATGATCTCCTATCTTAACAGAAATAACAGGCATGCCTACCACAGGTCCATGTATCTTAGTATCTGGTCTAGCAATATTAGTAGTCTCACCACAGAAATAAATAACATGGCCATCTAAATCATCATCCAAGAGATCTTTAACCATAGCAATACTAGGTTCAACTTTGAGTTGCTCAGGAGGTGTATAAGTCCTAGTATTACTCTTACGAACAGCAGTCGAAGTTTTAGCATGATCCTTTATCCTCACAGGAAAAGGAGGTTTCTTAACATAAGTAGTAGGAACAATAGGATCACTATAGGTGGCAGTCTTTTCTTCAACTATAATAGGTGCATCTACTTTTACTTCAATGGGAGGATTATATTTAAACCACTTATCTTTAGGGAGATCAACGTGAGTAGCAAAAGATTCACAGAAAGAAGCTACTATCTCAGAGTCAAGTCCATACTTAGCGCTAAATCCACGAAAAGCATGGGTATCCATAAAAGATTTAACACAATCGAACTTAGGTGTCATACCTAACTCCTTACCATGGTCAGAACCCCAATATTCAGAGTTGTGTTTAATTCTTTCCAATAAGTCCCATTTGAAATCAATAGTCTTCAGCATATAAGAACCAGCACAGGAAGTATCGAGCAGGTTGCGATCATTGAGAGAAAGCCGAGCATAAAAATTTTGAATAATCATTTCTCTGGAGAGCTCATGATTGGGGCATGAATATAACATTGACTTAAGCCTCCCCCAAGCTTGAGCGATGCTTTCTCCTTCGTGAGGCCATAAATTATATATGTAATTACGATCACGATGAACAAGATGCATAGGGTAGAACTTCTGGTGAAATTCCAACTTCAATCGTTTATAATTCCAAGATCTCGTATCATCACATAGCCTATAACATGTCAATGCATCTCCCTTCAAAGATAAAGGGAAGACATTCCTTTTGACAACATCATCGGGAATACCTGCAAGCTTAAATAATCCACAGACTTCATCCACAAAGATAAGGTGTAAATCGGGATGCAATGTTCCATCTCCTGCAAATGGATTAGCTAGTAGTTTCTCTATCATACCCGAAGGGATCTCAAAGTAAATATTTTCAAAAATTTCAGTAGGTTGAGGAGCAACTCTTTGATCTTCTGGTCGGGGTGAAGATACCCCAAACAAGCCCCCGAAAGGATTAGTTTCCATATTGACAAGTAACAGAAAAAGTCAGCACACTATATAAATGTCTCCTTACCAAGTTCCACTCACCAAAAGCGCTACACTCCCCGGCAACGGCGCCAGAAAAGAGTCTTGATGAACCACAAGTGTAGGGGATCTATCGTAGTCCTTTCGATAAGCAAGAGTGTCGAACCCAACGAGGAGCAGAAGGAAATGATAAGCAGTTTTCAGTAAGGTTTTCTCTGCAAGCACTGAAATTGTAGGTAATAGATAGTTTTGTGATAAGATAAATTGTAATGAGTAACAAGCAATGAAAGTAAATAAAGTGCAGCAAGGTGGCCCAATCCTTTTGTAGCAAAGGATAAGCCTGGACAATTTCTTATAATGAGAAAAGAGCTCCCGATGACACATGGGAATTATCGTCAAGCTAGTTTTCATCACGCTCATATGATCCGTGTTCGGTACTTTGATAATTTGATATGTGGGTGGACCAGTGCTTGGGTACTGCCCTTACTTGGACAAGAATCCCACCTATGATTAACCCCTATTGCAAGCGTCCGCAACTACAAAACAAGTATTAAGGTAAACCTAACCACAACATTAAACATATGGATCCAAATCAGCCCCTAACGAAGCAACGCATAAACTAGGGTTTAAGCTTCTGTCACTCTAGCAACCCATCATCTACTTATTACTTCCCAATGCCTTCCTCTAGGCCCAAATAATGGTGAAGTGTCATGTAGTCGACGTTCACATAACACCACTAGAGGAAAAGACAACATACATCTCATCAAAATATCGAACGAATACCAAATTCACATGACTACAAATAGCAAGACTTCACCCATGTCCTCAGGAACAAACGTAACTACTCACAAAGCATATTCATGTTCATAATCATAGGAGTAATAATATGCATAAGGATCTGAACATATGATCTTCCACCAAGTAAACCAATTAGCATCAACTACAAGGAGTAATCAACACTACTAGCAACCCACAGGTACCAATTTGTGGTTTGGATACAAGATTGGATACAAGAGATGAACGAGGGTTTTGAGAGGAGATGGTGCTGGTGAAGATGTTGAGGGAGATTCACCCCCTCCCAATGAGAGGATCGTTGGTGATGACGATGGTGATGATTTCCCCCTCCCGGAGGGAAGTGTCCCCGGCGGAACAGCTCCGCCGGAGCCCTAGATTGGTTCTCCCAAGGTTGCACCTCGTGGCGGCGGAGTTTCGTCCCGTAAGCTTGCCCACAATTTTTTTCAGGGTAAAAGCCTTCATATAGCAGAAGATGGACACCGGGGGGCCACCAAGGGGCCCAGCAGACAGGGGCGCGCCTAGTAGGGGTGGGCGCGCCCCCACCCTCCTGGCCAGCGTGTGGGCCCCCTGATGTATTCTTCTGCTCAATAATTCTTATTAATTCCAAAAATAGGTTTTGTGGAGTTTTAGGATTTTTGGAGCAGTGCAGAATAGGTTTCAAATGTTTGCTCCTTTTCCAGCCAGAATTCCAGCTGCCGGCATTCCCCCTCTTCATGGTAAACCTTGTAAAATAAGAGAGAATAGCCATAAGTATTGAGATATAATGTGTAATAACAACCCATAATGTAATAAATATTGATATAAAAGCATGATGCAAAATGGACGTATCACCGGCACACGCGCGGATTCAATGAAGACAGGCGGGGCAGTCTGAAGACGGTTGCACGCGGCGAGGAGGCGTGCTCAGCGGGGCCTGCAGCGAGTGGGGCCCTCTTGGCCGGCGCGCCGGTTCAATTCCTGCGCTATGAGAGGTCGCGGCCGTGTTAGAGCAATCACTCCCTCCAGTCCTTTTTTCTTTGGGTATAACAAAATCTCGTTTTCCATTCACATTTTACAAGTAAAATTCATGGACAAACTTTGCCCCAAAATACAATGGGGACTAGTAAACCAGAATGGAGGTAGTAGTTTTTTTTAATCAAATAAGGGTTTCCCCCTTCCGATTTTCATTACTATAAACCAGCATCTAAATCTAAACCATAGTATTTTCCCTAGAACTACCAGGTTCAACATCTTGCAACATAAACCCATACAATCATACGCCAAGGAGGTACGTAGTACTATGAATTCCATTTTCGCTCCATACCAATAGTTCTAAAAACTACTTAATTAGTACTTATAACGCGCCATTAAAAATCGGAACTCTTAACCCCACTAAAAATGATATTTTAAATGTGGCTACTCGATCTGTGGCAACTAGTGAGCCACCGCCTCCAAGTCGTTCACATGTGGTCCCGACCATCAACTCCTATGGATCAAATTATCACGCGAGCTGACTATTCCTACAAAGGTGCTCCACCACGTACCCGGTACCCGTGAATGCAGCAATTGTGCACCTAGGGTTTTATGGTTTATTTGTTAACGTTGCCTTTACATAACACTCATGTGTGCGAGATAACGAGAGACCGATTGTGTGCGTGCACCTCTTCCCTTCGTATATGTACTCCACCGTTTGTCTGATGTCCAAAAAATTATAATAACTACTAGCAATGTGCCAATGCGTTGCCACACGGTCAAAGTAGATTAATACATATTCACCGATTTGATAGAAAAAAAGTCTAGTTTTGAAAAACCTATATAACTAAAAATATGTTATGTTTCACTCAAAATATATTCCTTTGGCGGTTTTGATGAGATAAGGGAGGAATGTTGTTGGTTTCAAGATTCAAGAAGTGGTATATGTCTAATTTATACTCTTACTAGCAAGATGACCATGCGTTGCACGGAACATCAAGATCTTGTGGGATAAAAGGATGAACGAGGGAAGGCCTTATCTGCAAATGTGGTGAGGAGTGCGGGTAAATTGCCATATTTTCCTTCCTATCCGTCAGATATAAATCGGACGACCTACATTGCAGGATGGCAAGCCCACCATCATCACCAACTCTGTTTTTTATCCCTACTCTTATAAAAAGCATAGTCGGTGATGATCGTGTGCCTACCATCTTGCAATATAGGTCGTCCGATCTATATCTGACGGATAGGAAGGAAACTATGGCAATTTTGCAAAAAGATACCCACCCCCTCTCCACATTTGCAAATAAGGCCTTCCCTCGTTCATCCTTTCCCCCCATAAGATAAACTACTCATACAAATGCATCTTGATGTTCCATGCAATGCATGGGCATCTTGCTAGTTGTTGCAAAAATCCCATGTGTGTGTGAAAGAGAGAGAGGGAGAGAGGAGGAGGACGGAGTGCATGTGTGACAAAGACACGAAGAGTGTGTGTGTGAGAGGTATCTGAGCTTGAAGGTATCCAAGGATCCCTCTATATATTTACCTCCTCAGCAGTACCAATCCTCCATATGTAACCTTTCTTGAATGTATCAAGGCCCTTTAAAATACTTTGCCATGTAAATGATGACCCATTCTTTGGGGTAGCATCCAAAAGAGTTCCATTGGGGTAGTATTTAGCTTTAAGTACTTTTGCAACTAAGGAATCTGGATTAGCGATGAGCCTCCAGCATTGCTTAGCTAGCATAGCTAAGTTGAAAGAATATAAATCACGAAATCCCATACCTCCCTCATTTTTTGGAATACATAGCTTCCACCATGATACGTCTCCAACGTATCTATAATTTTTGATTGTTCCATGCTATTATATTACCCCTTTTGGATCTTTATGGGCTTTATTTTACACATTTATATCATTTTTGGGACTAACCTACTAACCGGAGGCCCAGCCCGTATTGCTATTTTTTTTGCCTATTTCAGTATTTCGAAGAAAAGGAATATCAAACGGAGTCCAAACGGAATGAAACCTTCGGGAGTGTGATTTTTGGAACGAACATGATCTAGAGGACTTGGAGTGCAAGTCAAGAAGCTGCCGAGGCGGCCACAAGAGGGTAGGGCACGCCCCCCTGTCTCGTGGGCCCCTCGGGCAGCCACCGACGTACATCTTCCTCCTATATAAGCCTACGTACCCCGAAAACATCCAGGGAGCCAACGAAACACAATTTCCACCGCCTTAACCTTCTGTATCCGCGAGATCCCATCTTGGAGCCTTCGCCGGCGCTCTGCCGAAGGGGGAATCGACCATGGAGGGCTTCTACATCAACACCATAGCCCCTTCGATGAGTTGTGAGTAGTTTACTATTGGGGAACGTAGTAATTTCAAAAAAATTCCTACGCACACGCAAGATCATGGTGATGGCATAGCAACGAGAGGGGAGAGTGTTCATCCACGTACCCTCGTAGACCGTAAGCGGAAGCGTTATGACGACGCAGTTGATGTAGTCGTACGCCTTCACGATCCGACCGATCCAAGTACTGAACGTACGGCACCTCCGAGTTCAGCACACGTTCAGCTCGATGAAGATCCCCGGGCTCCGATCCAGCAAAGTTTCGGGGATGAGTTCCGTCAGCACGACGGCGTGGTGACGATGATGATGCTCTACCGGCGCAGGGCTTCGCCTAAACTCCGCGACGATATGACCGAGGTGGAATATGGTGGAGGGGGGCACCGCACACGGCTAAGGAACGATCCGTAGATCAACTTGTGTGTCTATGGGGTGCCCCCCTGCCCTCATATATAAAGAAGCAAGGGGGGAGGCCGGCCGGCCCCTTGGGGCGCGCCAAGGAGGAGGAATCCTCCTCCTAGTAGGAGTAGGACTCCTCCTTTCCTACTCCTACTAGGAGGGGGAAGGAAGGGGGAGAGGGGGAAGGAAAGGGGGGCGCCGCCCCCCCCCCCCCTCCTAGTCCAATTCGGACCAGAGGGGGGAGGGGGTGCGCGGCCCATGCTGGCCGCCCCTCTCTCCTTTCCCCTAAGGCCCATAAGGCCCAATACTCTCCCGGGGGGTTCCGGTAACCCCCCCGGCACTCCGGTTTTCTCCGAAATCACTCGGAACAATTCTGGTGACCGAATATAGTCGTCCAATATATCAATCTTTATGTCTCGATCATTTCGAGACTCCTCGTCATGTCCATGATCACATCCGGGACTCCGAACAAACTTCGGTACATCAAAACTTATAAACTCGTAATAAAACTGTCATCGTAACGTTAAGCGTGCGGACCCTACGGGTTCGAGAACTATGTAGACATGACCTAGAACTATTCTCGGTCAATAACCAATAGCGGGACCTGGATGCCCATATTGGTTCCTACATATTCTACGAAGATCTTTATCGGTCAAACCGCATAACAACATACGTTGTTCCCTTTGTCATCGGTATGTTACTTGCCCGAGATTTGATCGTCGGTATCCAATACCTAGTTCAATCTCGTTACTGGCAAGTCTCTTTACTCGTTCTGTAATGCATCATCTTGTAACCAACTCATTGGTCACATTGCTTGCAAGGCTTATAATGATGTGCACTACTGAGAGGGCCCAGAGATACCTCTCCGACGATCGGAGTGACAAAACCTAATCTCGAAATACGCCAACTCAACATGTACCTTCGGAGACACCTATAGTACTCCTTTATAATCACCCAGTTACGTTGTGACGTTTGGTAGTACCCAAAGTGTTCCTCCGGTAAACGGGAGTTGCATAATTCTCATAGTTACAGGAACATGTATAAGTCATGAAGAAAGCAATAGAAGTATACTAAACGATCAAGTGCTAGGCTAACGGAACGGGTCATGTCAATCACATCATTCTTCTAATGATGTGATCCCACTAATCAAATGACAACACATGTCTATGGTCAGGAAACACAACCATCTTTGATCAATGAGCTAGTCAAGTAGAGGCATACTAGTGACTATATGTTTTGTCTATGTATTCACACATGTATCATGTTTCCGGTTAATACAATTCTAGCATGAATAATAAACATTTATCATGATATGAGGAAATAAATAATAACTTTATTATTGCCTCTAGGGCATATTTCCTTCATTTACCACAGACCTTTGGGTCCATAGTTATTAGCTAGATGGCTTCTTCTCTCTTTTTGGATCTAAATACAATGTTCTCCCCCTCTCTTGTGGAGATCTATTCGATGTAACCTATTTTTGCGGTGTGTTTGTCGAGATCCGATGAATTGTGGGTTTATGATCAAGTTTATCTATGAGAAATATTTGAATCTCCTCTGAATTCTTTTATGTATAATTGAGTTATCTTTGCAAGTCTCTTCGAATTATCAGTTCGGTTTGGCCTACTAGATTGATCTTTCTTGCCATGGGAGAAGTGCTTAGCTTTGGGGTCAATCTTGCGGTGTCCTTTCCCAGTGACAGCAGGGGTACCAAGGCACGTATTGTATTGTTGCCATCGAGGATAAAAAGATGGGGTTTATATCATATTGCTTGAGTTTATCCCTCTACATCATGTCATCTTGCTTAATGTGTTACGCTGTTCTTTATGAACTTAATACTCTAGATGCAGGCAGGAGTTGGTCGATGTGTGGAGTAATAGTAGTAGATGCAGGCAGGAGTTGGTCTACTTGTCACGGACGTGATGCCTATATACATGATCATGCCTAGATAATCTCATAATTATTCGCTTTTCTATCAATTGCTCGACAGTAATTTGTTCACCCACCGTAATACTTATGCTATCTTGAGAGAAGTCTCTAGTGAAACCTATGGCCCCCGGTATATCTTTTATCAGATTTGCTTTCAATCTACTTTTATTTACATCTTTACTTTTCGCATCTATATTATTAAGTACCAAAAATATATTTATCTTATCACATTATCTCTATCAGATCTCACTTTCGCAAGTGGCCGTGAAGGGATTGACAACCCCTTTATTGCGTTGGTTGCGAGTTCTTTGTTTGTTTGTGCAGGTGCGTGGGACTTTTGAGGAGCCTCCTACTGGATTGATACCTTGGTTCTCAAAAACTGAGGGAAATACTTACGCTACTATTGTTGCATCACCCTTTCCTCTTTAAGGAAAACCAACGCAAGCTCAAGACGTAGCAAGAAGGATTTCTGGCGCCGTTGCCGGGGAGGTCTTCGCTCAAGTCAAGACATACCAAGTACTCATCACAAACTTATCTCCCTCACATTTATATTATTTGCCATTTGCCTCTCGTTTTCCTCTCCCCCACTTCACCCATGCCATTTTATTTGCCCTCTCTTTCCCAATCTCTCTCTCTCTCTCTCTCTCTCTCTCTCTCTCTTTCGCTTGCTTTTTCTGTTTGCTTGTCTGTTGGATTACTTGTTGCCATGGCGCAAGATAATAGCAAATTGTGTTATTTATCCAATACCAATAATAATGATTTCCTTAGTACTGCGATTGCTCCTCTTAATGATGTTGAGTCTTGTGAAATCAATACTGCTTTGCTGAATCTTGTTATGAAAGATCAATTCGCCGGCCTTCCTAGTGAAGATTCCGCTACTCATCTAAACAACTTTGTGGATTTGTGTGATATGCAAAAGAAGAAAGATACGGATAACGATATTGTTCAATTAAAGTTATTTCTGTTTTCACTTAGAGATCGTGCTAAAGTTTGGTTTTCGCCTTTGCATAAAAATAGTATTGATTCTTAGAACAAGTGCAAAGATGCTTTTATCTCTAAGTATTTTCCTCCCGCTAAGATTATCTCTCTTAGGAACGATATTATGAATTTTAAACAACTTGATCATGAGCATGTTGCCCAATCTTGGGAAAGAATGAAATTGATGATTCGCAATTGCCCTACTCATGGTTTGAATGTATGGATGATCATACAAAACTTTTATGCCGGTTTGAACTTTGCTTCTAGAAATCTCTTAGATTCGGCCGCGGGAGGCACGTTTATGGAAATCACGCTAGGAGATGCTACAAAACTTCTTGATAATATTATGGCTAATTATTCTCAATGGCACACCGAACGATCTTCTAGTAAAAAAGTGCATGCTATAGAAGGAATCAATGTTTTGAGTTGGAAGATGGATGAACTTATGAAATTGTTTGCTACTAAAAATACTCCTCTTGATCCCAATGATATGCCTTTGTCTACTTTGATTGATAATAATAATGAATCTATAGATGTGAATTTTGTTGGTAGGAATAGTTTTGGAAACAATGCTTATAAAGGAAACTTAAATTCTAGACCATTCCCTAGTAATTCCTCTAATAATTATGGAAATTCCTACAATAATTCTTATGGTAATTTTAATAAGATGCCCTCTGATTTTGAGAATAGTGTGAAATAATTTATGATTTCTCAAAAGAATTTTAATGCTTTGCTTGAAGAAAAATTGCTCAAAGTTGATGATTTGGCTAGGAACGTTGATAGACTTTCGCTTGATGTTGATTCTCTTAAACTTAGATCTTCTCCTCCTAAGAATGATATCAATGAGTCTCTCAAAGCAATGAGAATTTCCATTGATGAGTTGTCACGCCCAATATGCGACCCTATCCAAAAGGAACTTGAAGGTCCCACCAAGGATAGACCCGCATATTGAGACGCTTTTGCAAGGTGGATATCATTACATCAACATTACATAATAGATGGGGATACATACAAAAGGCATAAAATACCACAGGAATACAACATCACATCATACATGCGATCAACATCCAACTACGGATGAAACATAAACAGAAACTCAAACGACATCCACCCTGCTAGCCCAGGCTGCCGACCTGGAACCTATCCCCTGATCGAAGAAGCAGAAGAAGAACTCAACCCAAGCAAGCATTGCTCTCGCGTCATGATCATCGGATAAACCTGTACCTGCAACTATTGTTGTAGTAATCTGTGAGCCACGAGGACTCAGCAATCCCATTACCATGGGTATCAAGACTAGCAAGGCTTAATGGGAAAGGAAGGGGTAAAGTGGTGAGGTTGCAGCAGCGACTAAGCATGATATGGTGGCTAACATACGCAAACGAGAGCGAGAAGAGAACAAGCGGAACGTTCGTCAACTAGTAATGATCAAGAGGTGATCCTGAACACCTACTTACGTCAAACATAACCCAGAAACCGTGTTCACTTCCCAGACTCCGCCGAGAAGAGACCATCACGGCTACACACGCGGTTGATGCATTTTAATTCGGATCTGGTGTCAAGTTATCTACAACCGAATATTAACAAATTCCCATCTGCCAATAACCGCAGGCACGGCTTTCGAAAGATTATACCCTGCAGGGGTGTCCCAACTTAGCCCATGATAAGCTCTCGCGATCAAAGGAATAAACCTTCTCCCAGGAAGACCCGATCAGACTCGGAATAAACATTTTGACAATGGTAAAACAAGACTAGCAAAGCCACCCGGATGTGCCGACAAATCCCGATAGGAGCTGCACATATCTCGTTCTCAGGGCACACCGGATTGTCCAAACTTCCGGTAGGCCAACCCAGAGTTGCCCCTGGTGGCCACTGGCGGTTGACAGGTTGGACCAACACTCACGACGAGCACTGGCCCGGGGGGGGGGTAAATAAAGATGACCCTCGGGCTCTGGAAACCCAAGGGAAAAAGGGCTAGGTGAGGCAAATGGTAAAACCAAGGTTGGGCCTTGCTGGAGGAGTTTTATTCAAAGCGAACTATCAAGGGGGTCCCATAAATCACCCGACCGCGTAAGGAACGCAAAATCCGGGAACATAACACCGGTATGACGGAAACTAGGGCGGAAAGAGTGGAACAAAACACCAGGCATAAGGCCGAGCCTTCCACCCTTTACCAAATATATAGATGCATTAATAATATAAGAGATATTGTGATATCCCAACCAAAATCCTGTTCACCATGGAGAAATCTTCAACTTCACCTGCAACTAGCAACGCTATAAGAGGGGCTGAGCAAAGTGGTAACATAGACAAACAACGGTTTGCATAGGAAAGGTGTCAAAGGTTAGAGGTTCATGGCAATATGGGAGGCTTGATGAGCAAAAGATAGGTAACGCAGCATAGCGATAGAACAAAGCAACTAGCATAGAAATGATAGTAGTGAGATCCAGGGTAGCGGTCATCTTGCCTGAAATCCCGCAAGGAAGAAGAACGAATCCATGAAGAAGATGAACGGATGAAGCCACGAAGACGAACCAAGCGTAGACGAACGAATCTTCACGATCGCAACGAAATAGGAACTATCGAAAAGAAGCACACAACATGGTAAACACACCACACAGGAAAAAGGCATGATGCACAATGAGCATGATGCATGACAAAGCTACAAGAAGCTACTCATGGCAAGATACGATGCAAACAAGAGCAACACATCAAGGCAAGTTTAAATGAGGCCGGGAACAACATATAACAATTCCGGTAAGTCCTCATATGCATATTTCGAAATTGGTCCAGATCTTAATAAACCTTATGTTCAAATTGTTAAACAGCAGGTTAAGATGCACCAAGATGATCTACACGAAATTCTAGTCAAGTTATATATAAAGTTCATTTAATTCGGAGCTACGGCCTAGAAGATATGAGCAAAACAAGTTAAACATGGCATTGATGCAAAATGCACCCAAACATCAAACAAACACCTCAAAACAAGGATACAACATGATAACATTAAACTACATGCAAAATCAAGCAAGTTACATATTGAGCACACTCAAAACAGAGCAACGGTGCAACACATACGCACCATACAAGTCATAGCAACAATCTGTCCAAAACAGCAACTAGGCATATTGCAAGCATCAAAACAACATGCTACAGCATCTCAACATAAGAACAAAAGGCATGGGCATGATGTACAGGTAAAGATTGCAAATAATAACAGTTTCAGACATATCAGGAAATAACATCAGGTTGCAATGTTTAGAGCTATCGATCAACATGTTACAGGAACATATCAGAGCAAACAAAGGCATGGCATGAGTCTACTAAACCCATAGAACAATAGTCCCTTAATGACCATAAGCCAAAAAGGATCAGAAGATATGATGGCACCCATGTAAACATAGCAAGTTATATTACAGATTCAAACATGGCAGGAACAACAATAAATAGGCATGTTGGTGAGCTTGAACCACTCACTACAGAGCAAAACATGGCATGTAAAGGAACCCAACAGTAAGAAGGCATGTTAGTGAAGCTAAATATGGCAATAGCAAGTTCATAGGGTGCATGGAACACTAGCAAAACACATGGAAACAAGTGAACTTAATGTTAACAGGCTGACAGCAACATCATTTAGCAAGTTTGGAGCAAGATATGAACAATCTACAGCAAGCTATAAATGCAACCAGGGGCATGAATGGATAGAGCATAACCATATGTACAAAACATCCTTACTGAAGTATCTCAAAATAAGCATGGATCTCTCTGTAGCATCAAGTTTACATGGCATAAAAATAACAGCATAACAGGGACTGAAATCAGCAACAGCAAGTACCCTACTTAGCAAGCTCGATGCACTCAGCACACAAATCACAAAAATACATGGGTAGCACCTCTGGAAAGATGACATGGCATAGATCAAAACACATGTAGACATCAACCTCAAAGGATGCACACATCAATCATGACAAAAATGACAAATGAGCATGTTATAACAGTTTCAGCAGATTAACATCACATAGCACTCTTCCAACAGCATTTCGGGCATCAAGATGTGAAAATGATGCAATGGAATGAAATGATGTACTCGTTGAGACGAACAATTTGACATATTACACGCACGAATCGGAGCTACGGATGCAGAGATACGGCATGACGAACATGGCATGAAAATACTGGAAATCTGGGGACTTAGTGGAAATTAGACCTCCAAAAACTGGACAAGGGGATCCCGCGGGACGAGGCGGCATTTGGATCAGGGAAGTGGTAGATCTGGTCCCACTTCCCCGGATCTGACCGGAGCAACTCCAGCGAGGTCGAGGACGGCGGCTCCGGCGACAGGGCTTGCCGGAGACGACGAGGGGCAGCGGGGGAGGCGCGGGAGAGCTCCCTTTGACCGGATCTCGCCGGATCCAGACCGGAGCGGACGCGGGACGACGCAGCAGGGCGGAGGGCGCGACCTCCGGCGAGGGCATGCGCCGGGTGGCAGGCGGACGGCGACGGCGGCTGGCGGCGCTCCGGCGAGGTCTCGGGGAAGCCGGTGGGAAGCAGCGACCGGGCGGAGGCGGGCGCGCGCACGGCGCGAGGCTGCGGCCGGCGGCGGTGGAAGCCGGGCGGCCGGGGCCGGGCGCCAGGAGGCGACGGGCAGCGGCGCCGAGACAGAGCGGCGGCGGCGCGCCGGCGGCGGAGGAGGCGGGCGGCCGCGGGAGCTTGCGGGTGGGGCGCGGGGGCGCGGGCCGAACGGTGGCGGCGGCGCGGGGGGGGGGAGAGAGGGCACGGGCCGGGACACATGGCGGCGTATGATTCACGGAGGGGCGGCGGCGGACGTGTCCGTCCGGTCCGGACATGTCCGGCGCGGCGCGGAGGAGAAAATTTGGGTTTCGGGGGTCTTTGATCCGCGAAAATGGAAGGGGAGGGCCTTTATATAGATAGAGGGAGCTAGGAGAGTCCAAATGAGGAGCGGTTTTCGCCCACACGATCGTGATCGAACGACCGAGAGCATGGAGGGGAGTTAGATGGGTTTTGGGTCACTTTGGAAGGGTGTTGGGCTGCAAAGAGAAAGAGGGGTATCAGGCTACGCGGTTAACCGTTGGAGTATCAAACGACCTTCAAATGGCACGAAACTTGACAGGTGGTATACCAAGGCCACTTGGCAAGCCTTGGTCCATTCCGAGAAAGTTTAACACCCACTCACGAAAAGAGAGAAGAGGGGAACACCGGAGGGCATAGGAGCGCCGGATTGCAAAACGGACAACGGGGAAAAAGCTCGGATGCATGAGACGAACACGTATGCAAAATGAAATGCACATGATGACATGATAAAATGCAACACGCAAGCAAATGACATGGCAACGACAACGAATAACTGGCAGACATCTGGCGCATCGAATCCGGGGCGTTACAACACTCCTCCACTAACAAGAGATCTTGTCCCGAGATCTTAGGACCGAGACGGAAGGGAAAAGGGATGAGGTGAAACAAGAACTCAAGAGAAGAATCAAAGAATCGAGAGCACTGGAGAAGAAGAGAGGAACAACGAGAATGACGAGGATCGAAAGCTCACGGAATCAGATAGAGTAAGAAACCACTCGTTCTTACCGGAGTGGTTAGAATGAGAAAAGAAACGAATAAGACTGAAAGGATTTAGGCAGCACTCCGACTGAAACATGGGGGAATAGAACACGAGCTTGAGAGGATGGAATGATACTTGATGAACTCTTGAAGGATGAATTAAATCATGAAGAACCACCATGAAGAACTCCGGTAACAAAAGGATGATGAGATAGAATAAAGGATGAAAGAATAAGATTAAGCCTTGCGATGATTTAGATGGAGGTTCCGTCGAAATGGCCGAGGAAAATTGAACTCCGGAAAAAAGAAAAGATGGAAACACTTGAA
Organism: Triticum timopheevii; assembly: GCA_963921465.1. Taxonomy (NCBI): domain Eukaryota; kingdom Viridiplantae; phylum Streptophyta; class Magnoliopsida; order Poales; family Poaceae; genus Triticum; species Triticum timopheevii. The sequence goes on along the minus strand of OY997272.1, from coordinate 105,209,624 downwards.
CTAGAATTTGTTCATCAAGAACAAACTCCGAAGAAAAGGGTTAATCACTTGGATGAAATAAGAATAAGATTTATTGTATGCTTATCCTTCATCAAATTAAATTGATGACAAGCAATGGATTCATCATAATACTTATTCTTCTCGAAAAGGATTGAGAAGTGACAGCACAAAACTTGAGAAGGTCTTCATGAACCACCGGTAGGATTGAAAAGAACGAATGGATTAAAATGGTTAACAAGGAAAAAGAATATGAAAGAACCACCGTGAGAATTCAGAAATTGACTGATGAAAGAGAATGAATCTCCGGGAAGAACTAAAAGAATCAATATGGTCGAGGGGATTTAGATGCAAAAGAATAAAGAGATCATGAGATGATTAAAGAACACTTGAACGAAGCACCGGGATAATTGGATAACGATAGCTGAAATCTAAGGACGAAGAATTCTTCTGGAACAATGGCCTCCGGTGAAAAGAAATGGAAAAACAACTTCTGGCAAACTCCGGATGGGTAAGAAAAGAATATCTGACAAATGGAATAATTCAAAGGATAACAAGAAGCTAGAACCACGAATCTTCGAAAGAACGAACAATATTTAGAGGAAAAACTCTTCTTCGGTCTTCAAATGACGATGAGAAACACCACCAAAATTACTGAGATACTCCGGGAGAATGAAAAGCGAAGAGGTTGAACCAATAATGAAATGATTTGAAATCGATCTTGGAAAAAGCAACTGACTGATGAAGTCCATACTTACGTCATGCTCGAGAAGAATTAGGAATGGCTCCGAAATAATTAGAAGAGTCGGGTAAGATCCTGGAAAAACACCTGTGGGTTAGGGCCCACTGAAGAGATAACACCTTTGAAAAGGATTGTTGAAAAGATAGACGATGCACCGGAATAATTGAAATATTTGAATGAGGTGACAACCTCGAATTAACTCAAACACAGACGAATCTCCTGAGATGTCTTGAACACTCCGGGAGGATAAATTGGCGAGAGGCGAACGAGCAGGGAAAACACTTGATCCAAGGAAAAGAATGTAATCACTACCGAAAATTAGAATTGAATCCACCGAAAAAGAAAAAGAGATGAAGAATGACGAATGAGACAAGAGTTCACCATTGAAATGATTGAGGGAAAACTGAAGATGCTCCACATGAATGGAATAGCTGCTTGAAACAGACTCAGGCTCCGGGAAGAAGAGGGTGGGAGGGCGGGAAAAACACAGACAACTGGAAGGGGGAATCGATGAATAACTTGAGGAGAAAACACCGGTTGAATTCATTGAGGACAGAAAGCAAGGACTTCGCACGAGTAGGAAGGATACTCGATTACGGACTCCGGTTTCAAGGAGAAAAAGGGTGGGCGGGTGGGAAAAGAACACAACTGAGGATTGAACTCAAAGATGAAGAAGAGGCTCGAGTCAACTTGACGAGAAATGCACCGGATCAAAAGAGCTGAGAACCAACGATCGGAAAACCAACTGCGTGATCCTAAGGAAAAATTTGAAAGGGAAGAGGAGTAATTCAAAACACCTATGTCAAGATTCCTCACCAGAGCGACGAAGGGGCTGAGGAGTAAAAAGAATTCCTACTCTCCGATATAACTAGACTCCGAAAACAGTTTTCTTCTAGACTCAACAACGGCCAAACTACACGATCAATCAAGGGGCTCCTAAGGTCGGTCGAGGCTCTGATACCAACTTGTCATGCCCAATATGCGACCCTATCCAAAAGGAACTCGAAGGTCCCACAAAGGATAGACCCGCATATTGAGACGCTTTTGCAAGGTGGATATCATTACATCAACATTACATAATAGATGGGGATACATACAAAAGGCATACAATGCCACAGGAATGCAACATCACATCATACATACAATCAACATCCGACTACGGATGAAACATAAACAGAAACTCAAACGACATCCACCCTGCTAGCCTAGGCTGCCGACCTAGAACCTATCCCCTGATCGAAGAAGCAGAAGAAGAACTCAACGCAAGCAAGCATCGCTCTCGCATCATGATCATCGGATAAACCTGTACCTGCAACTGTTGTTGTAGTAATCTATGAGCCACGAGGACTCAACAATCCCATTACCATGGGTATCAGGACTAGCAAGGCTTAATGGGAAAGGAAGGGGTAAAGTGGTGAGGTTGCAGCAGCGACTAAGCATGATATGGTGGCTAACATACGCAAACGAGAGCGAGAAGAGAACAAGCGGAACGGTCGTCAACTAGTAATGATCAAGAGGTGATCCTGAACACCTACTTACGTCAAACATAACCCAGAAACCGTGTTCACTTCCCGGACTCCGTCGAGAAGAGACCATCACGGCTACCCACGCGGTTGATGCGTTTTAATTCGGATCTGGTGTCAAGTTATCTACAACCGGACATTAACAAATTCCCATCTGCCAATAACCGCAGGCACGGCTTTCAAAAGATTATACCCTACAGGGGTGTCCCAACTTAGCCCATGATAAGCTCTCGCGATCAACGAAGGAATAAACCTTCTCCCAGGAAGACCCGATCAGACTCGGAATCCCGGTTTACAAGACATTTAGACAATGGTAAAACAAGACCAGCAAAGCCGCCCGGATGTGCCGACAAATCCCGATAGGAGCTGCACATATCTCGTTCTCAGGGCACACCGGATTGTCCAAACTTCCGGTAGGCCAACCCAGAGTTGCCCCTGGTGGCCACCGGCGGTTGACAGGTTGGACCAACACTCACAACGAGCACTGGCCCGGGGGGGGGGGGTAAATAGAGACGACCCTCGGGCTCCGAAAACCCAAGGGAAAAAGGGCTAGGTGAGGCAAATGGTAAAACCAAGGTTGGGCCTTGCTGGAGGAGTTTTATTCAAAGCGAACCGTCAAGGGGGTCCCATAAATCACCCGACCGCGTAAGGAATGCAAAATCCGGGAACATAACACCGGTATGACGGAAACTAGGGCGGCAAGAGTGGAACAAAACACCAGGCATAAGGCCGAGCCTTCCACCCTTTACCAAATATATAGATGCATTAATAATATAAGAGATATTGTGATATCCCAACCAAAATCCTGTTCACCATGGAGAAATCTTCAACTTCACCTGCAACTAGCAACGCTATAAGAGGGGCTGAGCAAAGCCGTAACATAGCCAAACAACGGTTTGCATAGGAAAGGTGTCAAAGGTTAGAGGTTCATGGCAATATGGGAGGCTTGATGAGCAAAAGATGGGTAACGCAGCATAGCGATAGAACGAAGCAACTAGATAGCAATGATAGTAGTGAGATCCAGGGTAGCGGTCATCTTGCCTGAAATCCCGCAAGGAAGAAGAACGAATCCATGAAGAAGACGAACGGATGAAGCCACGAAGACGAACCAAGCGTAGACGAACCAATCCTCACGATCGCAACGAAATAGGAACTATCGAAAAGAAGCGCACAATGAGCATGATGCATGACAAAGCTACAAGAAGCTACTCATGGCAAGATACGATGCAAACAAGAGCAACACATCAAGGCAAGTTTAAATGAGGCCGGGAACAACATATAACAATTCCGGTAAGTCCTCATATGCATATTTCGAAATTGGTCCAGATCTGAATAAACCTTATGTTCAAATTGTTAAACAACAGGTTAAGATGCACCAAGATGACCTACACGAAATTCTAGTCAAGTTACATATAAAGTTCATTTAATTCGGAGCTACGGCCTAGAAGATATGAGCAAAACAAGTTAAACATGGCATTGATGCAAAATGCACCAAACATCAAACAAACACCTCAAAACAAGGATACAACATGATAACATGAAACTACATGCAAAATCAAGCAAGTTACATATTGAGCACACTCAAAACGGAGCAACAGTGCAACACACATGCACCATACAAGTCGTAGCAACAATCTGTCCAAAACAGCAACTAGGCATATTGCAAGCATCAAAACAACATGCTACAGCATCTAAACATAAGGAAAAAAGGCATGGGCATGATGTACAGGTAAAGCATAACAAAACATGAACACTGAGCTATCTCCAGAAATCACTAGAACATGCTCAAACACACATGGAAAGATTGCAAATAATAACAGTTTCAGACATATCAGGAAATAACTTCAGGTTGCAATGTTTAGAGCTATCGATCAACATGTTACAGGAACATATCATAGCAAACAAAGGCATGGCATGAGTCTACTAAACCCATAGAACAATAGTCCCTTACTGACCATAAGCCAAAAAGGATCAGAAGATATGATGGCACCCATGTAAACATAGCAAGTTATATTACAGATTCAAACATGGCAGGAACAACAATAAGTAGGCATGTTGGTGAGCTTGAACCACTCACTACAGAGCAAAACATGGCATGGCAAGGCACCCAACAGTAAGAAGGCATGTTAGTGAAGCTAAACATGGCAATAGCAAGTTCATAGGGTGCATGGAACACTAGCAAAACACATGGAAACAAGTGAACTTAATGTTAACAGGCTGACAGCAACATCATTTAGCAAGTTTGGAGCAAGATATGAACAATCTACAGCAAGCTATAAATGCAACCAGGGGCATGAATGGATAGAGCATAACCATATGTACAAAACATCCTTACTGAAGTATCTCAAAATAAGCATGGATCTCTCTGTAGCATCAAGTTTACATGGCATAAAAATAACAGCATAATAGGGACTGAAATCAGCAACAGCAAGTACCCTACTTAGCAAGCTCGATGCACTCAGCACACAAATCACAAAAATACATGGATAGCACCTCTAGAAAGATGACATGGAATAGATCAAAACACATGTAGACATCAACCTCATAGGATGCACACATCAATCATGGCAAAAATGACAAATCAGCATGTTATAACAGTTTCAGCAGATTAACAACACATTGCACTCTTCCAACAGCATTTCAGGCATCAAGATGAGCGCAAATGAAAATGATGCAATGGAATGAAATGATGTACTCGTTGAGACGAACAATTTGACATATTACACGCACGAATAGGAGCTACGGATGCAGAGATACGGCATGACGAACATGGCATGAAAATACTGGAAATCTGGGGACTTAGTGGAAATTAGACCTCCGAAAACTGGACGAGGGGATCCCGCGGGACGAGGCGGCGTTTGGATCGGGGAAGTGGTGGATCTGGTCCCACTTCCCCGGATCTGACCGGAGCAACTCCGGCGAGGTCGAGGACGGCGGCTCCGGCGACGGGGCTTGCCGGAGACGACGAGGGGCAGCGGGGGAGGCGCGGGAGAGCTCCCTCTGGCCGGATCTCACCGGATCCGGACCGGAGCGGACGCGGGACGACGCGGCAGGGTGGAGGGCGCGACCTTCGGCGAGGGCACGCGCCGGGCGGGAGGCGGACAGCGACGGCGGCTGGCGGCGCTCCGGCGAGGGCTTTGGAAAGCCGGCGGGAAGCGGCGGCCGGGCGGAGGCGGGCGCGCGCATGGCGCGAGGCCGCGGCCAGCGGCGGTGGAAGCCGGGCGGCGAGGGCTGGGCGCCGGGAGGCGACGGGCGGCGGCGCCGGGATGGAGCGGCGGCGGCGCGCCGGCGGCGGAGGAGGCGGGCGGCCGCGGGAGCTTGCGGGCGGGGTGAGGGGGCCCTGGCCGAACGGCGGCGGCGGCGCGGGGGGAGAGAGAGGGCGCGGGCCGGGACACGTGGCGGTGTATGATTCGCGGAGGGGCGGCGGCGGACGTGTCCGGTCCGGTCCGGACATGTCCGGCGCGGCGCGGAGGAGAAAATTAGGGTTTCGGGGGGCTTTGATCCGCGAAAATGAAAGGGGAGGGCCTTTATATAGATAGAGGGAGCTAGGAGAGTCCAAATGAGGAGCGGTTTTCGCCCACACGATCGTGATCGAACGGGCGAGAGCATGGAGGTGAGTTAGATGGGTTTTGGGTCACTTTGGAAGGGTGTTGGGCTGCAAAGATAAAGAGGGGTATCGTGCTACGCGGTTAACCGTTGGAGTATCAAACGACCTCCAAATGGCACGAAACTTGACAGGCGGTCTACCGGCGGTATACCAAGGCCACTTGGCAAGCCTCGGTCCATTCCGAGAAAGTTTAACACCCACTCACGAAAAGAGAGAAGAGGGGGACGCGAGAGGGCATAGGAGCGCCGGATTGCAAAACGGACAACGGGGAAAAAGCTCGGATGCATGAGACGAACACGTATGCAAAATGAAATGCACATGATGACATGATAAAATGCAACACGCAAGCAAATGACATGGCAACGACAACGAATAACTGGCAGACATCTGGCGCATCGAATCCGGGACGTTACCTGAGTGCAAGGAAAGAACCGCTAGATTGCGTGCTAAGAAAGATAGCTTTATAAATGTGTGTTCTTCTAGTTTCCATGAAAATAATGATGAGGATCTTAAAGTTATTGATGTGTCTCCTATTAGATCTTTGTTTTGCAATATGAATCTTGATAATTATGGGACTAATGATGAGTCAACTTTACCTAGAAGGCGTCCCAAGAATTCGGAGTTTTTAGATCTTGATGCTAAATTTGGTAAAAGTGGGATTGGAGAGGTCATGACTTTAAATAGCATTGAACCCACTATCTCAGATTTCAAGGAATTTGATTATGATAATTGTTCTTTAGAAAGTTGTATTTCCTTGTTGCAATCTGTTGTTAATTCTCCTCATGCTTATAGTCAAAATAAAGCTTTTACCAAACATATCGTTGATGCCTTGATGCAACCTTATGATGAAAAACTTAATTTGGAAGTTTCTATACATAGAAAACTTAATGATGAGTGGGAACCTACTATCAAGATTAGAATTAAAGATCATGAGTGTTTTGCTTTGTGTGATTTGGGTGCTAGTGTTTCCACGATTCCGAAAACTTTATGTGATATTCTAGGTTTCCATGATCTTGATGATTGCTCTTTAAATTTGCACCTTGCGGATTCCACCATTAAAAAGCCAATTGGAACGATCCATGATGTTCTCATTTTTGCAAATAGAAATTTGGTGCCCGTAGATTTTATCGTTCTTGATATAGATTGCAATCTTTCTTGCCCTATTATTCTTGGTAGACCTTTCCTTAGAACGATTGGTGCGATTATTGATATGAAGGAAGGGAATATTAGATTCCAATTTACATTAAAGAAAGGCATGGAGCACTTTCCAAGAAAGAAAGCCAAATTACTTTATGAATCTATCATGCGAGCTACTTATGAATTTAGTGCCAAAGATGGCACTACTTAGATCTATCTTCTCTTTTATGCCTAGCTAGGGGCGTTAAACGATAGCGCTAGTTGGGAGGCAACCCAATTTTCTTTGTGTTTTTTGTTTTTGTTCCTGTTTAGTAATAAATCTTGCATCTACCTTCTGTTTAGATTTGTTTTTATCTTTTAATTGATTTGATTCTGCTGAAAAACAGAAACTTTTCACGCATGAATTTAGTTTTGTTAAATCACAGCAATGTGATTTTGCATTTATTCTTTTTGCTTATGATCAGTAGACAAATTTTCCAGGACTTCCTATTTTGGTACGAGTTTTCGAGTTCCAGAAATTTGCCTTAGTTACAGATTGCTACAGACTGTTCTGTTTTTGACAGATTCTGTTTTTCGTGTGTCGTTTGCTTATTTTGATGCATCTATGGCTAGTAAAATAGTTTATAAACCATAGAGAAGTTGGAATATAGTAGGTTTAACACCAAATTAAATAAAGAATGAGTTAATTACAGTACCTTATGTGGTGGTTTTCTTTTCTTTCACTAACGGAGCTTATAAGATTTCCTGTTGAGTTTTGTGTTGTGAAGTTTTCAAGTTTTGGGTAAAGCTTTTATGGACTATGGAATAAGGAGTAGCAAGAGCCTAAGATTGGGGATGACCATGGCACCCCAAGATATTCAAGGATAGCCCAAAAGCCTAAGCTTGGGGATGCCCCGGGAAGGCATTCCCTCTTTCGTCTTCATTCATTGGTAACTTTACTTGGAGCTATATTTTTATTTGCCACATGATATGTGTTTTGCTTGGAGCGTCGTGTATTATATTAGTCTTTGCTTTTTAGTTTACCACAATCATCCTTGATGTACACACCTTTTGGGAGAAACCTACTTGATTAGAATTTGCTAGAATACTCTATGTGCTTCACTTATATCTTTTGAGCTTGATAGTTTTTGCTCTAGTGCTTCACTTATATCTTTTAGAGCACGGCGGTGGCTTAATTTTGAAGAAATTGCTAGTCTCTCATGCTTCACTTATATTATTTTGAGAGTCTTTTAGAACAGCCTGGTATTTGCTATGGTTACAAAGTTGGTCCTAGAATGATGAGCATCCAAGTTGGGTATAATAAAAACTATCATAGAAAGGAATTGGATGCTATGATCAATTTGATGCTTGATAATTATTTTGAGATATGGAGGTAGTGATATTAGAGTCATGCTAGTTGAGGTGATTATGAAAAATACTTGTGTTGGGGTTTGTGATCCCCGTAGCATGCGCGTATGGCGAACCGCTTTGTGATGAAGTTGGAGCACAATTTTATTTATTGATTGTCTTCCTTATGAGTGGCGGTCGGGGACGAGCGATGGTCTTTGCCTACCAATCTATCCCCCTAGGAGCATGCGCGTAGTGCTTTGGTTTTTGATGACTTCTAGATTTTTGCAATAAGTACATGACTTCTTTTGACTAATGTTGAGTCCATGGATTATACGCACCTCACCCTTCCACCATTGCTAGCCTCTCTTGTGCCGCGCAACTTTCGCCGGTACAATACACCCACCTTATACCTTCCTCAAAATAGCCACCATACCTACCTATTATGGCATTTCCATAGACATTCCGAGATATATTGCCATGTAACTTTCCACCGTTCCGTTCATATGACACGCATTACTTTTGTCATATTGCTCTTTGCATGATCATGTAGTTGACATCGTATTTGTGGCAAGGCCACCTTCATAATTTTCATACATGTCACTCTTGATTCATTGCATATCCCGGTACACTGCCGGAGGAATTCATATAGAGTCATATCTTGTTCTAGCTTTGAGTTGTAATTCTTGAGTTGTAAATCCATAAAAATGTGATGATCTTCATTATTAGAGCATTGTCCTAGTGAGGAAAGGATGATGATGGCTATGATTCCCCCACAAGTCGGGATGAGACTTCGGACTTTAACAAAAGGAAAAAAAGAAAAAGAAAGAAAGAAAGAAAAAAGAAAGGCCAAAAAGAAAAAAAAAAGAAAAAGAAAAAGAAAAAAAAAAAGAAAAAGAGAGAAAAAGAGAGAAGGGACAATGCTACTATCTCTTTTTCCACACTTGTGCTTCAAAGTAGCACCATGATCTTCATGATAGAGAGTCTCCTATGTTGTCACTTTCATATACTAGTGGGAATTTTCCATTATAGAACTTGGCTTGTATATTACAATGATGGGCTTCCTCAAAATGCCCTAGGTTTTCGTGAGAAAGCGAGTTGGATGCACACCCACTTAGTTACTTTTGTTGAGCTTTCATATATTTATAGCTCTAGTGCATCCGTTGCATGGCAATCCCTACTCACTCACATTGATATCTATTAATGGGCATCTCCATAGCCCGTTGATACGCCTAGTTGATGTGAGACTATATTCTCCTTTTTTGTCTTCTCCACACAATCCCCATCATCATATTCTATTCCACCCATAGTGCTATATCCATGGCTCACGCTCATCTATTGCATGAAGGTTGAAAAAGTTTGAGATTATTTAAGTATGAAACAATTGATTGGCTTGTCATCAGAGGTATAGAAGTTGGGAACATCTTTGTGTGATGAAAATGAAGCATACCCTAACTATATGATTTTGTAGGGATGAACTTTTTTTGCCATGTTATTTTGAGAAGGCATGATTACATTGATTAGTATGCTTGAAGTGTTACTATTTCTTTTATCAATTTGAACTTTTATTTTGAATCATTTGGACCTGAACATTCATGCCACAATAAAGAAAATTACATTGAGAATTATGCTAGGTAGAATTCCACATCAAAAAATTTGTTTTTATCATTTACCTACTCGAGGACAAGCAGGAATTAAGCTTGGGGATGCCTGATACATCTCCAATCTTGTATTCAATCTTGTATCTTCATAGTCTTGGAGTCCGGCTGACGATGATAGTCCGGCCGATGATGACGGTCTGGCTATCCGGACACCCCCTAGTCCAGGACTCCCTTAGTGAGGCTTTAGGACCGGAGTGGGAGGCTGATACGTCTCCAACGTATCTATAATTTTTGATTGTTCCATGCTATTATATTACCCCTTTTGGATGTTTATGGGCTTTATTTTACACATTTATATTATTTTTGGGACTAACCTACTAACCGGAGGCCCAGCCGTATTGCTGTTTTTTTGCCTTTTCAGTATTTCGAAGAAAAGGAATATCAAACGGAGTCCAAACGGAATGAAACCTTTGGGAGCATGATTTTTGGAACGAACGTGATCCAGAGGACTTGGAGTGCAAGTCAAGGAGCATACGAGGTGGCCACGAGATAGGAGGGTGTGCCCACCCCTACAGGGCGCGCCCCCTGTCTTGTGGGCCCCTCGGGTGGCCACCGACGTACTTCTTCCTCCTATATAAGCCTACGTACCCCAAAAACATCCAGGGAGCCAACGAAACACAATTTCCACCGCCGTAACCTTCTGTATCCACGAGATCCCATCTTGGAGCCTTCATCGGTGCTCTGCCGGAGGGGGAATCGACCATGGAGGGATTCTACATCAACACCATAGCCCCTCCGATGAGTTGTGAGTAGTTTACCACAGACCTTCAGGTCCATAGTTATTAGCTAGATGGCTTCTTCTCTCTTTTTGGATCTCAATACAATGTTCTCCCCCTCTCTTGTGGAGATCTATTCGATGTAAACTCTTTTTGCGGTGTGTTTGTCGAGATCCGATGAATTGTGGGTTTATGATCAAGTTTATCTATGAGAAATATTTGAATCTCCTCTGAATTCTTTTATGTATGATTGAGTTATCTTTGCAAGTCTCTTCGAATTATAAGTTTGGTTTGGCCTACTAGATTGATCTTTCTTGCCATGGGAGAAGAGCTTAGCTTTGGGTTCAATCTTGCGGTGTCCTTACCTAGTGACAGCAGGGGCAGCAAGGCACGTATTGTATTGTTTCCATCGAGGATAAAAAGATGGGGTTTATATCATATTGCATGAATTTATCCCTCTACATCATGTCATCTTGCTTAAGGCGTTACTCTGTTCTTCTGAACTTAATACTCTAGATGCAGGCAGGAGTCGGTCGATGTGTGGAGTAATAGTAGTAGATTCAGGCAGGAGTCGGTCTACTTGTTGCAGACGTGATGCCTATATACATGATCATGCCTAGATAATCTCATAATTATTCGCTTTTCTATCAATTGCTCGACAGTAATTTGTTCACCCACCGTAATACTTACACTACTAGGGAAAACCTTATACACAGAATGTTACCAGTATCACTTGTTAAAATGAGGTGCTACTGCTACTTAGCAGTAGCGCGTCAGCTAGAACGGCGCTACTGTTAACCGCTTAGTAGTAGCGCGGCAGGAACAGAATGCGCTACTACTATAATTGCCACACCGTTCCCGACGTGCTAGGTATAGTAGTAGCGCCCTTCTAGGAACAGCGCTACTACTACGGATTTTAGTAGCAGCGTGTTTTGCCTCCCCACGCTACTGTTACAGCTATTTTCACCTAACCCCCCGCGCGGCCTGATTCCCTCTCCTCTACTTCCTCCCCCATTTCTCCTCTACTATTCCTCGTCACCTCCGCCTCGCCGCCATCACCCCCGACCCCGCCTTGCCGCCGTCTCCCCCGACCCCGCCTCGCCGCCGTCTCCCCCGACCCCGCCGCGCCGCCGTCTCCCTCGACCCGCCTCGCCGCCATCTCCCCCGACCCAGCCTTGCCGCCGTCTCCCCCGACCCCGCCTCGCCGTGCCTCGGTGTTGCCGTCTCCCCCGACCCCATCTCTCTCCCCGCCCTCTGTAAGCACTCTCCCCTTCCGATCCCTCTTCTCTGCTTAGTATGAACCCTAACTATTTAGTGCTAGTTAGTATGAACCCTAGGCTATTTTTAGTGCTAGTTAGTTAATTACTTATATGGTAATTAGGGAAGTAGTTCCTAGGTACTAATTAGTTAGTAAGAACTAGGTACTAATTAGGTATTAGTTTATTTTTATTTATAGTAAGTTTATTTTTAGTAAGAACTAATTTAATTAATAGAACTCGTTAGTAAGAACTCATTGCTATTTTTTTAGTTAAAGCATTTTTCCCGCATCGACGTCGACGATGCCTATCCCGCATCCTCGTCGTCGAGTCGGCGGAGGATGACACCTTCTTGACCAGACGGGCCATGTTCGGGACTGGGCTCCACCAGGGTGGTACTGGGAGGCGCTACCTACCGGGGGCGCAGGTTGGTGAGGAGCCAGCCTGTCGTTGACCCAACCTTCTTTGGTGGCGGTCGCGTGGGCCAGTGATGGTCCAGAGGCTCGAGGACCCCGCGGAGGTGGTGCGTCACCGTGTCAATGAGGAGGACGCGCACGTCCATCGCTACTTGTTTGCGTTGGAGCACAGGTTCTCCAATACCTGGCAGGTTCTCCAGGGATCTCACTGGAGCTATGATCCCGTGATGGTTCCTTCTCTGTGGGTGTCCACCGCCCGCGCCGATACCCGTCGTGTGCTAGGGTTTTAGTTGTATTAGTGATGTTATATGTATGACACTATTCGGGATGTATTAGTGATAATATTCGATGATGTACGGACGCATGAGATGATTTACTTTTGCTTATTGAATGCATGCTAATTCGAGTCCTATAAGATATTTTGAAATGTATATCTTGTGTTGCTCAAATAGGATATGTGCTTGCCCAAGTGGCCGGTCATGTTTGTAGGTTACACCTCCGAGTGGCCTAGGTTTTGCCGGAGTGTTGATTCATTTCCGTTCCGGCAAATTTCAGGCGCTCGATATGTCTCGATCGATTTTCAATTAATGTTTTAACTATGAACATAGGAAATGTCTGACGACAAAAAGGATTTTGGTATTTGCAAATACTGCGAAGACGAGCGCGGCCTATGCGACGAAATCTTCCTAGATGATGATAGGCGCTTCAGCATCAAGCTGGACGAGAACTTCGAAATGGATACAGTAAGTCACAACGACAAGTCTTTTTTTGTAATTAAGCATGACATTTTCTTCATTTGCTTCAACTTATAATTTAAGCATGACATTAAGCATGACAAGTCTTTTTTTTAGTATTCTACTAGCGTATCCCCTGCCATGCAAGAGTTTTTGTATTGGATAAGATAGGTTTCAGTCGTACTATGGAGGAAAAGAAATTTTACTTCAACAGGGACTCCCGATGAATGTTGTTCCTTATGGGATCGAGACTAAAGGTACCATGAGTATTATTAGCTTACGGCCAAGATATCCTACAGATTACTTTAGTGCATTCAAGATTAGCGACGGATGCTTAATAGTGCAAGACTGGACAAAATATGTGATGGGGGAGCGCAGAGAAGTACTAGGGTGCAGCAAACAAATGCGCTACCCACGATTAGGAGATAGGTTCATCTGCATGCTCCAACTTGATCAAGGAGGAGAGCTATACATGTTTTATGTTATTTTACCTAAGAGAGAGAGCAGCAGGAGTGATTAGCTAGCTAGAAATGAGTTTGAGGATGATGATGTGCTACACTATTACTATGATGATAAAATAGCTAGTGTTTGTGGTAATGACTATGATGATTATTATTAGCTAGTGTTAGTGGTGATTAAATAAATACTGTTGGTGGTAATGACTATGATGATGATTAAATAGCTTGTGCTAGCGGATTAGATTCAAGTGGAGGCAACATGTGGTGCACATCGAAAGTACTACTAGTCCAAACTAGATCAAGTTTGGATTAATAGTATATTTTTGACATGCACCACATATTGCCTGCACTTGAACCTAATCCACCTTCATTTGACACACCGTTATGGACATAATGATGTCAACCTCATAACTGGTATTGTACCAATATTTGTACAATGGCGCATAAATACACTAAAAATAAAAAATAAAAAAAGAATACTAGTAGAGATGGAGAGAAAACATGCTGCTAGGAGTTACATTAGCAGTAGCGTGGTAGTGAACAAACGCTGCATCTATTTGTCCTAGCAGTAGCGCGTGCGGGCACGCGTTACTGCTAAGCAATAGTTGTAGCGCCTTATTAGTAGCACGCCTACCCACGCTACTAGTGAGCACAAAACCAGCGCTACTGCTAGGGTTTTCCCTAGTAGTGTTATGCTATCTTGAGAGAAGCCTCTAGTGAAACATATGGCCCCCGGGTCTATCTCTTATCATATTTGCTTCCAATCTACTTTTATTTGCATCTTTACCTTTTGCATCTATATTATAAAATTGTTGAAAATATTCCCTAGAGGAAATAATAAAAGGATTATTATTATATTTCCTTGTTCATGATAATTGTCTTTATTCATGCTATAATTGTATTATCCGGAAATCGTAATACACGTGTGAATATATAGACCATAATATGTCCCTAGTAAGCCTCTAGTTGACTAGCTCGTTGATCAACAGATAGTCATGGTTTCCTGACTATGGACATTAGATGTCGTTGATAATGGGATCACATCATTAGGAGAATGATGTGATGGACAAGAACCAATCCTAAGCATAGCACAAGATCGTGTAGTTCGTTTTGCTAGAGCATTTCCAATGTCAAGTATCTTTTCCTTAGACCATGAGATCGTGTAACTCCCAGATACCGTAGGAGTGCTTTTGGTGTACCAAACGTCACAACATAACTGGGTGACTATAAAGGTGCACTACAGGTATCTCCGAAAGTGTCTGTTGGGTTGACACGGATCGAGACTAGGATTTGTCACTCCGTATGACGGAGAGGTATCTCTGGGCCCACTCGGTAATGCATCATCATAATGAGCTCAAAGTGGCCAAGTGTTTGGTCATGGGATCATGCATTACGGTACGAGTAAAGTGACTTGCCGGTAACGAGATTGAACGAGGTATTGGGATACCGACGATCGAATCTCGGGCAAGTAACATACCGTCTGACAAAGGGAATTCTATACGGGGTTGATTGAATCCTTGACATCGTGGTTCATCCGATGAGATCATCGAGGAGTATGTGGGAGCCAACATGGGTATCCAGATCCTGCTGTTGGTTATTGACCGGAGAGCCGTCTCGGTCATGTCTGCATGTCTACCGAATCCGTAGGGTCTACACACTTAAGGTTCGGTGACGCTAGAGTTGTATGAATATGAGTATGCAGCAAACCGAATGTTGTTCAGAGTCCCGGATGAGATCCCGGACGTCACGAGGAGTTCCGGAATGGTCCAGAGGTAAAGAATTATATATAGGAAGTGCTGTTTCGGCCATCGGGAAAGTTTCGGGGTCATCCGGTATTGTACCGGGACCACCGGAAGGGTCCCGGGGGTCCACCGGGTGGGGCCACCTATCCCGGAGGGCCCCGTGGGCTGAAGTGGGAGAGGAACCAGCCCCTAGTGGGCTGGTGCGCCCCCCTCCCCTTGGGCCCCCCCTGCGCCTAGGGTTGGAAACCCTAGGGTAGGGGCGCACCACTTGCCTTGGGGGGCACTCCACCCCCCTGGCCGCCGCCCCCTTGGGAGATTCAATCTCCAGGGCCGGCGCACTCCCTGGGGGCCTATATAAAGGAAGGGGGAGGGAGGGCAGCCGTACCCTGAGTCTTGGCACCTCCCTCCCCCTGCTACACCTCTTCCTCCTCCCGCAGTTGCTTGGCGAAGCCCTGCCGGAGTCCTGCTGCATCCACCACCACGCCGTCGTGCTGCTGGATCTTCATCAACCTCTCCTTCCCCCTTGCTGGATCAAGAAGGAGGAGACGTCATCCGCTTCGTACGTGTGTTGAACGTGGAGGTGTTGTCCGTTCCGCACTTGGTCATCGGTGATTTGGATCACGGCGAGTACGACTCCATCATCACCGTTCTCTTGAACGCTTCCGCTCGCGATCTACAAAGGTATGTAGATGCACTCCTATCACCCGTTGCTTAGATGAACTCATAGATGGATCTTGGTGAAACCGTAGGAAGATTTTTATTTTCTGCAACGTTCCCCAATAGTGGCATCATGAGCTAGGTCTATGCGTAGTTCTCTATTGCACGAGTAGAACACAAATCTGTTGTGGGCGTAGATCTTGTCAACTTGCTTGCCACTACTAGTCTTTTCTTGCTTCAGCGGTATTGTGGGATGAAGCGGCCCGGACCGACCTTACACGTACACTTACGTGAGACAGGTTCCACCGACTGACATGCACTAGTTGCATAAGGTGGCTAGCGGGTGTCTGTCTCTCCTACTTTAGTTGGAGCGGATTCGATGAAAAGGGTCCTTATGAAGGGTAAATAGAAGTTGACAAAATCACGTTGTGGTTATTCGTAGGTAAGAAAACGTTCTTGCTAGAACCCAATTGCAGCCACGTAAAAGATGCAACAACAATTAGAGGACGTCTAATTTGTTTTTGCAGCAATTGTCATGTGATGTGATATGGACAAAAGTTGTGATGAATGATGAATGATATATTGTGATGTATGAGATCATGTTCTTGTAATAGGAACCACGACTTGCATGTCGATGAGTATGACAACTGGTAGGAGCCATAGGAGTTGTCTTTATTTTGTATAACCTGCGTGTCATTGAAGAACGCCATGTAAATTACTTTACTTTATTGCTAAACGCGTTAGCCATAGAAGTAGAAGTAGTCATTGGCGTGACAACTTCATGAAGACACGATGATGGAGATCATGATGATGGAGATCATGGTGTCATGCCGGGGACGAAGATGATCATGGAGCCCCGAAGATGGTGATCGAAGGAGCTATATGATATTGGCCATATCATGTCATTACTTTATATAATTGCATGTGATGTTTATTATGTTTTATGCATCTTGTTTACTTAGAATGGCGGTAGTAAATAAGATGATCCCTTATAATAATTTCAAGAAAGTGTTCACCTAATTGTGCACCGTTGCTAAAGTTTGTCGTTTCGAAGCACCACGTGATGATCGGGTGTGATAGATCCTTACTTTCACATACAACGGGTGTAAGACAGTTTTACACATGCAAAACACTTAGGGTTAACTTGACGAGCCTAGCATGTACAGACATGGCCTCGGAACACAAGAGACCGAAAGGTCGAACATGAGTCGTATGGAAGATACAATCAACATGGAGATGTTCACCGATGATGACTAGTCCGTCTCACGTGATGATCGGACACGGCCTAGTCGACTCGGATCGTGTAACACTTAGATGACTAGAGGGATGTCAATCTGAGTGGGAGTTCATTAAATAATTTGATTAGATGAACTTAATTATCATGAACTTAGTCTAAAACCTTTGCAAATATGTCTTGTAGATCATATGGCCAACGCTCATGTCAACATGAACTTCAACGCGTTCCTAGAGAAAACCAAGCTGAAAGATGATGGTAGCAACTATTCGGACTGGGTCCGGAACCTGAGGATCATCCTCATAGCATCCAAGAAAGCATATGTCTTAGAAGGACCGCTAGGTGAAGCACCCATCCCCGAGAACCAAGACGTTATGAATGCTTGGCAGTCATGTGCTGATGATTACTCCCTTGTTCAGTGCGGCATGCTTTACAGCTTAGAACCGGGGCTCCAAAAGCGTTTTGAGAAACACGGAGCATATGAGATGTTCAAGGAGCTAAAAATGGCTTTCCAAGCTCATGCCCGGGTCGAGAGATATGAAGTCTCCGACAAGTTCTATAGTTGTAAGATGGAGGAAAACAGTTCTGTCAGTGAGCACATACTCAAAATGTCTGGGTTGCACAACCGCCTGTCCCAGCTGGACATTAACCTCCCGGACAAGGCGGTCATTGACAGAATCCTTCAGTCGCTCCCACCGAGCTACAAGAGCTTTGTGTTGAACTACAATATGCAGGGGATGGTGAAAACTATTCCTGAAGTATTTTCAATGCTGAAGTCAGCAGAGGTAGAAATCAAGAAAGAACATCAAGTGTTGATGGTCAATAAAACCACCAAGTTCAAGAAGGGCAAGGGCAAGAAGAACTTCAAGAAGGACGGCAAGGATGTTGCCGCGCCCGGTAAGCCAGTTGCCGGGAAGAAGTCAAAGAATGGACCCAAGCCTGAGACTGAGTGATTTTATTGCAAGGGGAAGGGTCACTGGAAGCGGAACTGCCCCAAATACTTAGCGGACAAGAAGGCCGGCAACACTAAAGGTATATTTGATATACATGTAACTGATGTGTACCTTACCAGTACTCGTAGTAACTCCTGGGTATTTGATACCGGTGCCGTTGCTCATATTTGTAACTCACAGCAGGAGCTGCGGAATAAGCGGAGACTGGCGAAGGACGAGGTGACGATGCGCGTCGAGAATGGTTCCAAGGTCGATGTGATCGTCGTCGGCACGCTACCTCTACATTTACCTACGGGATTAGTTTTAAACCTCAATAATTGTTATTTAGTGCCAAGTTTGAGCATGAAAATTGTATCTGGATCTCGTTTGATACGAGATGACTACTCATTTAAATCGGAGAATAATGGTTGTTCTATTTATATGAGAGATATGTTTTATGGTCATGCACCGATGGTCAATGGTTTATTCTTAATGAATCTCGAACGTAATGTTACCCATATTCATAGTGTGAATACCAAAAGATGTAAAGTTGATAACGATAGTCCCACATACTTGTGGCACTGCCGCCTTGGTCACCTTGGTGTCAAGCGCATGAAGAAGCTCCATGCTGATGGACTTTTAGAGTCTCTAGATTATGAATCATTTGACACATGCCAACCATGCCTCGTGGGCAAAATGACCAAGACTCCGTTCTCCGGAACAATGGAGCGAGCAACCAACTTATTGGAAATCATACATACCGATGTGTGCGGTCCAATGAGCGTTGAGGCTCGCGGAGGATATCGTTATGTTCTCACTCTCACTGATGACTTGAGTAGATATGGGTATGTCTACTTGATGAAACACAAGTCTGAGACCTTTGAAAATTTCAAGGAATTTTAGAATGAGGTAGAGAATCAACGTGATCGAAAGATAAAGTTCCTACGATCAGATCGTGGAGGAGAATACTTAAGTCACGAATTTGGTACACACTTAAGGAAATGTGGAATCGTTTCACAACTCACGCCGCCTGGAACACCTCAGTGTAACGGTGTGTCCGAACGTCGTAATCGCACTCTATTGGATATGGTGCGGTCTATGATGTCTCTTACCGAATTACCGCTATCATTTTGGAGATACGCTCTAGAGACAGCTACATTCACTTTAAATAGGGCTCCATCTAAATCCGTTGAGACGACACCATATGAATTATGGTTTGGCAAGAAACCTAAGTTGTCATTTATAAAAGTTTGGGGATGCGATGCTTATGTCAAGAAACTTCAACCTGAAAAGCTCGAAACCAAGTCAGAAAAATGCGTCTTCATAGGATACACTAAGGAAACCATTGGGTTTACCTTCTACTTAAGATCCAAGGGAAAGATCTTTGTTGCCAAGAACAGATCCTTTTTGGAAAAAGAGTTTCTCTCGAAAGAAGTAAGTGGGAGGAAAGTAGAAATCGATGAAGTACTACCTCTTGAACCGGAAAGTAGTGCAGCTCAGGAAAATGTTCCTGTGGTGCCTACACCAACTGGAGAGGAAATTAATGATGATGATCAAGGTACTTAGGATCAAGTTGCTACTGAACCTCGTATGTCCACAAGGACACATTCCACACCAGAGTGGTATGGAAACCCTGTCCTGGAAATCATGTTGTTAGACAACGGTGAACCTTCGAACTATGAAGAAGCGATGGCGGGCCTAGATTCCAACAAATGGCTTGAAGCCATGCAATCCGAGATAGAATCCATGTATGAAAACAAAGTATGGACTTTGACAGACTTGCCCGATGATCGGCGAGCGATAGAAAACAAATGGATCTTTAAGAAGAAGACGAACACGGATGGTAATATTACCATCTATAAAGCTCGACTTGTCGCTAAGGGTTATCGACAAGTTCAAGGGGTTGACTACGATGAGACATTCTCTCCCGTAGCGAAGCTGAAGTCCGTCCGAATCATGTTAGCAATTACCGCATACTATGATTATGAGATATGGCAGATGGACGTCAAAACGGCATTCCTTAACGGACATCTTAAGGAAGAACTGTATATGATGCAGCCAGAGGGTTTTGTCGATCCTAAGAACGCTAACAAAGTATGCAAGCTCCAGCGATCCATTTATGGGTTGTGCAAGCATCTCGGAGTTGGAACATTCGCTTTGATGAGATGATCAAAGCGTTTGGGTTTATGCAGACTTATGGAGAAGCATGCGTTTACAAGAAAGTGAGTGGGAGCTCTGTAGCATTTCTCATATTATATGTAGATGACATACTCTTGATGGGAAATGATATAGAACTTTTGGATAGCATTAAGGCCTAATTGAATAAGTGTTTTTCAATGAAGGACCTTGGCGAAGCTGCTTACATATTAGGCATCAAGATCTATAGGGATAAATCGAGACGCCTCATAGGTCTTTCACAAAGCAAATACCTTGATAAGATTTTGAAGAAGTTCAAAATGGATCAGTCCAAGAAAGGGTTATTGCCTGTATTGCAAGGTGTGAGATTGAGCTCGGCTCAATGCTCGACCACGGCAAAAGATAAAGAAGAGATGAGCATCATCCCCTATGCTTCAGCCATAGGATGTATTATGTATGCCATGTTGTGTACCAGACCTGATGTAAACCTTGCCGTAAGTTTGGTAGGAAGGAACCAAAGTAATCCCGGCAAGGAACACTGGACAGCGGTCAAGAATATCCTGAAGTACCTGAAAAGGACAAAGGACATGTTTCTCGTTTATGGAGGTGACGAAGAGCTCGACGTAAAGGGTTACGTCGACGCTAGCTTCGACACAGATCTGGATGACTCTAAGTCACAAACCGGATACGTGTATATGTTGAATGGTGGAGCAGTAAGCTAGTGCAGCTTCAAGCAGAGCGTCGTGGCGGGATCTACATGTGAAGCGGAGTACATGGCAGCCTCGGAGGCAGCGCATGAAGCAATTTGGGTGAAGGGGTTCATCACCGACCTAGGAGTCATACCCAATGCGTCGGGGCCAATCAAACTCTTCTGTGACAACACTGGAGCTATTGCCCTTGCCAAGGAGCCCAGGTTTCACAAGAAGACCAGGCACATCAAGCGTCGTTTCAACTCCATCCGTGAAAACGTTAAAGATGGAGACATAGATATTTGCAAAGTACATACGGATCTGAATGTCGCAGATCCGTTGACTAAACCTCTTTCGCGAGCAAAACATGATCAACACCAGAACTCTATGGGTGTTCGATTCATCACAATGTAACTAGATTATTGACTCTAGTGCAAGTGGGAGATTGTTGGAAATATGCCCTAGAGGCAATAATAAAAGGATTATTATTATATTTCCTTGTTCATGATAATTGTCTTTATTCATGCTATAATTGTATTATCCGGAAATCGTAATACACGTGTGAAAACATAGACCCTAATATGTCCCTAGTAAGCCTCTAGTTGACTAGCTCGTTGATCAATAGATAGTCATGGTTTCCTGACTATGGACATTAGATGTCGTTGATAACGGGATCACATCATTAGGAGAATGATGTGATGGACAAGACCCAATCCTAAGCATAGCACAAGATCGTGTAGTTCGTTTTGCTAAAGCTTTTCCAATGTCAAGTATCTTTTCCTTAGACCATGAGATCGTGTAACTCCCGGATACCGTAGGAGTGCTTTGGGTGTACCAAATGTCACAACGTAACTGGGTGACTATAAAGGTGCACTACAGGTATCTCTGAAAGTGTCTGTTGGGTTGACACGGATCGAGACAGGGATTTGTCACTCTGTATGACGAAGAGGTATCTCTGGGCCCACTCGATAATGCATCATCATAATGAGCTCAAAGTGACCAAGTGTTTGGTCACGGGATCATGCATTACGGTACGAGTAAAGTGACTTGCCGGTAATGAGATTGAATGAGGTATTGTGATACCGACGATCGAATCTCGGGCAAGTAACATACCGTCTGACAAAGGGAATTGTATACGGGGTTGATTGAATCCTCGACATCGTGGTTCATCCGATGAGATCATCGAGGAGTATGTGGGAGCCAACATGGGTATCCAGATCCCGCTGTTGGTTATTGACCGGAGAGTCGTCTCGGTCATGTCTGCATGTCTCCCGAACCCGTAGGGTCTACACACTTAAGGTTCGGTGATGCTAGGGTTGTATGAATATGAGTATGCAGCAAACCGAATGTTGTTCGGAGTCCCGGATGAGATCCCGGACATCACAAGGAGTTCCGTAATGGTCCGAAGGTAAAGAATTATATATAGGAAGTGCTGTTTCGGCCATCGGGAAAGTTTCGGGGTCATCCGGTATTGTACCGGGACCACCGGAAGGGTCCCGGGGGTCCACCGGGTGGGGCCACCTATCCCGGAGGGGGCCGTGGGCTGAAGCGGGAGGGGAACCAGCCCCTAGTGGGCTGGTGCGCCCCCCCCCCTTGGGACCCCCTGCGCCTACGGTTGGAAACCCTAGGGTGGGTGGCGCACCACATGCCTTGGGGGGCACTCCACCCCCCCCCCCCTGGCCACCGCCCCCCTTGGGAGATTCAATCTCTAGGGACAGCGCCCCCCCTGGGGGCCTATATAAAGGAAGGGGGGAGGGAGGGCAGCCGTACCCTGAGTCTTGGCGCCTCCCTCCCCCTGCTACACCTCTTCCTCCTCCCGCAGTTGCTTGGCGAAGCCCTGCCGGAGTCCTGCTGCATCCACCACCACACCGTCGTGCTGCTGGATCTTCATCAACCTCTCCTTCACCCTTGCTGGATCAAGAAGGATGAGACGTCATCCGCTCCGTACGTGTGTTGAACGCGGAGGTGTTGTCCGTTCGGCACTTGGTCATCAGTGATTTGGATCACGGCGAGTACGACTCCATCATCCCCGTTCTCTTGAATGCTTCCGCTCGCGATCTACAAAGGTATGTAGATGCACTCCTATCACTCATTGCTTAGATGAACTCATAGATGGATCTTGGTGAAACCGTAGGAAATTTTTTATTTTCTGCCACGTTCCCCCAAAAAATACCAAAAATATATTTATCTTATCATACTATCTCTATTAGATCTCACTTTCGCAAGTGGCCATGAAGGGATTGAGAACCCCTTTATTGCGTTGGTTGCGAGTTCTTTGTTTGTTTGTGTAGGTGCATGGGACTTTTGAGGAGCCTCCAACTGGATTGATACCTTGGTTCTCAAACACTGAGGGAAATACTTACGCTACTATTGTTGCATCACCCTTTCCTCTTCAAGGAAAACTAATGCAAGCTCAAGACGTAGCACACCACGCCATCCAATGCATTTTCATGTGCTCTTCATCATCACCCCACCAAAATTGTGCAATAATATCTGTGATTTCTTTGCAAATTCCTTTTGGAAGACTAAAAAGTGACATGACAAAAACTGGAATGGCCTATGCCACAGACTTTAATAAAATCTCTTTACCTCCAATTGATAGTTGTTTCTCCATCCAACCTATCAATCTTTCTTTAATTCTGTCAACAAAATGCCTGAAACAGTCACTTTTGTCAGCTCCCACAATTGCTGGCAACCCAAGATACTTGTCAGATAATGCTTCTGTGTCAATATGAAGAAGACTAATTTCTGCTTTTGAAAAACTGAGGTGTTGGGACTGAAGAAAATGCTAGCCTTGGCCAAACTCACCATTTGTCCTGAACTTACACAATAGGTATCCAATATGTTTTGTAAGGAAGTTGTTGGGGAACGTTGCAGAAAATTAAAAATTTTCCTACGGTTTCACCAAGATCAATCTATGAGTTCATCTAAGCAATGAGTCAAGGGAGTGAGTTTGCATCTACATACCACTTGTAGATCGAGTGCGAAAGCGTTCAAGGGGATGGTGATGATGGAGTCGTACTCGCCGTGATTCGGATCACCGATCACCAAGTGCTGAACAGACAGCACCTCCGCGTTCAACACGCGTACGGGACGGACGACGTCTCCTCTGTCTTGATCTAGCAAGGAGGAAGGAGAGGTTGAGGAAGGCAGCTCCAACGGCAGCACGACGGCGTGGTGTTGTTGGTGCAGCAGTACTCCGACAGGGCTTCGCCAAGCACGTACGGAGGAGGAGAGGTGTTGGGGAGGGGAGGGGCTGCGCCTTGAGTTGTGTCCAGCAGCCCTCCCCTCACCCCTCTATTTATAGGGGAAGGGGCAAGGGGGGCCGACCCCTCTAGATGGGATCTAGAGGGGGGGCGACGGCCAGGGAGGGGGGACTTGCCCCCCAAGCAAGGGGGGCGCCCCCTTTAGGGTTCCCCCCCCCCAACCCTAGGCGCATGGGCCCAAGGTGGGGGGCGCGCCCAGCCCTCCAGGGGCTGGCTCCCTGCCCCTTGCGGCCCATGTGGCCCTCCGAGAGGGGTGGCCCCTCCCGGTGGACCCCCGGAACCCCTCCGGTGGCCCCCGGTACAATACCGATATGCCCCCGAAACTTTCCGCTGTCCGCATGACAACTTCCCATATATAAAAATTCACCTCCGGACCATTCCGGAACTCCTCGTGACGTCCGGGATCTCATCCGGGACTCCGAACAACATTCGGTAATCACATACAAGTCTTCCTAATAACCCTAGCGTCACCGAACCTTAAGTGTGTAGACCCTGCGGGTTCGGGAGACATGCAGACATGATCGAGACTGCTCTCCGGTCAATAACCAACAGTGGGATCTGGATACCCATGTTGGCTCCCACATGCTCCTCGATGATGTCATTGGATGAACCACGATGTCGAGGATTCGATCAAACCCCGTATACAATTCCCTTTCTCAATCGGTACGTTACTTGCCCGAGACTCGATCGTCGGTATCCCAATACCTTTTTCAGTCTCGTTACCGGCAAGTCACTTTACTCGTACCGTAATGCATGATCCCGTGATCAACCACTTGGTCACTTTGAGCTCATTATGATGATGCATTACCGAGTGGGCCCAGAGATACCTCTCCGTCATACGGAGTGACAAATCCCAGTCTCGATCCGCGTCAACCCAACAGACACTTTCGGAGATACCTGTAGTGCACCTTTATAATCACACAGTTACGTTGTGACGTTTGGTACACCCAAAGCACTCTTACGGTATCTGGGAGTTAGACGATCTCATGGTCTAAGGAAGAGATACTTGACATTGAAAAAGCTCTAGCAAACGAACTACACGATCTTGTGCTATGCTTAGGATTGGGTCTTGTCCATCACATCATTCTCCTAATGATGTGATCCTGTTATCAACGACATCCAATGTCCATAGCCAGGAAACCATGACTATCAGTTGATCAACGAGCTAGTCAACTAGAGGCTCACTAGGGACATATTATGGTCTATGTATTCACACGTGTATTACGATTTCCGGATAATACAGTTATAGCATGAATAAAAGAAAATCATCATGAACAAAGAAATATAATAATAACACTTTTATTATTGCTTCTAGGTCATATTTCCAACAGAAGTTGCATTCATCACATCTTCTCTCATGAGAATTAGAGAATCGTCATCAAATAAAAGGTGTGAAACTGATGGTGCATTTCTCCACACTCTAATCCCATCTATGCCACCAACTTCTTCTTCACACATCAACATACTGGACAACCCTTCCGCACAAAGAAGGAACAAATAAGGGGAGAGGGGGCCCCCTTGCCGAATCCCCCTAGTAGGGGTAAATATCTCAGTCTCCTAGGAGTTGAATCTGACCTTATATCTAATAGAAGATACACATGCCATTATCATGTCTATCCAACCAGTATCAAAACCAAGTTTTTCCATCATAGCTCTCAAGAATATCCACTCAACCCGGTCATAGGACTTATGCATATCCAATTTCACTGCACATAGCCCCCTGCGACCTTCTCTTGAGTTTTTTTATCTTATGGACACACTCATATGCTATTAGTACATTATCAGTAATTAAACGTCCCAGAACAAATGCACTTTGAGTGGGGGAGATAATGTCATGTAGAATACCTTTCAGTCTAGCAGCCAACATCTTTGAGATAATTTTGTACAACACATTACATAGACTGATAGGTCTATATTGTGTAATTTGTTCAGTTGAGTCTACCTTGGGAATGAGTACAATGGACGTATCATTCCACTCTCCCGGGTCCTGCCTTGATTGATCGCAAACAACACCTCCTGGGAAATCTCATCACCAATAATATGCCAGAACTTCTTAAAAAATATAGCATGGAGACCATCAGGGCCAGGCGCCTTGAGATCTCCTATACTATGCACAGCCTTACGTACATCATCATGGTTATACGGGGCTAATAACATTTCATTCATTTGCTCAGTAACTCTCGTTTGCACATTTTGCAGAACAGCAGGGTAAACATGGTTTACTTTTGAAGCAAAGAGGTTACCGAAATAATTCTGGACATGTGTGTTGAGTGCTGATGTACCTTCAATCACATTCCCCTGGTCATCATTTACTTTTTTATCAAGTTCTTCTTACGCCTCGCCGAACCAAATGCTTGGAAGAAACCCATGTTCCGATCCCCATGCTTGAGCCATCCTGCTCTAGATCGCTGCATGACATGTATCTCCTTGAGTTCTAGCAGAAACTCGATTAGCTCAGACAGTTCTTTCCTTTTCGATTCACTTTCTTCATTCATAGGGCCAGACATAATTTTCTCGAGCTCTCTCTGTGCTTTCTGAAATCTCTTTTTTGGCTTCTTCAAAACCCTCTGATCCCAATCATGGAACTGATCGTGCATGCCATTTAGTTTTTCATAGACCGTATTTTGTCCCGCAGCCGCGCTTGCCGAGTCCCACGCCTCCTGGACGACATCCGAGAATGACTGTTCATGCAGCCACCTCGCCTCGAATTTCTTGCTTGTTGCATCATTGGCCGCCACTCCCGAGTAATACTCTGTGTCCACACATAAGGGTCTATGATCTGAATGATTATAGTTCAAATTTTGTAATGCGATGTGAGGATAAAGAATGGACCATGCATCATTCACCAAGCCCCTATCCAGTTGGTCTCTAATCCTGCCTCGAAACCACATGAATTGGTCTCCCACATATCCCATGTCCCTCAACTCGCAGTCCTCAATGGCTGCCTGAAAGGCGTGCATATACTAATTGATTTGTTTGACAGAAGCGAAGCGAGCGACCGTGTGGATGGCGTGACACTTCACGATCGCTACCTAGGGCACCTAGCTATGGGTCTAGCCCCTGTCCTTTCATTTCACTTGTATAGTTTCTCTTATGTATTTTTTGTGAGAGCAACTAGTTAACGAGCGCTCCTTCGAGAGCCTCGCAACAATCAGCGCCACTTGGCGCTCTCAGCCATTCGCACGTGTCGCGCTCTGGACGCTCCCTCCGAATTTCGTTTTTTTATTTTTCAGCATGCGCTTTCGTCTTTTTAGAAGTTTTTTTTCGGGTTTTTTCGACGTTCTGGTTTTCCCCTGGCTTCCTTAACTTTTCGATTAAAAAAAATCGGGAAAAATTTATTTTTTTCACGAAAAAATGCGTTTTCTTTTTCTTCCACGGAAGTCACGGTTTTTCTTCCGCGAGGGGCACGGTTGTGCTTTAGCGAGAGTCACGGCCGTGCCTTTCGGAAACAAAAAAAAACGTGTTTTCTGTTTTGTTTTCTTTCACGAGAGTCACAGTTTTGCTTCTGCGAGTCACGGCCGTGCCTCTCGGAAAGGGAAAAACAAAATGCATTTTTTGTTTTTTTTTCTTTCATTAGAGTCACGCTTTTGCTTCCGCGAGAGGCATGGTTGTGCTTTTGCGAGAGTCACTGCCGTGCCTCTCGGAAAGGGAAAAAATACACGTTTTCTGTTTTTTCTTTCTTTCGCGAGAGTCACGGTTGTGCTTTCGCGAGAGTCATGGCCGTGCCTCTCGTAAACGAAAAAAAACATGTTTTCTGTTTTTTTTCCTTCCATGAGTCACGGCTTTGCTTCCAAGAGAGGCACGGTTGTGATTTCGTGAGAGGCATGGGCGTGCCTCTTTTGGAAAGGGGAAAAACTGTGCTCCCGGTTCAGTTTTTTTGTCCGGTTTTTTCGTTCGGTTTTTTTCATAAAAAAAGTTCGTCAAAACCTATCAACATGGGATCTAGTTTTAAAGATCTCGACGCGAGAAATCCAATGGTGAAAACAGTTTGAGATTTGGATGCACGATTTAAGAGATAAAACGTTTTGAATAAACAGATGTACGAAAAAAGGGAAAACTCCCCGGTTGCGACAAGTGGCACTCTCCATGTGCGCCACTTGTCGCAACCTGGGAAGATGGAGTGTTCTTTGCGACGAGTACTTCTTAATTAGTGATTTCGATTTTTTACTGGGCTATACAAGATATGTATCCTACATCATGGGCCCCGTCCCGGCCTGGGCCCTGGGCCATTGCCCCTCCCGCCATAGGGCCGGCCCCGTTCATAGACCCCAAGAAAATGCCCCGTGCCACTCTACTAGTGTCCTTTCCCGACACTAGATGACTCATTGCGCCCAGGGCACAAAAAGCGACAGCGAGCCACTAATTTAAAATTAACTTGAGAGATCCTTATATCCTATTATTGTATGATATAGGCTAAAAGGAAGTCAAAATAAGTAGGAATAGATTGCGCGAAACAGTACAGATCATACCAATACATGTAGTACAAATTAGCAAGAAAAACAAAATTACAACTGTGCTATTGGGGACAAGAGAACCACACACTCTGGACACCTATACACACGCGTCACACATGTAACTTCAGAGGTCACCACATGGTTGACTGTTTGTCTTGTTCCATCCACCAGTTCATCATCTTCGTCCCGTTCCTTTCACCATTCTACTCGTACTGAAGTGATAAAGCACCTGGTGGAGGCCGCCGCGGACACTTAGGATCCGTCTTGGCGGCGCCTGACGCTGCAGCTTGGCGGCAGAACGGCTCCTGCTGCTGCTCAGAGGCGTTCCGGCTCCATCTGCATCTTGGTGGCCCGACAGCTACCTCTGTAGCTTGGAGCCGTGGAACCGGCAAATGGTGCCACTGTTGCTCGTACTGGCGAGCCAAATCCTCAGTTGCCACTGTTGCTCGTACTGGCGAGCCAAATCCTCAGTTGCCACTGTCGCTCCCTACCGTAGGTGGCGTCAGTTTCGGCTGTGCCGGGGCACTCCCTCAAGCTGGTAACTTTTCACGACAAGGGATGCTCCAGAACGGCAGCCGCCATTGCCACTCAGGTAAGAACCAACCTCCTTCAATGTTTGATGAATCTGCAGATTTTTTTTGTGAGCTCATTGCTACTATGCTAATAGCCAAGTCTCGAGTGCAGTGTAGATACTTAGCTGAGTGATTCAACACAAGAGCACTAATTAGCAGCTGAGGCTGCTCCAATCATCCATGTGGATATATTGTGTAAGATACTTAGTTGAGTGACCGCCTTTAGAAGAGTATTTTCTAACTAAATCATGGGAGTTTACTGTGCTTTCTTTGCAGGAGCAACCTGAAGCCAAAAGAACACAAAACTGTATAAACTAAAATAAAAACATGTTCACATGCCTAATAACTTTGAAAGTCTGAGTCCTACTATAACAGTTCAAACAATCAATTGTCAGAAGAGGCTAATTAAGGTACTGGTATAAGGTACTTAACTTTAACTGGGCACGCATAATATAGGATTAAAGAATTTAGATAAGATGCCAAGGGTTCTTCAGTCTATGGCACTCACCTGAACACTAAAGCCATGGTTGTCATTGCATAGCTCTAGAGTAAATAATAAGAGCATAACCAAAAGATTTACTACCCGCGTTCCTAAATATAAGTCTTTTTAGACATTTCAAATGGACTACTACAACACATGGGTGTATGTAGACATATTTTAGAGTGTAGATTCACTCATTTTGCTTTGTATGTAGTCACTTGTTGGAATCTCTAGAAAAAGACTTACATTTGGGAAAGGAGGGAGTATGCATTAGTGCATGAACAAATAAAAAAATAAGCCTGTAATATCCCATGCTATATGCACACCAAATGAAGACCAAACAGAAGATCACCAATAAGAAAAATATTACTATGTGAGTATAAATTTTCAGGAAAACGATAGAACGGTGAGATTGAATAAATACAAGACTAAGAAAGGGGAACATGCAACAAAAAAGCTTTCGAAAAGCAGTAGTATTTTTACCTCTGTAACAGAGGAAGTACAAAAATGTGTTAGTTGGCATTTCTTCGGATGGCGAATTGCCTGGGAAGAAGGATCGGTAGGTATAATAATGGTGTTACTTTCTTGCGCAAGCACAAAAACTTTGCCAAAAAGTAAAATATATTGGGCGCATTCCACCTTTATTTTCCCTGTAATCCTTGCCTTTGCTTCTAGACTGTATGATGGCGGTGCAAGCTAGCCAGCATCTTCAGATTAGTCCTTCAAAAAATCACACCGAAGGTAACAGTTGGATTGATTGTATCATCCCTGTAACGCCATTATCAGAAATTTAGTAGCCGCTTAATAGTAAATAGAAGTGTACTGCTTGCTTATCACGCTTACTTAGGACTCATAGGCCTTATCTAATCCCTCTCCAAAGCAAACCATCTATCTATGCCAAATAGGCAAGAGGTAGGCAAAGATTCTACATACCTAAGAGTATATGTCAATCTAAACTAAAGTACTGCTCTCAAGAAAGCGAGCATGATAACACGTTGTTGCTTTCTCTAATAATAAATAAGTTGTTGGAAAGGAGGGGGTGGCTATTTTATTTATAAAGTTCAGTTTAGTGATTTAGTACAAATAAGGACATGTCCAAACCTGACAGGCACAACAACCTCAAATGCACGGGGTTGGTTTGGTTAAATCAGGATGAGCAGAAATGAAACGCACCATATACATTTTCCATGCTTCAACATATATCCGTGAAAAGCATAGAACTGTTACGCATCCTCGTATACTCACTAAAGAAATAGAGAAGATACTAAACTATTTGTATGCATCCACATACAGTCATACACTCATTAGAAAAACAGAGTAATGTGTGCGTGTTATGTAAGTTAGTCGGCTACCAATCGTACCAACCTTTCTTTAGCATGTTTGAGAAGAATAACACAGCAGGATCGACCAAAACATTCTTTCGCTTGAGTTGCTTATCCTTGGTCATTTCCACAATCCAGGCAGAAAATTATGTACGTATGTGGTGTTTCTCCATAGAAAGGATCTCCTCTGGCGCTGGGGGACATTTGCATTTATCTACTGTCTCTCCTCGGACAGTGCCTCATCAACAGTTGAAACCAGGTCTCCCCCTCCAATTGTTTGTTCCGAATGCAGATCATTCTTGAGAAGCAGACGTTAGAAAAATGTAGGTTAGTATGCCTAGACATAATTATTCTGAATGCAAACAGGAAATAAAGAAGAAAGAGAAAGGACTTACTTGCTAACTGGGTGCAATATACTGTTAGGAGATTGCATAGCCTTGCATCCCATGACTTCAGAAAATAGGAATAGCACTGCAGCTGAAGATGGCTGGAAAAAAAATCTAAGATCATTTACCTACTGGGTGTTCTTGTAGAAGAATACCACTATATATGCACTTGACAACCATAGCAGTTTGGTGCAGAGTCGTATATTAATAAATGGAACATATTTCGATCTTGTGGCATTGCCAATCTTCTACGCCAGAAAGAGGGCACCAAAAAATATTCATGCAGGAGTTGAATGTAGTAAATCTAAGAAGCAGACATAGTGGAAAAGTTAATGAACCATTTGTACTGCTACTCCAGATTGGACCAAGAATCTTATAAATTTAGGAAACTCTCAAACATAAGACCGCATATGGTCTTGCAACTTGCTCTCACTATGGAAGCTAAAACATCAAAATGTATACAGAATCTGTTTGTATCTCTAGCATTACTAAATCTGGAACACTCGGCCTAGCTGGACAGAATGCATACCTGTCGTAGACAAATACTACTGGATCACAAGTGCCAAGGATTCCTTGTTATTTAGCAATGATCTGACATCACCTTCAGGAATTTCTCTTCAATAAAGCAAAAATATATTGCATCAGATATGAGCATTGCAGAGTAGAAGCATCCGACATCACCTACAAAATACAAATCACCAAGTATTAGAAAATGATAAATCTGAAAGTTGCAGTCATAGTCAAATTAAAAACAACGGAAGTTAATGTCGCCGTATAATCTCTCTTCTTCTCCATGTCAGTGAAAAATCAACATGTCAAGAATAAGAGTGAGAGGCAAACGAAAGGCAATGTGCAATACATCATGATTGGCTAAAACATCGACTACTGCCCTCCGATGTGCCTCCCTGTACAAAACTCAAATCACCAGCGGCTGCCGCACACTGAAGCGTTTAGGCCAAGTTGTGTAAGGAGTGGACTACTACATCGTCACCATCCCCAACAAAAGGAAAGCAAAGCGACGTACCAAGTATCCATGGTCCACGAAAGAAGAGGCAACATGCCCGCGCCGCCGGCCCGGCCTCGCTGCTCCTTCCCCCATTGCCAGCCCCCTGCTCCTTCATTCCAACCATGAAGGATCCGGCTAACAACGGAAAAAGCAATTAGTTGGAGTGCAGAATCTGCATAGAATAACAGAACGCATCAATCTAGGCATCTAGCTAGCTTCTGCCATCAGGGTTGCTTGCTAATTGCAACGATATTCATAATTGAAGAATCAATGAGAACTACCAAGGGATAAAAAAAGAAAGCTGAATATGTTCACTCAATGTGTGCATGGCCTATAATGTCCTCACACATGAGTAATTCATCAAAGAAGCCCTAAAAAAACCTTCAAACAAAAAACACAAATGAAAGGCAAGCATACCTGAATGGGGAGATGGCCCATGACCTGGATCTCCTAGTCCGCGCGCTGGTGATCTGCTACTACTTGAACAGCAACTCTGCCTGTTGACGCTGCCCAAACTGTGCAAGTTTCTCCATAGTTTCCCTACAACTGTTAAGATCAAAATCAGCAGCTTTTGCAACTAATGCAGAGTGTGAGTTTCTCTGCAGACAAAAAAGGATTTGCAGATTCAGTATAGTTGACACAAACAAAATGCATTACCTGCTTTCCTCAAGAACCCGTGACTGAAAGATGTGGAGAGAAAACTGCAAAATATGAGCATTAGTACTTAGGTATCACAGAGATTCAATGGAACTTCAACAAAACCAGGGCTTGCTTTTCACACTATCGAACATTCAGGTATTTCATATTTGATCCACCTTTCAGCTGGGCAAAATAACAAACAGATGGGGGCACAATATCTATTTATTCTCAGAAAAGAAATTACCAAATATCCGGCCACGAGGGCGTGCGTAGGAGGACGGAGGAGAGAGCGCACGTGACAGCGAGAAAGGATGTAGGCGAGGACGCGGGGACTGGTCTCTCGGATGGATGGACGGCAGCGCGAAAGCTGGATGGAGCCGGCCGTCTCTGCGACCCATGCTCCTCCTGTCGTCGGCGGCGACGTGGACCACCGCTGTGGCTTGAGCTCCTCCCGATGTCGCCGCCGCACGCATACAGATGGAGGCGGGGTGCAGCCTCCCGTGCATCACGCCCGAGCCCCGGCCTCCTCACAGCTCCCAATTCAGGAAGGGATCGAGCCACCGCCAACCGCAAGGTCGCGCCCGACCTCGCCAGCGCAGGCCGACGCCGGCCAGTGACCATCTCCCGTAAGCCTCCACACCTCCATCTCCTCTTTCCTCTCCCTTTCTGCCGCCTCTCCTCTCCTTCCTTCTCTGCTAGGGTTCACGCGGGAGGAGGGGGAGGGGGTTGGGAGGCTACGGCGGGGGCTAGGGATGACGAGACACCACCGCGCGTGAAGAGGAGCGGAGGCGGCACGGAGGGAGAGAGGAGGAGGCGAAGAGGGAGATAGAGGAAGGAGGGAGGCGACGCGGATATTTTCTCGGGCCTGACTCGGTCCACCCACGATGGATGCTCTGGCAACCCACGATCACCGCTGCCTTTTTCCACCCAGACACAAACACGAACACACGGCGTGACTACAAGACGGACCCGCGCAAGAGGCTGGCCCAGCCGTCAGCCGCTCTAGCCCGAGTAGATAGCGTACAGAAAAACAAGTGCACGGATGTTTACCACAGCGATGAAAAGTACGCTGGCGTCCGCCAGCGAGGCACATCGAGCGAGCCGGATGAATTTGAACCAGCGATGGCGCTAGAACGGCAGGCTGCGTAGCTTGATTTATATGTTCAATTAGAAATTAGGCAGAAGAAATCACTGAAACCGGCTGGGTTGCAATCACATCCCGTGGACTTGCGGATCACACTTTAGATGAACCGAGCCAAGATGGATTGAAATATTATGTGGTTCTGTGTCCTCCCCCATCCGTCAGTGTTGGAATTTAGCCCTCGGAATTGATCACATCGAAACACATTGAACACGACGTGCACAAAAATATTTGTAGCCAAGGCCTTCAGCTCGCTTCAGTGTTTATAGTTGCCTCTAGGTAGTCTACCAATGTGGCTGTAATTTTTATTATGTTTTATATTCGTTGTGCTGCCAAGATTAAAGATGAATAGATCAAAACAATTCTTGCACAAAAAGGGATCATGTCGTGCCCTTTTTTCTTTTTATTTCTTTTTTCCTTTTCTCTCTTGGTGTTGATACAAAACGCAGATTACCGGTCGTGCATATAACCTTTACCTATTAATAAAGTATGATTGACAACCACAACATAAATCAGCATCCCTTCCCCTCGCGTCGCCCTCCCGAGGTCGACTAGAGGGTTCCCTTCCCCGGCCGCCGCCAACCCCTTTTCTCAGACCTCCCCTCCTCGCCGTCGCCGGAGGCAGTCGAGGGGCTCCTCGCGCGACCGCTGATGAGGGCGGCGGTGGGGTTCTCTGCCGCTCTGCCGCTGGGCAGGGAGCTAGGGCTCGGGGCGGCGGCTCCAAGTGGTGCGGGCGGCGCTCCCCGACGGCCGGCGGTGTCCCTTGGCGTGGTGGGCCGCCTCTGCCCGGCCGTGTGGGCGGCGGGCCGGCGGTGAATCCGAGCGGTTGTTGGTCGGGTCCCCGTGTCCGGCCTCTCCAGATCTGAAGATGCCTCCTTTGGCTCCTGTTGTGGCCTCTCCTACGCCATGTCTTGCCGGATCCGGTGGACGACGTTGTGGTGGTGGGGTGGGGAGCCCTGGATCGGGGTAACCTCTTGGCCGGCGACGGTGGCCACATCGTCGGCGGCGCTCCGGGCGGCGCTCCCCTTCCCGAAGGCGACGTTGAGGTCCATCTCCCTCCCCTACTCCCGGGTGAAAATCCTCAACCTTGGTTGGGCGGCGGCGGTGCTCCTGCACCTCTTTCTTGAAGGCGTCGTTTTGGGTTGTGGGATGGAGGGTGGCCTGCGGCAAGCCATTGGTGTCCTAGTTAGCGGCGGATCCTTCATCCAGCAGTGACTTCCCGCCATGGAGGATCGATGTCCTCCTCAAGCTGCTTCATTTCCTCCTCTGCGCAGTCCGGTCGTCCAGTGGGTCGACGCCCTCCGCCTGGGCGAGAGGGGATAGTGGTCCCCTCTACGGCGATTTGGTCGCGTTGTTGGAGGAGTGTCGCTGGTCTTGGTGTGGCTCGGCCCTCCTGGTGGCGTCGTTGCCCATTGCTCGCTGTGTCTTCTTAAAGTACTCTGTTCCCATAGCTACTGTCTGCGACCTGCTCCTCTTGGGCGAGTTGCAATTTGTGGCTTGGGGGGTGCTCGAGTGGTTGCCCTGTTTTCTTGCTGGCTCGGGTGAGAGTAGCTCCGCTTTGCCTTCGGCATGTCGATGGCGAGCTCCTTCCTTGGCGCAATCCCGTCTAGCCCCTGTTAGGTCTCCAAGTTGTACTTTTTTTATTCTCTGGTTGTAGTTCTTAGCCTCATCGGTGCCTTGTATCTGCTGCCAGGGGTTGCATTCCCGTTTTCCTTTTTATGTTCGGTTGTATGGTGTTCTCTTGTAATACTGGCCGGTTGATGGCTTTGTTAATTCAAAGTCGGGTGAAGATCGAGCCCTACTCGGGTTTGGTTCGATCCTTTCATCTAAAATAAAGTATGATTGCTTCTGTCCATTCATCGTTAGCATTTTTGTAGAATAGTCCCTGTGTTTTAGGTATTCAAGTCACGGTCCCTTTAAGTGGATACCTGATAAAACGTTTGGTTTTCAGTTTTCACACAAAAAAAACCCTACATGTACAAGTATTGAACCCGCGATCTTTTTTAAGTATGTTAATCACACGTGAGCACGGGCTCCTTAGATGCAAGTCGATCCATACGGGGTACGCGCATGGCGCCGCCGCCAACGACTTGTCTTCTTCTTCGGCCCGTATCCTTCCCCTTCCATGTTCTCCTTCCACTCCTCATCCGCCACCCCTAGCCTCCTTGGTCTACAACCTCCTGCTCCCCTGTCGTCCCCTCTCTGATTTGGATCGCAATCGGAGTGCTTGTCCGGGCTTTTGTAGATCGAGATCAAGAGAGAGGGGGTTGAGGCCAGTCAGGCGGCATCGGCGACGGTGGTGGCTCCGAGCACCGTCAGGTGACGAGGGCATCTCGGGAGCACAAACGCGATGGCGGTTGAGGCTAGTTTGTCATTCCTTTGTTCTCCCTTCTGATTAATTGACAAGAAAAACAAACTATGTATGTTCATCTTGGAATCTTTTAGGATCTATCTATGAGTCTGCATACATCCGATAGTCAAGTGGTCTGTCTATGCCTAATCAGGCATTGAATCCTCGTTTCCTCACTTGGCGGTACCAGTGTGTCGTCACATGCACAAGACGATCACATGTATAATAGATTATTTTTTCAAAACTTTACTTGACATGCGATAATCTTAGGAAATTTATATCAGTTGGCTTGCAAAAGGTGGATGTATATAATTTGATATGAGCAATAATGGATTTTTTTATACTTAAACACAACACGTTGTTCAATAATAGTTATTGATCAGAAACTCAGTAGAAGTAAAATATGATTTGTATGTTTTTAAGTACTAATGTACTATACTGTCAGACTTACTTTTTTTTACACTGTGGACTTTGTATTGTCTACATGCCCACTCCACCATGATTCGTACATGTTACATCCTGAGCTTTCTGATGTATACTTTGTAATGAAATTGAAGAATAAAAACGGTAATGTAGATCGATTATTTACAAAAATAGACGTCTAAGGTTATTATGAGGAGGAGGTATCTCCCACTGTGATTATTATGGGTGGTGGTGCTCGAAACAAAATGCAAGATATGATGTTGAGGTCAATAGGAATGGGATCAGACAGAGGAAGAACAACCTGGGAAGGGTTTGTCCTTTGTGTGACACATATGTTTGCGTGCATTGTATTCAGGTGTGTGCATTATATCCAGAAGTTTGACTTTTAAATTTTTCGTGAACTAGCTCAGATCTAGTTCATTGCACTTACACTATTACTAGTTTTTAGGATGAAAAGGTGATTGTCATCAACACCCCTGACCACAAGGTGCTTGAATTGTCCATTCTACTTGGATGTCAAGTTGGTTCACATCCAATGTAATACCTTGGTTTGCCATTATGTTTGTCCAGGCCAAGAATTGAGGACTTCTTCCCACTCTTGAAGAGACTTTTTTACTACGCTTCTTCTGTTTGGGCCTTAATTAATTCAGTGTGTTCTGCCTCAACAATTGGCAACGTCTTCCTTGTTGGTTTGGGAGGGCAGTAAAAGTTCTACTTTCTTAAATTCCATGCCAAAAAGGGCAACCTGGTGCATGTAGCTCCCGCTTGCGCAGGGTCCAGGGAAGGGTCCGACCACTTTGGGTCTATAGTACGCAGCCTTTCCCTACATTTCTGTAAGAGGCTGTTTCCAGGACTTGAACCCATGACCTCATGGTCACAAGGCAGCAGCTTTACCACTGCGCCAAGGCTCCCCTTCTTAAATTCCATGCCAAAGATACACACAAAAAAAGAAATTGTACAGATGCATGAAGCAGTGTTCACATGTTGAGCTCTAACTGCGGGTTGTGGCACAAATGCACCATCACTGTACGCGGCTGGAGGTGATGTTTGCCGCGAATAAAAGGCTATAACTGATGTTATAAAGTTATAGCAAAGTCCAGTTGCTCCCCACTACTATCAATATATAATTTTACATCACACACATGCTCGCGCGCACACACATACAGGTCGTAGCATGGATTCAGGTATAGGAGGCACCAGGAATTTCGGGTTTACACACTTCCAAAATCTATCTTATACCAAACAGAGCCAATGTGTGTGTTTGTTAACATTCCGTTCAAGAGCTTGTGATGGTTTCGTAAGTACTAGAAGCATACTCGTGCCTTGCCGCGTCGTTCTACTTTTCTACCATTTATTTGTTTGTAACTGATGTGTTAGCATCACTGCCGAAAACATATTCAAATTAGTGGTTGTGCCACGTATGTCCCGGACATACATGGTTAAAACATAGTACTGGATGGACATGATAATATTCATCTACAAAACTAATTCAAAATTATGATATGTGTAACTGAGGCTTCTGATTGTAGTATACATCTACAACAATTATACGTATATGGCTCTAAGATTTGACCAACCGGTATTTCATAACTTACCTTGGTCAGATACAAATAATATAAAACACCAACAATAATGGTTAGCAATAACAGTAAAAGGGTAGTGGGAGGAGAAATACTTGGAAGTTGCAACACTGCACCAAAGTATATGGCTTCTGGTTTTCAATATTGATCATTTAGATGCGTAGTTAGAATCAAAATAGAAAGAACATATTTGAAATAAAAGAAATGCTTTGCACTGACTAACGATAGGAAAGGGAATGAAGCATGTTTATAGCGGCCTCTAAGAGGAAGAGACGGAAATGGGAGGATCAAGAGATAATAGTACAAGTGATTGATTTCAACTTTCATTTGAATGCAACATTATTGATGCATTAATAAGGCCTGATCAGCTGTGTACATAAGCGACCTGGCGATAATTAACCAAATTATCTTAATAGAATAACTTAGTTATCATCTTGTTTTATTATTTTAGTGCCAATTAAGTTCAGTTAGAGATTGTGCTCCTTAGGCATGGAACCATATGCTAATTAATACTCCCTCCCTTCTAAAATATAGTACATACTTTGTTTTGAAAAGTCAAGCCTATCAATGTTTGACCAAGCTTAAAAAAATCAACATCCACATGTACTTTTATAGTTTATTTATCTAGTACTTCAGACACTAATAGTTTATTCTAGAAACTTGGTCAAACATGGACCTCTTTTGACTTTTGGAAAAACTAATATGCACTGCATTGTGGAATAGAGGCACCATAAAGCATGCCATGTATAAACTACCTGAGGTTGTTAATTCACAAGCACGGACATGGTACTCAAGCAATGCAGGATGAGGCTTTCAGATTGAAACCTTACACTGTGACATATACTTGTTTAGCCCTGAAGCGAGCGAGATTGAATTTGAATCAGGCCACCAAAGAAAGGATGACAGAGGAAGAGGAAGGATGTATCAGGAGTTGTACCGCAAACCTTGTGGACCATGGTGTGTCGATGAAGGAGACCAAGTTCCGAAGATGACATTCGTCCATGTACAACGCTGTTGCTAGCCGTGGCGGCCTACCTTGTCAACTGCTCCTCTAGGCTCCGAGCGTTGTCGTCGTTGGACGTTAATTACCGCACACAAAAAAAGAGGAGAAAGATGAGGCGATAGGCTGGGTGTGCGGCCTGGTGGTGGACTTGCAAAGCCCGTGCAGCCTTGTGGTGCAAAGGAGCCGGTGTGGGCCAGGCGCCCGCGCAACTGTGTGGTACGGAGGAGGCGGTGATGGACTGGCGGCGCCCGTGCAACCATATGACAGAGAGGAGCAGGTGATGGGTCAGGTGCCTCTGCAACCGTGTGTTGCGGAGGAGGCGGTGATGAACTGGCGGCGCCCGTGCAACCATATGACATGGAGGAGCAGGTGATGGGTCGGGTGCCTGTGTAACCGTGTGGTGCGGAGGAGATGGTGATGGCTCGGGCGTGCCGAGATGAGGGAAGGGGGAAATATGGAGACATGGGCGGGCCAAGAGGCGTGGTGATGACTTATGGCGCCCATGCAGCCATGTGACGCAGAGCAGGCGGTGATGGGCCAAGCTGGCGGTAATCGTGTGCTGTGCGATGATACATCACTTTGATAGGCGTGGATATAGTTGACCGTGTCATCAATTTCCCTCATACCAGTCTACCAGATGTGCATGAGCGACATGTAACCTTTTTTTTTTCTCGCGAAAAAATTGCCCCTCTAATCCAAAATAAATGTCGTGGTTTTAGTTCAAGGATTAAGCGACACGTAACCCATCAAGTGTTGGACACACGTAGTTGGATGGTTGACCCAAACAGTAAATAATACCTACTGTTGTATGATTAGGACGACATTGGTATCTCATGCTTACCAGAGTTCAAGTCCCAGACTTGACATTGGTGCTCGCAATCTTTTAGCAATATGTGTTCAGTGGGAGGAGACATTCCATCGACTACAAAGGCATCTATGGCGGCTTCGTCAATCTCAAAATGATGTGTCGGCTTAATATCTCGGAGGAGTTCATATGAGTAGGGTGTGCGTGCATGCATTCATAGGATGAGTGTATGTTTATGTATATGAGCGGTTTCGAGTGTACTGTATTAAAAAAAATCTACTCACCTAGTAAGAGATCGTGGTTCTCCTAAAAAAACTGAGTGATTCTTTTAAAGAAATAAATGACGTGGTCACTTGACCCTCCCAGCCCGAGCCCTCACAGCCCTTGAATTCAAGGGAGCTTAGATATTGTAGTGATGTGGTATGCCCTTTCTCTTGTTCGTTGTTCTCTACTGATCCGCTGTCACAGATGCTTTAAGACCACGGTGCAACGGTGTCTATTGAGTGTGCTCGAAGTTGTGGCAAGGGACATAACTGAACTTGAAATGAAACATTTGCGCATAACCACGGCAACTACCATTTCATAGTTTCAGACTGAATCATTTTAGGTTCCATGGGGATGAGGAAATTCAACGCTCAAATGTTCTACATGGCAGGTAATTACGCAGAGTGCATAATCATTGGTATGACACCTGTTTTCCATGGATCATTGTCCTTCTGTTTTAAACTGTGTACACACACATATGCACTGTGGCACACATCTTCCTGCAGGCACGTACGTATAAGCCATATCTGACAGCAAAATTTCAAAAAAATAAATTACAAACTCGTATAAATGCAGGCTGCGCCACTTCAGGGAGCCACGCTGGCCCCGAGGAAGGTGGACGCATGGTGCTTCACGGGTGCGCAGGCACGTCCATTCCGGGCGCTTGCTGGCAACCGTGGCTTCTTGGTGAGACTGTGCTTGCTAAAGCATGGTGACTGCGGCTTTGCGGTGAGGCGGTGGAGGTTCTGGGGCGCCAGTGTCGCTCGACGTGGTGGTTTGGTTTGCTGGCACACAAATCCAGGCCCATGATGACCTTGTGGCAGCGGGGGCGCTCGAGTCCGTGCTGGTGCACCGGGGCGGCGGCCCCCAGTCGCGGTGGCGTCACCCATCTTCTCCTTGCGACAAAGTGGTAGATTCATGGCATCGTGCCTGGATCCGGTGGCTGGGGGTCATCGGCTAGCTGCGGCGGCCCGACGGCAGCACTAGATGTTCTATTCCGTGTGCACGGCGGGTTGGAGAGACACATGGTGGCGGGGATGCGGCTCTTGGTTCTCGAGGCGTCATCGTCTTAGTTCGGCGGTGCCCGCACAGTGGCCATTCGGGTGGGTGTGCTGCTGCCAGGGTGTTGTGACGCGGCTGGCCTCTCGCGGCGGCTTGCTGCTACTGGGAGTGGTGTCGTGGTGCGAGGTGGTGGCAAAGAGCATGGTACTTGGTGGATGTCTGCGGTCTTTCTTGTCTCCTTGGTGTAATGGAGGCTCGATCGGCGGCGTGTTATTGGATCCAGCGGTCATGGTCTGTTGTTGGCAATGGTTCGGCCCCTTCCCTAGGGCTCGGTGAGGTGGAGGGGTGAAGGGCTCCTGGGTGAGCGCTTTACTTTCGATGGGATCAGTTACTGATGACGATGGTGTGGTTGCGCATTTTCATGAGAGATGCTACACTTGCGTAAGGATTTCTAAGTACTTTATGTATGATCCGATGTGGTGGGAGTGAATTGCAAAAAACATCGACACTTCGGGTTAGGTTTGCAGGTACCACACATATACGAAATTGTGCCAAAAAACACTAATTTTTTTCATAATTTTTTGCAAAAAACACTAGTTGCTTGTTTGGACCGTTTTAAGTGCGTTTATGACAAGGGGGCCCCGCATCCGTCGACGTGGCAGCACTGTTCACACGGCAACGCCGTTAGACGGCGTTACACGCCGCTGGCGCACCGGTTCGAGCCGGGCGGGTCAAACACCGCGAAGCGGTGCAGGCCTCACCCCCAGCCCTCACTCTCTCCCGTCCTTCTCCCTCTCTCTGCTCCCGCTCGGTCGCCGCCGCCGCCCCCTCCCACATCTCCGACCGCCGTCGCCGCCGCGTCGCCATGGTTTCCTGGTCTGATGATGACACTAGCGAGAACTCTCACCAGTACGCCGACTCAGCTTCAGATGAGGGCATCATCAAGGTGAGTTGCTCGAGCTGAAGCT
The DNA here is from genome assembly GCA_963921465.1 of Triticum timopheevii. Classification (NCBI taxonomy): domain Eukaryota; kingdom Viridiplantae; phylum Streptophyta; class Magnoliopsida; order Poales; family Poaceae; genus Triticum; species Triticum timopheevii. The sequence goes on along the minus strand of OY997272.1, from coordinate 105,166,999 downwards.
AGGGTTAGGGTTGCGATTTGTGGATTTTTCTGTTGATCTTGATCTGAAGTTTTGTTGCCTTTCCTTTGCACCTCCAGATCCCTGAGACCATCGATGACTCTGATTTCGAGGGCACTGAACCTGATGTTTTGTGCAATGAACACTCCTTGCCAGCAGAGAGGCGTGTTGCTTTCCAGGGCATCCATACTGGCAGGAGGTTCTTTGCTTGTGCTGTGAAGGTATGTGCCAAATTTATGCTAATCTGGTCAATGTTTAGTACTGATTTTATAGTTAGCAGATCTGGTGTGCTAGTTTCTCAGTGAGGTCATTGTTTATATGTGAGCATGTGCAGAGCGTTGTCAGCAGATCTGGCCTATTAGGTAGGTTGCTAATTAGTTATGTATTTTCTGTGATAGTAGTGGGTTAGGGAGGTCATTGTTTATATGCCAGTATGTGCATAGGGTTGAGAGCACTGATTGAGACTTCTTACTTTATAGCATGTGGATTAGTGAGCACTGTAATTGTTTAACTCATTGTGTCATATGACTAGCTCATACATGTTTGTTTAACTCATTATGTTACTTTATACATGTTTGTTACTTTATAGCATGTGGATTAGTGAGCACTTTACACCATTTGTTACTTTTTAGCATTGTGTTACTTTATACCTGTTTAACACTAAAATTACAGGAGGGAAGAAACTGTGGGCTAGTTAAATGGGTTGATCCATTTTGGCCAGCTACAATGGAGAATGCATTGACCAAGTTGTGGCATAAGTATGAAGAGTGTAGGAGGAGCAAGATTGAGGACAATCTGGAAAGCTCATTTGCTATTCACAATCTGACACAACAGAAGATCAAGCTGCATGCAAGTTATGAGAGGTTGGTTGAAGATGTCAACGACCTTTTGGATGCCCAGGAGCAGAGGGCTCAGCTGGAGAGAGGTAATATGCAGAACAAACCTGATGAGAGCAAGCTGCAGCAGAAGTATGACATGCTCAAGAACCTGACAGTTGCTCAAGCCAAAGTCATTAGGAACATGAAGTTGAAGCTTGCTGAAGAGAAGATTAAGTTGCAGGCCCACATTGATGAGCTTGAGAAGGTTGCCAAGCAGACCAAGCTGAAGCTGAATGGGATCAAAGCCATCTTAGATGAATGAGCAGTATAATGTAATATGCTGCTTATTAGTACCACCAGCATGGTTATGGGATGATGAGTACTATAATTATGGTTATGTAATGACTACTATTAGATGAATGATCTAGTAATATCTGAATTATGGTTATGTAATGTACCTATTTAGCATTAAGCACTATCGTGTAATATGATACTTATTAGTTATGATTATGTATGAATCTTCCAGTTATGTTGAATCTGATGCTGTTGGTTGGTTTTGTCAATGCCGATAGACCCTAGACTCACTTTGGTGGGGTTTTCGACGCCGATTCACCATAGACTCACTTGGTTGGTTTTGTCGATGATGAGAGACCCTAGACTCACTTTGGTTGGTTTTGTCGACGCCGAGAGACCCTAGACTCACTTTGGTGGGTTTCTCGACGCCGATAGACCCTAGACTCACTTTGGTTGGTTTTGTCGACGCCGAGAGACCCTAGACTCACTTTGGTGGGTTTCTCGACGCCGATAGACCCTAGACTCACTTTGGTGGGTTTCTCGACGCCGATAGACCCTAGACTCACTTTGGTGGGTTTCTCGACGCCGATAGACCCTAGAATCATAGTAAGCATCATCATCATCCATCTAAGCCAACACCATCACCAGAATCACCAGCATCACAACCAACATTTTCAGGTTCTCACATCCATCTAAGCCAACATTTAAGATAAACATCCAAGTTCTCACAACCAACAATGGTTCAAAGCCAACATAGGCATCATAGGTTCTGAAAGCCAACAAAGGCATAATCTAGTTGAAAGCCAACATAGGCATCATAGGTTCTAAAAGCCAACGAAGGCATAATCTAGTTCATAGCCAACACATAGGCATCACATGCCAACAAAGACAAAGGCATCTAGTTCCCAGAAGCATAGAAGTACTCTTTCAACTTGTATGAAGAAGTCCTTTTTCTTCCACTCTGTCTTGGAGCTTGAAAAGTTGACCTGTTTCCTGCAGCAGAGGTAGAGGCTGTACCAGCATTGGTAGCTTTCTTCCTGGGAGACCTTCTTGGAGGAGCAGCAGGTGTAGTGACAGCAGGTGTAGCTTTCTTCCTGGGAGACCTCCTTGGAGGAGCAGCAGGTGTAGTGGCAGCAGATGGAGATGGCCTCTTCCCTGGTGGTGCAACAGCTGTAGGTGCAGTAGTTGATGAAGATGGCCTCTTCCTTGGTGGTGCAACAGCTGTAGGTGCAGTAGTAGATGAAGATGGCCTCTTCCTTGGTGGTGCAGCAATTGTAGATGCATTTGTTGTTGAAGTAGAAGCCTGTGACCTGTTTGGCTGCATTTCAAAAACAGTTAAGGCTTGTGAGTTACAATGGAGACAAAATAAAGAGAATTGAGGTGCTACTATAACTAACCTGATGCTGGTTCATTCTCATAGCAAGAGCTGCCTTGAGGGGCTTGGAGCAAACATTGTATCTATGCCCTACAAGTTTGCAGTTGCTGCAAGTAATAGATGCCATCCTAGATGTATCTCTTGGTGCTGGCTTTTCAAATTGGTTTTTCCTCCTCTTTGTTTGTTGCTTCCCAACCTTGTCTTTGAATACTGGAGGCTCTATGTCCTGAGTTCTTGTCCTTGGCCACAGGTTTGGACCAGGCACAGGAAATATGATATGTGCAAATGCTTTTTTATACATTTCCTTTTTGAAGAAATCAGCAACAAAGTCCTCTGGCTGCAACTTAGCTTTCACTATTGCAGAAACTGCATGATGGCAAGGCATAGAAGTCATATCCCATTTCCTACATCCACATGTTCTGTCCAGCAAGTTCACCGAGTAGGTGTTTTCTCCACTAGTCACTTGGTAGATGTTAGGACCAGCCATCAAAGTCTGGCACCACCTTAAGTTGTACTTTGTCTCCGTTAACATTTCAGCATAGGTAGGGCAAATCTCCCAGTTTGCTATCTCTGTCTTTGTTCTATTCTTGTTAAATTTGACCATCAATTTTGTCCTAATTCCTTCTATCATGGTCACTATTGACTTGCCTCTGACATCTAATATCATTTTATTAAACACCTCACTGATGTTGTTCACTACCAGGTCAGTTTTGCAATTAAAATCCATAGCATGCCTAGCCCAAGTATGAACAGGGATTTTGTGAAGCCATGTCCAAGCAGCCTTACACTCTCTTTTCAAAGCATTCATTGCATCAAGGTGTTCATTCTCAGTATAAGAGTAGCTAACTGCATCCATGTGTTTCTTTAATTCATCACCTCTAAAACCAGCAGTTTGGAAATTCTGGTAGATATGTCTAAGGCAGAATCTTTGTGGACAATTGGGGAAAACATGGTTTATTGCATTTAAAAGCCCCTGTTTGAAACAATGAAAAATAAAGCTAAGCATTGGTCCTATAAACAATGAAGCTATAGCAATGTGCATATGAAACCATGAAACCTAGTGCAATATTGTATGAGAAGAGAAGTTTACCTTCTGCCTATCAGAGATGATGGTATAATAACCAAACTTCCCACTTTCTCCACCAAGTGCATCTTTAAGCTGTGTTAAGAACCAGGTCCAGCTGTCTTTGTCCTCTTTGTCAACAACTCCAAATGCTATAGGGTAGATATTATTGTTCCCATCCCTTCCTGTTGCATCAAGGATCTGTTGACCTGTTGACAGCTTGATAAAACAACCATCTACCCCTGCAAAGCTGACAATTGTGAGAACATAGTGTATGTAATGTGAGCACATAAATAATTCACAACTTAGTAAATGAAATGTACTTATGAATGGTCTGCATCCATTCAAAAACCCTTCTTTGCAAGCACTTAGACAGAAAAAGAGGCCATGAAACCTAGGGTTTTTGCTTGGGTGCTCTGGTACATGCCTAGTAGTAACAATACATCTAGAGCCTGGGTTTGTATCCAACACAGCCTGCAAATAATCTCTTATTCTAGTGTATTGTCCTCTCTGATCTCCTTGGACAACCTTCAATGCTTGCTTCCTAGCCCTGTAGGCCATATGGGTGGACATGTCTATTCCATATTTCTTCTTCAGTGTCTGCATTATTGTGGTGACTGGTGTGCCAATATCAACTCTCATCATTGCCTCACACTGGTGTGCAACCCATTTTGCAGTGACCTTGGTGTTCTCTCCTACTGCTGGGCATGTGTGCACAAAATTTGCCTTCCTTATGCAAAAAGTAGTCTCATTTGCAACAACATAAGCTGCAATAAAGAAAGGGCATTTTGCATTTGTGCACACAACTATGATGCTGTTATTGCAGTTTCTGTGGAACTCATAATTCCTATTCTGAGTTATGTGCAATGTCTGAATTGCTCTCCTAAACTGATACACATTTAGGAAACAAAGTTTTCTGCAAAACTGCTCCTCTGGGTTCTCTCTCTCCTCACTGTACCAGATCCTTGGCAAAGATCTCACTGATCTGCTCTTCCTTCCATTGGGCAGAACAAATTGTACTTCCTCAGCTCCATCATCATATTCCTGCTTCAAAACACCAAGATCTGGCTCCTCATCTGATGATGGTGCCCAAACATCCTCAAATCTCTGTTCCAAGCTAGAATATGACCTCTCTGTTGGCCCTTTTCTAGCTTTCTTCTTCTTTGTAGGCACCTCTTTGTAGGCACCTCTTGGTGCTCCACCTGCTCATCTTGCTCCACCTCCACATGTTGCCCTTCCTCATCTTCCTCATATAGTTCATCCACATCAGTGTCTCCATCAAAATGAATGAGTGGATCCTCTCTGTGCTTCCTCATCTCATTAAGCCTCTGAAGATAGTCCTCATCTGCATCCAGATCTGAATCATCTTCAATTAGAAGAATTGGTAGCTTCTTCTTAACCTTATTTACATGCTCAGTTGCAATCTTATGTTTCCTAAATTTGGCAATCTTTGTTCTCCTCTTCAACTCCATTAATGTCTTCAGTTCATCCTGATCTGCTGCATTGGATTGGTCCATGTCAGCATTTGTATCCAGATCATGGTTTGTGCTCTGCTGTGTAGTGTACAACTACAATGGCTCTGGTTGACTCTGTATTATACTTTTTGGTGGTGATCTTAAGAGAACACCAGAAGGATTTACTACATACACAGGGTTCTCTCCTATATGGCTCAAAGGAACCTGCTCCTCAACCAGATAGCCTGAGTTCAAATCTGCAGGTCTTGGATCAGTGCCCCTAACCACTGTCAAGTTCACTACATGCTGATCATTGTTAGCAATATGGTCAAGCATTTCATCCACCTTATCATCATCACAAATTTCATCCATTCCTGTAATCCCCACACCAGGATCCCTCACAAAATACATGAAATCATTAAGCCCATATCCCTCTGTCTCTATTAGGGCAACCAAATTATAATATGTTATGTCTGAAATGCAAACTGATCTCTCCAAATGGTCTCTGTCATGGAAGTGCATTCTAACTTCCCAAACATCATCATTCAAACTACACACAAATAATTAAAATAACTTAATTAACAGAGCACTAAAACAGAGCACCAATGTACTGTAAAAAAATGCATAATTCCTAAAACAGAGCACTAAAACAGAGCACCAATGTACTGTAAAAAATGCATAATTCCTAAAACAGAGCACTAAAACAGAGTAATCAACATTATAATTGCTACAATACAGTACAGTACATTCTGAAAACAACAAACACCTTATGAAAACCACTGTCAAGTTCTGAAAACCAGTCAACTTCACTGTCAAACCAATGCGAACTGATCTCTCCAAGTACAGTACCCTGCTAACTACTCTGCTGACTACATCATCAACTAGTTACTCTGTTAACTACTCTGTGCACTAGCTACTCTATTAACTACAATTAAGAGAGCACCAATTAACAGTGCCAAAAAACCTAACCCTAACCCTAACCCTAGAATCGATCTACAGGAAGAGGGAAGAGGGAAGAGGAAACTCACTAGACGCCGCCGAATGACGAGGCAATCCTGTGACTCTCTGACGGATTCTCCTTCACTGCCCTGGCCCAAGATCTTGCCGCCGCATATTTGAGACAGTGCTGGGGGCTCTGGCTGGGGCTGCTCGTATCCGACAGCCAGCTAGGGTTTGAGCTCCCGCATATATCTCCCACAGGTGGACCATCGTCTCCAACGCCGGCAGACCCGCCGCAGTCGTCGCCTGCTCCGCCAGCCGTCGCCTGCTCCGCCAGCCGTCGCCATGACTGAGAGGAGAGAGTGCGGGGGAGGAAAAGAGAGTGAGAGGAGCGGACCGGGCGGGGTACGGCTCGAAGACTAAGCGGCCCGGCTCGAACCGGTGCGCCAGCGGCGTGTAACGCCGTCTAATGGCGTTGCCGTGTGAACAGTGCTGCCACGTCGACGGATGCGGGCCCCCCTTGTCATAAACGCACTTAAAACGGTCCAAACAAGCAACTAGTGTTTTTTGCAAAAAATTATGAAAACAATTAGTGTTTTTTGGTACAATTTCGTATATGTGTGGTACCTGCAAACCTAGCCCGAAGTGTCGATGTTTTTTGCAATTCACTCGATGTGGTGGAATTATATTGGGCCTTACCTCACCACACGGGCTCACCCTAAAAATCAGAAGGGGGGGGGGGGGGAGGGGGGGGGGGGAGCGCAGATTAGTTAGCGTGGGATGGACCTTTCGTAAACCATCACGTAGGTGTAGCATTATTGCATTTTCATTGGGAGTCGTCAATGAAGGGTTCCTCCTCTCCACTAGGTCATGGTTTGTCGCTTCTTAGGCTTTCGTGGTGGCTGTTTGTGGGGTCAGACCCCTTCTCAAGTCTCAATAGGAGTCATGGGCGGTTTCTAAGTGAAAATTTTATTGATCGAAGGGGTCGATGCCAGCATTGACAACGGTAACAGGCATCATGTTTCTAGAAGGCATCTCTGAAGATCTGCTCGTTTCCTTCTCTCTGAGTAGCGGGTGAGTAGGTGGTGGAGGTTGAGTTGGCCAGTTGCGGCTTCGTTGGTTTGTTTTTCTTTGCTCGTGGTTAGGGTTTTTGCTTGATTGTCCCTTAATTAATCAAGCAATTGTGTAATTTTTGGCCTAGTTTTTCTTATAAACTAGGCAAACCCTTTTTTATGAAATCGCAAGGGCACTCTGATCCGTAAGTAAATGCAGGTCCATCAATTATCTCATGTTAGTGAACTCCAGAACAATGTACTGGTATATCCGTGCACCGAACGTTATTCCTTAGTTGCCGTAAAAACAAATTCATGTTACTCTGATTTTGGCTGTTCTGTGCGCAGGGGGAGGTTGTTAGAGGGATGGCTTGAGGAGGCGGAGATAGGAGGACAGTGCGACAAGGCGCACATGGTAGCGCCGTCTGCCGCCGGGAGGGGGGAGGGGGAGGGAGGAGGCACACAGTTAGGCATTGGAGGACTGCATAGGAAGAAATCACATCTGACCAAAGAGATACACAGTGTAACAAATTTTATTTTGAATGCAATTTAGATGAGTTCTGGATACAAATTGCCAGAATGTGGATGAAGCAAAGCATCTGACCGCTTCTTTTAGATCCAACGGCGGTAGGCATTCCTTCTAAATCGATTGAAACTGAAAACTGACTCAGTTAACTGGCAAATAAGAGTCCCCAGGTATACATGGTCACCACTTTTTATAGCCTTGAGTGTCGTCACAGGTGCTTCGTAACTGCAAGATCTCAATCGCTCACATTTATGAGAGCAACACCGTGAGAACGAAGACAATAGATTGAAGTTGTGAAAACTTCAGGATTCTTGCGGCCTGGAAGCTTTAAGTCGCGAGGAACTCTGAACTACTCAAGGCCAGCACTGGCTATAAATAAGAGCCATATACTAGGGAACTTGCATTTTGTAGTCAGAGAATGCCACCCTGCGTGCTACACATGTTCTGTCGTTTCTCGTCCTAGATCAAATTGGTCTGCTTATTTTCGGGCATGAATGTAGGGTTGGGTGACATTGGGACTATATATGACAGCCAAATTTGATAATTCGTAACCAAAGGCTGTCTTCTGCCTGCATTGTGGCCGCGAATGAGAGATTCAGTACATTGGGTGTGCACAGGCGCGGCAACGCTGGACGCCTGGCTCGGGTGCAACATGGCATCCCTTGTGATATCATCTGCCTGGCGAACGTGAACTCGATCAGCTTCAGGCCATGCTGCAGTCCGATGTGTTCCGGCCACGACGGGCATGCCTCGCGACCCAGCCCAAGCGAGCACCCAGGCCATGGCCACGGAGGCCACCATCGGCGCGCAGCTCACGGTGGACCACGTCCGCGCCGGTGCATCGCCTCAACTAGCACAACGGACGACTGCTCTAGCAGGACTAGCAGCCTACCCACGGCGCCACCACACGCGGGGGGCACATGCTGCACGCCGAGCTCCTCCACTAAATCCATGCACATCCGGGCATCCCGACGAACTCCTCTGCATATCTAGAAGTGCCAATAAAAAAAGAAAAGAAAAGCGAATGCAGATAAATTTGATCGTCATTGGTTGTTTTGGTGCTCCGGAAGACAGAGATGGCGGCGGCTCCCTTGTAATGACGATCATTTATGGGAATACATTATTTGACCCAATTTTTTTTTAGAAAAATCAAGGGGGGGGGGGGGGGGGGGGGGGAGCTCCCCACCTGAATATATTTCTCAAGCTTTGCAATCCATCGTGTGAGTGATTACAGAGAGGTGAATTACGTAGGCACGTGTAAATGTGAGGACAGGTAAGAACGGCACGAGGAGGCGGCCTTTTTTTCTTTTGGCTTTCTCATCCGGTGAGTCCAGAGCATAAGGTCCTGTAATATGTTTGTGAGAGTGGTGATGCTGTGGTGGTCCTGCTGCCTGAAAGTCATAGCATTCCGAGAGTCCCAAATATTCCAAAGAATGATGAGCAGTACCGAGTTCCAAACCCGGTGATCCGTAGCGGCTGGAGTGGAGCAAGCCCAAAGATCCTCGATGCCACCGCTGGTTGTGAAACCCAGCCTTAGCTAGATGCGTTGGGCTAGGGGTCAGTTGAGGAAGATGTGAGATGTATCTTCACCATCGAAGCCACATCTTGAGCAGACGGCATCAGAGACAATATGCTTGTGCAGGAGGTTTGCTTTGCAGTTTAGTCGACCTCGAAACAGAAGGCAGGCGAAGATCCTGACCCTATTAGGGACTCGCGACGACCAAATAGAGATGGAGTGGATGTCCTCTGAGTTATCCCTGAAGGAGAGGTCGTACGCCGCCCGCGTGGAGAAAGGGAGGCCGCCAAGGAGGAAGCGTTCGTCCGGTGCTTGGGAAGGCTGAAAGTCCTGCAACAAAGACAACAAAGACCATAACTCGAGTGTAGCATTAGGGGTTAGGCGAGTCCGCATGAAAGATTCAAAACCTTGATTCAGTACCGCAGCCACACGAGCGAGAGGGAGGGTGGTATGTGTGTAGAGGCTGGGGAACAGTTTCACAAGTGTTTGTTGGTGTAGCCAAGAGTCTAGCCAGAAGTATGTGTTGGTCCCAGAGTTAGTTAGGACGAACGAGATAGGGTGGAGGTAGGGTACTTGCTGGTTGATTGTTTTGCAGAGGAAGGATGGGTTGGCTCGCGGGTTAATAAGAGCGTTGGGGTGTTGCAGGGCAAGCCAATCAAGCCATGGTGTTTGTGTTGGGGAACGTAGCAGAAATCAAAAAATTTCTACGCATCACCAAGATCAATCTATGGAGTAATCTAGCAACGAGGGGAAGAAGAGTGCATCTACATACCCTTGTAGATCGCTAAGAGGAAGCGTTCAAGTGAACGGGGTTGATGGAGTCGTACTCGTCGTGATTCAAATCACCGACGATCCTATTGCCGAACGGACGACACCTCCGCTTCAACACACATGCAGCCCGGTGACGTCTCCCATGCCTTGATCCAGCAAGGAGAGAGGGAGAGGTTGGGGAAGACTCCGTTCAGCAACAGCACGACGGCGTGGTGGTGGTGGAGGAGCGTGGCAATCATGCAGGGCTTCGCCAAGCACCGCGGGAGAGAAGGAGGACTTGGAAGAGGGGGAGGACTGCGCCAGAACTTGGGGTGCGGCTGCCCTCCCACCCCTCCACTATTTATAGGTGGGGAGAGAGGGGGGCCGGCCCCCCTAGATCCCATCTAGGGTTGGGGGCGGCGGCCAAGGGGGGAGGAGTGCCTCCCAAGTCAAGTGGAGGCCCTCCCCTTTAGGGTTTCCCCTCTCCCATGCGCATGGGCCTTGGGGGGGCTGGTGCCCCTGGCCCATTAAGGCTAGGGCGCCCCCTTACAGCCCATGCTGCTATATTGGACGTGGTGGAACATTTTCCGGACCTCCGGACCCCTCCGAAATCCTCCGAAACCTTCCGAAAGCTTCCCGGTACAATACCGGAAAAAAACTGAACTTTTCCCGGAATCCGAACAACAACTTTCCATATATAAATCTTTACCTCCGGACCATTCCGGATCTCCTCGTGACGTACAGGATCTTATCCGGGACTCCGAACAACATTCGGTAACCACATACAAACTTCCTTTATAACCCTAGCGTCATCGAACCTTAAGTGTGTAGACCCTACGGGTTCGGGAGACACGTAGACATGACCGAGACAACTCTCCGGCCAATAATCAACAGCGGGATCTGGATACCCATGTTGACTCCCACATGTTCCACGATGATCTCATCGGATGAACCACGATGTCGAGGATTCAATCAATCACGTATTCAATTCCCTTTGTCTATCGGTATGTTACTTGCCCGAGATTCGATCGTCGGTATGCTGATACCTTGTTGAATCTCGTTACCGGCAAGTCTCTTTACTCGTTCTGTAACACATCATCCCGTGATCAACCCCTTGGTCACATTGTGCACATTATGATGATGTCCTATCGAGTGGGCCCAGAGATACCTCTCCGTCAGACGGAGTGAAAAATCTCAGTCTCGATTCGTGCCAACCCAACAGACACTTTCAGAGATACCCATAGTGCACCTTTATAGCCACCCAGTTACGTTGTGATGTTTGGTACACCCAAAGCATTCCTACAGTATCCGGGAGTTGCACAATCTCATGGTCTAAGGAAATGATACTTGATATTAGAAAAGCATTAGCATACGAACTACATGATCTTTGTGCTAGGCTTAGGATTGGGTCTTGTCCATCACATCATTCTCCTAATGCTGTGATCCCGTTATCAACGACATCCAATGTCCATGGTCAGGAAACTGTAACCATCTGTTGATCAACGAGCTAGTCAACTAGAGGCTTACTAGGGACATGGTGTTGTCTATGTACCCACACATGTATCTGAGTTTCCTATCAATACAATTATAGCATGGATAATAAACGATTATCATGAACAAGGAAATATAATAATAATAACTAATTTATTATTGCCTCTAGGGCATATTTCCAACAGTCTCCCACTTGCACTAGAGTCAATAATTTAGTTCACATCGCCATGTGATTAACACTCATAGGTCACATCGCCATGTGACCAACATCCAAAGAGTTTACTAGTGTCACTAAAGTAGTTCACATCATCATGTGATAAGACTCAATGAGTTCTGGGGTTTGATCATGTTTTGCTTGTGAGAGAGGTTTTAGTCAACGGGTCTGCAACATTCAGATTCGTATGTACTTCGCAAATCTCTAGGTCATATTGTAAATGCTGCTTCCACGCTCCACTTGGAGCTATTCCAAATGGTTGCTCCACTATACGTATCCGGCTTGCTATTTAGAGCCATTCAGATAGGTGTTAAAGCTTGCATCAACGCAACTCTTTACGTCGAACTCTTTATCACCTCCATAACCAAGAAACATATCCTTATTCCTCTAAGGATAATTTTGACTGCTATCTGGTGATCTACTCCTTGATCACCTTTGTACCTTCTTGCCAGGTATGTAGCAAGGCACACATCAGGTGCGGTACTTAGCATAGCATACTGTAGAGCCTACGTCTAAAGCATAGGGGACGACCTTCGTCCTTTCTCTCTCTTTTCTGCCGTGGTCGAGCTTTAAGTCTTAACTTCGTACCTTACAACTCAGGCAAGAACTCCTTCTTTGACTGATCCATCTTGAACACCTTCAAGATCATGTCAAGGTACGTGCTCATTTGAAAGTACCATTAAGCGTTTTTTGATCCATCCTCATAGATCTTGATGCTCAATGTTCAAGTAGCTTTATCCAGGTTTTCCCTTGAAAAACACTTTTCAAATAACCCTATATGCTTTCTAGAAATTCTACATCATTTCTGATCAACAATATGTTTACAACATATACTTATCAGAAATTCTATAGTGCTCCCACTCACTTCTTTGGAAATACAAGTTTCTCATAAACTTTGTATAAACACAAAATCTTTGATCATCTTATCAAAGTGTATATTCCAACTCCGAGATGCTTACTCCAGTCCATGGAAGGATCGCTGGAGCTAGCATCCTTAGGATCGACAAAACCTTTCTGATTGTATCACATACAACCTTCCCTTACGAAAACTGGTAAGGAAACTCGTTTTGACATCCATCTGCCAGATTTCATAAATGCAGCTATGGCTAACATGATTCCGACGGACTTAAGCATCGCTGCGGATGAGAAAATCTCATCGTAGTCAACTCCTTGAACTTGTGAAAAACTCTTCGCCAAAAGTCGAGCTTCATAGACGGTGACATTACCGTCCACGTTCGTCTTCTTCTTAAAGATCCATTTATCTCAATGGCTTGCCGATCATCGGGCAAGTCCACCAAAGTCCATGCTTTGTTCTGGTACATGGATCCTATCTCGGATTTCATGGCTTCTAACCATTTGTCGGAATTTGGGCCCACCATCGCTTCTCCATAGCTCGTAGGTTCATTGTTGTCTAGCAACATGACCTTCAAGACAGGATTACTATACCACTCTGAAGTAGTACGCATCCTTGTCACCCTACGAGGTACGGTAGTGACTTGATCCAAAACTTCATGATCACTATCATAAGCTTCTACTTCAATTGGTGTAGACGCCACAGGAACAACTTCCTGTGCCCTACTACACACTTGTTGAAGTGATGGTTCAATAACCTCATCAAGTCTCCACCATCCTCCCACTCAATTCTCGAGACAAACCTTTCCTCGAGAAAGGACCCGATTCAAGAAACAATCCCTATTGCTTTCGGATCTGAATTAGGAGGTATACCCAACTGTTTTGGGTGTCCTATGAAGATGCATTTTATCCCCTTTGGGTTCGAGCTTATCAACCTGAAACTTTTTCACATAAGCGTCGCAGCCCCAAACCTTTAAGAAACGACAACTTAGGTTTCTCCAAACCATAGTTCAAACGGTGTCGTCTCAACGGAATTACGTTGTGCCCTATAAAGTGAGTGCGGTTGTCTCTAATGCCTAACCCATGAACGATAGTGGTAATTCTATAAGAGACATCATGGTACGCACCATATCCAATAGGGTGCAGCTATGATGTTCGGACACACCATCACACTATGGTGTTCCAGGCGGTATTAACTATGAAACAATTTCCACAATGTCTTAATTGCGTGCCAAAGCTCGTAACTCAGATACTCATCTCTATGATCATATCATAGACATTTTATCCTCTTGTCACGATGATCTTCAACTTCACTCTGAAATTACTTGAACCATTCAATAATTCAGACTTGTGTTTCATCAAGTAAATATACTCAGTATCTACTCAAATCATCCGTGAAGTAATAACATAACGATATCCATTGCGTGCCTCAGCACTCATTGGACTGCACACATCAAAATGTATTACTTCCAACAAGTTGCTTTCTTGTTCCATTTTACTGAAAATGAGGCTTTCAGTCATCTTTCCCATGTGGTATGATTTGCATGTCTCAAGTGATTCAAAATCAAGTGAGTCCAAAACGGTCCATTTGCATGGAGTTTCTTCATGCATATACACCAATAGCCATGGTTTGCATGTCTCAAACTTTTCAAAAATGAATGAGTCCAAAGATCCATCAACATGGAGCTTCTTCATGCGTTTTATACCAATATGACTTACATGGCAGTGCCACAAGTAGGTGGTACTATCATTACTATCTTATATCTTTTGGCATGAACATGTGTATCACCACGATTGAGATTCAATAAACCATTCATTTTAGGTGCAAGACCATTGAAGGTATTATTCAAATAAACAGAGTAACCATTATTCTCCTTAAATGAATAACCGTATTGTGATAGACATAATCCAATCATGTCTATGCTCAACGCAAACACCAAATAACAATTATTTAGGTTTAATACCAATCTCGATGGTAGAGGGAGCGTGCGATGCTTGATCATATCAACCTTGGAAACACATCCAACACATATCGTTAGCTCACCTTTAGCTAGTCTCCATTTATTCGTAGCTTTTATTTCGAGTTACTAACAATTAGCAACTGAACCGGTATCTAATACCCTGGTGCTACTAGGACTACTGGTAAAGTACACATTAACATAATGTATATCCAATATACTTCCGTCGACCTTGCCCGCCTTCTTATCTACCAAGTATCTAGGGTGGTTCTGCTTTAGTGTCCGTTCCTCTCATTACAGAAGCACTTAGTCTCGGGTTTGGGTTCGACCTGGGGTTTCTCCACTAGAGCAGCAGCTGATTTGCCGTTTCATGAAGTATCCCTTCTTGCCCTTGCCCTTCTTGAAACTAGTGGTTTCACTAACCATCAACGATTGATGCTGCTTCTTGATTTCTACTTTCGCGGTGTCAAACATCGCGAATATTTCAAGGATCATCATATCTATCCCTGATATGTTATAGTTCATCACGAAGCTCTAGCAGCTTGGTGGCAATGACTTTGGAGAAACATCACTATCTCATCTGGAAGATTAACTCCCACTCGATTCAAGTGATTGTGGTACTCAGACAATCTGAGCACAATCTCAACGATTGAGCTTTTCTCCCTTAGTTTGTAGGCTAAGAAACTCGTCGGAGGTCTTATACCTCTTGACATGGGCACGAGCCTGAAATCCCAATTTCAGCCCTCGAAACATCTCACATGTTACGCAACGTTTCGAAATCGTCTTTGGTGCCTCATCTCTAAACCGTTTAACTGAACTATCACGTAGTTATCAAAACGTGTATGTCAGATGTTTGCAACATCCACACACAACGTTCGAGGTTCAGCACACTGAGCGGTGCATTATGGACATAAGCATTCTATGAAGCAACGAGGACAATCCTCAGTTTACGGACCTAGTCCGCATAATTGCTACTATTAACTTTCAACTAAAAATTTTCTCTAGGAACATATCTAAACAGTAGAACTAAAGCGCGAGCTTACGACATAATTTGCGAAGATCTTTTGATTATGTTCAGGATAATTAAGTTCATCTTATGAACTCCCACTCAGATAGACATCCCTCTAGTCATCTAAATGATTACATGATCCGAGTCAACTAGGCTGTGTCCGATCATCACGTGAGACGGATTAGTCATCATCGGTGAACATCTTCATGTTGATCGTATCTTCTATACGTCTCATGCTCGACCTTTCGGTCTTCCATGTTCCGAGGCCATGTCTGTACATGCTAGGCTTGTCAAGTCAACCTAAGTGTATTGCGTGTGTAAATCTGGCTTACACCCGTTGTATTCGAACGTTAGAATCTATCACACCCGATCATCACGTGGTGCTTCGAAACAACGAACCTTCACAACGGTGCACAATTAGGGGGAACACTTTTCTTGAAATTATTGCGAGGGATCATCTTATTTAAGCTACCGTCGTTCTAAGCAAATAAGATGCATAAACATGATAAACATCACATGCAATCAAAAAGTGACATGATATGGCCAATATTATTTTGCTCCTTTTGATCTCCATCTTCGGGGCTCCATGATCATCATCGTAACCGGCATGACACCATGATCTCCATGATCGTGTCTAAATGAAGTTGTCTCGCCAACTATTACTTCTACTACTATGGCTAACGGCTTAGCAATAAAGTAAAGTAATTTACATTGTGTTGTTCAATGACACGCAGGTCATACAAAAAATAAAGACAACTCGTATGGCTCCTGCCGGTTGTCATATTCATCGACATGCAAGTCCTGATTCCTATTACAAGAACATGATCAATCTCATACATCACATATCATTCATCACATTCTTTTGGCCATATCACATCACATAGCATACCCTGCAAAAACAAGTTAGACGTCCTCTAATTGTTGTTTGCATGTTTTACGTGGCTGCTATGGGTTTCTACCAAGAACGTTTCTTACCTACGCAAAACCACAACATGATATGTCAATTGCTATTTACCCTTCATAAGGACCCTTTTCATCGAATCCGATCCGACTAAAGTGGGAGAGACTGGCACCCGCTAGCCACCTTATGCAACAAGTGCATGTCAGTCGGTGGAACCTGTCTCACGTAAGTGTACATGTAAGGTCGGTCCGGGCCGCTTCATCCCACAATACCGTCGAAACAAGATTGGACTAGTAATGGTCAGCATATTGATCAAAATCAACGCCCACAACAACTTGTGTTCTACTCGTGCATAAGAACTACGCATAGACCTAGCTCATGATGCCACTGTTGGGGAACATAGCAGAAATCAAAAAATTTCTACGCATCACCAAGATCAATCTATGGAGTAATCTAGCAACCAGGGGAAGAAGAGTGCATCTACATACCCTTGTAGATCGCTAAGCGGAAGCGTTCAAGTGAACAGGGTTGATGGAGTCGTACTCGTCGTGATTCAAATCACCGATGATCCTATTGCCGAACGGACGGCACCTCCGCGTTCAACACACATGCAGCCTGGTGACGTCTCCCATGCCTTGATCCAGCAAGGAGGGAGGGAGAGGTTGGGGAAGACTCCGTCCAGCAGCAGCACGACGGTGTGGTGGTGGTGGAGGAGCATGGCAATCATGCGGGGCTTCGCCAAGCACCGCGGGAGAGGAGGAGGACTTGGGAGAGGGGGAGGACTGCGCCAAAACTTGGGGTGCGGCTGCCCTCCCACCCCTCCACTATTTATAGGTGGGGAGAGAGGGGGGCCGGCCCCCCTAGATCCCATCTAGGGTTGGGGGCGGCGGCCAAGGGGGGAGGAGTGCCTCCCAAGTCAAGTGGAGGCCCTCCCCTTTAGGGTTTCCCCTCTCCCATGCGCATGGGCCTTGCGGGGGCTGGTGCCCCTGGCCCATTAAGGCTAGGGCGCCCCCTTACAGCCCATGCTGCTGTATTGGATGTGGTGGAACATTTTCCGGACCTCCGGACCCCTCCGGAATCCTCTGGAACCTTCCGGAAGCTTCCCGGTACAATACCGAAAAAACCGAACTTTTCCCGGAACCCGAACAACAACTTTCCATATATAAATCTTTACCTCCGGACCATTCCGGAAATCCTCGTGACGTCCAGGATCTCATCCGGGACTCCGAACAACATTCGATAACCACATACAAACTTCCTTTATAAACCTAGTGTCATTGAACCTTAAGTGTGTAGACCCTACGGGTTCGGGAGACATGTAGACATCACCGAGACAACTCTCCGGCCAATAACCAACAGCGGGATCTGAATACCCATGTTGGCTCCCACATGTTCCACGATGATCTCATCGGATGAACCACGATGTCGAGGATTCAATCAATCCCGTATTCAATTCCCTTTGTCTATCGGTATGTTACTTGCCCGAGATTCGATTGTCGGTATGATGATACCTTGTTCAATCTCGTTACCGGCAAGTCTCTTTACTCGTTCCGTAACACATCATCCCCTGATCAACCCCTTGGTCACATTGTGCACATTATGATGATGTCCTACCGAGTGGGCCCAGAGATACCTCTCCGTCAGACGGAGTGACAAATCCCAGTCTCGATTCGTGCCAACCCAACAGACACTTTCAGAGATACCCGTAGTGCACCTTTATAGCCACCTAGTTACGTTGTGACGTTTGGTACATCCAAAGCATTCCTACGGTATCTGGGAGTTGCACAATCTCATGGTCTAAGGAAATGATACTTGACATTAGAAAAGCTTTAGCATACGAACTGCATGATCTTTGTGCTAGGCTTAGGATTGGGTCTTGTCCATCACATCATTCTCCTAATGATGTGATCCCGTTATCAATGACATCCAATGTCCATGGTCAGGAAACCATAACCATCTATTGATCAACGAGCTAGTCAGCTAGAGGCTTACTAGGGACATGGTGTTGTCTATGTACCCACACATGTATCTGAGTTTCCTATCAATACAATTATAGCATGGATAATAAACGATTATCATGAACAAGGAAATATAATAAGAATAACTAATTTATTATTGCCTCTAGGGCATATTTCCAACAATTTGGTGCGGCAGTAGAGCTTTGGCGGCAAATTTCATGAGGAGGCAGCGGTTTTGTTTTGCTAGATTTTTCAACCCTAGACTACCGAATTTTTTAGGTTTGCAAACATTTTTCCAAGCAACGAGACAGTCGGCACCCGTGCAGGAGTCGTCAGCGGCCCAGAAGAAAGCACGCCGGACCGAGTCCAGAGTTTTGAGGACACTTTTTGAGATGAGAAATACAGACATAAAGTAGACTAAGATTGAGTCAATAACTACAGAAAGGAGGATTAGTCGGTCGCCTTTAGAGAGCAGTTTGGCTCGCCAACCAGAGAGGAATTTCTTGCATTTGTCAATCATAGGGAGGAACGCATTGGCGGGTAGACGGGTGGGGGCAAGAGGGAGCCCGAGGTATATCTGTGGGAAGGATGAAACTGGGCATTGTAGTGTGGATGCAATAGCAGAAGCAACGTCAGGCGTAGTGTGTATTGGGACAAACGTAGTTTTTGAGAAGTTGAGATTAATGCCAGTTGCGAGAGCGAAGTTGTCGAGGATGCCTTTGAGTTGTAGCATGTCCTCGTTCGAGGCTTTGGCGACAATTAGCGTGTCATCCGCGTATTGGAGGACTGTGGGTGGGAGATGGGAGAACAAGGGGTGGGAGAGGTGGAGTAGGTTGCAATCTTGTTATATCATTTGCTGTAATAGGTCCGCAACAATGATAAATAGGTAGGGGGAGAGTGGGTCTCCTTGTCGTAGTCCATTTTTACAGTTGATCCAGTTCCCTGGGACGCCTTTTAGCATGACAGCCATTTTTCCGGTGGTCAGAAGGTTGTTAATCCAGTCAGAAAACTTGTGGGTGAAGCCTCGGGCTGCCAGGATGGTGAGGAGCGAGTCCCAGGAGGGGGAGTCAAAAGCTTTTCGAAAATCTAGTTTGATGATCATAGTTGGTTGTTTTTCTAGAGTGGCAAGAGCTGACCAGATCCGCAGTGAAGACATAGTTTTCAGCGATGCATCGTCCAGAGATGAACCCGGTTTGGTTTTCATGGACGAGCAATGGGATAACGGTTTTAGGCGATTTGTGAGAACTTTGGCAGCAGCTTTAACTGGCCAGTTTTGGAGAGAGATAGGGCGGAAGGCATCAGGCGTAGTTAGATGTTCTTTTTTGGGGATGAGAATGATATGGGCCCTATTTAGGCATTCAGTCTGGGCTATGCCGTTCTGGAAGTCATGAATGAAGGCGAAGATGTGTGGTTTTACTAGAATCCAGAACTTGCGGTAGAACAGTGGTACGAAGCCATCGGGTCCAGGGCTAGCAAGTGGGTTCATCTGAAAAAATGAGTCCTTGATTTCATCTTCAGAGAAGGGGGAATCGAGGTGCAGTAGCTGTGGCAGTGTGTGTGGGAAGTATTTTTTTGGGGTCGAAGGTCCAGGATGTTTGTGGCGGGGTTCCAATCATGTTGGTGAAGTGATCATGGAGAATGTTAGCCTTTTGGTGATGAGAGAGGAAAACGCCCCCCCCCCCCCGAGAAGAGCGAAGGGATAGTGTTTTTTCTAAGGCGTTGCGAGGCTGCGGCATGAAAATACTCTGTATTTTCCTCTCCGTCAATTGCAGCACGGACCTTGCCGCGCTGTTTCCAGAAGGCTAGTTTTTCACGGGTGGCGGTGTGGAGAGCTGCAGTGATTATGGTTCTAAGCTTTTTTTCGGCTCCGGAGAGTGGTCTACGCTCTTCCTTGAGATCGACAAGGTTGATGGTTTTTTTGGCTGCTATTTCTCTTTGTTGGATCGAGGATCATTGTCTGGCCCAACGTTTGAGCACGGACCGTGAGGATTTGATTGCTTTGGAGAGGCGGGTGGAAGCTTGAAGGTTGCGGGCTGCGCGGCTATTGGGGGCCTAGTGCCTTTGAATAATTTTGAGGCAGTCCGCAAAGAGGGCCCAATGGGATTCGAAGCGAAAATGGCGGGGCTGTGGGATAGCAGTTTGGACTTGGATGATTAAGGGGACATGATCAAAGATGATATGTGTAAGGGAAGATAGAGTTGTGTTTGGGAAGCGGGAGTTCCAGGCTAGATTGATGAAAGCTCAGTCGAGACGTTCAAGTGTAGGAGAGGGCCTGTTATTGGACCAGGTGAATCTGCGGTCTAAGAGGGGTAGCTCGATCAGCTAGGTCATTGATTAGGTTGTTGAAGGCATCGGCTTCCCGCTGATGGAAGTTTGTGTTATTTTTCTCATGGGAGAAATGAACGAGGTTGAAATCTCCAACGATTAGCCAAGGCGTCTGATCGTCCTGTTTTATTTGTTTTAGTTCGTCGAGGAAGGCTTGCTTAAGCTGGCGGGAGGAGGGCGTGTAGACGTTAGTGATGGCAGAAATTGACGGCTGAGCGGGGGAGGAAACTTTGGTAGAGGTGGCGAAATTATGATGCGTGTAGGATAGGACGTTGAGATGACTAGAATTAACCATCGAGACAATGCCACCCGCCTACCCATTAGCAGGGAGGTACGTTCTTTGGTCCAGAGATCGTGGCAGAAAAGAGGTAAATTTTCGATCATTTATGTGGCTAAGCTTTGATTCTTGTAAAAGAGCGTAGTGTGGATTTATGGTGATGAGTTCAGATAATACATCACCACATTTTGATTCATCTCCCAAACCTCTTACATTCCATTAGCAGATGGATATTTTGGTAGTAGCTCATAACAACCCGTGAGACACCAGGGCATGAATAGTAGTTGGATAATCTGGCAGAACTAGTAAATAAGAAAGCGGATAAAAGGAGGCATACATGAAGTAGCTCCAGACACAGGGACTAAAACAATGACTACGATGGACGAGGCAGAGGCGGGATAGGAGGTCCGCCATCGATGCGCCAGCAGAGCGCAGCACGGGTGGGTGACACATCAGGGAACAGATGCGTCACCGGTAGCATCGCCGTCGTCAGCATGGGCGACAGCAGCAGCAGCAAGGTCATCTGCACCGCAGAGGACCGCGATCTCGGCGAGGGCCGCAGCAGAGGCAGGTGGTGCATCTGGGATGTCCAGTTCAGAGTCATGGATTGCATTTTCCAGGGCGTGTGCGACATCAGAGGCAGAGAGACGGGCCGCCTTTGCACGGACAGCCTTGGTGTCATGTCCGTGAACGCGCTTGTTTCCTTGGCAGCGAGGCGCACGCTCCGACGCAGAATCATGGCCTTGTCCTTGGACCGTTTGGTAGAGTGCCGAAGCTTGCGCACCAGGTTTTCATGCGCGGATGAGCCTGCAGCAAAACACGGAGGTGTATAAATGAGTTCAGCGGCGGCAACGCCCGAGGAGACAGGTAAGGATGGAATGGATGGGACTGTGTGGACAGGTGTAGACTTACCCGGGGAGGACGTACCAGAGGAGAACACAATTGAGGAAGGACCGAGGGAAAGGAAGGAGGAGGTGGAGCTGTCGTATGGCTTGATAGCGGAGGGCAGGTCGTCAGTGTTTGGAGGCGGGTGTGTGTCGTCGTTGGCGAGCGGCATGGGAGGGGGCGGGGGTGGTGGAGCAAGCTTGCGCACAACACCGGCCTTGAGGGGTGTAGGGCGAGTGACACTGGTGGGGGTGGATGACGACGCGACAAATGTCGAGGCGGAGAAGGCTGTTGGGGGAGAAGCTCGCTGAGAGGGTGGCGCGGAGTCGCTGTTGGAGGAGATGATGTGGATTGCGATGAAGCGGGGCACAGGGGAGTCATCGCCGGAGGAGGCGCAGAGAGGAGTGTCCAGGGTGGCGCCCGGCAGAGAGGTGGGGGGAGGCGAGCGCCCATCCACAGGGGAGGGAGCGGTCCCCGAGGGAGCTCCTGGCCAGGCCTGACATCACGTGTTCTACATCTCACACTGAGTGAGGCAACATGTGAGTAGATACTTTTTTATCCGTCGAAAGGCAAGAACTAATGCTTGTGCATATTTTCCAACTGGAAGGTTAACTACTCCAGCCCGATGGATGACTGAAAAATGAAATCCTGGCTTTCCCTACAATCAGCTCTTTACTAGTAGAGCACAAGTTCAAAAAAGAAAAAAGAAAAAAGCTCTTTACTAGAGCTCAATACATTTATCTCATGGACACTGAACCCATTGATTTGGAAGCTTTCCAAACAAACCTCTTGACCATGAAACGCATAACAAGGAAATAACTATGCCTGTAACATGAAGTCAACATTAAAAACATCTCAGATGAACAGTAATGTTTTAGAATTAATTAGGTCAGAATTGGATCAATTCGTTATCACTACTAACCAGTCATCATTTTGATGGACTAGCCTCAATTAATTATGATTTAGCTCTCTATAGTTTATGTTCTGTTACAGATGACATACATATAGCTTTACTTCCTCTACACCTCAGTGTTATATATTAGTATCACCATCGGAAAACCAATTTGGCTCCCAGGTCCAGATGCACCTAGAATCTGGACCGAACAGCAGCATCAAGACGCGCGTGCAGCCTTGTATTCTAGTTCGTATTACTTGGACAGAATTCCTGTTGCGGCCCCACGCAAGGCATTTATTATATGACGCCGGCAATTAGTCCATTGGCGGTCCAAACGGGATGAGGGTTGGTACAAACAGGGGAAACGGTCATTTACCATCGACGCCAGCATATACCAACGTGACAGGTAATGACCGTGTACATCTGTGCCCATCCAGCCTCACACCCGTCTCCTTCCTCCACACGTTTTGGCAAGGAGGTGGATTTAATCTGTTGATGTGCAGGATGACAATGCATTGCTGATAGAAACATGATGTGCAGGAGTATTTTTAGTACGTAATTACTATCTAAGCAGTGCCAATTAAAGTCGTTTGATGACCTAGAACCAGCGAGGACGATGGAAAATTAGCCAAGTGCTGTCGAACATGATTATGTTCTCGACAGTAGGATTGGTAAAATCGAGTGTGTGGTCAGGGGATTTGAAGTTGTAGAAAGCTGTACACAACCAAATTGAGAAAGGCAAGAGAACCATCAGCCCAGGCGAAACAACGATGTAGATAATGTTGCCATTATCCATAAAAGTAAGCACTGTATTTCTACGAGAGAGGGGGGGGGGGGGGGGGGGGGGGGGCATGTTGGGTGTGTATCTGACAAAAAAAGGGAGATGTGGATATCTCTTCAGGTACATGACGAACGCATGATCAACAAACATTCAAACTATGCTAGGTGGTCACGCAAAAATGATCACATTATGCCTGTCATCACAGGATGTCTTCGAACCCAACGCTTACAGCGATAACTGGCGATATTGCATCAGCAAGTAGGGACGACCGGTTGCCCTGTAGTTTCAGGACGTCTCGAAGAGCAGATTTCTTTATTTTCATCAGGGTGTTGTGCGGCAGATAAAAAAACACCACAGTAGACACTCAAATGACGAAAAACCATATGTACACGGCCTCAACTGGACAACATAGAATTTTGACATGCTTTTTTACCTTGGTTATTGGGACCCTTATATTCATCGCCTTTGGGGTTGGCCACCCAGCGTAAAAGTCATGGAAGCATCCATCATAGAGGCGGGGCGCAATGAGCTCGTGGCGCTCCTGCTGGTCCCGGTGCAACCTTGTGTTCCACCAGCCGGTCGAAGACATGAATAACCATAGTCAGCATGTCCCATGTGTACACAGCCCACAGAGAATGGCTGGAATAGAACTGAAAGCAATTTTGGAGTCCAAAACAGTTATCGATCAGCTTCCTATGCGTGTAACAAACTAACATACTAAGCGGAAATTGTTACCAGTTGGCACGCCTCTATGGCATGCTGGACGGTTGATCCAATAAATTGATTATGAATCTCTAGGAATGAAGACATACTAGTTTCAGACAAGGCAAGCGTCTACATGGTTAGAACAGGAGTTTAGTTAATAAAATGCCTGGCCGGTGCTTAAAAAGGGGGTGTGCAGAGGTTGTGAGGGTGTTTGTGCTCAGAAGTGATAGCCATACCGAGAAATCGCACTCGAGAGTGTGCCAGTGGTTTAAGTATGGTATCTCCGGGCTTGACTCACGATCCAGTTGCCTCCGACGCTTCAACATAGCAGACCCTAGTTTATGATCAAGCATGTTGTTGCTGATTAACTGCTGAGTAATGTTCTTGCCAGTAACTCTGATCAACCGGGGTTCAATGTGCACTATCGAGTAATGTTCTTGCTGTTAGATAGATAGATAGAGATATATGTGTTGTATTCAAACTTCTATCTCTTCTCCCTCTCGTGTAATCTCCTGTCTCTCTCTCCTGTAACTCTGGAGAGTCATAGCGACCTCCCAAACTTGTATCCCACGATAATCTCTCAATATATACAGCGGCCCGAGACCAAAGGGTTCAACGCTTCCTCCAATCTTTACATGGTCATCAGAGCCTATCCTCATCGCATCTAGCAACCTGAGAGAAAGCCATTAGCCCGAGAGGAAAACCAACCTAGCTGTTGTATTCGCTGTAGATCAAAGCCATGGCAGGAACCGATGCATCCACCGCCGCCTCTACCGTCTCCACCCTCACCACATCCACCATGAGCGCCCTGACTACCCAGTTCGCCGGTTCCTCCTACGCATCTTCTTCCACCTCCAGCAACGGCGCTAGCTCCCTCGGGTCGCCTCCGTTAGAGAAGCTGATGAGGACGAACTTTCTCCTCTGGAAGTCCATCGTGCTACCCCAGATCAAGGGGGCACAGATGGAGCACTTCCTGGACGCCGCAAACGAGGCGCCCCCTGCCACCATCACCATCACCAAAGATGGGAAGGAAAAGCAGGTCTTCAACTACGCCAGGACGATCTGGTACGCCCAGCAGTAGCAGGTACAAGGTTACCTTATGGGATCTCTATCACGTGAGGTTCTTGCGCAGGTCGTAACTCTCCAGACGCCGGCCGAGGTGTGGAGCGCGATCCACGCCTTCTTCGCTGCGCAAACACAGTCGCAGCTCATCAATACTCGCATCTCCCTTGCAAATCTTTAGAAGGGCAACATGGGGATGCCAGAGTACCTCGCCAAGATCAAAGCCTTGACGGACGAGATTGCCTGCACTGGATCTCCGCTTGGCGATGGCGAGATCGTCTTCTTTGTTCTGAAGGGCCTGGACATGGAGTATAACTTGGTTGTCTCGGTCCTCTCTGCCCGCGTCGAGCCTGTCACCGTCACCGAGCTCTACAACCAGCTTCTTAGCTTTGAAGCCCGCATCAATCTGCTGCAACAAGGAAATCTGCGTCAATCTTCGGTAAACGCCTTGACTCGTGGCCGTGGCTTTTGTGGCCCAGGTCGTGGTCACCAAGGTCAGCAAGGGCTGGGCCGAGGTAGCAACAACAACAACGGGCGTGGACGCTCCAACAACAACAACAATGGTGCACGCCCCTTCAACAACAACAATGGTGGACGATCTGGTGGACAACCTCGACCCTGATGCCAGCTGTGCAAGAAACCTGGTCATGAAGTGCTTGAGTGCTGGCATAGGTATGATGAGGTCTATGTGCCTGAAGAGCGTCATGTCCTTGCTGCCTTGAGAGAACAAGAAGGAGAAGGAGAGACCGTGTGGTACGCTGACTCTGGAGCAACCGATCACATCACGGGTGAGCTTGACAAGCTTGCAACTCGTGAAGGATATTACAACAACGATTAAGTGAATACTGCTGCAACGGTGGAGATATGGTCATACATCATATTGGTCGTGCTTTCATTAATTCCCCTACCTCTAACCATGATCTTGTTCTTGAAGATGTCCTTCATGTCCCTCAAGCTAACAAAAAGCTTGCATCTATATCTCGTTTATCAACCGATAATAATGTCTTCTTTGAAACTCGTCCTAAATATTTTTTTCATCAAGGATCGGGCAACGAGGGAACTTCTTCATCACGGTAGATGCATCGGTGGTTTCTATCCCATTACATCAAGGTTTTTTAGTCGCAAGAATCATCGTCAAGTCTACTCCGTCGTCAAGCCCTCCTTGGCAAGATGGCACCAAAGATTAGGACATCCGTCTTCTGTTATAGTTGAGCAAGTAGTTAATAAAGACAATCTTCCATTGTCAGGTAGAGAAAATAGAGAGTCCATTTGTGAAGCTTGTCAATGTGCCAAGAGTCACCAACTTCCCTATCCGAAGTCTAGTAGTGTTTCTCATGCTCCTTTAGAGCTTATATTTAGTGATGTATGGGGTCATGCAAGAGATTTTTTTGGAAGAAAGAAATAGTATGTTAGCTTCATTGATGATTATAGCAAGTTTACTTGGATATATCTCCTTAAACACAAATCTGAAGTCTTTGTTGTTTTTCAAGAATTCCAAAAGCTTGTTGAACATCACTTGGACAGAAAAATCCTTGCGGTCCAAAGTGGTTGGGGAGGGGAGTATGAGAAACTCAACTCCTTCTTTCGAGTATAGGCGTTGAACATCATGTCTCTTGTCCTCATGCCCATCAATAGAACGGTTCTGCCGAGCGCAAACACCGTCATATTGTCAAAGTAGGGTTATCTCTACTTGCTCATGCTTCTATGCCCCTCAAATATTGGGATGAGGCTTTTATTGCTGCCACATATCTTATCAATCGTCTCCCTAGCAAATTCATTGGTAATTCAACTCCTCTAGAGCGTCTGTATCATCAAAAACCAGATTACAACTCCCTAAAAATATTTGGGTGTGCTTGTTATCCCAATCTTCGACCATACAATCGTCACAAAATCGAGTTTCGGTCAACTCAGTGTGTTTTCATTGGCTATAGTAATCTTCACAAAGGCTACAAGTGTCTTGAAGTTTCCATGGGACGATTCTATATCTCTCGGGATGTTGTTTTTGATGAAACTCTTCTTCCTTTTGCTCAACTTCATCCCAATGCAGGTGATCTCCTTCGTGCAGAAATCTCACTTCTCTCTGATCCTTTGACTTCTCCTGATCACGGGGGTGAATTAGTTGAAACTGATCATGAGATTAGTCCAATAGAAAAAAATACGAATGAAAATAGTGCATCTAATGACAACAATACAGTTTCCAGGCATGATTTTATGTGTGCAGAACCGGACAAAAATGGCACTGGATCGCACAAAGGTTTGGTGCTGCGCAGCAACCTTCAGGACACGCGATCCGAGGAGGATCCTGCAGCAGCATCTGCTTCAGTAGCAGGTGGCCCCACTAGCCCAGGCGCGGGCCTGGATGTGGGCGGCCTTCGCAACTCTCCAGTCGCCATGCATGCGTGGGTTGGCTAGGCTCACAGGGGACAAGCCGACCGAGGCGGGTCCCGTGCATGAGGCGATCTGCCGCACACCCGAGCGGGCGTTTTCGGTGGATGTCACACGGAGCTCTCCGGTTGGGTCGCCCAGTACGAGGTTGGTCACCTCTGTCGGCCTGGATTCCTCGAATCTGGAGTGCCAGGGGGGCCAATCTTCTCCGAGTAATTTACTTGGATCCTCTGTGGCTCACCCTACTGTCCCAGGATTTGCTACATCTCAGGTGTGTGTTTCAGAAAATAACAATTCTGCTGCAATAGTTGTTGTGTCAAAAACGTCTGCTAGCATACCTGAGGTGTTTCAGCGAACTACCAGATCTCAGTCTGGGATATTCAAGCCGAAGGAATACAAAGATGGCTCCATAAGGTATGACAAACGCAAGCATGCTTTTCTTACTAGTATTGGTGAACGAGAAAGTCTTAGTGATGCACTAGCACATAAAGAGTGGAAAGAAGCTATGGACAGAGAATATCAAGCACTTATGAAAAATAAAACTAGGCACTTAGTTCCACTAGGAAAAGGTAAAAATGTGATTGATTGCAAATCAGTTTACAAGATCAAAAGAAAGGCAGATGGAAGCATAGACAAATACAAGGCTAGACTAGTTGCAAAGGGGTTAAAACAAAGATTTGGGATTGATTATGAGGACACATTCAGCCCTGTTATTAAATTAGCTACCATTAGACATGTATTGTCTATTGCTATTTCTAGAAGTTGGAGTTTACGACAGCTAGATGTACAGAACACGTTTCTTCATGGTGTTCTTGAGAAACAAGTGTTCATGCGGCAACCACCATGGTATGAAAACAAAAGCACACCACATCATGTTTGAAGGTTAGATAAAGCTTTGTATGGATTAAAGTACGCACCTAGAGCTTGGTTCTCTAGGTTAAGTACTCAGTTACAACAACTTGGGTTTACTCCATCAAAGGCAGATACCTCACTATTCTTCTATAACAAAGGCAGTATAACAATATTTGTTCTTGTTTATGTTGATGATATCATTATTGCTAGTTCCAATCCAGATGCTACTACAAGTCTTCTTTAGGATCTTAATATGGAGTTTGCATTGAAGGATTTGGGCAACCTTCACTATTTCCTTGGTATTGAAGTAAAACAGGTGAGATGGAATACTTTTGACATAGGAAAAATATACTGCTAATATTATAAAAAGGATTGGACTAGAACACTGCAAGCCTATAAGTACACCACTCTCAACTTCAGAAAAACTTTCAGTCGAGGGTGAAGAGGTACTTGGTCCAGAGGATGCAACAAATTACAAAAGTATTGTTGGTGCACTTCAGTATTTGACTTTAACCCGTCCAGATATTTCATATCCTGTGAATAAGGTATGTCAGTATTTGCATGCTCCCAGTACAGTTCATTGGATGGCTGTTAAGCGAATTGTGTGGTATCTTAAGTTTACGATGGGACTTGGAGTTAAAATTACTAAGTCACCATCTATGCTAATGAGTACATATTCTGATGCAGAGTGGGCATGGTGTGTTGATGATAGAAGGCCACAGGTGGATTTGCTGTATTCTTGGGATCAAATATTATATCATGGAGTGCAAGAAAACAGGCTACTTTCTCTAGATCCAGTACTGAAGCAGAGTATAAAGAACTGGCAAATGCAACTGCTGAAGTCATGTCGATTCAGACTCTGCTATGTGAACTTGGAATAAAAGTTTCACAAGCTGCAAGTTTATGGTGTGACAACATTGGTGCAACCTATCTTTCAGCAAATCATGTTTTCCATGCACGAACAAAACACATAGAAGTTGATTTCCATTTTGTCAGAGAACGGGTGGCTCAAAAGCTACTTGATAACAGGTTTATTCCCACGGGAGATCAACTTGCTGATGGGTTTATGAAGCCACTTTCCACGAGGAGAATGAACGAGTTTATATACAATCTAAATCTTGGCAGAGTTTCATAGGTTCAGATTGAGGGAGGATGTTAGATAGATAGATAGAGATATATGTGTTGTATACAAACTTCTATCTCTACTCCCTCTCGTGTAATCTCCTATCTCTCTCTCTCTCTCTCGTGTAACTCTGGAGAGTCCTAGCGACCTCCTAGACTTGTATCCCACGATAATCTCTCAATATATACAGCGGCCCGAGACCAAAGGGTTCAACGCTTCCTCCAATCTTTACACTTGCCAGTCAATCTACTTTTCATAGACGCATTAACTGGTATAGCATAAAATTGGTTGCAACAACTGTTTGGGCATGTCTTCCTCAGTAAGACACTCTGGAAGAATCCCTAAGCTGGTGCAGGGGAAAATTGTATTAGTTCATGAAAACGGGGGATCAACAAAAAATAAATCAGGCTTGTTGGTGAAAAGTATTGTTCAGCTTACCGATGCTGATGCAAATGATGGCTCGGCAACTCCAACGTCCGTGGCCATTGTGGCCATCCAGCGCACCATGCCCTCGCCAAATTGTTTGATCCTCGGGAACACATCGTGTTTCATGTTGAAGATGCCAGGTCAAGGTTATCGATATAGATCTTGAACCAAAAAACGGAACACAAATAATGGATTATCACTACAAAAAAATACACTTCCGTGATGATACGTGTTTGTCACAGTAGGTCGCGTTTTTTGTCATGCATGTACATCCATGACAAATTTATGACAGAATCAAGATAGTCATACCTGTGCTGTCGTAGAAGTGTTCCATGACATTACCAAAATTATCATCACGGAAGTGTCCACTTCCATGATGATAAATCGCGCGTCACAGAAGTGCTTTCGTCAAGGGTGACCGACACATGGCATCCACCGTAATGGAACACCGTTAAGCTATCGGGTCGGGTTTTGAATCCGATAACCCATTAACAGCCCCGACCAATGGGGATTTTCCACATGTAAAATCATCATTTGCTGGAGGAAACACATGTCGGCTCACCGTTGGGACAGATGCCATCCACACATTGGACAGAAGGCGCCTATGATACGTCGACATGTGGCACGGCCCAACAAAGGCCCATTCCTATGAAAAGGCCGACCCGTTTGACTTGGTCAAAAGGTGGCGGGCCGGCCCATGTAAAGCCTGTTAACGGCTTGTTCGCATATAGCCCATTTACAGCCCGCTAACCCAAGGCCCGTTACGCCCTATCCGAATTAGGCCCAGTAGCCTCATCTGGGCCACCCAATATGATTCCAGCCTGTTTTCACTTCTGGCCCATGTATGGCCCATGACATGTTTCGGCCCATATGAGGCCCTATGTAACTCTTGGCCTATTAATGGCCCGTGTGAAATTGGCCAGTAATGCACAGTGTATCACTTTACACCCATTAACGGCCCATGGTGAAACTGGCCCGTAATGAATAATGTATCACTTTATACCCAATAAGGGCCCGTTATTCTGTTGGGCCGTTTCCAGCCCATGTTATCTTTTGGCCTTCTCAGAGCCCATTTATTCTTGGGCTCATTTCTAGCATTCGTTTACTTATGGCCCGTTACTGTCATTTTCTGCTTATGGGCCAAATTCAGCCCGTGGTTATAGTCGGCCCGTTTGTGGTCCGTTAACACGTTCGGCCGTTTTCATAGCGTCATGAAATACGGCCTAGTAACGATGGCCCGTTATGGTCGGCCCATGAATGGACGATTCCAACTCTAGCCCGTTTACGGCCATAATGCGGCCTGTTATTGGCCCATGTTTGGCCAATTGATCATACTGCCCGTATAAGGCCCATTGATGATACGACCCATAGAAGGCCCATTGTTTCTACGGCCCGTAGAAGGCCCATTGTTTCTATGGCCCATAGAAGGCCCACTTTTCTATGGCCCGTAGGAGTCCCAGTGTCACTACAGTAAATATTAGCCCATGGTTATTATGGCCTAGTTTTAAAAAATAGGTTATTCCAGCCACTAGCAAACCGCGGAAAAAGAACTGCAATGACTACAAGCAAACAAATAAACAAGACAACAAGGAAATAAATAAGCAAGCAACTTATGCTAGGCTATCACGGCTATCACACATATTACATCCACTGGGCATCAAAGTTCGCCACCAGTGCAAATAAACGCGCCGACAAAAGAATATACAAAACTGAGAGCACTTCAGAAGGCACTAGGCCTGGCCAGGTCGGGCCCCCCAAACAGCTGAAGAACCTGAGTAGACCTCAGTTGTGTCAAAGATAGATGCATCAACACTAGATTTAAGGCATGATGATGCGCACGGCAGTCCTCTAACATCTTCATTGCATCTTTGACTTCAAGTCGGAGCTGAGCTGAAGCAAGCCTTTCTGCTTTAAGTTGAGACTGAAGAAGTCGAACTGATTGAGGCAGCGATTGCACAGAGGTTTTCTCACACATGCTGGTGAGTAGCTTCAACTCACTTTCTTCATCAAGATAGGACCTTGGGGTCATCTCGCTGTCCTCAAGATGGTTTGGCTCACCATCTTCCCTAAAGTTTTGCCTGGCGTAAGAGATACGACTCTGAAAGAGAAACAAGGAGACACGTAACAGGTTTCACAATTATATAAGCAAATAAATGGATCTGTTCTGCATAAGGAACATGTTTTTCGACTACAATTTGAAACTGGTAGTTGTTGCAAACATCCAATCAGATGTAAACAGCAAAGCAAACAGCAGTGGAGGCAATGATGCCTTCCAAATCTATACTAGAACAAAGTTTGAAGGCTTGAGAAGGATGAACTTACATTACATGTTAACATGGGCTGGACAAAGCCCTTCTCCATGTTGATGGAAGGATAATTCAATAAATTCCCCAAAGAAAATTCTTTATAAGCGTTGCCATTATTCTACATTTTGCAAAGAGTAAATATAGATCAAATAATATTGGAAGAAACAGAGGATAATGAAGCTCAGGTGCAGACTGATGATACATAATCAAATAGCAATTAATTAAGTACAGCGTTACAAGGCAAAAGGGAGAGAGGTACTGACAAGAGCAATGCATAGATGATGTCTACTACACAACCTTCTTCTTGTAGACGTTGTTGGGCCTGCAAGTGCACATGTTTGTAGGACAGTAGCAAATTTCCCTCAAGTGGATGACCTAAGGTTTATCAATCCGTAGGAGGTGTAGGATGAAGATGGTCTCTCTCAAACAACCCTGCAACCAAATAACAAAAAGTCTCTTGTGTCCCCAACACACCCAATACAATGGTAAATTGTATAGGTGCACTAGTTCGGCGAAGAGATGAAGATACAAGTCAAAATAGATAGTAGATATAGGTTTCTGTAATCTGAAATAATAAAAACAGCAAGGTAACTAATGATAAAAGTGAGCGTAAACGGTATTGCAATGATAGGAAACAAGGCCTAGGGTTCATACTTTCACTAGTGCAAGTTCTCTCAACAATAGTAACATAGATAGATAATATAACAAGCCCTCAACATGCAACAAAGAGTCACTCCGAAGCCACTAATAGCGGAGAACAAACGTAGAGATTATGGTGGGGTACAAAACCACCTCAAAGTTATTCTTTCGAATTGATCTATAAAAGAGTTCGTACTAGAATAACACCTTAAGACACAAATCAACCAAAACCCTAATGTCACCTAGATGCTCCATTGTCACCTCAAGTATCCGTGGGCATGATTATACAATATGCATCACACAATCTCAGATTCATCCAACCAACATAAAAGTACTTCAAAGAGTGCCCCAAAGTTTCTACCGGAGAGTCAAGAACGTGAGCCAACCCCTATGCATAGGTTCCCAATGTCACGAAACCCGCAAGTTGATCACCAAAACATACATCAAGTGGCACATGATATCCCATTGTCACCACAGATAATCACGGCAAGACATACATCAATTGTTCTCATAAAAGACTCAATCCGATAAGATAACTTCAAAGGGGAAACTCAATTCATCACAAGAGAGTAGAGGGGGAGAAACATCATAAGATCCAACTACAATAGCAAAGCTCGGGATACATCAAGATCGTGCCATAGAGGAACACGAGAGAGAGAGACCAAACACATAGCTACTGGTACATACCCTCAGCCCCGAGGGTGAACTACTCCCTCCTCGTCATGGATAGCGCCGGGATGATGAAGATGGCCACCGGTGATGGGATCCCCCTCCGGCAGGGTGCCGGAATAGGGCCCCGATTGGTTTTTGGTGGCTACAAAGGCTTGCGGCGGCGGAACTCCTGATCTATCTTTTGTTCTGGAAGTATTAGGGTACAAGTGTATATATGGGTGCAGGGGGTACGTCGGAGGAGCTACGGGGGCCCCACGAGGCAGGGGGGCGCGCCCCGGGGGGGGGGGGGGGGGGGGCGCCCCCATCCTCATGGGAAGCCCGTATCTCCCCTGACGTGCACTCCAAGTTCCCTGGGTTGCTTTCCTTCCAAAAATAACTTCTCCAGTTGATTTCATTCCATTTTGACTCCGTCTGATATTCCTTTTCCTCGAAACACTGAAATAGGCATAAAACAACAAATCTGGGCTGGGCCTCCGGTTAATAGGTTAGTCCCAAATATAATATAAAAGTGGATAATAAAGCCCAATATTGCCCAAAACAGTAGATAATATAGCATGGAGCAATCAAAAATTATAGATACGTTGGAGACGTATCAAGCATCCCCAAGCTTAATTCCTGCTCGTCCTCGAGTAGGTAAATGATAAAAAAAGAATTTTTGATGCGGGGTGATACTTTGGCATAATTTCAATGTAAATCTTTTTAATTGTGGCATGAATATTCAGATCTGAAAGATTCAAGACAAAAGTTCATATTGACACAAAAATTATTATACTTCGAGCATACTAATCAACGCAATCCTGTCTTCTCAAAATAACATGGCCAAAGAAAGTTATCCCTACAAAATCATATAGTCTGGCTATGCTCCATCTTCCCCACACAAAATATTTAAATCATGCACAACCCCGATGACAAGCCAAGCAATTGTTTCATACTTATGACATTCTCAAAACTTTTTCAATCTTCATGCAATACATGAGCGTGAGCCATGGATATAGCACTATGTGGAATAGAATGGTGGTTGTGGAGAAGACAAAAAGAGGGAAGATAGTCTCACATCAACTAGGCGTATCAACGGGCTATGGAGATGCCCATCAATAGATATCAATGTGAGTGAGTAGGGATTGCCATGCAACGGATGCACTATAGCTATAAGTATATGAAAGCTCTACAAAAGAAACTAAGTGGGTGTGCATCCAACTCGCTTGCTCACGAAGACCTAGGGAATTTTGAGGAAGCCCATCATTGGAATATACAAGCCAAGTTCTATAATGAAAAATTCCCACTAGTATATGAAAATTACAAAATGAGAGACTCTCTATCATGAAGATCTTGGTGCTACTTTGAAGCACAAGTGTGGTAAAAGGATAGTAGCATTGTCCCTTCTCTCTTTTTATCTCATTTTTATTATTTTATTATTTTTTTGGGCATTTTCTCTTTTTTATGGCCTCTTTTTTTGGGCTTCTATGGCCTCTTTTATTTTTTTTGTCCGGAGTCTCATCCCAACTTGTGGGGGAATCATGGTCTCCATCATCCTTTCCTCACTTGGGACAATACCCTAATAATGATGATCATCACACTTTTATTTTTCTTACAACTCAAAATTACAACTCGATGCTTAGAATAAAGTATGACTCTATACGAATGCCTCCGGCGGTGTACCGGGATATGCAATGAATCAAGAGTGACATGTATGAAAGAATTATGAATGGTGGCTTTGCCACAAATACGCTGTCAACTACATGATCATGCTAGCAATATGACAATGATGGAGTGTGTCATAATAAATGGAAAAGTGGAAAGTTGCATGGCAATATATCTCTGAATGGCTATGGAAATGCCATGATAGTAGGTATGGTGGCTGTTTTGAGGAAGGTATATGGTGGGTGTATGATACCGGCGAAAGGTGCGCGGTATTAGAGAGGCTAGCAAAGGTGGAAGGATGGGAAAAAGTGCATATAATCCATGGACTCAACATTAGTCATAAAGAACTCATATACTTATTGCAAAAATCTAGAAGTTATCAAAGAAAACTATTACACGCATGCTCCTAGGGGGATAGATTGGTAGGAAAAGACGATCGCTCGTCCCCGACCGCCACTCATAAGGAAGAAATCAATAAATAAATCATGCTCCGAGTTCATCACATAACGGTTCACCATACGTGCATGCTACGGGAATCACAAACTTCAACACAAGTATTATTTAAATTCACAACTACTAAACTAGCATGACTCTAATATCACCATCTTCATATCTCAAAACAATTATCAAGCATCAAACTTGTCTTAGTATTCAATGCACTCAAAAGAAAGTTTCACATATCTTGAATACCAAGTATATTAATATTAAGCAAATTACCATGCTATTAACGACTCTCAAAATAATCTAAGTGAAGCATGAGAGTTCATCTATTTCTTCAAAATAAAACTACTAGCATGCTCTTAAAGATATAAGTGATGCACTAGAGCAAATGACAAACTACTCCGAAAGATATAAGTGAAGATCAATGAGTAGTTGAATAATTATGCAACTATGTGAAGACTCTCCCATTTAATAATTTCAGATCTTGATACTTTATTCAAACAGCAAGCAAAGCTAAATAAAACTACAATGCAAGGATAGCACAAATCATGTGAAGAAGCAAAAACTTAGGCTCAACCGATACTAACCGATAGTTGTTGAAGAAGAAAGGTGGGATGCCCCCAAGCTTAGATGCTTGATACTTCTTGAAATATTATCTTGGGGTGCCTTGGGCATCCCCAAGCTTGAACTTTTGTGTCTCCTTAATTCATCTCATATCATGGTTTCTCTTTTTATCAAAAGCTTCATTCACAACAAACTCAACAAGAACTCGTGAGATAGGTTACTATAAACCAATGCAAAACCTTATCATTTTCTACTGTAACAAATCACTAACATTATTATTCAACATTGCATACTAAATTCCTCTGCATATTTAATACTCATATCCTAAAATAGAATCATTAAGCAAGCAAACATATGTAAACAACGCAAACATAACAGTAATCTGCTAAAACAGTACAGTCTGTAAGAGTGCAAGAGTATCAATACTTCCCTAACTCCAAAAATTATGAACTGAAATTCCCACTGTAATAAATTTATCATAGCTCAATATGAAAAAAGATTCAACATTATACCACTCTCTGACTTTTCTAGGGAATTTTTGCAACAGCGGTAAACTTTTCTGTTTTCAAACAGCAACATGTATACTAGCAAAATAAGCATGACAAAGGCTATCCTTGACTTTTTTATTGAAAATAAAGATGCAAAACATTAATCTAATTAACATCAAGCAAAAACTAACAAAATAAAATGACGCTCCAAGCAAGACACATATCATGTTGTGAATAAAAATATAGCTCCAAGTAAAGTTACCGATGAACGAAGACGAAAGAGGGGATGCCATCCGGGGCATCCCCAAGCTTAGGCTCTTGGTTGTCCTTGAATATTACCTTGGGGTGCCTTGGGCATCCCCAAGCTTAGGCTCTTTCCACTCCTTATTCCATAGTCCATCGAATCTTTACCCAAAACTTGAAAA
Source organism: Triticum timopheevii (assembly GCA_963921465.1). Classification (NCBI taxonomy): domain Eukaryota; kingdom Viridiplantae; phylum Streptophyta; class Magnoliopsida; order Poales; family Poaceae; genus Triticum; species Triticum timopheevii. The sequence continues at coordinate 105,129,940 of OY997272.1, read as the reverse complement.
CTTCATAACACAAAACTTAACAGAAAACTCGTGAGCTCCGTTAGAGAAAGAAAACAAAAGACTACTTAAAGGTACTGTAATGAACTCATTATAAATTCATATTGGTGTAATATCTACTATACTTCAAATTATCTATGGTTCATACCCTCCGATACTACTCATAGATTCATCAAAATAAGCAAACAACACATAGAAAACAGAATCTGTCAAAAACAGAACAGTCTGTAGTAATATGATTCAAACATATACTTCTAGAACTACAAAAATTCTACCAAATTAGGAAGTCCTAAGAAATTCGTGTACCAATCCAGATCAAAAATAATCAGATCAGAAGCACGTTTCTGTGAATTAACAAAACTAATTTACTGGGTGCAAAAGTTTCTGATTTTCAGCAGGATCAACACAACTATAACCGTAAGCCATCCTAAAGGTCTCACTTGGCACTTTATTGAAACAAAAGCTATAAAACATGATTACTACAGTAGCATAATCATGTGGACACACAAAAACAGTAAGGATAAATATTGGGTTGTCTCCCAACAAGCGCTTTTCTTTAATGCCTTTCTAGCTAGGCATGATGATAACAATGATGCTCATATAAAAGATAAGAACTGAAACATAACAGGAGCATCATGAAGCATATGACTAGCACTTTTAAGTCTAACCCACTTCCTATGCATAGGAATTTTGTGAGCAAACAACTTATGGGAACGATAATCAACTAGCATAGGAAGGTAAAACAAGCATAGCTTCAAAACTTGAAGCACATAGAGAGGAAACTTGATATTATTGCAATTCCTACAAGCATATATTCCTCCCTCATAATAATGTTCAGTAGCATCATGAATGAATTCAACAATATAACCAGCACCTAAAGCATTATTTTCATGATCTACTTGCATAGAAAATTCACTACTCTCCACATAACAAAATTCTTCTCATGAATAGTAGTGGGAGCAAACTCAACAAAATAACTATCATGTGATTGAAAATTAAGATCAAGATGACAAGTTTCATGGTTATCATTATTCTTTAAAGCATACGTGTCATCACAATAATCATCATAGATAGGAGGCATGCTTTCATCATAGTAAATTTGCTCATCAAAGCTTGGGGGACAAAAAATCTCATCTTCATCAAACATAGCTTCCCCAAGCTTGTGGCTTTGCATATCATTAGCATCATGGATATTCAAGGAATTCATACTAACAACATTGCAATCATGCTCATCATTCACATATTTCATGCCAAGCATTCTATGTAATTCTTATTCTAGCACTTGATCACAATTTTCCTTTCCATCATTCTCATGAAAGATATTTAAAAGATGTAACGTATGAGACAAACTCAACTCCATTTTCTTTATAGTTTTCTTTTATAAACTAAACTAGTGATAAAACAAGAAACAAAAAGATTCGATTGCAAGATCTAAGGATATACCTTCAAGCACTCACCTCCCCGGCAACGGCGCCAGAAAATAGCTTAGTTGACGGGGTGTGAGTGAGTGCCCTTTACCTAGCCTCCCCGGCAACGGCGCCAGAAAAGAGCTTGATGTCTACTACACAACCTTCTTCTTGTAGATGTTGTTGGGCCTGCAAGTGCACATGTTTGTAGGGCAGTAGCAAATTTCCCTCAAGTGGATGACCTAAGGTTTATCAATCCGTAGGAGGCGTAGGATAAAGATGGTCTCTCTCAAACAACCCTGCAACCAAATAACAAAAAGCCTCTTGTGTCCCCCAACACACCCAATACAATGGTAAATTGTATAGGTGCACTAGTTCGGCGAAGAGATGAAGATACAAGTGCAAAATAGATAGTAGATATAGGTTTTTGTAATCTGAAATAATAAAAACAGCAAGGTATCTAATGATAAAAGTGAGCGTAAACAATATTGCAATGATAGGAAACAAGGCCTAGGGTTCATACTTTCACTAGTGCAAGTTCTCTCAACAATAATAACATAGATAGATAATATAACAAGCCCTCAACATGCAACAAAGAGTCACTCTGAAGCCACTAATAGCGGAGAACAAACGTAGAGATTATGGTAGGGTACGAAACCACCTCAAAGTTATTCTTTCGGATCGATCTATAAAAGAGTTCGTACTAGAATAACACCTTAAGACACAAATCAACCAAAACCCTAATGTCACCTAGATACTCCATTGTCACCTCAAGTATCCGTGGGCATGATTATACGATATGCATCACACAATCTCAGATTCATCCAACCAACATAAAAGTACTTCAAAGAGTGCCCCATAGTTTCTACCGGAGAGTCAAGAATGTGTGCCAACCCCTATGCATAGGTTCCCAATGTCACGAAACCCGCAAGTTGATCACCAAAATATACATCAAGTGGCACATGATATCCCATTGTCACCACAGATAATCACGACAAGACATACATCAAGTGTTGTCATAAAAGACTCAATCCGATAAGATAACTTCAAAGGGGAAACTCAATTCATCACAAGAGAGTAGAGGGGGAGAAACATCATAAGATCCAACTACAATAGCAAAGCTCGGGATACATCAAGATCGTGCCATAGAGGAACACGAGAGAGAACACGAGAGAGAGAGAGAGAGAGATCAAACACATAGCTACTGGTACATACCCTTAGCCCCGAGGGTGAACTACTCCCTCCTCGTCATGGATAGCGCCGGGATGATGAAGATGGCCACCGGTGATGGGATCCCCCTCCGACAGGGTGCCGGAACAGGGTCTTGATTGGTTTTTTGTGGCTACAGAGGCTTGCAGCAGCGGAACTCCCGATCTATCTTCTGTTCTAGAAGTTTTAGGGTACAAGAGTATATATGGGTGCAGGAGGTACGTCGGAGGAGCTACGGGGGCCCCACGAGGCAGAGGGGCGCGCCCGGGGGGGGGGGGGGGGTGGTCACGCCCCCACCCTCGTGGGCAGCCCGTATCTCCCCTGACGTGCACTCCAAGTTCCCTGGGTTGCTTTCCTTCCAAAAATAACTTCTCCAGTTGATTTCGTTCCGTTTTGACTCCGTATGATATTCCTTTTCCTCGAAACACTGAAATAGGCATAAAACAGCAAATCTGGGCTGTGCCTCCGGTTAATAGGTTAGTCCCAAAAATAATATAAAAGTGGGTAAAGCCCAATATTTCCCAAAACAGTAGATAATATAGCATGGAGCAATAAAAAATTATAGATACGTTGGAGACGTATCAATAGCCCCATTATTGTTTTGAGATCGTATGATCCTTTGAGCAAGGAGATTCATCTGAAATTAGTTTTCATACAAGAGAGAAGGTAAGGCACAAGCAGAAATTTAGGAGTTCAAATTTTGAATTGATATCATAGACATTACCTGACGCTGGGCTCCCAGTAGTTCTAATAGGGGTTTGGCCACTAGAGTAGGGGTAAAGTGTGGTACAGTCGGGCCTGTGTTTTCTGTGGCTGCTGATCTATCTGATTTAACAGGTACCACTACCTTTTCCAAATACCTAGTTTGTACTCCTTGAGGATCGGCACTCACCCTCTTCCTTTTGGACATCTATCACGAAAGAACAACATTTGACTGGAAACCATAGTGTGACGACACATGGAATAGGTACAGAAAATGGATAGTTATGGCATATACTCATATATGATGCTTAAACTAAGCAGATGGTGTAACAAAGTAGAAGAAATGCAAGAGGTCAGATGCAAAATATGTGCGACCAATACAACTTTGCAAAGTTAGAGCAAGCACCTTGATGGGTGAATAAGATAGGCCATCCTCCACCATGCCAAGTTTGTTAGCCAGTGGATCGTTCTGCAATATTCCTCTCGTGTGCCCATTCTCATATTCATTTTGATAATGTTCAATATCTGACATGCATGAAAACATAAAAACAAGTGAGATTTTCTTTGTAATGCAGAAGTGATTCTAATCCAATACTGCCTCCCTGTAAACCACTTTGTGTTATCTCTGCAACTCTTTTAAAAGATGCCATGCATGCTGTAATTTGTTGTGTGCATTAATATAATGTGGCCTACTACTCAAAATATGAGGGCTCCAGAAGTGATGACACTTCGCAGATGATAGCTTCAACATATAGTAAAGAAGAACAAGTCGACCTGACCTGATAGATTCAAAATATACTAAGGGAGAACAACTCGACCTGACTAGTAGACCGCAAGAGAAGAGTATCATCTTAAAGAAGAGCAAAAGAGCAAGCAGATTGAAGATGTTACAAGTGTTCCAATACAATGTCGGTTGGCCACCCATGATGAACCAGAGCGCACAGAGAAATACTATTCTTTCCGGTCTCTCCATATGTGGCTCACATGCATTTCGAAACTAAAGTAGGAACATTTAGCTAAGCAATTAAACATCTCTCAGTTTTACTAATATCAGCAATAATATCAGATATGAATTTGTACAACTAAGCTTGTTTAGCTCGATGGGTGGAGCAGTGCTATTACGACACAAACCACGTAGGCTGATTGTGGTCATCATAAAATGGGGAAAACATAAGCATGATCAGTACAGTGTTGATCGTGGCAGTGGGGTGGCAGATCTGAAGCTGCAAACCACGCAAAGGGTAGTTAGCAACCGATGTTTGCTTTGAAATAATGATACATCTCCAACGTATCTACTTTTCCAAACACTTTTGTCCTTGTTTTGGACTCTAACTTGCATCATTTGAATGAAACTAACCCGGACTGACGCTGTTTTCTGCAGAACTGCCATGATGTTGTTTTATGTGTAGAAAAGAAAAGTTCTCGAAATGTCCTGGAAATCTACGGAGGCACTTTTCAGAATTAATAAGAATTTTTGGCGAAAGAATGAAGGCTAGGGGGCCCATGGGCTGTCCACGAGACAGGGGGGCGCCCCCCTAGGGCGCGCCCTCCTATCTCGTGGGCCCCCTGGACACCTCCCGACCTCAACTCCAACTCCATATATACTGTCTCGGGGAGAAAAAAAATCAAGGAGAAAGTTTCATCGCGTTTCACGACACGGAGCCGCCGCCAAGCCCTAATCTCTCTCGGGAGGGCTGATCTGGAGTCCGTTCGGGGCTCCAGAGAGGGGGATTCGTCGCCGTCGTCATCATCAACCATCCTCCATCACCAATTTCAAGATGCTCGCCGCCGTGCGTGAGTAATTCCATCGTAGGCTTGCTGGACGGTGATGGGTTGGATGAGATTTACCATGTAATTAAGTTAGTTTTGTTAGGGTTTGATCCCTAGTATCCACTATGTTCTGATATTGATGTTGCTATGACTTTGCTATGCTTAATGCTTGTCACTAGGGCCCGAGTGCCATGATTTCAGATCTGAACCTATTATGTTTTCATGAATATATGTGTGTTCTTGATCCTTTCTTGCAAGTCTATAGTCACCTATTATGTGTTATGATCCGACAACCCCGAAGTGACAAAAATCGGGATACTTCTCGGTGATGATTGTAGTTTGAGGAGTTCATGTATTCACTATGTGCTAATGCTTTGTTCCGGTTCTCTATTAAAAGGAGGCCTTAATATCCCTTAGTTTCCGTAAGGACCCCGCTGAACACGGGAGGGTAGTACAAAAGATGTCATGCAAGTTCTTTTCCATAAGCACGTATGACTATTTACGGAATACATGCCTACATTACCTTGATGAATTGGAGCTAGTTCTATATCACCCTATGTTATAACTATTGCATGAGGAATCACATCCGGCATAATTATCCATCACTGATCCATTGCCTATGAGCTTTTCACATATTGTTCTTCGCTTATTTACTTTTCCGTTGCTACTGTTACAACTACTACAAAACCCCCAAAACATTTATCTTTACTTTTGCTACCGCTACTATTATTATCATACCACTTTTGCTACTAAACACTTTGCTGCAGATACTAAGTTATCCAGGTGTGGTTGAATTGACAACTCAACTGCTAATACTCAAGAATATTCTTTGTCTCCCCTTGTGTCGAATCAATAAATTTGGGTTGAATACTCCACCCTCGAAAGCTGTTGCGATCCCCTATACTTGTGGGTTATCAAGACTAATTTTTGGCGCCGTTGCCGGGAGCATAGCTCTATTCTCTGAGTCAGTTGGGATTTATATCTGTTGATCACTATGAAGAACTTGAAAGACGATCGAACTACTATTTTCCCTCAACTACGAGGGGAGGTAAGGAACTGCCATCTAGCTCTGCACTAGATTCTCCTTCCGTTATAAGTAAGCTTGCGACACCTAAACCTGCTACTGCTATGAATTCTGATATGTCGCATGTTATTGATGATGCCACTTTTGCTACGAATAATGAAACTACTTCTGTGCGTGATACTACTGTGCCACTAGGTGAATTTCTAGATGAACAACTTGCTAGATCTAGGGGGAATGAAAATATTGAAGAACCTATTATTGATGATAGTGATGATGAAGGTCCACCCAATGATTATGTTTTACCTATTGTTCCTAAGGGTTATGTTATGCATGAAACAGCTTCTATGGAAATTCTTGCTTGCAATGATAGAAATGATCTTAAGAATTTATTAGCTAAATGGAAGCAACAGTCTCTTAATGCTAGAATGAAACCCGATCCTGCTTTTGGTACTTCACCTATCTGTGTTACTGATAGGGATTATGAATTCTCTGTTGATCTTGATATTATTACTTTAGTTGAATCCGATCCTTTTTATGGCCTTGAATCTGAAACTGTTGTGGCACATCTTACCAAGTTGAATGATATAGCCACCCTATTTACTCATGATGAGAAGTCTCGCTATTTATATATCCTTAAGATATTTCCGTTCTCATTAAAGGGCGATGCTAAGACTTGGTATAATTCTCTTGCTCCTGGTTGTGTGCGTAGTCCCTAGGATATGATTTATTACTTCTCTGCTAAATATTTCCCTGCTCATAAGAAACAAGCTGCCTTGCGGGAAATATATAATTTTGTGCAAATCAAAGATGAGAGTCTCCCACAAGCTTGGGGGAGGCTTCTCCGGTTACTTAATGCTTTGCCTGATCATCCTCTTCAGAAAAATGAAATACTTGATATCTTTTATAATGGACTAACCGATGCTTCCAAGGACTACTTGGATAGTTGTGCTGGTTTTGTTTTCAAGGAAAGAACAGTCGACGAAGCTGAAATACTATTGAATAATATGTTGACTAATGAAAATAATTGCACTCTTCCTGAGCCAGTTCCTGAAGTAATTCCTGAACCAATTGAGCCAACTCCTGAGCCTATTCCTAAGCCCACTCCGAAGAAGAGAGGTGTTTTATTTCTCAGTCCTGAAGATATGCAAGAGGCAAAGAAATCAATGAAATAAAAAGGTATTAAAGTTGAAGATGTTAAGAATTTACCTCCTATTGAAGAAATACATGGTCTTAATATACCGCCTGAAGAACCACATTGTCTTGATAACCCGACACAGGTAGTAAAGGTAAATTCTCTCTATAGATATGATAAAGTTGAAGTACCCTCTACTAAATTTCATAGCCCATGCTTAGATGAATTTGATGACTTTATGGCTAGACAAGAAAGTTTTAATGCTTATGTTGGTAGAGAGTTAAATAATAATGCTTTTGAGATAGGACGCGTAGGTGATAATCTGGCTAGAGTTAAAGATGAACTTCACCGCATTAGAAAATATGCTTCTATGGTTGCTACACAAGCTGAGCAAGTACTTAAAGCTCAAAATGATTTGCTTGCTGAATTAAATAATAAAAATGACTTTGCTGTTATAGTGGCTAGTAGAACTGGTAGAATGACTCAGGAACCTTTGTATCCTGAAGGCCACCCTAAAATAATCGAGAAAGATTCTCAGAAAAATAATTTAGAGGCACCTAGTTCTTCTAAAAAGAAAAAGAAGAAAAACGACAGAACTTTGCATGCTTCTAGTGAACCTACTATAGACACACCTGAGAATCCCAATGATATTTTTGTTTCTGATGCTGAAACACAATCAGGTGATGAACATGAACCTAGTGATAATGTTAATGATAATGTTCATGTTGATGCTCAACCTAGCAAAGACAATGATGTAGAGATTGAACCTACTGTTGATCTTGATAACCCACAATCAAAGAATCAACGTTATGATAAGAGAGATTTTGTTGCTAGGAAGCACGGTAAAGAAAGAGAACCATGGGTTCAGAAACCCATGCCCTTTCCTACTAAACCATCCAAGTCAAAGGATGATGAGGATTTTGAGCGCCTTGCTGAAATGATTAGACCTATTTTCTTACGTATGCGCTTAACTGATATGCTAAAAGTAAATCCTTATGCTAAGTATATCAAGGATATCATCACAAAAAAAGAAAGATACCGGAAGCTGAAATTTCCACCATGCTTGCTAATTACACTTTTATGGGTGGAATACCAAAGAAACTTGGAGATCCGGGTGTTCCAACTATACCATGCTCTATTAAAAGAAATTATGTTAGAACTGCTTTATGTGATCTTGGAGCCGGTGTTAGTGTTATGCCTCTCTCTTTATATCGTAGACTTGAATTGAATAAGTTGACACCTACTGAAATATCTTAATGGACTTTGTTATTCTTGGTATTCCTGAGGATGATAGTATGTCTATTATCCTTGGTAGACCTTTTTTTAATACTGCAGGAGCTGTTATTGATTGCAACAAAGGCAATGTCACTTCTCATGTTAATGGTAATGAGCATACGGTACACTTTCCGAGGAAACAATCTCAAGTTCATAGCATCAATTCTATTAAAAAAGTTCCAACTATCATTATTGGAGGTTTTGAATTTCCTCTCCCCACTGTCAAGAAAAAGTATGATATTCTTATTGTTGGGGATTTTCATATCCCCGTTGAGGTAACTTAGTGTTATTCGAAATTTCTCTGGTTCCGTGTTATTCAGAATGAGTTTGTTAACAAGACTTGATCAACCTTGTTAGTGGGTTCATTTTGATGATCGCGAGATGGATGAAACTAGAAGGCACAACCTTCTGTACCCTCTTTTTACTTTCTGTTATTTAGATTAAAAAAATCAAAAATAGTATTGTCCGTTTGTTTTCTAAATTATCCATGCATTAAAAAATAGTCAGAAAATAAAAGTGCTCCAAATGCCTTGCAAATTTAGTATGATTTTTTCTGGAATATTTGAGGATTTTAGGCACTGAAAACACTGCAAAAGGGGCAAGCACCAGGCCACGAGAGAGGAGGGCGCCCCGCCCCCTGTAGGGTGCACCCCCCTATCTCGTGGGCCCCTGGTGGCCCCCCTCCACTTATGCCAGCACCCACACACTTCATCTTCTACCCAAAAAAATACCCATCCAGCTCAAGCCCGAGTTCTAGCTCGTTTTGCTGCGATTTTCGATCTCTTAGCTCAAAGCTCCATTCGCAAAACTACTTTGGGACATTGTTGCTTGGTATGTGACTCCTCCATTGGTCCAAATAGTTTTTGTTCTAGTGCTTTATTCACTGCAAATTTTTGCTGCATAGGTGACTATGTTCTTGAGCTTGCATGTTAAAATTTTAAGGTCCCAGGCAATTCCAATGCATGATATAGGCTCTAGGCACTTGTAGGAGTAGTGGCTATCAATCTTGTTTAATTTTATTCACTTTTATTTTGAAGTTACTAAAATTTCAGAAATTTTCTGAAAATGCAAGGAGGTTCTTTAAAGGCTCTTCTAGCCAAAGCTCTAAGGAAAAACAAGACCAAGAGAAGGAAAAACCCAAGTATAATCTTCCTCGCTTAGCGGAAGTACGGTCATGTGAATGGCCGTGTGAGGATTTCTTGAAAGAAGCCGGAATTCATGAAGACTTTTATGCTTTAATCGGGACTACAGGCCTCACCGGTTTCATGAACGACCGAATCGATCAGTATCTCTTACTTACCAATACTTTCGTGCAAAACTTTTATTATTATCCTAAGAAGTTACCGCCTGCAGTATCATTTCATTTATATGATGAATTCAGAGAAATGTCTTTACGTGATTTTTGCGCGGTGTGTAGGATACCTTATGAGGGAGAATTAGAGGAACCCCATCGTGAAGATGTGGATGGTTTCGTTAAAACTATTGTTGTAGAAGAGCCAAAGAAGGGCTCTGAGGCAAAAGTCTCTAGTATACACTTTCCTGTTTTATGCTACTTTGCCATATTTGCTAGTAGATGCTTGATTGGTCGCGGGAATAGTGGAAACTTGAGCATTCCAGATATTATTATTCTTCAACATGCTTTGCTGGGATACAATACTTCTAGTATGGGTGCCGTCATTGCTAAACGGCTAGCCCTGAATCATACAAAAGGCCCCATATTTGGAGGTATCTATGTTGCACGTCTTGCTGAACATTTTCAGATACCCATTAGGCACCTTGAGGAGGAGGAGACAAAATTACCTCCTCACATTTTAGATTACAAGAGCATGGTAGCACACAAGTTTATTGTTGACAACGAAGAGAAGATGCTCTTGTGTAGACTTAGATTCAATAAGAAACACTTTGAGTTTATTATTTTGCCTGCACCTCTGTTGTTTGACTTGCTTGCAGAAAATCGCCTTGTTACGCCAGAAGCGGTGAACAACCATCTAGCCCAAGCTTTTACTCCTGAACCTGAACCTGAGCCGGAACCTGAGCTGGACCCTTATCGTGCATCATCTGTCCAGTGGGATCCGGAGATGACCAGCAAGTGGTATCCTGATTACACCTCCCACTACACCGGAGAGAGTAGCGGCGGTCCTTGGTATTAGACCAACTTAGGCCAAAATCCTAAGCTTGGGGGAGTACGTATTTCTCACCGACTATACATTCATGTTCACACACTAGTCGTCGGTGCTCACACTCTTTCATTGTATTATCCACGTTAGTTTAAATTTCTTTTTCTAGTTTTCTTCTTGTGTGTTTGTTAAACCTTAAGAAAAACCAAAAAAATTAGTTAGTTTAATTTCCTTGCTTGTAGTAGAAATTAAAAATGAAAACCCAAAAAGATTTCTCGTTCTTCTTTTACTTGTTGGGAGCTTTCCCGTGTAAATAGTTTTATTTTCTTTTCTTTTGGGGGTCAAGAAGACTATATTGAAAATGCTTAGTGGCTCTTATATGCATGATTGTTTATTTAACTTAGAGCCCATATTACTTGTCTTCTCTCTTGAGTTGAATGCTTGCAGATTCCATCTTAGTCCAATGCACGTACACTCTTATTATTATACACATCGTTCGGCCGTGCAAGTGAAAGGCAATAATGACGATATATGATGGACTTATTCGGATGAGAAAAGCTGGTATGAACTCGACCTCTGTTGTTTTTGTAAATATGATGATTCATCGTTCCTGAGTCAGCTATTATGAAGTAACATATTTGCAATGACATTTAGAGATTATAGTTGCTTGTGCCATGCTTGATTAGCTATGAGTTATAATGGTTTGCCTTGCGTGCCAACATGCTATTAGAATGATTATGATGTGGTATGATGGGATGGTATCCTCCTTTAAATGAATTGAGTGACTAGACTTGGCGCATGTTCACGCATGTAGTTGAATCAAATCAACATAGCCTTCATGATATTTATGTTCATGGTAGATTATATCCTACTCATGCTTGTACTCGGTGTAAATTAATTTTAATGCATGTTTACGACTGTTGTCGCTCTCTCAGTTGGTCGCTTCCCAGTCTTTTACTAGCCTTCACCTGTACTAAGCGGGAATACTGCTTGTGCATCCAAACTCCTTAAACCCCAAAGTTGTTCCATATGAGTCCACTATACCTTCCTATATGCGGTATTTACCTGCCATTCCAAGTAAATTTGTATGTGCCAAACTCCAAACCTTCAAATGAAATTCTGTTTTGTATGCTCGAGCAGCTCATGTTTCAACTAGGGCTGCCTATATCTTCCATGCTAGGTGGGTTATTCTCAAGAGGAGTGGACTCTGCTCCTCATTCATGAGAAAGGGCCGGTAACCGGGATGCCTAGTCCCATGATCCAAAAAGATCAAAGCAAATCAAAATAATTAAACAAAACTCCCCAAGGGCTATTGTATGTTGGAGGCACTCGTTGTTTCGAGCAAGCCATGGATTGATGCTTGTTGGTGGTTGGGGGAGTATAAACCTTTACCATTCTGTTTGGGAACTACCTATAATGCATGTAGTATGGAAGATACAACCACCTCATAGTTGTTGCATTGACAGCAAAAGTATGCCGCTCAAAATGTTATTCAATCTCTATTTTAAAATCGAGCTTTGGCACCTCTGCAAATCCCTGCTTCCCTCTGCGAAGGGCCTATCTATTTACTTTTATGTTGAGTCATCCCCCTCCTTATTAAAAAGCACCCGCTGGAGAGCACATTGTCGTTTGCATTCATTATTATTGGTTTATATTGGGTATGACTTGGCTGGATCTCTTTTACCATGAATTGCAATGTTTAGTCAGTCCTTGATCTTTAAAGGTGCTATGCATTTATGTTTTGCGGTCTCAGAAAGGGCTAGCAAGATACCATTCGGTTATATCATGTTATGATTATTTTGAGAAAGTGTTGTCATCCGAGTTTTATTATTATAGCTCACTAGCTGATTATGTTATTGATATGCGTAATCGTGAGACCTATGTGTTATTGTTAGTATGGCTAGTTTATAATATTTGCTAAAACTTGAATGCTGGCTTTTCATGTTACAACAACAAGAGCAAACAGAGTTTGTAAAAGTTTTTCTTTATCACTTTCAGTTTATCAACTGAATTGCTTGAGGACAAGCAAATGTTTAAGCTTGGGGGAGTTGATACGTCTCCAACGTATCTACTATTCCAAACACTTTTGCCATTGTTTTGAACTCTAACTTGCATGATTTGAATGAAACTAACCCGGACTGACGTTGTTTTCATTAGAACTGCCATGATGTTGTTTTATGTGTAGAAAAGAAAAGTTCTCGGAATGTCCTGGAAATCCACGGAGGCACTTTTCAGAATTAATAAGAATTTTAGGCGAAAGAATGAAGGCCAGGGTGCCCACGGGTTGTCCACGAGAAAGGGGGGGCGCCCTCCTATCTCGTGGGCCCCTTGGACACCTCCCAACCTCAACTCCAACTCCATATATACCGTCTCGGGGAGAAAAAAATCAAGGAGAAAGTTTCATCGTGTTTCACAACACGGAGCTGCCGCCAATCCCTAATCTCTCTCGGGAGGGCTGATCTGGAGTCCGTTCGGGGCTCCGGAGAGGGGGATTCGTCACCGTCGTCATCATCAACCATCCTCCATCGCCAATTTCATGATGCTCACCACCTTGCATGAGTAATTCCATCGTAGGCTTGCTGGACGGTGATGGGTTGGATGAGATTTACCATGTAATTAAGTTAGTTTTGTTAGGGTTTGATCCCTAGTATCCATTATGTTCTGAGATTGATGTTGCTATGACTTTGCTATGCTTAATGCTTGTCACTAGGGCCCGAGTGCCATGATTTCAGATCTGAACGTATTATGTTTTCATGAATATATGTGTCTTCTTGATCCTATCTTGCAAGTCTATAGTCACCTATTATGTGTTATGATCCGACAACCCCGAAGTGACAATAATCGGGATACTTCTCGGTGATGACCGTAGTTTGAGGAGTTCATGTATTCACTATATGCTAATGCTTTGTTCCGGTTCTCTATTAAAAGGAGGCCTTAATATCCCTTAGTTTCCGTAAGGACCCCGCTGAACACGGGAGGGTAGGACAAAAGATGTCATGCAAGTTCTTTTCTATAAGCACGTATGACTATTTACGGAATACATGCCTACATTACATTGATGAATTGGAGCTAGTTCTATATCACCCTATGTTATAACTATTGCATGAGGAATCGCATCCGGCATAATTATCCATCACTGATCCATTGCCTACGAGCTTTTCACATATTGTTCTTCGCTTATTTACTTTTCCGTTGCTACTGTTACAACTATTACAAAAACCCAAAAACATTTAACTTTACTTTTGCTACCGCTACTATTATTATCATACCACTTTTGCTACTAAACACTTTGCTGCAGATACTAAGTTATCCAGGTGTGGTTGAATTGACAACTCAACTGCTAATACTCAAGAATATTCTTTGTCTCCCCTTGTGTCGAATCAATAAATTTGGGTTGAATACTCTACCCTCGAAAGCTGTTGCGATCCCCTATACTTGTGGGTTATCAAATAACAACTAAGATTTGGTATGGACAAGAAAGTACGGTCAACAAGTGACAAAGAAATGCAATTATGCTGTCTCTCTATATGTCGCGACATGCATTTGGAAACTCAAGTGGGACCTTTAGCTAACCAATTAAATGTGTCGGTTAACTAATATCAGTATCATATCACAATCATATTTGAACAACTAAGCTTTCTAATTCTGAGTGTTGTCTTGTTTAGCTTGAAGGGTGGAGTAATGCTAGTACGACAGAAAGCACCTACGAAGATCATAGTAGAGTAGATAAAAGGGGAAAACCCTAAGCATCATGAGAAAAATCAGGAAAGTGGAACTAGCTGGACCAGTGGGTGGCGCACATGCTTTTCGAAATGAATATTGGAACATTAGGTGACCAATTAAACGTTCTCTATTTTAGTGATATGAGCATCATATCAGATTCGTATTTCAACACATAAGCTTTGGGTTGAGGTCTTGAGGAGCAGTGCTAGCACGACACGAAGCACCTACGATGATGGTAGTGAATATAAAGGGGGGAAACCATAAGCTTTACGAGTATAGTGCCCATGCCATGGCGGATCTGAAGGTGCAAACCGGACAAAGCTACGTCGCAACCAATGTGTGCTTTCAACTAGCCACTACGATTTGGTACGGACAAGAAAAGTACAGTAAACAAATTACGATCTATTTTTTGGGTGAGATCAATAACTTAAGCACATATGGAAGAGTACTACCTCTCTTGCGACGCCGTGTAGGCCTATGCTGATACGTTGAGGGTGCTACGGGTGCGATGGCTGTCGGCGGCAGGGAAGAAGACTTTAGACGGCAGACGGCCGGTTTGGGGGATATATCCTGTTACCGTGGACGAGGCGGTCGTAGGAGCGGCAACGGCAAGGTGGACGGCGGCGCCGATGAAGCGAGAGGAGGCGATGAAAGGATCCTGGTCCAGCGCCGTGGATGAGAGACGTCCATCTCTTGGAGTGGACGACGGGGTAGGGGTAGCGACTCCAGCAAGGTGGAGGATGGGGTGGTGGACGGAGGAGGCTTGCCGCGGTGCGGAGGTTGTCGTGCTGCCGACGGTGTATGAATGGGGAAATGGAGGGGAGGGGGATCTCAAACTTTGGGACGCGCTTCTCTGAAATGGCGGAAAGTTACGAACTTATCCCCCGTTTAAAATTTCGGACATCGCGTCGGTTGGGGATAGGACGGTAATCTCGCATCTCCCAAATATTTGCCGGTAACTATTTCTGGCAAGGAGAGGGTGTTTTGCCGCCCACGGTTGGCGCCCATGGTGTATGAACGGGGCTGACAAGTAGGGCGGTTGTGTCACGTTTGATGGAAGTTACACATCTGCCACTAATTAAAATATTAGCCTACATCGATTTCGGACGAGGAGAGTTTGTTTTGCCCCCCACCGTGTATGAATGGGGAAATGGAGGAAGAGACACATGTCTTTCGGACGAGCTTGAATCAAATGTGTTTTGCCGCCCACGTTTGGTGCCCACCGTGTCTGAATGGGCTCAGAGGCCGTCGTGTTACGTCTGATTGAAGTTAGTAGTGTACCCCTATCGACAGTAGTGGAAATCCGGTCGATAAGGATGTCAAGTGTCAGGGGTAGACAGTAATTTCCATCTCGCAAACACTTGCTTCGGGCAGCCCACAAATCATAATGGGTGTTTAGCCGCTTCGTTCAAAACTTGGGAGAATTAGCATTCACATTTGCCCTGGGACCTGGCAAACTAAATTCAAATCCAATTTGTATTCGATTACGAATAGCCACAGATAATTATACGTTTTGTTATTTATTTCTTCAAAACCACAACACAGATTTATTCCACCTTTATATATGATTATGATTTAGAAATGCCATGATCTTTGAATTCAGTCGGTTGGATACACTCTGATTCAAACAGTTATTTCATCCAATACAATATACTCACACGAGAAACAGTTCACCTTATGTCAATCATACAAGTACTGAGGATTACCTCGCCTAAAAAATTCAGATCATTACAACACATGGACAACATGGAATTCCGGACAACATAGGGGGTCTTGCAACGTAATCCATTCAGAGACATGACACAAGATGCAAGTACAATAATCTAATGACAATTTCAACTGGTATCCAGAGAAGAACCGGGATTACCTTGGGCTTCAGATAGCAGAAACAGCAGGACCTCCTCCATCTTCAAATGCAACATTCTTACTTCCTCCAATTCTTGGGTTGCTTGCATAATGATTACCTCATTCATGGCAGCCACACCATCTCTTTCTACCTCTAGTAGAGCCTCAAGCACTAGAATATCTGTGCTCAGACTGCTCTTCGGCGGTGTTGCCTCTAAACTGCTACCATCTGGTAATATGGATGGCACACTGCTTCCACAAATAGATTCTGGGGTTCTACATTGTGTCCTAGTGTGAACGGCATCCTGAAAGGTTTCCGTTGGACATAAGTAAGAGATAGTTATCGTATGATCCAGGCAGTAAGCTTACATGGTAAACGACAAACGAATTATTGCCGAGCATGGCAAACTATATTTAAATGGTTTGAAGCAGCATCAGCCGAAAAGAAATTAAAATGGTAAGATGAAAGTTGAAAGGGAGTGTACAACCGCTATATTTAAGTTGCCAAGGCATCTAAGTAGTTGAAATAATTTGAGAAAGCACTTAACAGTGTGGCCTCATATAAACTACAAAGACAGTCTTGTGATGAAGTTGAGAGGAAAAGTTAAGGACTCAAATGAAATAGGCATGCATTTCTTTACGATAGTACAACAGGCACTGCTGACATATTGGCCAACTTAGGTATAACATAACAACAAACAAGCATTTGAATCAAGCAATAAAGCAAAGCAGACAACTGAACTATCTGTAATTCGGTTGGATTACACGTTGAGGGCACAAGCCAAGAAAGCAGCCCACTCGCATAACATTTAACATGTACTAAAACACAATGGCTTACCATATGTTGCTGTGAAGCCTAGCTGCTGTTGCAATGTTCTTTGAAGATATCGTCAGCATCCCGTGGTTGCAAATCTAGTTGTTGTAGTTTATTCTGCACCCACTAGTAGGGAAAACCTTATACACAGAAATTTAGCAACAACGCGGGTCAAAAAAGGGCGCCAGTGCTAGATAGTAGTAGCGTTTGAGAAAAAACCGTGCTACAGATACAACCTTAGCAGTAGTGCGTGTAGAGGCAAAAGCGCTACTACTAATATTCCCATTGCTAGAATGATAGGCTACGCATAGCAGTAGCGGGCATGGAAGAAGCGCGCTACCGCTAGGGCATAAGTAGTAGCGCATTTCCTAAGAAGAGCGCTACTACTAACGGAAATAAAATAAGATGAAAAAAATAGAAAAGTAAATGAAAATGAAAGAAATAGAAAAAGGAGAAAGGAAAAAATAAAATGTAAAGCAAAATAAATGAAAAGGCGAAAAAACGGAGGAAGGCATAGCAGTAGTGTGTGTTCGTAAGAGGCGCTATAGCTAACGTAGCTACATCGCGTGTCCTAGACCCCCGCTATAGAAACAGAAAAGGAATTAAAAATGGAAGAAAATTACATAGCTATAGTAGTAGCGCGTTTTGTAAAAGCTGCTATAGCTATCTTAGCTATAGCGCATTTTACCAAACGCGCTACCGCTAAGTTTGACTTAACCAAAAAACCGTTTCCCCCCGGCCACCACTTCTCCCCCAAATCCCTCAACCCACCCCGCGCGCCGCCGTCTCCCCGATTCGCCGTCGCCCCACTTCGCCGCCGTCTCCTGCCGACGTCGACGCCACTAGAGCCATGCGTCGTCGACGCCACCGGAGCCGCCCCCAACGCCACGAAGCCACGCGGCCTCGTCAACGCCACCAGAGCCGCCGTCGACGCCACCGGATCCTTCCTCGCCACAACTGCCTCCCTCGCCGTCACCGGAGACGCCCCTGCCTCCCTCGCCACCACTGCCTCCCTCGCCACCACTGGAGCCATCCTCTATAAGCCCCCACCCCTCCTCTCTCTCTCATGCATAGGTTAGCTAGTTTAATTAGGTTAATTATGTAGGTTAGGGAAAAACTTAGTTAGGGCTTTGATAGAGAAGTAGTTAGGTTAACTAGTTTAATTAGGTTAATTATCTAGGTTAGTGCAAAAATTTAGTTAGGGCTTTGACAGAGAACTAGTCAGGTTAACTAGTTTAATTAGGCTAATTAGCTAGGTTAATTAGTGAAAAAATTTATTTAGGGCTTTGACAGAGAACTAGCTGCGTTAGCTAGTTTAATTAGGGTTAATTATCTAGGTAAACTAGATTAACTAACTAGGTTAAATAGGTAGGTTAATTAGGTTTGTTGGATTAACAAGCTAGGTTAAGTAGGTTGGCTAGGTTAGAGGAAAATTTTATTTTAGAGCATTAGGTCAGCAGGGTTAGAGAAATGGAGTTCCTTTCAGATTTAATTGGGTTCTGTCCTAGGCAGAGAAGGGTTAGAGATAATAATGTGTGTTTGTGTGAGAGAGAGGAATAGCTAGATCAACATAATTTGGGTTCTGTCCTAGGCAGAGAAGTGTTTAGTGAGGTCATTTTGCAAAGGTTTTCGATTTTTGAAAAGACCACTATTTTTCAAGGAAAAGAATTTAGGCAAATTTTATTTTAAAGATGATACCTTCCTAGACTTTTATTGTTGATTATATCTTTTCATTGAAGTGGTCATGTTATATCTTTTCATTGAAGTTGTTCGATTGTGCCCAAGTGGCTTTGTTGTTTCTAGGGAATGATGCTGAGTGGCCTATGTTTTGCCGGAATGTTGATTCATTTCTGTTCCGGCAAATTTCAGGTTCTCGATTTGTCCACTTTTTAGCAAAGGTCATGCCGAAATTTTCCGTGAATTTTGGCATGACTTGTGCTAGAAACTAGGACATATCGAGTGCCCGGGATTTGCCGCACCAGGAAGGATTTAACATTCCTGCAAAACAATAGGCCTTTTTTATGTCATTATTCATTTTATTAGGTCTAGAATTAATTGACTAGATTTAATCATAGGAAACATGGCTAGCAATGATGAAGGACAGGGTTCTGGTGATTGCGACGACGTCTACCGGGCGGCAGACGAATTATTTAGCCTTACCGACGATCAACCGATGTTGTTGCTGGGACCACCGGTGGCATCGGGGACTGAGACTGACACGCAGACCGGTACTGAGACTGAGACCGGCACTGAGACTTAGACCGGCATCGAGACCGGCGCTGAGACTGAGACCGGTGCTGCCTCGGGGAGGGGACCGGTGTAGAACCAAAAGCAAAGAGGCAACGGCTTCCTAACAAACTCAGGACTACTAGACTAGTGGTCACGGAGGTGGATGACGACAATTTTGAGCCAAAGGCACCCGATGAAGCGCGCGCGTGCTACGGCAATCAAATAGGCTGCATCGTACGGACAACCGCCACCATCAACGATGAGAAACTACAGAAGATAGAAAATACGAGGAGCTCCCTCCTAAAGAAGTTTCACTAGATATTCTTGTTCCCGGGACAGAATGAGAAGGATTATGAAGATCCAGACGAGGAACCGGCAATGAAGAAGATAAACAAACACGCCATGACCAAGTTTAGCGATGCGTTGGCCGCCTGGAAAACTCGAGTGAAAGCAAAGATCATCGACAAGAAGGAACCCTACTCCGAGATTGTAAAGGATAATCCGACAATCACGGAAGAGTAGTTTCAAATATTCAAGGAGGCTTGCGAGGCCGAAGCTGCCAAAAAAACTCTAAGTACATGAAGGGGCTTCAAGAGAGGAACATTGGGAGCCACCACCTCGGAAGTCGTGGTTACGGCGGAAAGAGGTCCAAATGGGCCAAGGAGGACACGGAAGTCGCAAGTCTGGGCATCCCAGACCCCTTGGCGGATTTCACCGTCTGCAGGAGCGTGACGTCCTGAGGGCCCGGCACCGTTGGGACCTAGTGAAGAAGGTTTACGAGACAACACCGGTCATTACGGAGTTCATAAGACTGCTGGTAATTTTAGTTTCTAATCAATTCGACTGCACACGTTAGTAATATTTGTAAACAATCCTTGTGCCTTTTGTAGAGAGAGCAGCACCAGATTGCGGCCGAAAGTGACTCGTCGTCTGAGGCATTGGCGAGGCCCAAGTGGGACACTCCATTCAACCGGGCATTGAACATATTGAAACGACAACCGGTGGATACTCGACCGTCGTATGGACGCGTGCACGGTGTCGGAGACGGTGCCACGTGGAAGAAGTACTACCGTGAGACCATGGAGGAGAGAAAGGAAAGACGGAGGTTAACTGAAGAAAACATCGACAAGAAGGTTGAGATTGCGGTTGAGAAGAAATCATCTCAGATAGTCGCAACAGCGGTAGCTGCCGCAAAACAGGTGGTTGCAGATTTGTCTACTTCCTTGGTGACGGGAGTTTTCACTTGGACAAGGCAAAATCCAGAAAAAAAAATGCAGAGGACTTTCCCCTTGCTGACTTCTTGGGAGCACCTGCTCCAGCACCGACTCCCGCACCGGACGTGCTCGGTGGTGCCTCGTCTTTGGCTGAGCTCGACGCCCTCACGGTATCTGTCACACCAGCCCCCTTCAATATAAATGTATAATCTCCTGTTTTCGTTTCCTTTTGGATGTCTCACCTCGCAGACTTTTCTTTGCAGGCCGACGAAACCCCATGCACCATATTGTACACCATCGGCGAACAGAAGGTGGACGTGGGGAAGGTGATGATAATGGAGCCGAAGGAACCATTGTTCCACAGCCGCCCGATCCCCCCGAACGTCTTCAAGGTTTCCGTGGCCAGTGTCAAACCGGGCCACGAGAATTTGCCTCCTCTAATACTAGTGGTGGATGACAACGAGACACCACGGTGGCTTGGTGATTGTTGCAATGGGTGGGTCCTGTTGTGGCCAAAGAGTTTGCTTCGTCTGGAGACGGCCGGGAGCACACCCACAAGCACGCGGCCTCAACAGGGTATGAACATCAACACTCCACCTACCCAATTAGCTTCGAGTGTCGGGTTGGGTGATAGCGGACGGGGTAAGGAGGAGGCTCCATTAGTCGCTGATGACGTCGCCATGGATGAGGATGAGGATGACGATGGCGCTGAACAGTATGTCTATACTGGCGCCTCCTCAGGGTTTGAGCGTCATGAGTCGGTGCCTGAATTACCATCTCAACGTATTATGGATGACCTTCCGGTAGTAAAGAAGTCTAGGAAGAGAGCGACGAAAGGCAAAAAAGCTGATTCTATGATCCAGCCGCCTCAGCAGCCTCGGCTTCAGGACCGTATAGATATCCCTGATGCGGATAAATGGCATATCCCCGGTCAACCAATCCTACCTGCAACAGCGCTACGGGCCAGATTCGGTGATCTAAGGAGACATCATGACGATGTGCTGCGGGTAGAGAAAGGCTTCATCGCCTCGAAAGATCCAGGATACCCACTCTACGTGGTTAACATTCCACGGCAAATGTGGTACATCGATAGCTTCCCCACGGATAAGTTCTTCCTCTGATTCGATTACATATTCGACATGTTTCACGTGAAGAAGCTAGATTTTATGTTTGTCCGCCTTTATGCCTTGCACATGAACTACATCATTAGGGTTGAGCAGATACGTCATATCTGTATTGCTGACCCGTACTACATGCACGAGGGCTTCTTGAGAGTCTGCGTAGAGCACCGTGAATACGCGAGGGACTACATCATTAGTTTCATGCTCGCCAATAAGGATAATGAGGCGATTCTTGTGCCTTATCATCCCGTGCAAGTCATCCGCGCTGCTATCCTTCCTTGGATTTCAATAATTCATTTGCACGGTGGAGGCTAATTAATTTGAGGTGTACTTATTTTGCGCAGCGGCGGGCGCGCCGTCCTCATCATCCTCTACCCCCGATTCTCCCACGCTCTTTACTTGGACTCGTCGAAGAACATTCACAAAAAGGATTACACCCACATCAAAGATGTTCTCGACAGTGCTATGTTTTACTACCAAGCAAGGGGTGGAGAGGTTAGGGACAAGAAGAGAAGGGGCGGCAGGGTCGCCTTCAGCCATAAGACCGACTTATGCTGCATCCAGCAACCGAACGATTCTCTTAATGATGGATTCTATGTCCTACACCACATGCTGGAGTACAGACGGGATCACCAGAACGTTCACATGTCACCTAGATCTGGCGATGCCCATATTTTGCAATGGGCAAAGGACATAGGAGATATCGAGGATCATCGACTTCGAGCTGAGTTCTATAACATCCAGCGCGAACTTGCCAAAATCATCATGAAGGAGGTCGTCGGGAAAACATGGATGTTCTACGGAGAAGGACAAATGTCACGGGAAGACGTCCGAACATGGATAGCCTCTCAGCGTCTCGACATGAAGCCTTTCACTAAGCTCGAGGACTATCTCCCTGACATGGATGGATGGCACGACATGGTGGAGTGATTGTCGATATATGCCAATGTGTCTGTTTATTCCATACTTTCTGTATGACAAAACTTTGAGTTATGCACGGTGAAACTTTATTTGTGATGTAATTAAACCGTCCTCCTCCTCGACTAGCGAAAATCACTCTAGTTAGGGCATTTTGGGTACGATGAATTTTGTTATTTATGCTTATGATATGTTGTTTCTATTTTTGCCAAGTCTGTCTCTTTCTGTTGCTCAACTATATATGTTGCATATCATCGACTCATGTGACGATGCAGGTGCATAGATCATAGATGGTGAAGAAGTGCTACGCCAGGAGTATATATACGACAAGTGGCCGGAGTGTCAGGCCCAGGTGTACCGGTTTCTGGTTTCCGAGCGATAGGCAGTAGTTAGTTTAGGTTCACGCTAATGCGAGAGAGGGATATGAACTCATGTACTCAAAGTGATAGCTCTTCTCGCGTATATCATTGTTTAGATGGATGACGATGTATTTGCAAGTAATCGAGACTTGTATCGCTATTTTCGAGATTGGTGAGGAGAGACCACTTTGTGTTGGATGATGATTGTGATGATGACATGATTTTATGAGACTAATTGTATGTATATGCTATGATTACATTTGTATATGTATGATATGCTAAAGATTATTGTATAAAGCCTATTCAAATACAAAACAAATACAAAACAAATATGCAGGAAAAAAAACTAATAAAACTAGTAGTAGCGAGGGGGGGAAATTTAGCAGTAGCGCCACCTTACCAGTAGCACTTCCCTGTAAACAGCGCTGCAGATAATATCAGTAGCGCCCTTTTCTAAAGAGCGCTACAGCTATTCATGTATAGCAGTAGCGTGGGACAACAGGCGCTACTGCTATACGTTAGCTGTAGCGCCTTATTAGTAGCACCGGTCCCCGCGCTACTGAGAGGCCCAAAACCCGCGCTGCTGCTAGGCTTTTCCCTAGTAGTGACCATCTATTTAGGTAAAATTAATTTTAATCGCATGCACTGGTCCGAATTGATCATCAATGGTTCATCTAAACTAATGAAAGAAGGGTGTGTGCATACACGACAATGTATCTGCTTCCCTCTATTTTTATGCTTGTTCGAGGTGCCAGCACCAAAAGAACAAATATTTTGCTTGATGGGGTTGGCAGCTCCATAATTAATAGAAGCATCAAATTAGTCATGCAACTTGGGAAGATCAAGAACACACAAACAAGTAATGAACAGAGGCTTGGAGCAGTGATGTAATAGCTAGCATCAGAAAATATAGGGTAAAACGAACAAAAAGCAGCGGAACCACATGCTAGTTTGCTGATGTGTAATTAAGCATAGAGAACATTAAGCAGTCTGATGGAACCAACAGGTGGCATCAGAACAAAACTAAAGCATATTAACTACATGTGCACTGGTATGTAATTTAAGACATGTAACATGTTCACTGCCAGAAGTATGGCCCTAAAGAAATTCAAAGGTGCGGTGCTTATGCTAGGAAAGTGAACGTAGGCGCCAGCCATTGGATAATAGTACCTGATTCTCGGTGGAGTATGGGTATCATTGTCATACTTGATAGCTAAGGATCGTTGATGGTGCTCGTGTTGCGGTTGAGTTTGGGCCGGCTATCGCCGTTGCTGAAGCTATTCCGGTGCTATGGTTACGGCGCATGTCGACATACAAGAAATCTCATCTGTGGTCAGTGAACAGTTGCACGATAAAGAGAAAAACTGAAGGAGTACAAATCGAAATAACCTGATGAGGCTGCGGCGTCGGTAAAGCAGGGCCGGTGGAGTTGAATATGGCGTCCGTGGAGCGGATCCAGTGCAGTGGACGAAGGCTTCAGCGGGTGCGTTGTATAGTGCTTTCGGTGAGGTGGATCTGTTGCATCGGACGAGGGCTTGTATGAAGGGCCAGCGAAGGGGCGGATGAGGGAGTCAGTGAAGGGCCTACGCTGTGGTGGAGGGCGCCGGTTAAGCAGATACGGTGCGGTGGACCATGCTGGCGGTCAAGGAGATCTGGAGCGGTGGAGAAGCCAGTCGCTGAAGCGGCTCCGGTGAAGTGGTGAGTTCGCAGTTGGGGCTACCAAGGTGCAGAAGGTAGATCCGGCGGGGTGTGAGGTCCAGCGCTGCGGTGGAGGACTAGATTCGGCGGCTTGCCGTGGTTGGGGGGTCGGGGAGGGGAGGGGGAGGGGCTCTGGGGAAGAATGTTGGGGGAAAAGAGGGGAAAACAATGGAGTTACCAAAGCCGCCCTTTTCCGTTCATGTGGCAGGGGTAAAACAGGAATATCGCAGGGCTAAACTTTCGGGCGCGTGATATTTCGATGTGAGCGGGAAGTTTGAAAGCTTTTGGCGCCTAAAATTATAAGTATTCTACTCTCGTACGGACGACTATGATATCATGGCCGACAATTTGTTTGTTTTGCACGCAAAAAAAATGTGCAAGTTTTGAAAATCAATGTCTCCAACTCGAAACTTAGATTGTCCATTCAATTGAAATATGGATCATTGAGCTACTACAAGCAAATACCATCATACGATCCAATTCAAATGAAATTCCAAATGTGTTTATCCTAAATATGATGACAAAAGCAAAAATGTGTATGTGTATGAGTAAAGTGGATGATTATAAAGTTTGAACATGCCCGTATGTGTATATCTCTAGGTTTGATATATGAATTTGAAATCACGAAATCCCGGCTTAAAAAATGTACCTCCGTTTAAATGAATTACAAAAGCTAATGATGGAGTCGAATTCCAAAATTCCAATCTTAGGTTTGTAATTCTGGTACATCAAGGTATATCACGCATGTTCAAAAGTATCGTTATCTCATAGTATAAACTGTGAAACAAATGGATCAACCATGAGTGCACAATATCTCAATTACGCTAAAGTCCCTCAAATATAGACACCTCACTCTTTATCTGAAGTCAACCCCCCCCCCCACCACCACACACACACACAGAGAGAAGTCGTTCTCTCCCCCAAACACCAACACACGAGCACATTAACACCCCTCTCTCTTGTAAAGTCCGGACCCCAACATAGGTCTCTATCACTTTGTCTCTCAGGCATGCACACATCCCTTCCCTCACTCTCTAGGTCTCCCGCTATGTCTCTTACCCAAGCACATGCACTATGTAGAGTGTATATTTCCCATACACACAAAATGTCGCCCCCAAACGTCTATCTCCCTAGTTATGTGGTTCTCACGCACTCACCTCACACACCACCCCCACTGCAAACAAGCACACTTTGTCTCCTTGTGCACCACTCTCCTCTTTCTATCTCTCCCACATGCGGACCTGCCCCAGCTCCTTCCCTGCATACATATATCTCGTGACTCTTTGCATAGCTCCCTAATGTATAATCGTTCTTGATTTCGCACATTGTTCTCTACACCATCTATTCTAGATCTCTCATGAAGTACCTATCACACACACGATGACTCGCTTCCCTTGCGTCTCCGTTCATAGGCCAATTTCGGACAACATCAACATTGTCTCCCTATCTATATGCCATTTATTGACACAAACGACCCCTCTCGCCCCCCTCTCTCTCTCTCTCTCTCTCTCTCTCCGTCGCTAGCTCTCTCTTTCTCTTTCTCTCACACCCCTCTCCCACACACACACACACTCGATGTCTCTTCCAAATAGTCTGCTCCCCTAGCCCACACCCGTGCTATCCCGCTACTACACATGTCACACCATTCCCCCTTCCCTTATACTAGGTTTACATCATCAGTGGTCTCTCTACTCCACGTACACTCTCTCCCTCTCACACACAAACGCGTGCACAAACACACACAAACACGCACAAACACCCATTTATCTGGATCCTCATTCCTCCCCATGTCCGCATGTGTATCTCACACACTCACTCTCTAATTATGTATATGTGTCTCCATGTTACACAACACAAAGCCCCATGCACAGGTCTCTCTCTATCCTCCACACACATAGACACAAAGACTCTGTTATCATTGCCTCAGTCTCTAACATATCACACACGCACTCTCTCTCTCTCTCTCTCTCTCTCTCTGACAAACACGCTCATCAAGGGTTTCCCCGTGAATAACTTACCGTATATTCATCAACAGTCGTGGCAGTATGGCGAACACGAGACGTGAAAAAGAATAAATCTACACGTGCTTAGACCACCTAGTATGACCTCTAGGACTAGAGCAAGCCAAATAGCGCGCCGCCGTCACTCCCTCCTTGTCGGCGGCGGGAAAATCTTTGTTTTACACAGTCGAGAAGTCATTGTGCTAAGGCCCCACCTGCCGAGGCATTTAATATAATGTAGATGCTAGTTTACGGAAGCAAGTATCGATAATACGTTTGTATCTCCATACTTATATTTCTTCTCTTATGAAAAACCGAGTTGGTGATGATGGTACGTGTGCCATCTTGCAATATAGACCATCCGATCTATATCTGATGGATGGAAACTAAACTAAAAGATACCCGCACCCCTCTCCACATTTGCAGATAAGGCCTTCCCTCGTTCATCCCTATCTCTAACAAACCTCATTATTGAGCAATTAAGAAAGGAAGCCTCTAGAACAAACTGGCCTGTTGGCCGCTACCGGCGTCATCAATCCCCATTCCTCCGCTCAGTCCAACCACCAACCACCACCACACCACACCCCACTCCTCTTCACCTTATCTCATATTTCTCGAGATATCATTAGTTTTTACACATGTTATTACTCCCGCAAAGGTCAATCACAACAAGTGTTTTATAAAAAAATGCATCTTGATGTTCCATGCAATGCACGGATCTTGCTAGTACTCCTACACAAGACTAAGTTGGTGATGCTGGTGTGTCTGCCATCCGTCATTTCTGACCATTAGATCTACATCTTACGATTGTGAGGTAAGTTGTTGCCTTTTCTCACCAACATCCCACTTGTCTACCAATTTGCAGAAAAACCCATAATTAGTATCTTAAAACGAACCACATCCCTCCCTGACCTCACCAAAGCAGCCCAAGGAATATATTCTAATTGAAACATAATATATCTCTAGTGACATATGTATATCAAAATTAGAATGTTTTGTACCAAGTTTGTGAATAAGTATTATTCTAATTATGATTCGTTGCAACGGACATGAACATTGCTAGTATTTCCAGCCATGCATTTTTTTCCTAGTATTCCATAGTTTCGAGTTTTCCATCAAGATATTAGTCACTCATGGTTGATATTTACTTTCAATCATGTACACATATGCACTATGTAACTAGCCTTGCTTATTGGCTTCCAAAGCTTAACTTTCACTCCTACTTACAATATGTAGAGTATTTAACAAAAAACTACCACTTTCAACCAGCCCTAGGAAGAATCTATTGTACAAAAAATAGCAAAAACATACCCAAAATTTCTTAATCCACGCCAAAAACTACTACCTAGTACTCCTACCGATTAGGTTTGTTTAAACCCATTTATGACAGGGTTGGCCCACATGTCCGTGCTGATGAGGCAGCTTAAACCAACACATTTTGTTTGACCGTTGACACGAGGGACCCACATCTGACCTTCTATCCTGTTATTCCCCCTCAAATCATTATTTTTCCTGAACATTACTTCAAACAGTACTGATGCGTGTTCGTCGGTGGCCCCGGTGATGAGTGAGTTGGCCGCCGCTCCGCCGGACGGGCCGGACGCAGCGCTGGCCTCCGCACGGTTTGGCAGACTGCCCCGAGCATGACTCATGAGCGAGCAAGCCGCCGCGCTAGCCTTCGCTCGAGACACATGGCTGGCCTGAGCGCGGCGCGCACGAGCAAGCCGCCGCGCTGCCGTGCTAATCTAGCTAGCAAACCTTGCAGACAAGCAGCTGGACGGAGCTATCTTGGCTAGCTAGCGGCCGCGAGCGCCGGACGGAGCTGGCATCTGGGTTGCCGCAACATGCTCCGCACCGCCGGCGGTTTTGACCTCGCCTTCTGTCGGCGGCGGTAGCTGCGTCCCATGGCCGAGGATGACTAGGTGGATGGGCCGGAGGTAGGAGGTCACTCGAGGATTTTTGTTGGTAAGAGCATGTACAATGGTTGATAAGGTAGTCTTATCTTAAGTCTGCCACGTATGCAAGTAGTAGTAGTTTCTTGGCATTTTAGTGGTTTCTGGCATTATTAGGGGTTTCTTGTAAGGAACAATGTATGTACTACTAGCGACAAAAGGCGATTCTAGGTTGCGTTGTACTCCAACGAGAACTACTAGTGGTTGCGGGAGTGTATACCTCGTTTTGTGGGTTCGATCCCGGCCGAACGCACGACAGCCTTTAAAAAAAATAGTACTACTACACTTTGCTGCGAGCCAATATTTTACACGGGTAGTTTGAGTTTTGTAGTCGAACGGATGTGCGACCCCACAATCTGGGTGCACTGGACAGCCTAGCCACGTGAACGGGTTTTCCTTCCCAGCATCCCGTGGCTCGTGTGCTCGCCCTAGCCGCACCTCGCTTGCAGCTTCCTCATCAGCTAGTAGCATATTTAAACTAGCGCCTCCCAATTAAGCCCGAGGAGCCGGAAAAGCCTGGTGGGGCATTGGGAACTGTGCAATATGGCTCTGTACGTAAAGTGCTCTACTACTACTCTATAGCTTGTGGCGTTGCACGCATGGACTTCACTCCATTATCGGCTCTACTATAAAGGAATTTCCTCTTGACGTGTTTTTTTAAACGGAGGCAAAAGCTTTGCTTCATCTCATTCATAAAGAAGGAACTACTAACAAAGTTCGACGAGATCCATTACACCTCCACAAATGGAAGCGAAAAGCCTAGTCTCGCTGTATCAAATAACTCAAATGTTCTGCCCCCGCAGTAACCGTCGCTGATAAACAGGTTGCTAGTGTGTGCGTGAGAGGAGCGGCTGAGTAGGCCAGCTACGCCTACGTGAGAGGAGAGGCTGAATATAGCACCGAGAGTACCCACTAGGCCACTACACAGGTGTACTTCCCCTGCATTGATAGTAGAGCGATGGTTCTAGAGAACAGTAGTACCCTCCACTTCCAACTGTAGCTCCTTGGCCCTGAGATTCAAGAGTTCAAAACTGGTGCACTATACTAGGCTAGACTAGAAGTACAGTACATCATACTACTAGTTGAGAAAAGTAGTACCGGTACTGCTACAGTACGAGTACGTACTCCTCCGTCACATAATGTAAGACATTTTTTGACACTAGTTGGCGTGTACAAAAAATGGCAAAAACATACCCAAAATTTCTTAATCCACGCCAAAAACTACTACCTAGTGCCAAAATTTTCTTACTGGTGCTATTATTTATAGTATAATGCAATCCCATAACGTTCCATAATGCTAGTACTAGTAATAAATAATAGCCTCACTCCTTTGCTGAGGAACGATCTACAGTTGGAAGGGACGAGGCCCTGCGGTTACTACGCTCTTATCTCCTCCTCGCCAGTTCCCCTCGCCCTGAAGAGAAAGCAGTTCGTTGCTGCTCCCATAGATTCGCCAGGCGGTTCTCCTCCTCGTCGGGGTTGGGAGACCTTGGACGACGATCCTCTAGGAGAAAACGCACGCTGCTCCGACGTCCTCACCGTCGCAAGACTCGATGCTTCCTGCACCAACTTTTTCAAGACGCTGCTTAAACAGGCTTGGGAAAAGGCCATGCTTGTTGGTCCTCCATGCTTGGTGGGTGGGCTTTGAATTTCTTCGTCGTCCGCATCCCAGCCTTCCTGACCATAGTCCGGCCAGGGCTCTCCAGATAAAGAGAGAGACTTTATTGAATTCAGGATGTCGCCAAAGGGCGAGTGTTGAAAGATGTCCGCAGCAGTGAACTCCATGGCCGGCGCCCAATCGGATTCGATTGGCAGGGGCGCGGAAGGTCCAGGGTCCGGAGAGGAGTCCAGTACCTTGTAGTTACGAGCCTTGCAAAGGACAGGGTTAGTATTCGGCTCCATCGCCATAGAGATAGCAGCCCCCGAGGCGATGTCCAGCCACCCGTCCTCGGTCGGCGCAGTCGGCTCCGAGCTAATGGTCGGAGCGGACACTTGTGTGGCCTCCAGGGCACTGTCCGGCGGCAGAGCTAGATCGTGCCCATCGTGACAGTGCGGCGTGCTCGGCTGTGGCTCGAACCCGTCGAAGATCAAGTCTCCGCGGACGTCAGCCAAAGAGTTCAAACTTCCAAATCTGACCTGATGGCCAGGGGCGTAGCTTTCAATCTGCTCCAGATGGCCAAGCGAATTG
Organism: Triticum timopheevii; assembly: GCA_963921465.1. Classification (NCBI taxonomy): domain Eukaryota; kingdom Viridiplantae; phylum Streptophyta; class Magnoliopsida; order Poales; family Poaceae; genus Triticum; species Triticum timopheevii. The sequence continues at coordinate 105,099,247 of OY997272.1, read as the reverse complement.
GCCCGCAGTGCAAAGCCGCCGAATACGGAGATCTGTCCGGGGAGAAAAGTCTCACCCTGGACCGCATCGTTGTTGATGATCGGAGGAGCCATCGGGCCTAAAGATGACGACACAGAGGGACTCTCAATGAAAGCACCAATGTCGGTGTCAAAACCGGTGGATCTCGGGTAGG